>OZ022264.1:231442092-232054592 GCA_963978885.1 Nemotelus pantherinus | reverse complement strand
TTATAGTCGCTGATGAGTCGACATTTAATACTTTTGCCTCATATGTATGGCGCAAACCAAATACAGAATTGCAAAACAAAAATTTGAAAGCTATAGTCCAACACCGAGGTGGCAGCGTTATGGTTTGGGCCTGTATGTCCGCAGCGGAAGTTGGAAACTTGCAATTTATAGAGACTACAGTGGATAAGTCTCATTATCTCGAAATTTTGAAGTCCAATTTGATTGAAAGTTCGGAGAAACTGGGCATTCGCGATGGCTTCAGATTTTATCAAGACAATGACCCGAAGCATAAGTCGGGTATTGTACAGACATGGCTGGTTTGGAATTGTCCGTATGTTATGCAACCACCGGCACAGTCGCCCGATATTAATGTCATCGAAAATTTGTGGGCCATTTTGGATACAAACATCCGAAAACGGAAGATATCCAACAAAAGCGATCTCAAAACTGCATTGGTTGAGGAATGGGCCAAAATTACCCCACAAATGACACAAAAGCTGGTCGATTCAATGTCTAAGAGGCTAAAAATCGTTGTTGACGGGAAGGGTGGTCATACTAAATATTAAACTATTTTTCTGTGCCTTGTAACTTAATTTAAACACTGATTCTGTTACTTGGTTGAAATAAGCTGTGACATTGTTTTTAGTTACTTTTTATGTCATTAATTGTTATGACCTATTGAAATAAAATAAAAATAATAATAAACTGAATAAATGATAATTGCGAACACTAGTCTAATAATCCGCGTTTAAATAATGTTGATAACTTATTTCATTTAGTTTTTATAGGAAGTTAAAGTTTTTTTTACGCGCTGGTTGAAATAAGCTGTGAGCCACTGTAGCTTCTAGCCTCATGACAGTCGGAGTGGCCAACTGGCTGATGCGCGACGAAATATATATCCTATGTGAGGAAAATTTACTCATCGGTACCAAGAGATTCTTTAGGACGACTTTTATATTAGGTTAGCATTTAATTATAATTTATCTTTTATTTCAAGAATCAATGTATTTTTGGAACTTTCTTTAAAACCAACATTACTTTTCTATGCTGGTTTCTGGGCCATACCATAGTCTGGTACTCAAATTCATTCACACCACCGAAGTAATTGATCCCATCATATGAAATATTAGTTAGGAATAATTTACTGAATTTTCAACTAAGTACTTACTGATTTTCAAGCGAATATGAGAATATCTTACCTGAAATTGAAAAATAAATAAATCATATTAGACTAGGTCGTTCACGAGACTAAATTAAATTTAAAAAAACTCTAGCGCACCTGAACCGCTAGAATCACTAATGTTCGAAGAACAGTAGAAGAATCGTGCAGATTTTGAGTGCATATTCTACCACACGAGCTGCTTATTACAGACAAAATATTTCAAACACCACGTTTTACTTTGGTCTCAAGAATGGATTATAACTCATATGGTGGAAGGTTTCTGATGTTACCACTGGCATGAATTTCAACGTTTGTGAGAGCAAAACACGGGTTAATTATATTCGTTATCAGTTGCTTATTTCACAAAATTTTGAAAGCAGCTACTCATACAACATCAATGAAGAAAATGCTTAGTGCCTGCAGCACTGTAACTGAAGTTGGTGTTTGGGGCTGCGATCCGAAAATTTTGCAGAACTTTGCGAATTGTAACATCGGTTATTTATTTTCATTGTAAATGTTTCCGGTATGAATACTAACTGTAAGCATTTATTGATACAGAAATAGCACTACAGACTCGTGCTAGCAACCTTTTGCCAGTATCACATCTGCATCACGTTGAAATTAACCTACCCTGTGAATTCCGTCTCGATCCGATGACTGCATTCGAAGTTATAGGAGTATAAAGAAATTTAGGGTTACCAGTCGCAGCATTTTTCAAATAATCGAAAACTTAATATTTGCTGTTTATTGTCACTACAATATCATTACCATTTGAAAATTTTACGATCAAATCGCTTAAGAAAGATATTGGAAATAAACACAAAACCAACAATAGCTGGCAACCCAATCGTGGCTTTTCAACCAAATGTGACTTAATCCCGCTTTTAAATTTTCATTGCTCATTTATTATGTTAGCATACAATCAAATTGAATACGATGTAGGCAAATTGCGATAATTTTAGTTCCGGTCTTGAGGTATCGATGTCACCATAACTTTCTATAGTACGATAATAGCTTTTGTTCGAAATTTCTGTTTTATCTGAGATATATCGTTTTCGTTTACAATACAAATCGTGAAATTGAATAGCCCGTATTCTTTAAAACCAATGTAATAAAAATACTTTATGGAAAGACATCACTTTTTGCATCTTTGAATGACAAATCTAAAGAATATTCAGACGTTAGTTGTATACATAAATATAAATATAGAGAGAACTAATAAATTCGTTTGGAAAAAATTCACCGCATTATCAAATATTTATTGTTAAGAGTTTATTTTGGTCCGTGTCTAGGCTTTCTCCGGTCATATTTGTCTTTTGAATTTTCCTTTAGATGTTCACTCATAAACTGTTCCTTAGGGACGAACATTTGAATTCAGTTCACGAGGAGAAAAAAATGGTGGCTTTAGCAGCACAAATTTACGTTGAAGATCTAGATCTTGAGTTTGCATCTTGAAACTAATTGTCGATACAATGTTAAATTTTTTTGCGGTCATAAACGGCATCGGAGCCAAAAGAACTTTAAAAAAAGAATCCAGGTGTCAAAAACTCACTTTGAAAATAAATTCATTACTAAAATGATTGCATGAGCTCTTTACTTATGGATTATCAGATATCTGCGAGATCCGGATTGGCAGAATTCAGTTTTTTAAATATATCACTTCGTCAACATAAAAAAAAACACATGAAAGCACTCACCATTTTTTTAAAAATTTCAAACCTTAAAAACTACTTCAGTTATTTAATCTTGCGACTATTACACTGAAAGAAAAATCTTGGTAAAATCAACAATTTTCCTTAGTTGTTTTTGCGTCAACTACGGGCTATAGTTAAAACAACCATAAAAAAATAGTTGATTACTTTTATGCACCATGACGCGTGGTTGATAAGCAACGTCCGTGGTGCAAAAAAAGTAAGCAACCACAAACAATGGTATTCCAACCATATACATAGTACGAAATATAGGCAGGGGAGGCGTGAATGCCGCAGTTGAATTTGGTGTATCACAATGCAGCGACAATGTCGCTGTCAATGCAATCAAGGCACCAACCAAATTCATTTTTTTTTCTTCTGTATTGCTAAATCCTGTTGTACGAGGATTCGGTTGGCCAGACCATTCAACCTAATTCAATCAGATTTACTTCAACCTAGTGGTGATGCCAACCTATGGTAGGTATCACCGCTAGCGGTGCGGCAAAATTAGAAATTTGGCAAATATTCAGCCGCTGCCGCAAATTCTGCCGCTGCCACAAATTCGGCCGCAGCTATTGTGCGCGTTACCATACAAAACAGTGCATTCTAATTTTTTGACTGCGCTTTGCCTCAGCCCACTGTTTTGCCACAGCGGAAAACGCTGTATTCTGAACAAAATAGCGTCATGCAACGTAATATAAAGGCTTCACAGCATAACATGAATATGAATAATATCGAACAGCAAACCGAACACAATTTTGCCATGTATCATATGAAACTTCTATGATAGAATAGGAGTATGAGTATGAGGAGTATGAAAAATCAACAGTTTTCCTTAGTTTTGCCATCAACTAGGGCTATAGTTAAAACAACCATAAGAAAATGGTTGATTACTTTTATGCACCATAACGCGTAGTTGATAAACAATTTCATTCGGAGCATGAAAAACGTCCAAATGTTGAAACTATTCTACTTTGCGTAGAATAATTCCAAAGACTTTGCTGACTGAATTACGTTTGTTGAAATCAACTATTGCAAAGTAGTTTAAGTACCATAAAAACTGTTGATAATTCGAAACGTTGAAGTTTTGAGTGAATTGATGAATATTTTCTATTTATCAACTAATTTTCGTGGTTATGAAACAATTAAAACAGTTGATTTCATGAACGTTGCGATATTTTTTGTATAACCAGAGCCAACTACTTTTATATCGTTAAATTAACTATATTAACATAGTAAAAATAACTATTTTCCTTAGTTCATTTAACGATTTTGAATGAATCGTTGCAATACTATTAAAAATAGTTGAATCAACCAAGAGTTTTTCTTTCAGTGTAGTTTATAATTCCATTAAATTTACAATTAGATCTTATTGCAAGATGAATTTCAAGTCAATCATTATAGTGTAGAAACTGGGTTATAGCTTGTAAGAATTGAAATTTGGAATGCAATGCAAAACATGAGACCATAATAATATAGCCGTTAGTTTTTAGTTTTTAGTTGCTAGTAGAATTTTAGTTAGGATCAAACACACAGTGGCCTTATTCGCTCATTTGTCATTCAGAATATACTGTTATTGTACGTATGAGAAATGTGCAATTAAAGTTGCAGTGGGTAAAACTTTGAAGAGTGTACAAAAATAATTCCATTGGGAGGAAGTCTCGTGTTTCAATAGTGTAATACATTCCAAATAAACACAAAATTTATGATGGAAACCTAATTCCTTTTTAGACTTTTTATTATAGTGATGGAAGCTTCCCCCCTGCTGTTTTGAAAGAAATGAACGAGTCTTTTGATTATTTGGCTTTGTCATATTTGGGCATTCATGAGGTTCTGTTTTACTATGCGTGCTTAATCCAAACTCAAATCTTCGGTTGAGTTTTGTGATGAATAGCCCGGAAAATTTACCATTATTTGTAAGTTTTCTAACTATGGAGTGAGTTTTCCGTCAATTTTCATTGTATATGAGTATTCCATTGCTTTTTTGAAGTAATTTTAATTTGTGGTATTTAACATTACTTTTGCAATGGTTACGCAAACAAGCAAAAGTGACAGGTATTTCTTACATCGACACTTCTACAATCGCCCGTTTGACACAAAAATGAAGTCTTATGTTAATCCATCCGTCAGCTAGAACATCATGTGTTGGCTTTTATTGGGTTATTAGCTATAGTGATGGGCGTTTCTGTTGTTTTCAAAAAACGAAAACGAACTGTTTTTTTTTAAACAACTGTTTTTTAAACTGTTTGAAAAAAAAACAGTTTGAATTAACGAAAAGGAACAAATTTTATGCTGTACGACAATATATATATTTGAAATGTAGTTCAAATAAGAAACATCGTTCATAGTTTGAATAATCTTCAATTAGTTCAGTGCAATGGATTTTTACGTATTAGGTGTTTCTTATACATATATTATGTATTATGTCTTCCTGTCACCAACGTAAACATTCATTGCTGCTTCCAAACTGAATTGATACTTGTAACGTGCCTATTTTCCATTATATTATCTACTTGATCAACCGTAAAATCATACATCAATCACTGTACGTAGTCGTAAAGAATCAACACACATGGTCGTATGCCATATGAAAGAAATCAAACCAACTGTTACTACAATAAAGAAGAGTTCCAAATCATTTCATAATACATTTATTGCATAATTTATCGTAAAAATAATTAAAAAAAATCTATACTATTATTAATTTTTTTATTGGTCAGTCTTTTCAAGCATTGCCATTCAATAACATGATCATTTCAACTTTTTTAGATGTCAGACGAGTTCTTCTATCACTTATCAGGTTCCCTGCCTTGGAAAAATCCTTTCGCATGGAACAGACGTCGCAACGATGTTACACTTTGTTCTGAATATTTCAGACAAATTTGGATACAACTGCCGATGTTTTTTCCACCAGCCCAACGGACAGCTATGCATGCCTTTTTCATCAAGACGTGGTAGAATATCGTCTTTGAAATAACGGTTCACTTCTTTCTCAGCCCTTGTTTTTGAATCCGTCTGAGGTTTTTTATCTGCCATTATCTCGTTTAACACACACCATGCACTCATTTTTCCATGTAAAGGATCAGATTGAATCACCACTGAAGTAGACGGTCCTTCAACATCAAACATGCACCCACTAGGGGGCCAACCTCTTCCGTAAGGCTGGACATGAGACCAAGGGGCACCTTACCTCCCGCGGTTTCGTTAATTTTACAACCCCGGTAGGGTTGGAGACACACTCGTGGCGACCTCCAGTCACGAGGAGGGCGTCAGCACACCCAGAGACGCCAACTGGTGATCCAAATAGGATCTCAACCTTTTCCTCCTTGGCACTTTTGGTGCTACTTTTAGTTTTTCCGGTGGATTTTATTTTGCCGTATCTTCGAAACTAGGCCGCTTTTTCCCAGATTTGTATGGAAATTTCGCCCGAAACAACTCAGAATGGTCCCCGAATTCATGCTAGACCAAAAAAAAAATGTTGGAAAAAAATGACGTTTTTGCCCAAATTCCCCTATAAAAATTTTTTTTTGCCCTTCAAATATCATTATTGTACTCCCCGACCACTTCCAATCATCGAAAGCGCCGTAAAGTTAGTTTTTGCCAAACTATGGCCAAAAAACCCCTTACTCCCCTACAAAACCGAAATTTTTGTATCACAGCGATAGGTCTTGGCCCGTTAAAACCACTCTAACCCAAAATTGGCCGATTTTGTCCGATTTCAGCTCCTTTTGCCCTAAAAACGTTTTGAATATTTAAATAAAATACTTGCAAGTACGAAAACGCTCGCAAGTACGAAAATATTGTTTTCCGCAGCTAAACAGTTTTCCACTGCCAAACAGTTCGTTTTAATGCCTAGTACTATACTCTTCGCGAAACGAATTCAACGGTCAAATCCCATACAAAAAGAGCTTTTCAATTCGTCAGTAAAGCTCTTTTGTATGGGATTTGACCGTTGAATTCGTTTCGCGAAGAGTATAATACTAGGCATAACAAACGAAAAACGGTTCGTTTAAAAAAACGAAAAACGATGAAAAACGATTCGTTTTAAAAAAACGAAAAACGATTCGTTTTAAAAAAAACAGTTCGTTTTAAAAAAACGATTCGTTTTAGAAAAAGAAAAACGATTGGCTTTAGAAAAACTATTCGTTGTAGAATAGTTGGAATAATTGGTTTTAGAAATACTATTCGTTGTAGAAAACTGGTTCGTTTTAGAAATGCTGTTCGTTTTAGAAAAACTGTTTGTCGCTATTTGGAAAAACTGTTCGTTCGTTTTTTGCCGCCAAACGTTTTTTTCAAACTGTTTGGCGTTTTTGAGTCCATCACTAATTAGCTATAATCTTAAAGTGTGACTTTGTTTCAGTAATAGTGCTTGAAACGTTTTTATAAGACAAATGATGGAAATTGTTTTTTGATCTGTTTTTGTCTAGCGCTCATATAATTCAGTCTCAAAATCGGCAACATTCGCTTTACAACAAAGTTATATAACTTTATTGATCTCTTGAATAGTTTTTCATATAAAGCCTATGTTTAACTCAGACGAGAAACTTAAATAGTGCCCTGCAATTCTATTATAAGATGAATATTTTTCCTCCATAAAGTACAATGTTTTTGTGCTTAAATCGAACAATACTTGGTCCTCGAAAATTTCAATCTTCATAAAATTTCAGCAGCAGTGATCACAATGCACAGACCACAAATGTTTCAAGTCTAGCAAGTAGTGACTATAGCCTGGACTTTCCCTATGCGGTCCTCCATCACTGACGCAATATCACTATATACCGGGCTCTTAAATTTATAGCTAACTTAAATGAAAGCAAAGTAAGTTGTACTTCTAATCATATCTTATTATCGCAAATTGCTTGATAAAACATATCCACAAAGAATAGTTGAAACTCTAAAACTCGTTGCAAAAAAGAAAATGTTGGGTTTTTTTTTTAATGATCTACCGCCAGATGCTCAAGAGCTTCCACTGCGTCAACACTGTTTTTAGTAGCATAGTTCCGGTGTAATTCAGATGCTGCCGAGTGCCATTCATTCAGAAAATGTGCATACATACCTAAAGCATCACAATAACATCTACTTAATCTGTCTGAGAAGAAAATGACGTTGAGCTAGTGAAACTTTTACCAGAAAATTTATGAACATTCGCTTAGAAGACCACAACGACAGCAGTAACTACAACGTTGACGACGACAATGACTTTAATCTGCTATTCGAGACTGTTTTATTTATGTTTATGCCATCATTATAAACTTGAAAAGTTTCCTTTATGGCTCCATAGTTTACTGTAAACAGTTGCAGTTTGTGGGATTTTAAGTATGTAAGCATGTTTCCAAATATGCACCATGTCGCAATGGTTGTTTCTGTCGGAGGTAATGATGTCCTGTAGTACCCGGTGCGATACGATTAGTGCGGTCATCACTCCCGAATCGCAAACAATCATGGCGATGGCTCGATTTTCATTGCCGAAAACGAAATCATAATTATGATGCTTTGAATTCGGTGTTATTGACCGGGATACGACCGGAGATTATGTAATTGCCTAGATTTTAATTTCAGATTAGAGCAGGTTAAGAAATACATAAATGTAATTATTATTAACTGCTTGGAGATGACCACTTATTTCGAAGCGGGCCAGCTTTTCAACAGAGATATTAATCACTTCGTTTTCTTTGATGGTAAGATATGATTCACAAACTTTCCAAAAACTTATTTTGAACCAAATTGGATTTATTTTTACAAAACCTCATCAGATCTGCATTGCTGAAAAATTTCGTGTTAATATTCGCTGTCAATTTTCCGTGGCCACCGGGATTGACGAAGATGGGAAAAGTAAAACAAAAGGAGTATATGGTAAATATTTTTTGTTTCAGTTTTTAGCAATTCAGTTTGCAAAAAAATTCTTTCAAGCAGCTATGTAAAACGATTTTTTGTATTTCCCTGTCTTTCAATTCTGACAATATAAAGCAAACATTGCCGTTTCCTCGCACATTTTATCGCACAAATTAAGATCTCCTCCAACAAATTTAAAATTTCAATCATCATTTATTCCCGATTATATCATTAAGCAATAAAATTTATTATAATTCACTCCATAGCACTAGTCTCCATCAATATTGGCTTGTCAGTCCACCTTCTCAACTGACTATTCCATCGTTTTACAGCTGCTGTTTTGCATACGGTACACATGTCGCGGTATTAATCTTTTCGAATTGCAGTAGCAACAACGATAACAGGCCCAAAGATCGAACCATATGGCACAGCTCAAAGCACAGTAGATACAGCAAATCGGAATATTAGCATATTAACGAGATGTGAACTGCTTGTCGGTTTTATTAATGCACAGACGACGCCTATTGTTATTAGGTATCTATTTTTTTCTTCGATTATGGCTTGGTGCGGTTTAGTTTCCGCGAGTGGGTGAAGCAATGTCAAGGCGATAATAATGATATGCAAATAATGTTGTGACAAATAAACTGGTGAATCTGTATGCAGACGTACAAAGTGATGCCTTTTTTAGACCGGAGTTGATTAATGAAATAAAAAGTTGTTATGTAATGAATAAAGTTGTTTGGCAATGAAATAAAAACTTCTTCCGAAAAAAGTTTAATGCGCATTAAGAAGATCATATATTTATTCGCTTTTTCATGTAAACAAAAAAATGTGCTCGTTAATATATAGGAGAGTTGAATTTGATTGACTTTAAACTAATCATTTTATTGTGAAATGTAATTCTGGTGACAATTTTTCTTAAAATGTTTTCAATATTTTTTTATCCAAACATTTCCTTACAATTAGCTCCACTATATTATGATATCATGTTCTTTTGTTTTCTTCAAATTTTAGGTTTTCTTTCTTCTTTTTTAAGAATCGAATTTATTTAGGAATGTTTATATTTTTAGCTAGTTGGGCCCATGGAATTTCGATAAATCTAACTGAAATGCAACATACATCAAGATTTTTAGTTCAAACAATAATTATCATGTATAGTTCTGCCCGTTTTAGGTCACTGCTGTTTTGGAACCACTTTAAATATTCAATTTAGGAAATGTCATAATTATATCGGACGTGCAGGGATTAAAATTTAAGTTTTTTGATGTATTTTTACAAAAGAAAGGAAAAATAAAAAATGGCTAAAAATATAAAGTAATTTTCGAACATTCACTGAGTAGTTCCCTATTAGGCGCTAAGTTGTTCAAATTTTCATCATCGTGTGGATTGGAGTGCAGTACGTGTACGCGTCCAGTGCATACGCGCCGTGGAATATATAGTATTGTGACATCGAGTGTAAGACTGATTAGTGCTGTGTACAGCGATGGGCATTTACTACAATTGTAGTAGATCTGCTACTTTTTTCTGCTTTTTTTTGAATCTACTACTCTACTACGTAGCAAATGATATTTACTACTTTTCCCGGGGAACTACTTTTTAGTGAAGATAGCACTGATGCAACTTCGCTGAACCATTAAGTATCAACTGAAGCACATCTACGATAAGAAAACGCCGAGCGTGTGGCAACTATTGTTAATGCTGCTCGTCTGACAAAATTCTTAGAATGCAGAAAAAGTCGTTGTTCTCGGTTTTGTTCATACATTATATCGTCGCTGTGAAATCAAACCGGCATATCTGCAAAAATTGAGTTTTTGAGTTTTTGGTATCAAAAAATTCCTTATTTTCCCCTCTATTTTTATGTCGCACCGGCATATCGTAAAGTTGAATAAAAACCCGTCTAATGGTGTTTTGCCGCTTTGCATTCACGTGGAAATAGCCCACATGCGAAAACTTTAAAGCGCTCTAGTGAAAAATGTGTATTTTGCAGATATGCCGGTTTGATTTCACAGCGACGATATGTATATGTCTAATTTTTACTACTTTTTTTCTGATTCTGCTACTTTTTTGAACAAAATCTGCTACACATTTATTCGTCTCAATGCCCATCGCTGGCTGTGTATCGTTGCGTTGCGTAGTTCACCTAACCCAAGTGAAATGAAGTAACGCTAGGTGCTTAGAAATCATTATTGCATCGTGGACAATGATTAAAGCTGACGAATTTGTAAACGAAAACGAACCATATGTGATTATGATTTGAAATATACATTGGCGATTGTCATAATTCAGTGAAAAACTCAATTGATTTTAATTTGAAGCCGCGTGAGTAAGAAAAGAAAAATAAACTCCAGAGGTATCAGGTAGACGAGCTGGTAATTGCAGTGGAAAATACAAAGGAAAATCATACTCTTCAAACATAAAAAAGCCCTAGCGAACCAGAACCGCTAGAAACACTAATGTTCGAATAACAGCAGAGGATTTGTGCAGATTTTGAGTGTGTATTCTACCACTAGCTACTTAAGGACACTCTAAGTATCAGGTAGTTTCAATGCAAATGTCGGATTTTGAAGAGTTAAGAAAAACTCGATTATTTTCAAATGAAATGGTTTTATTCCTCAAAATATTCACCGTTGGAGTCTATAGTTTGTTTCCAACGTGTTGGCAAATCAAAAATTCCTTTTTTGAAAAAATTAATATTTTTTTGCTCCAAAAACTCTTCAAAGGACGCAATTACAGCGTTTTGGTTGGAGTAGCGCTTTTCTTGTAAATAGTTTCGTAGGCTTCGGAAAAGATGATAGTCTGTTGGTGACAGGTCTGGAGAATATGGAAGGGGAGCTAAAACTTCGTACTGCAACTCCTGTAGTTTTTGCATGGTCAAACGGGATACATGCGGTCGTGCGTTATCGTGTAACAGAAGTGGTCCATGCCTATTCACCAGAGAAGGCTGTTTTAAACGCAATTTTGCGTGCATTTCGTCCAATTGTGCACAGTAGGTCTCTGCAGTTATCGTTTCACCAGGATTCAAGAACGAATAGTGAGCGACGCCTTCTGAAGTCCACCAAACAGTAACGATGACCTTCTTAGGGTGCAGTCCCGCTCTTGCTTGGTGGCTAGGTGCTTCTCCGCGATCCAACCATTGTCCTGAACGTTTCCTATTATCATAGAGAATCCATTTTTCATCGCAATTCATAATCCTCTTCAAAAATGGTCCTTTTTTATGTCGCATCAGCAGTGAAGAGGCTACTTCAACTCGTAGCATTTTGTTCCTTTCAGACAATTCGTGTGGGGCCCATTGATTTCGTTTTTTCACTTTTCCAATATTTTTGAGACAGCGACTAATGGTTGATTTCGATACATTGAAGGTCTCAGAGAGGCACTGTAAAGTTGTCGATGTATTCCTCTCAACTTCTGCTCGCAGTTCGTCATCATTAACACTGCTACCTTGTTGACCACGTGGTTCGTTGTCCAAGCCAAAATTTCCTTCTCGGAAATTGGCAAACCATCGTTGCACTGTGCGTTCGTTGCAGGTATCTGGTCCTAATACCTGATTGACTTCTTTCGTCGCTGCAGCTGCATTTTGTCCTTTTTTAACCGTAAACAGGTAAAGGCCTCGAATATCTCTTACTGTAAACATGTCTATAAGAGCGAAAATGACAGATATAAGAAACCACACGGGTAATAAATTAGGCACTAAAAGAAAGGTATTTACCTGTATTTTCAAACACAAAACTAATTTTGAATTTTACCAAACAACTCTGTTCACCATGGGATCACTTTTAAGACTGTCAGGAAATCCGACATTTGGTATGAAACTACCTGATAATAATATACCCTAAGCCAATTTAATTTCGATGACTTCTTGAAAAGTTACAGCGGTAGAAAGGTGTTTAGGGCTGCCATCCAAAAAATGTCCAGACCTTAGAAAATTTAAACATTGGTAAGGTTTACAGTGGTTGGACCAAATGTGACCAGACCTATAGCGTGGACTACGTAAATTTAGTCCTAAGGTGTTTTGACCTAAAATTTGGTCAGGTCGAATTTCTCGTTTGTACGTCCTCGTTTGTACGTGACAGCTGTCATTTAGTTCAATTTTAGTTCAAACACTGTAATTATCTTTTCATTTGTCTCTCAGAAATAATTATTTAAATGATTTTGAGACAAACGAGAGGGTTGCGAGCTTAAATTCAACGTTCATATATTATTAATAGCCGGGCAAAAATCAAGGCTTAGGTCGGGTGTGTTTACAGCGATATAGTCTACGACCTATTTTAGGTCAGGTCGCTTGAAATCGTGTACTGACCTATCGCTTGGGTCGGGTACTGAGTGTTTACAGCAGGTGGACTAAATAATTTAGGTGAAATTCGGTGTATAGTCCGCGGACTAAACGTCTGCTGTAAACGCTATCATTGTTTACTTAATTTCATTGCAAATGTTTATGTAAGGCTTTATTGGTACGGAAATAACAAAAAAGTCTCGTGTTGGCAACCCTTTGCTAGCACCGAGGCCAAAAATATGTCACATTTACCCCATGTTGAAGTCAACCTAGTTATAGGGATACCAAGAAATTTAGAGTTATCACCCGTAAAAAGTTTTCAAATTTTCTAGATAGCAATATTTGTGGTTTATTTTCACTACACGATCACTATGGTTTGAACATTTTATGATAAAATCGCTTACTAAAGATATGCAAAAAACAAAAATGCAAAGGCAACCATAGCTGGCAACTCTATGATTTTTTTCCAATTAGATTTCTGGTGAGTATTGTCTACAATAAGTTCAATTTACTATATGAATTTTGTTATGATTCCATGACTGCAGTTGAAGCTATAGGACAAAGAGCTTTATTTTTCTGAGCCAATTTTCAAAAACGAGGACACTCAAATTACCATAGCTGGCAGTTCCAATCGAATTTTTCAACCAAATTTGTACCAAACGTGGCCCAAAGTAAGATTCAGCTACTGTGTGAATTTCGTCAAAATCTGGTGACTGAATCAGAATTCAAAAGCAGTTATTTTTCTTGCAAGATGGCACCACTGGCATAGAATTGTCCAAATTTTAAAATCGCTTCTATCAGACCTGGTCCTACTTAAGGTCAATAAATTCTGCAAATTTCAACTGTATCTGATTATTGGGTCGTGAGTTCCCGTGAACAAAAGTTTCTCATGCCAAAATATAGGCAAATTGTGGAAGAGTTACCGATCTTGCCTTTTGTAAAGTTTCAAATGTTTTACTTTGGCTATGTAAACAAAGCATAAGATTTATATATGAGTTGCTTTTTTCCAACGAGCGACAATTTTTCAGGAGAGTCTATGATTTGGAGGTTTTCACTTTCAGCGCCTGCACTTGCTACAGGCTTGCCAACACGCTCATTTACAATACATATTTACAACTTTATAATACCAAGATGTTCTGAAAGTTTCGTAATAATTTGATAGCTTTGTCAAAAGTTATCACAATTTAAAAATTTTCAAATTTTCTCGATTTATTTTTAGGCACCTGGCGCACACAGAGGGTTAAAAAAATTCCAAAACGTTATCCGATTCACATTTAAAACACTTTCAAAACTCATCTCGCTGACTTCATTTTTGCAAAAATTATTTGTGGACGGAATAATGAGTATATTAAAAATATCACTAAAAATGGCCGCCGGTGCCAAAGGGTGAAAGATAATTAACATTTGTTAAGACTTGGAACTATTCTGTATTCACATCAATGTATTCTGAAAGTTTCAGCTCAACCGGATGGCGCGTTCCCGAGAAATAGTCACTGAATTTTTTTGATGATGATATATATATATATATATATATATATATATATATATATATATATATATATATATATGGAAATATTAATTTTCGGACAAATCGATTTTAATACTAATGTTCTTCGAACATTAGTAAAAACGAGCTTTTTCGGCAGGTGACGACCTTCTTGGCTAATCGGCAAAGTGGCTGTAGTAATGTCGCAAAGGTATCATCAACCCAAGAGAAACCAGAACTGCCATCCAGGAGCCACCGAGCGCATCAATGAAGCAACATAATTATCTGCAACATTATCAGGGATAGTATAATTGAACTGTTCGGTTTTTAATCTGGTAGCGCAACGAAGGACAGAAACCAATACGTTAAAACCTAGCATTAGAGAGCTTCGCAATCCAACTGCCATAATTCCTAAGATCTTCCCGATTACGGCCTATCAGATAGATGTTCCGAAGTTCTTAAGGAATTTGAGTCAGTGTTTAAAATATTTCGACAGAAAAAGCCACTAATCCTGTGTGCTTCACTAAAAGACCACAAAAAAGTCTTTGAGCTTATAGGGCCTTCCCACACTTGTATTCTTGATGCACTCCTCAAACCGGTTTTCTGGGCAAGAGGCAGAAGAATCAAGGGGAATTCTCTACAAAAAGTGATGCACTTGGAGAGAAATTTGCATCACGTTTGAAACTGATTGATCGAGCTGCAACTCACTAACACAACTATAAACATAGTTCACGGGTCAGGAAATTTTCATGAAACACTCAAGTCGAAATGAGAAAACAACAACACGCACACATTCATATGCATAATCGGTATATGAACGATTCCGTTGCTGATGCACACCAAGTGTGGAAATGGTGATTGTCGTATAACCGGTTTGAGGAGTGCATCAAGAATACAAGTGTGGAAAGGCCCATAAACAGTAACGCAATGACCTAATACGGTTACAGAGAAGCCAAAGTCACTTTTCGTAACCTGCGGAGGGGTGTTAATCCAGCAAATATTCACCCTGAGCTAGAGGCGTAGTTCCCGGACCTGAAAATTATAGCAATAACACACTTTCTTATTTGCAAGTGCCAAGAACTGAGTAAATCGATGGCCACTGATGACTTCAGCGCAATTCAAGCTTTTTTAAAAACTAGCTGCTGTATTTGAAATACAGTTCATTCTTTGGTTGTGACTGACTTGGGAGGAAATCCGAAGCAAGTGCTATAATTGTCAAAATTTCGGACATGTGGCAAGTAACTGTACCACCGTCCATCAATGTCTGAATACTGTTTGGATGGCGGGTGTAAAAAATCGAGGACGCACAACCTGCATGCGTCAACTGAGGTCTAAATGGTCACCAAACCAACTATCGTAGATCACCGGCATAAAAGGTCAAAACGTCAGCAGTTTGTTATACAGAGCATCTCAAACTACAGGCGAAATGGTATCTCCTATGCACAGGCAGTAGGGCATACTGCTTCTCCAACTTCTGGTGCTCAGCAAGCTCCAACATCCACAGGTGTGGGTAATCTATAGCCAATGTCAAGCTTGGACGGATGTATGACTTTATCAACCAAGTATTGGCTGAAGGAGCTGATGATGAGGGGCTGGTTGCCACTCTTAAGCTGCTGATTACCCTTCCTAAGTTAGTTGGTTGATGTGGCCACCTTTAAAAGCGCTTTGCATCATTGCTGCAACTGCAACCTACTTCATTTCCTTCCAAACTTCATTTCCAAGTTATTTTATTGGTGGCGATTTTAGCTCGAGACACCCACAATGGAGAGATTCCGTGACGAATGGAAACGACAAAGTATTGCTCAATTGGCTGCTGCTACGCTGTCCTCTTGTTTTTTTTTTGCAAGTCGTTCCTCCAAATCCCCCAACCAGACCAAATAGTAGCTCAACAATAAATTTATTTCAACACAATGCTGGACACTTGAAGATATGTCTTTACCGTGAAGCTTCGACTTCAGTGTCACTTCTTCTTCAGCTTCATGGAAAGACCCTCGAGGACAATCAGTTCCTTTAAAAAACCGAATGGTGTAAAATTCAGCGGGATAGACGTGGTGGTAAGAAACTTTGGTGCTTAGTGAATCGTCAAAACTTAGTGAATCGTCAAATAGATGAACTAATAGAAGTCGTTAAGGAAATTATACCTCAAACCAGTAGCCAGAATACTTGCTTGATCACACTTGACAAACATCAGAATCTTGCACTTCCACCGGAAATTGGATATGAAAAAGAATTTTTCATGAACATGGAAGCGATCACTGGTCGTACAAAACCCTACTCTCAAATAACAATTGTCTTTGAAACTAGACCACGTCATCTTTAGGAAATTAATTTGCTTTCTAGTGAAGATAACAACCAGAAGATGGCCGTCAGGTTGAGTTATTTCCATCAGCATTCTAATGCTGGTTGAATGCTGTTGTGTCGGTTCGATTTCCTCCTAGCAGCCAAATGGTAAAGGAAAAAGTCAACTGCTTCTTCAATAGACACAACGAGCCACTGGCCTCATTCTCATCCAGGAATCTGTCGTACGACCCGCAAAAGACCTCAGATGAACAGCCCAACTTGATAAATGGTGGATATTTGGTGCGACTTTTACTCGGCATAAAAGGTCAGGAGTCTTCTGGGCATGACGGAAGGTCTAATATTATTAAACTTTTACCACTTTATATACTCGGAGTTCACTCTGTTGTATTTAACAATGCCCTTCAACAGCGGTTACTTTTCGAACTCATGGAAACTGGCCAAGATTGTTCCCATTCATATGAAGGGCAAAAGAAAAGAGGCGAAAAATTTTCAACCGAATTTGGAAAGTGTTTTTGAAAGAGTCTGGGTGGAAAAATTATAACATCATAGCGGGTTCACGTAGGTAATTTCTGAATAGCAGATAGGATTTGGGCGCAAGCATAGAACGTAGCATGCCATCTCGCCTTTGTATGATCAAATTGTGTTTCACTTGAATGAGCGAAACATTCCATAAGTAGTATGTACTTTAGATATCAAGAAGGCTTTCGACTCCGTCTGGCACGAAGTTTTTGTATTTTTTTGTTTGTTGATCAGCTTTGGCTTCTCCGAAGAGGTAATAAAATTCACCACAAGCTTTTTTGCCAACAGAAAATACTACTATATGTCAGCGTTAATGGAGCAAATTCTCTCAAAAGACCTGTGACATCAAGAATTTCACGAGACTCTGGAACGGGACCGATTCTTTTTACCGTACTAACCACTGAGCTCCCTATTTTGATATGTTAACCTCAACTTCAACTTCTCCAATATGCTGATTACACGCTCTTACACTCAGAACAGCTAAGAACCTGAAGCACTATTTGGCAGAACTTTGCTTTTACTTTGACGAATGAAGTATCACATTTAATAGCAGCTTTGTGTACTTTGCAATTCTTCTAAACATCGATGATTGCAGACTATTTCCACAAGACCAAAAATACCGCTGCTTCGTAAGAAACTTCGAAGAATACTCCTAGCTCATCTCTTAAGTACATAGGTGTTGATTTTTACGAATTTTTAAAGTTTAATCTTTGTGTGCGGCATAAAATAAAGTCTATCAGATCCGTATTTCAACACATCTGGCATCTTTTGGCCATAAAGATGGGCATGACCACCAAACCTAAATCCATTTGCTATTAGACCCTTGTCCGGCCAATCCTGACTTACACATACTCATCCTCGATTACCTGTTCCAAAACCGCTATTGCAAAAGCAGAGGTATTCGAATGGAGAATCCTGCGGCTCCGCACTATTTGCAGGTTCTTTAACGAAGTAACTTAGAAGTGGCCGAAGAATCTTAAAAAGACTAGTAATTTTTTTACTTAAAAGGGTATAGTGTTGTTAATATAAAAGAACTTAGGAATTATATTCACGAGCCTAGTGCACCTAATATGGTGATACTCAAGAAATTTTTGTTACGAAAGAGTAAACATGGATTCATGCGGTAGAATAAGCGTATATTGAAAAGGGATATAAGGTGATTTGACGCAAATTAGAGGGAAAAATATAATGTTCAGAAATAATTTTTGTTGCGCACAAAGTATAATCAGCTAAAAGCCTTATAAAATTTAAATGTGCATGTTCAATTGTACCTTACACCAGGAAATGATTTTACACCATGTGAAACTTGAATTGATTAATCAAAACATTTGATGAAAGTCCATGATGATATGTGATCATGGAGCTGACGATAAATCTCGCAATCAATTACTTTGAGGCAAAATTGACGAAGCAAAAAATTAACGATCCATATTTTTAGACATTTCTTCCCTTCGAAACTATATGATATGCCTCATCTATTTATAATCAATGTGCCGAACTATGGTTCAAAGGACTCGCAAGTCCACATATGCATGTAAGCACAGAACGGATGGCTGGAGTTTTTAAATGTATATTTCAAATTCACTGAAATAGTTGCCAGAGATATAATTAATTTACCATGAGAATCTCCAATTCAATTTAAACATCAAAAACATCAAAGAAAATTCCCGCATCAGCCAGCATCATAAATACCAGCATCAGCTTCAATAACTGGACTTTTCATTGATCATTGTAACAAATCTTTCTTTATAGCCATCACTCAAGGTCCGGAAGGATGCTTTTTGCATGGCATCTATTAAATGGCAACAGTTTCCCCGATTACATCTAAATGACACCAAATAGATAGTAAGGTATATCACAAACATCTTAAATTCTCCACAAGTCTAAGACTCCTCTGCTAAGTAATAGCAAAAAACTGTAGGGTGCCAGTGATGGTTAGTAAATGTTTCTGTTGCTGATCTAATCTAGATTCATCTCAAGTTCCCAGGCGCATCTACAAGACAAACTGGATTCATTCAAATAATAAGGTGCAAGTTGACTTCAAATCTAATTTCGGAGCGGATAACGAAATCATGCTGAGCACTTGACTTATTCAGCTCATTACTTGAAACTAGTTTGATTTGCAAACATCTTATATTGTATGGCAGTGAAGTCGGAAAGTATTTGGATACGGAATTTTGATTTATTTTGCAATGCGTGAATAATTATTATTAAAGGTTAGGTTAGGTTAGTGAAGTGGGCTGCCGGGAACGCGGCCAGCATTAGGCCGCCAATTTGGGTCCATTTGCCACCCTCATAGACAATCACACGCATTCACACTTACAGCCAAGGCACTGGCGGGATTCGAACCCGCAGGCTCCGTAGCACGCCGCTTTTCGGTCTGACGCCTTAGCGAGCAGAGCTACCGGGCTCCCTTTTTATTATTATTACTAATATTAAATATTCTCTCTCATCCACCAGGTTTTTTTCAACGTCCCGAATGAAATAAAAGTTGTTATTTCCAAGCTTGTGATTATTTGCGTTTACAGCCTTATTTTCCACCAGCCCTATTTAAGGCTAAACTTCAACCAAGGTTTGAGTTAAAAAACAAACATTTTGAACACTTCTAGCAGCTACTGTAAAAATATCTAATGCACTTGTGGATTAAACAGCTACGACCATTCGAACCTACATAAAATCTTACTCTGAATTCTCAACTGACATGACTTCTTAGGAAATCCAGCAGCACCTTTTTCTCCTTTATTTCTTTTCAGTCCCCCATTCAGTTTCAATCTCATGTTCACGTTATCTATGAAATGTGATTGCGAATCTCATGTACACGAGGAAATTAAATTATATTTTATTTTAGGCATGTTCATCTCTCGACGAGATGTCATCTAGCTGTGTCGCGCTAACGATTTGACTATATAAGTGCAAGTAAAATTATGGGTACCCAGATCGTTTTGGTTTATCTATAGCTGAAGCGGGCGCTATGCAAATACGGTTTTGGTATGATTTCGAATATGGCAGCAGAAACAGAATGAACGGTAGAGAAACTAGCGCAACATGGATAAGATAGATAGTTTAGTTTAGATATAGTGCCTTTCAAATTGGTGCAATTCACTTAATTTCTACTGTGCAGCTTGGTTTTTTCTTTGTATTCGTTTGTTTTTGCTTGATCGCTGGAGCGAAATTCACTTACAGAAATGACATCCATGAAATGCGAGATCGTGCAGTTTATAGGGGACTAAAGCCTATCAGATCTTATGAGATTTGAATTGGAGTTTTATTGATTCAGATTCGTGTAATCGTGTTCGAAATGAAACGGACGTCTGCAGTAGAAAGGTTGTGGAAAATTCAACTCAAATGAACTTTTTCGAATATAGAAATCGATCATTCACTTTACGCTTAATTTATTTCATTTAACTTATCATAAGTACTCTAATAAATGTCCATTATCCTATGTGACCCATATCTCAAATCGATAGAACTCATGTCGCCTTCAGTACTGAATTTCCTATCATTAAGAATGCCAATTTACTCAACTTCTTAGCATCTCTCTAATGAATATTGATTTTAGCAACGGACCATCTTTCAAACCATGCTAATTCAATAACTCAACTCTCCACGCCTGCACGACTCGCAGATAATCTCTCGAGTGCTAATTGATTTGCTTTGTCCATTCAATCACTTCACGAAAATACAACTCAATCTTAATTTTAACTGTCAAAAGGCCAAATTTGGAAAAACCATCTTTCATTCGCTTGACCGATGCGACTATCTCCATAACAGCTGGCGAACATTTCCAAAACAATGGCCATGTACGTATAAACAATAGTAACGAACATAGATACAATCTAAAAATTTGTTTTTGTTCACCAAGATACTCACTGGTTTAGATCCAATAGATAAACCACAAAAAATAACAATACTAGTGAATGTTATTATAAGCAATTTTCACCAATTCTTCCGGCCTGTTGGTCGCGTCGTGCCATCTGGAAGAGGCTAGATGTTGCTGCTGCTGCCAAAAAAAGAAGTCTTTGACCTCTGGTACTTGAAAAATCGCATCTACTAATGATGCTCACTGGTGGCGGCGGCAACAGTGAAAATCTAGTCATGCTCCGCTTCGATGGCGGTAATCGTAGCACTCACTGTGCCATCGCACCATCATTTTGTTATTAAGAGTTTTTATTTTCACCGCTTGCCATGTGCAAAAGTCAGATGTGAATAGTTTCTACGGTAATTGATATATGATTTCTATTTTATTCGAGTCTCGCAAAAAGTTGTTTTGGTAATTTTTAAGCAAATCGTTGAGATGTTGCATGAGAGTTTGCAGATGGATGAAGTATTTCGATTTTCTACAGACTAATGCGTTGTTTTGATTTCGGAAGAGGTTTAGCCTAGAAATTTGCTGAAAGTTGTCATTGTCAGGATTGAAATGTTTATTTTCTGTGCTAAAAAAAATTGAAGTTGGATGAAGCTTTCACATAAATCATTTCTATAGCCTGTTGGGTTTTCCCCAATGGATAGGCGCCACATAATTGAATTAGCCAGACTAATCATCGCTGCACATGTTCATGCGTGTAACAATCAAATTTACAATTGTATGGCAACAATAATGATCTAAAATTACTATTGTTACAAAAAACAACAACGCATGTGAGATGCCAACATGAGTTTTGCCATTGATTGTTTCAAATTTATATAGACTTTGAAAAGAAGTGACTAGCGTTTAATGGTATTTAGTTTCGTTTTGTATCAGACCGTTTAGATATGAGTTTGCAACTTTTTGATTTGTGATTTTAATCGACATATAGATGGAATGCTTATTTTAATCGAGTAGGGTAAAGTTCAAGCAAGTTTACCCATTAATTTAGCTAAAAATGGCTTTAGATTCTCGATGGAATTCAAGAACTATTAAGATTTACATTTTTCACTGGTCCTACAGCAGCTTCGTTTAAGAATCATAGCTGATAAACAAGCTACTAGATATTTAAAACAATTGACTGATCACACTAAACCAAAACCGCCTTAAAACGATCGAAGTCACTCAAAGCAGAACATGCGGTTCTCTGAAGATAAATAATATATCGCCGAGCATATATTGAGTTGCAAACGATTTCAAGAATTACCGACAGAGACAACCGAATACCTAATGGTTGGTACTTGACTACTGAGTGACTTGATTGGACGTTGTGGACTTACGTTTGAACACAATGGATTAGGTCACATCACAATACACCACGTGGCGGGATCAGAACACCGCCCCTACACCACTAAAGCAACCAACTGGTCCAAAAATTACAACATTGCAATTTCCCATAAAATAACTCTCCCAATCAATTACTCAGCAAAAAATAGCTCCACACTAAAATACTCGCCAAAAAACGACACCACATAAAAAAAAACTCTAGCGCACCTGAACCGCTAGAAACACTAATGTTCGAAGAACAGTAGAATCGTGCAGGTTTTGAGTGCATATTCCACCACATGAGCTGCTTATTACGGCCAAACTGTTTCAAATGCCACGTTTTACTTTCGTCTTAAGAATGCATTATAACTCATATGGTGGAAGGTTTCAGATATTACCACTGGCATGAATTTCAACGTTTATGAGAGCAAAACACGGGTTAATTATATTCGTTATCAGTTGCTTATTTCACATAATTTTGAAAGCAGCATCTCATATAACATCAATGAAGAAAATGCTCAGTGCCTGCAGCACTGTAACTGAAGTTGGTGTTTAGGGCTGCGATCCGAAAAATTTGCAGAACTTTGCGAATTGTAACATCGGTTATTTATTTTCATTGTAAATGTTTCCGGTATGTATACTAACTGTAAGCATTTATTGATACAAAAGTAGCACAACCGACTCGTGCTGGCAACCTTTCGCCAGTATCAAAGCCAATAATATATTACATCCGCTTCACGTTGTTATATTACATTCGAAGTTTAAGGAGTATAAAGAAATTTAGGGTTACCTGCAGCGAGTTTTTTCAAATGATCGAAAGCTTAATATTTGCTGTGAAAATTCTACGATAAAACCGCTTAATAAAGATATTGCAATTAAACACAAAATCAACAATAGCTGGCAACCCTATCGTGGCTTTTCAACCAAATTTGGCCTGAATAATGTTTATGACAGGTTTCATTCATTGTATGAAATTCGTATTGATTTCATGACTGCACTGGAAGTTATAGTGCAAAAAGTTTTATTTTCCTGAGCGAATTTTCAAAACCAAAGACACAAAAATTACCATAGCTGGCAGCACCAATCAAATTTTTCAACCAAATTTCCACCAAACAGAGATTAGAGTTAGGTTTAGCTACTGTGTCAATTTCATGAAAATCTGGTAACTTATTCACATTTCATAGGGCAAAAAGCAGTTTTTTTTCTTTGTAATTTTTCAAGATGGCACCACTGGCACAGACTTGCCCACAATTCAAAATCGCTTCTATCAAATCTGGTCTTACTTAAGTCCAATGCATTCTGTTAATTTTAGCTGTATCTGATTATTGGTTCGTGAGTTTCCGTGAACAGAAGTTTTTGATGCTAAAAATATAGGTTAACTGGGAGAGGGTTACCGTTCTTGTCCGACATGAAATTTCCAAAGTTTTATTTTGAACGTGTAGATAAAACATAAGATTTATATACAGATTGGTTTTATTGTAAGAAACGGACATTTTTTTGAATATTCGATGGTTTGAATGTTTCCACTTCCAAATTTTTTTTTTCAAAATGAAGACACCAAAATTATCATAGCTGGCAACTCCAACCGAATTTTTCGACCAAATTTCTACCAAACGTGGCTTAAAGTAAGGTCCAGCAATTGTGTGAGTTTCGTCAAAATCGAACGATTCAATCAGAATTTATAGGGCTAAAAACAGTTATCTTTTTTAGTTGTTTTTCAAGATGGCACCACTGGCACAGAATCGCCCGCATTTCAAAATTACTTCTATCAGACCTGGTCCTATTTAAGACCAATACATTCTGTGAATTTCAAATAATTCTGCTCATTGGATCGTGAGTTTCCGTGAACAGAAGTTTTTGATGCTAAAAATATAGGTAAATTGGGCAAGGGTTACCAGGCGTGCCCGTTATACCATATCAAATTTTATTTTTTGTCTATATAAACAAAGCACAAGATTTACATATGAATGGCTTTTTTTTGAAGAAACGGCATTTTTTCAAGAGAGACGATGATTTGGAGGTTTTCACTTTCAGTGCCTGCCCTAGCCACAGAGTTGCCAGCACGCTCATTAAAAGCTACACAAATCTACAACTAAATAACATCAATATGTCCTGAAAATTTCGTAATGATTGAATAGCTCTGTCAAAAGTTATCGAAATTTAAAAATTTTCAAATTTTCCCGTCCTCTTTTTAGGCACCCAGCGAACACATAGGGTTAAAAAATTCCAAAGCATTATCCGATTCATATGTAAAACACGTTCGAAATCTATTTCGTTAACTTTATTTTTGCGAAAATCATTTGTGCACGAAATAATAGGTATATTAAAAATATCACTTAAATGGCCGCCGGCGCCAAAAGGTTAACAATAACTGACATTTAAAGAGACGTGGACCTATTCTGCATATACATCAATGTATCCTGAAAGTTTCAGCTCAATCGGATGGCGCGTTCCCGAGATTATCTCACTGAAATTTTTTGATGATATATATATATATATATATATATATATATATATATATATATATATATATATATATATATATATATATATATATATATATATATATATATATATATATATATATATATATATATATATATATATATATGGAAATATGAATTTTTGGCCGAATCGATTTTAATACTAATGTTCTTCGAACATTAGTAAAAACGTTCATATATGATATGCTTCAAAAAAAACGAATCATCAAAGAAATGTATCCTGGGAAATGTTACTCTTCAAAAACAACTCAAAAAGTGTTCTTCAAAACTATTTCGTCAACAAGTATTCGCGAAGGCCGATCCTCAAAAATATGACTCATAATATATTGTTCTTCAAAAATATTGCTTCTCAAAATTTTTTTGGAAGAAACGGTCAATGGCTTGTCAAAAAAGTAGTACGCAAAAAATAACTCCTTCGTGTAGTAACTAAAAAATAATTATCCAAAAAAAAAGTCCTGAACAAATTAATTTTAGTCAAAAAACATAGTTTTTAAAAAACCCTCATTCCAACTTCTCAAAATATTATTCCTCAAAAAATAATTCTGAAAAATGGTTTCTCAAAAACAAAATACTAGAAAATAGCTTCAAGATTTAACCACTTTTCATAGCTCTTCAAAAAACACCTCTCTTAAAATTTTGAAAATGTCTATTTCGAAAAAATTCTTTTGTATGAAATGTATTCCCATAATAATAAAATAGGTCACAAATAAATAAATCTTCTAGCATATAACTAAATAAATACATCTTTCATATATAACTACTCAAGAGAATGTCTCCTCAAAGCAAAAAAATCTCAAACAAAAAACTCTTAAAAAAATTAACACAGCGAAAAATTACTTCATAAAAAAAACTTAATAATAAAGCCTCAAAAATATTAATCTTTTAATAAAGGCTTGTCGACAGTAGCACTTTAAAAAAGTCGTCCCAAATTAAAACTTTTCAGAAAAATAAGACAACAAAAATTACTCCTCAAAAATATATCTCCTCATTGAAATAACTGTTCTAAAAATCGCTTAAGGGGACTTCGCCTTTGAAATTGAAAAAAGAACACTTTTTAAAAATTTTATTATGAAAAAACTATTATATTTATTGACAAAAATTCTTTTGGACATTGTTAAACAGTCTCTAAAGAATATAAAAAAAACTTTTTTTTTTCACTTTTACTTTCCCTTGGCTGCTGTAGAGGGAGTCCTCCAAAAGTTACTTTTCAAACGGTAGGACATATGGTGGACCTCCTGTAACAGATTTTTGAAAAATTCAAAATGGATTCTATTCTTGAGACTCAAAACTATACAATAAGACTAAAGACAGACGACACAAGTTAATGATCATTAACACAATGATCATTGAACGCTAATGATAATTTGTTTGGAGAGTGACCCACGGTTATTTGAATGAGGTTGTTTAACAGCTGTAGGTTGTTTGAATTTAAATGGTATTATTTTGACAGTTATTGTTTATTGAAACACATCAAAAAATCAGGAATTAGTACAAGTTTTACTGCGAATGAGCCTTGGTGTAAAATTATGGAAATCTTACACAAAAAAAAGTTTAATCACGATAAGGAAGAAAATATAAAATGTTCAGGTATTGAAGAAGAGAATACGAAGAAATGTGCAAAAAATGAAACATTTGCATGCCATTTTGTAATATATTCAAAATAATATGTTTATGATTTTGACAGTTAGACATGAAATTTCCCGAATTTCCCCAGTAAATTTCATAATCTTCTCCGTAGATGGTGCGACAATCGATAAGAGCAAATGAGCATTAGCTTCCAAATGATAATTCGTAGAACCTCATTGATGATGTTATAAATGATGATTAACCATGACACACGTAATGGATAATGATCATTGGGCTCGAAATGATAATTAACTTGTGTCGTCTGTCTAGGCTCTAAGCCTCTAAACTCATACTTTTTCATATTTTGAAGTTTTTGTATGTATATTTCTGAAAAATGCGAAAAAACGGCATTTTTGAGGGTAAGTCATCCCGTAAAAAAAGGGGGGAGTATTTTTTTAAACTTTTAGAGGCTTATTGTTTACTATTTCTAATAAGTAATCGAATGCTTCTTGTTTTTTTAAAAGCGGTCGAGTAGATTCGGAGAAAAATGTCCTACCAGTTTGAAAAAGGTAGTTTCGAGAAAAACGCGTTTAAAGTTTTTTTTTACCATAAATTTATTGAATAAAAAGTCGAAAACTGTTTTTTATCTTAGCTGTAACTTTTTTTCTATTACGAATTTCTTGATGAAATTTTAGGAGGCTACTTTTGAACGTATATAGAATCGAAATATGTAAAAATCTCAAAATCGTTTTTTTGAAAATATCAAAGACGAATGTCCTCTTAAGAAAATAACTCCGGAAAAATTTTACTTGCAAAAAAATACTCCTACAGAATACAATTCAAAAAACTAATTTTTGAAAAATTGGTCTGAAAAGAATATTTTTTCACAACGGAATAGGATTTTGAAAATTAATTCTTCAAAAACAACTTAACAAACAAATAAAATAACAAATATTTCAATTTAAACCAATTTTTTTCCTTTTGAAGCTAGATTTATTTTTATTACTCAACATATATCGATATTTGGAGGGTAATCTACCCTCTCCTTCAGACAGTGAAGAATTTTTTATCAGAGTTTTTTTTTTAGCTATAGAGAAGTTATTTTCAATGGAAGTTTTTTACTGAAAAATGATTTTGGAGGAGCTATGTTCTCTAAGAATTTTTCACTTTTCACTTTTTTATGATGCTATATTTCCAGGAATTATTTTTTCTTTGTTTTGAATATTATTAGGAAAGTTGTTATTCTGAAGGTAAGGAGTATTTTGTTCGAAAATTGTGTTTCTTAGGTTATTTTTTACCGTGGAATTATTTGAGAGAAGCCCGTGTAGTTTAGTGGGTAGAACACGAACCAATTGCTACACACTCGTATTTACATTGATTGTAAATTTGAGAATGAAGCATTCCGCAAGCTTCAAATCATAGACAAAAGGTTGTCGGATTACTTGTCTTTAATTATTCGAGAAGTGAACTTTGAGAAGTCATTCGTCTTAGCAGTTAATTCTTTAAAGAGTGTTTTTAAAGAGTGGTTTTATTAACGGAGTTATTGTTTAAAGGGGTTGATTTTTGTTACTATTTATGTAATGGGGAAATGTTTTCCGAAGTTGAATTGTTTGATGAGTTATTTGATCGAAGACTTTTTATGGAGCTTATTTGTCATTAGAGATACTTTTTAAGGAGTTTTTGGACGAATTAGTTTCTAACGAGACATTTTTTAACATTCCTCTTTGAAGAACTCAAAGTGATATTTTTGGGGAATCATCGTTTTGAGAAAAGTATTTTTGCGAGGACATTTGGAAGGGTTGTTTTATTACGCAGTCTCTGTTGGTTAAGAGATGATATTTTTGCTTTGATTTAATTTTAAGACAAGAACTTTTATATAATTTTAAAAAATTACTGCCTCCTAGTTAAGTTCGCAAAATAATCCTAAATTGCTGGCTTCTTTGATCGATGTTTTACATATGTCATGATAATCCAGATACGCATGCTTATTACATGCTTACCTGTTTATTAAAACATATAAGCATACCACGGAATTACGGAATACCTGATGATCGTAAGAAGTGAGTATTTATAAAATAGTTGCTAAGAGAGTAGTTCTTAACAATTTAGTTGGCTGCTGCTATGAAAATGAATAGTGATTGTAAACAATAGTGTTTTTATATATATATTCTAGGCTCCACTCGTAAAAGGGTATGTTTTTACAATGAAATAATCGTCTTAGCATTGCCCTTTCGTTGTCTTAGCATTGACCTTTCGTCGTCTCCTCTCGGACCTTGTTTTTCTGCAGATGTGTAGCGGTTTTATAATGAGATGAGATTTGTCAGAGCGTCTCAACTGAACCGAAGCTCAGGGCAGAACCTGCCAAGTGATTTGATAGCCGAACCATCAATATAGCAAAAAGGATTGATGGACCCTGAAGAAGGGTGTCCTAGAAACGACTGTGGGGGCACCTAGTCCGCGGACCACCATTAGCGGGAGCACACTTTTACCCAATCCCGATGAATGCTGCAGCGTTATGCGGCTGGGGTTGGTCAAGAAAATGCGGGGCTGATCTGTTCTAAACAAATGGCGGTCGCTATTTGTGTTTCATTCGTCATATACACACAGTAGCCGCAATATACAAAAAAGGGAAGTAGGCTTTTCCCCTTAAAGTTCCAGGAATATCTATCAGACATAGGCTGACAAACAGACCCAGCCAAGCATGGCAAAGCGCGCAGCAAGTGAAAAGAAATACATACTAAAGAAAAGTGAAAAACTCTATCTCTAAAGCTTTATGGGATAATTGAGCTTCAGCTTCCGGCTCACTATCAGTATCATCCCTAAATATTTCGGAGAAAAAATGTTTAAGCTTAGCAAAGCTAAAACAAATGGTGACGGCATCAAAAAGCATACTTCAATGTCTCCTATTCAATGTATATAAAAACCGTAAGGAGTCACTGATTTTGTATTTCGAAACACAGATCACAGAAAGAAAATTTGGTTAGTATCGCCCGATTAATTTTTTTTGTAAGGAAAATATTTCAACTGGAGGCATGAGTTCTTTGTCTGAAAAGTAAGTCCTTCCATATTTTTTAAACACTAGCGATTGCAAAGCAATCATTTTGAAAATATCTTTGAGGGTTTCTTAGTTTAGTCAACTGGCGACTCTAGTTCCAATCCAAGACTTAAAGTGGCTTCTGATCATAGAGCAGACTTATCTATTTATGAGCATCTAAGGAAGATAAGGCATAAAAAGGATGCGTTTTATTTCTATTAATTTCACATACATATGTCAGAACTATACTCAAATAAAATCTCTCCCTTTCCTCCAAACTCAGATCGAAGGTTTTATCTCGAATCAAAAGGCACAATTACCTGAGGCTGTCATCACAGTATTTTAAGTCACTCGAATTTGTCGCTAAATGGTTTTTATTTTTAAAGAGAAATTAGGAAAACGACAGTCAGAATTGCCATTATTGCCACAACGGACGTAAGTTTCAGGAAGTAAAATTATTTTATTGCGTAAAATATTTTCATTTATTAATTATTAAGTAAAAGTATTATGAGTTATTAATTAAAATAATTATTATTTTTTGCACAAAAGTCGCACAGCATTTTTACTAAAGTTTTCTATTATTTATATATGTAGAGCAACGAGAATTGTAATTCAAACTGACTGTCAGAGTAGCAAATGTGGGCTCCAGAAAAAGCTAGTATTTACTAACTCAACACTTGGGAAGCACTTAGGTTTTGGTAAGTTATCAGCTGTGATTTCATTTACTTTATACCCATTCTTTTCTGCTGGCTTTATTAAAAGATATCAGCATTGGACATTGTGAGATAGCTAGCTAGCTGAGTTAAAACGAGAGTCTACCCTAGCGGAATATAATATCGCATGTACATGAATAGTAATAAACATATGAAAAATGCAAAAAGCTTTGACAAATTATCAATTCATCAAAAGCTTGAGGACATGACTTGCTTCTGCTCTCTGAAAAAATGGCTGGAGTACTAATAAAACAAATTTAACTAATATTTCTTTATGCTTGCAAAAATCAAGGTTTTCGTTTTCCTACGGCTTTGTTTGTGAATAAAACAATTTAATAAAAACCTCAAACTTTTGTTATTATTATATTTAGTCACATTTTGTCATATTTTTTTGCCAATTTTTATGTCGAATTTTTCTTTTTTGATGAGGAAAAATTCATTTCCAAGAAAAGCACAATCAAATAAAAAAAATCCTATACGACTGCAAATTCAAAAATTACATTTACGATATATTTTTGTTTCCGGCAGAAAATGCATTCATTTCTGAGATATTTATTTTCTTTAGCCTAATCGTAGTACTCAACAAGTAAAATGCGTAAAATAACTAGCAATTTAGTGTGGTGTAAATATGCGGTGGTATATATAACTAGCCAGTCAAAGAAATTAAAATAGTCGTTTTTTGTTTTGGTTTTATTTTTACACAAAAAGTAACTCTGTTTGTAAAGCATAGTTCCTCGTTAATCTACACAAGATGAAGTGCTTTAATTTTTGAATAAGTTTCAAATTTCGGAACTAAAACTTATTACAAAAGTTCAATCTCCCATCAAACAAAGTTTTTTGTATGCTCGCTGAACTAATGAATATTTACTTTGATCCAGTGATGAAGCACTCTGAGCTGAAGTGGATCTAGTGATACACAACTGTTTTTTTAGCTTTTTAAAACTTTGAACAAAATCAATTGCTCTAGTCTAAAATAATCAGGATGAAGTTTGATCTTTTTGAAATACCGTTTTTACAATAAAAAAGGCTAGTTTTAATGCATAATTGACAATTCTTCTGTTAATTTGATTTCTTTGGTTATTTTTCGGCAATAAAAGGCTTTTTTAAAATACGAAATACTTAATAGCGCTTCTCGTATTTCAATCATGTGAAGATCCCCTAAGTGAATCAATATTAAATTATCATTTAAAACTGAAAGCAATTTGTCTCTTTTATATTCATCTCTCATCTTTCTTTTAAAAGCATAGCTACCTTCGCTGTTTTCTTCAATTTCGACTCGAGCTTGATATCACGGTTTTATATAAACTACAAACTAATTGTAACTGCTATACTTCCTATCATTTAGAACAATCGCTTCACCATGTTGTTGATTTGTGAATATCAGTTATGCCGGAGTTTCAACTTGTGACTTTTCAAGAAATTATTTTGTTAAAGACTTTAAATCAATCGTTGTTCCCATTTGGATTTAATTTATCAGTAAACGTGGATTTCGACTATAAGATAGCCCACATTGGGCGCTTATTAAACTCAAGCAAAAATAAGCACTTGAAGCCTGAAAATGTAAAAGTAATATTATATCAAAGCACATGATGCTGATTATCGTATTTGAAAAAATCTAAAACGAACAAGCTTCGTACTAGTTCGTACTTGTGCCATAGAATGTAGCGTAAAAACCAAAGGCACAGTAGTTTCTTTGATGTTTCATAAAAATCCAATTTAATTCAATTCAATTCAAGAAACGAAGTATTAAGCGTAATACGAACACAACTTTGACTCAACTGAAAATTCCTTTTCTTCCTTGAAAACGTATTTCCTTTACAAGCTCGACGCAAATGATCTCTTTACCTACTTTCACTAAAATTAATTGATCAATAATGGCATTACCTTGACTGCTTTGCGTGACCTGAGCAAAAAAATTCTATAGACCAAAGCTCTAGGTGTTGCATCAACATCGAACTCAGTAAGTGCTAACTCGCTATCAAAGGATTAAAATCGATTCAATCGCTGATATTATCGAACCGAGGCAGTTTCAATGCTCGCTCTACGACGACATTCTTGACTAAGCTACTGCCCCAGCTGAGAAACAGTCCATTAAAAGTCCATTAGTTCCTCTTTATAAAACACCACATTGTACTCAATTCCAATCAAATGCGTGATCATCGTGTCCGCCTACAGACGAATTGCATTTATGAGATTCGGAAAAAAGCAAAAAAGTGAACCGGCAGAAAATAGACCGACCGGAATTCGATTTTCCGGCTTGCATTGCATAAGGTGAGTTCGAATGGTTGTCTGAACGCCAGCATCACTCTAGAGACTGGACTTAGCCTATATCGAGTTTAAACAAGATCGCAAGCACGAACGCCGTAATCCCTAGTTTTATGATCGGCATAAAATCATCTTGGGATTGCTCGATTATTGCTTAAACGCATCCCAAGACTAAGGGCGTATAAATAAAAGCACGCCGAATCGAAAACAGCTCAAGAAATTATAGCATCCATCATAATTTCAACTTGGCATGATTAGATATTGCTGCTGCCAGACACCGTACATAGTGACTCCGTGGAACGAGCGCAGAACCAACAGTCATTTATGGGCCAAGAAAATGCAACATGCATAGCACATGAGGATGAAAATGTGCAGAACCAGCAGCGACGACAACATGATTAGCGCAACATGAGCAGCGCACAGCGATTTCAAAATCAAAAGATCATCCCGATCCAATCGTATTGGGAATTGAATACCAAAAATAGAATGTGTATTGTAATTTTGTGGTGTTTCGATTTTGAATTTTTGATTTTCCTGAGAAACCTGAAAGATCTGAAAGAGTCTATTTTTAATAACCCGCCGGAATAATACGATAGAAGTTTCGAGAAATATGATTAAAGACGAAGATAGGACGCATTGCGTTGGCAGTCACTGGCAACTGGGAGTAATCATGCAGATGGAATTTGTCTCCAACGCGTTGTCGATCTGATCGATCTCAAACTGCATATGCAAATTGAAATATTGGATTTAACGATCGCAAAAGTAGATTTCATTTCGCAATCCCAAATTATGAAATTCTAAACATTTCGCAAAACAACCAAACTCATTTTTAAGGACTTACTTCATCTGGTTAAACCGAAAGTGGTTTGAATCTGTGCAAAAAAGTTTTTTAATTGCTAATATATTTTCGAAGACAATTGATGGAGGCAAATGATTTACATCGAATCTTTTTGCCGAAATATCTTACTATAGGCTAAGACAACTCGTAAGAGTGTGCAATATCTACCCAATTGACACCATTTAGTAGGCTCTTTAGCCAAAAATTAAGTTTTGATGACCTCAATAATTCACTTTCCCTCTTTTTTCCGTTGCATTTCACTTGCCGGTGACGTCGTTTCGACATAATCTCTTCACATTTACACGAAGGTCACCACCGTCAATTCATTCCAAATCGTAATGCAAAACCTATCAGTACAACAAGCACTTGGCGGTTTTTTCTTCACCTCTCCCTATCCGATTTGTCTGAGATCTCGAATTAATTGTCACTTGACCTCCTTTTCACTTTCGAACAGCCACTTGAATACCTCATAAATCCTATCAAAAATGTACTAAGACAAACAAATATTCAAATCAAAACAATTTGTACGATTGCGCGCGCAAACTCTTTGCTACCATTCAGCTCATTCTTTTGCCATTTCTTAATCCGTCATATTCCATCACATTGAGCCAGATCCGATCCAATCATCGCAACAAAAGCAATTCGAATCGTAACGACTTAAGTGATCGTTACCTCGTCCCCTCTCCTGGACACTGCGCAATAAAGCGTTAGTTCGCTACCCTTAATCCGAAAGATTGGCATTAAATTCGGCAATAATAATACCTGAGCGCTAGATGAATCTGTTCCGTATCGAAACGAAAACAAAATGTAATGTTACTATTACAGATTAAAAAGAAGAGATTTTTTGCACAGATTTATCTGATGAAACTGATGGAAGCGGTAGCGACGCAATTTTGGCGCCATCAAAACATCATTTCGGTTGCATGTTTATCGAATTCAATTAAAATTGTCGGTTGTTTGAATGTGACCGGCGGCCTGAAAATTGTCGAAATCCAAACACCTAGTTATGCCATCGAACGGGACCGCTATCAAATTGACGAAATGTCTTATTAAGCGAAAATCCGATAGCGGGAAATGAACGCGACATAATTTTCGCGCTCTTGTTTGTCTGTTTGTGGGCAAATGTAAACGGAATTATTATGCAGCACTTTCCCAGCATTGATGTGTGAATTTTGACGACATAACAATATGAAATTTCACGTACATTGAGAGCTGGAAGCAGCTCACTGACTGACCTACATGCTCGTGTGTTAAATAAATTGACACCGAGCACCAAGTAGATTATAATTGAGTAATCAAATTACTATTTCACGAATTTTCATTTGGCGGATCGGTCGTTTTAATTGGGCTTATGTGCACATGTGATAGGGTGTTCGATATGAGCTGAGGTGTCGACAGATGGAATGTCTGTTTTGCGAGTTAAATGCATGAATTCGGAGGATTTGTTCAATTAAAAGTTTTGGAAGAAATGGGGCTAAGATAATTACGTTGGGCTGTTAAATAATGTAAATCTTGTTTTGAAAATATTTGGTAAGAGGATTTGAAAGTGAACTAAATAAACTTTGGTTAATCCTGTTGTTTTCATCTGGCAGACTTTATGCAATCCAAACTAAGTATCACGAGAATGTCAAACTTCGGAAATAAACACATTCCAGGTGTGCAGTGATTAAATAATTCAATGAAATTATTTCTTGCAAGTTATAGTATCGATAGCCTCGAAAAAAAAATCCGCAATATTAATCTAGCAGATTTGGAAAATTGACAGTATTTACTTTTGCAGATTTAATCTTCTAAATTGATCGTTGTGCCTAAGCCTAAATTTTCAGGCTTTGCGGCAACAGTTCAGCGGAAATTTTTCTCTGATAAATTGCATGTGAGACATTTTTCTAGTGTTTTCTCATATCTCTAGCCTGAATTAAGTCAGTTTAAAACTTTATATAACCATAGCTTATTAGCTATACTTATGCATTTACCCAGAGTCCTCTCAGCTAGATTCTACAAGCTCCGATATCCGTTCTGGGACCACAAGTGAAATTTTTTAACGTATGTTTTCTTTTGATAGTATTTAAACGTCTAAACACAAAGTGGAATTATTTTTGCGGGATGATTAAAATTGAAAAATTTTAATGAAATTTTTTTTTTGGCAAAGTGGTTCGAAAGATGTATTTACTGATTCTCATCAGACACCAGCCTACAGTGCATACTTGACTGATGCACTGTGCACAGTGAGCTGGTGTCTGATGAGAATCAGTGCATACTTTCGAAACCACTTTGTCAAAAAAAAAAATTTCAATAATTTTTATTTTAATCATCCTGCAAAAATAATTCCACTTTATGTTACGACGTTTAAATGCTATCAAAAGAAAACATACGTTAAAAAATTCCACTAGTGGGTCTCCAGGCGACGTTTTGCGAAAAATTTGATAAAATGAATAATATTGTTGACAATGAAATGGATACAATGTATCATGTTTATAAATATTTTATAAACACAGTGAAACCTTGGAATCGGACCACCTCAGCGTCGCAAATTAAATGGTCCCATTTCACACGTTGTCCGATTTTAAGGTTTAAAAAAGAAGGTTGAAGAAATCTTTTTTAATCATCTTGAGTGTTTATTACAAGAAAATAAAATACAAAATATAGGCTTTTAACGCGAATGTTTTATAAATGTTTAATTTTTCACAGAAACGCATGCTCAGTTTAAAGATTTAAAATAATTAGATATCGAAATCTGCCTATTTGCGCTCGTAAGATGTACCTGCTCCATTAGAACTTCGCAATCATTTAATGTTTGCAAAACTTTAGATATGTTCCTTTAGAGATCCTAAGCTTTGATGCTCCGTATTTGATTCATTATGGTGATTATGTAATTAGTATTCTGCTGACGAACTTTATTTTATGTTTCAAAATACTACGATTTGAATTCACTATCGGAATTAACAAAAGCTGATATGGCTTCTTCAGGTGAAACCCCTTCAAAAAAGTCATCTTGCCAATCTTTCGGGAGATACTCGTTTGTTGTCGTAAATTGATCGACTCCTGCCAAATTTCGAATGTCTGCTAAAGTATTTGGGTTTTAATCACTTTGAATTTGAACTCTCATCACGATTCCGCTTTTGAACCTCAGATTTCGAGGCAACCCACATTTTCAAAAACACTTTTGTAATTGTAAGTGGAGGCACTTTATTTCCAACAGATCGTAATCAGCGGAGAGCTTCATGTATAAAAGCTAATTTTGTTGGGTCTGAAGTACGCTCAGTATTTTCCAGAGCAAACAATATAAGGTGCATCATTTATGTGCGGTAATTTAGTTTTATGTTTGGTATAATCCCTTGATCTAAGGGCTGTGAATGAGAAGTGCAAATAGGCGGAAAAATCGCAGCTTGATGTCTTCCACATTATCACTGCTATAGCATTTAGCTTTATCAAAAAAGATGGTGATGTTTCGATTTTGTGTTTGCATTTCAATATCAAGTGTGTGCATCCATTCTTCAAAAATCGCACCCGTCATCCAAGATTTTATGTTAGCTCGCCAAGCTATGCACAAAGTTCGCTTATCTCAATTATTCCGAACGATCTTGGTCTTTTGGCTTTTCTTTTCAAATCTTTCTTTTCGCCACTTACACAGCACTGTAATTATCGCACGTTGCTTTGAAGGTTTTCTATCTGTACATGTTTATTATTTAAAGCATAGTGATTTTTGTGGTGCTGCTCTAAAAAACCAATTCTGTCTTATCAAGATTATAGATATTTGAATGCATCAGAGCCATCACATAGTATTCTTAGCTGTAACTGAAATTCATGAGCTGTGTCTAAATAAACAGCAGCTCCTTCGCCACAAAGTGTTCCGAGTCATTATTGTAATCCTTTTTAAATCGCAATGCTCTAATTTTGAAGCAATTTGACGGGCTTCACTGGGAAGAAGCTGGCCAGATATGTGCAAATTTTTGGAACGTGCCTTAAAGAACCATTGGTACAAAAATTTATCTATTTGGCAGTATGGTTAATTTATTTTCAAACACTTTCTGCAAGTGTCTTCGAAATTTTACAATGTCCGTTTTCGTTGGCTTTTATTTTTTAAGTACGTTGAACCTGACTTTTCATAATATTAAAGCTATCAGGATTTTTATTTTGGCTGAGCAATTTTTTTTCGGATGCTTGTATTACTTTTAACTCTTTGCGAACATTTATTTCGTTGTATTTTGCGTATTAGATTTTTAAATTTTTTTTACGTAACCTGAACAAACATTGATTTATTTACATCAAAATTATCAAATAAATTACATTCATAGCTGCTAACAAAGGGCAAATATATAATCAATATTTTATTACTATCAGAATACCAGTGAAATTGAAGCCATCTGTAACGTACCGAATTCTACACATTAAATGAATTTTCAACAGAATGTCATGCAGAAATTATACGATAAATTTTCCTTGATCTTGAACAGTTGAAAAATTCTGGAAAATTTAAACTTGTACACATTTTCATACTGGTCTTAAAACCGTTTTTTGTCGGATTACCAAGTACTCCTGAACAAATTTTTGTCCAGGTAATCTAGTTTACGGTTCAGTTCCAGAGATTGGCCGATTCCAGAGTGAATTTTCTTCAAGAAATTGTAAGTGCGGTGATGTTATAGCTCAATTGTTCAGTTGGCTCGATCATACAGTGTCCCAATTAGTAGGTTTTACTCTATAGCCCAAATATAGTTTTTCATAAAAATAGATAGCCCAAAAACCGCCAACCCGCGAAATGAAAAAACGTCCTGCGAATCCAAATTTCAGATAGCCCAATTGGCGGGAAATAGCCCAATCTGGCCACAGTGGTGACGTGTAAAATGGGTTTCTATGGAAAACCCGTTTTAACGTAAGTTATACTTACTTAGCATTTGGAAGTATAAACTTTCAAATGCTTAACAATTTCCGGCGGCAGTGTACAACACTGATCATTTTTAAGTGTGGTCAAGCGTATATTCTGGGCGATGGTTTTGGCATATTATCGATCTGAAAGTTTGGTAAGTTTGCCGTCATACAAACAGCAAAACTCGAGCCCAAACGTCTAAGTCGACTGAAATTTGCCCAATCGGTGCTTTTGAAAGACTTGCTTTTCTTTGGGGCTATCTCTATGAAAGTGAAAAAGGAGCGAAACAGAAGTCGGAGGTTCATAGCAAAGTGATCAGACATACTTCCATGTGTTCAGCAGTGTGGGCGAACAGAACAGACAGAAGAAAGAAAACTATCATTGAGCTATTATTTAGTCTAGTTGAAGAAATGGGAGTTCTAGTCAGCTGTAACCATTCGAACAGCACTCTACCGTTTCAATTCGTTATGGAATCTCCCCATAGTGGGTGTCGTGAGTTATGATTGCCACCGGTAAATGAATATTTATACTGGGATATAACTGAGCTATTGATTTATTGATTTGAGCTAATAGAGAATCTGAGCTAGCTCACAAGCCTATGGTTCATTTTTTTCACAGCAGCTGCAGCTATAGCGCAGCGCTATAATGGTATCGATGCTCCAATTGCTCCAAACCAAGAGTGCAAAGCCACCATTCTGGTTATCAAAGACTGTATTGTACCTGCTGAGACAGACTGTATGATACCCTGAACCAGAGTCGTGCAGAGCGGCCCGCCGCGCAGCACAGCACAGCACTGAGCATTATTCGGCCCGACCCGCGATGTGCGGTGACGTCACGGCCCGCACCGCACCGGGCCAGCTTTGGCCCGCGGATTGCGGCAGCACTGAAGAGTCAAACCGAGGGGTGAAAAATACGAGCCGAATGCATAGGCAAGCTGATCTTCGGGCTAGGCGAGAACGAGGATGGTATGACATCGCAGGTAGTGGTACAGACAGAATGCTGAAATTTATGATATGTGTTCATTGCACCTTAATACTTAATCCAAATGGCTTTTGAATGAAACAAATGGTAGAATTTACATCAAGATTGAATATTTTAGCTTTGAAGAAATCAAGCATTTGGAAATTGTACCGGATGGGCGTTTCTGTTGTTGTTTTTATTGATTCAATAGTGGTTCACTAAGCACTTGAAACTTAGAGAACCTTCTAATAAATATGAATTCCACCAAGCGATTGCACTTGTTGGAAGTTTGAAGAATGAAACGCTTGATTCAAGTATACGAAACTGAATGAATTTTTGGAACTGTGTGCTGGTTTGGAGCTAGTGAATAACTCATTCTTACTCCATTCCTGTCAGTGAGCGGTCTTGCGCTCAGCTTCCTTTCATAGCCTCAATAAGTGCATTTTTGTGCGTTCAGTTATTTGTTAAATATTTGCGAGACTCCTCAAGTGTGGATACTTCTCGTGTCGTCTGCTCGGAAATTTCAGGATATTCATGGTACTGTTATCGTGTCGGTCTATTTTGTCGAAGAGTTTAAGGGCTTTGTCTCGTAAGTACAGGTCGATTGTCTCTATTCTTAGGTTCTTATGTATGTATTTATATCTAACATACCATGGTATCCTGAAAATTCGCCGCAGTGCGATGTTTTGACATGTCTGAAGTTTACGTTGAGTAGTTTTTGTGGTTTGTGCAAACGCTTGGCTGCCATATAAAAGAGTCGGTCTAATTATTTGTTTGTATAAAAGTTTTCTGTTTTTTATGTGTAGTTTTTTGGTCTTTATAAGTGGGAGCAGAGATTGTAGGAGGTTGTTGCACGCTTTTCTTTTGTTTTGTATATGTTCCGTCCAGGTTAACTTGTCGTCGAATGTTAGTCCTAGGTATTTTGCGCTCCGTTGCCATTGTATCTGTTGATCGTCCACGGTCAGTTTGTGTGGTGTCTGTCGCCTTTTCCTCGTGATGAAAATCGCCTGGGTTTTGTCCGAGTTGATTTTGATTTTCCATCTTTGGAAATATTCCATTAGCGTGTTTATGGAGGACTGCAGAGTTGAAGTAATGGCTTCTGCTAGCCTGGACGTGTGGAAGATGCACGTATCATCGGCGAAGAGTGATATTTTTGCTACGGGCAGTTTGGGGATATCTGCTGTGTATAGATTATACAAAAGTAGTGATAGCGGGGAGCCTTGTGGTACTCTACAATTATACGTTCTGTTGAGAGAAGACCCTCGATTCTCACTCTGAATGTCCTGCCCTTAAGGAATGATCCAATGATCTTTATGAGTGGGAGAGGTATTTTGAACTCATGCATTTTAAAAATTAGTCCTGCATGCCAGACTTTGTCAAAGGCTTTTGCTATATCGAACATCACCAGTCCAGTTGACTTTGTTTGGTTGAGTCCTGTTCGGATATATTGCACTACTCTTGCTAACTAGAGTTCCGTGGAGTGTTGTGGCCTGAAGCCGAACTGCTCTTCTGGGATAATGTTGTTCTCATAGACTTTTTCGCTTAGGCGAGAAAGGAGAACTCGTTCAGCCAATTTAGCTAGAGATGTTAGGAGGCTTATGGGTCTCCAATTTTGGGGAAATTTTAGGTCTTTACCTGGTTTTGGCAAAACTATGATGATGGCTGATTTCCACGCCTTTGGATATCTCTTTATATGGAGCATCCCGTTGATTATGTCCGTTAGTGTCTGTAATGTGTTGTCTGAGAATGAATTTTTATTTCCTGCATATCTATTTATATACACAAAAAATGCGAATCAAATTACTTTTAATAGAGTGTTATTGACCCATACTGTTTGCTAGGCAGGCTATGCAGTGATAATGTGTCTAGTATTGCTAATAAGAATGCCATTTTTTATTGTATACATGTGGTATATCTATTGTAGCTGATAAAGAAATCAAACAGTTGTTTTCAATCAACGAAAACGAACTGTTTTTTTTTTACGTTTTTACAAAAAACGTAGCACTAGTTAGCATAAACCTTCTATCTGCAGCAGATAGAAAGTTTATGCCAAGTAATGTGTAGCAGAAAGGTTTATGCTTAATAATGCTATCATTTTTTCGGTGCGTGTTACGACTAAACCCTTGTATCTACGCAAAACCTATTTTCCACAAATATTTTCAACGAGAAAGCATTTCTTTCATATGCACCGCAAATAAACGTATTTGTATCCGTGTTTAAACTTTCATTCCGTTTGAAAACGTCCACAGCATTTACAAAAATACAATCTTTGAATATCTCGAAAGTTACTGAAATGCAGATAGAAGGACGCTAGTATACTCAAAATTAAAACTTTGACACAGAAAACTTAAGAATAATAAATCTTATCTCCCTGTTTGATTCCCTAATTATCTCATTCATCAGCTAATGCATTCAATAGCTAATGCATTCAATAGCTAATGCCTTTGAAACCGCAAAATGTGTACACTGTGCAATGCCAACAACACCTTGTTACCGAAAGTGTGTCGCCAGTCCACACTTATAAAGTGTCGCACTCGCCAAACACACCGAATTGTGCTAGCAGACTGTGCTTAGCACACACAGGTGCTGCCCATTACTAGTTCAATCATACACCAATCAGTACACATGGTTGTAAAGAACCATCAAGCATGGTCGTATGCCATCGAGAGCTGGTTCTGGTATGCAGCATTCAAAACAACAGAAACTGTTGTTGTTTTCAATACTACCTACTTTAATCTGCTCTTGATCGAGATGCAAAAATACGCACCTTATAAGTCTGACAAGCTCGTATTATATATACATACATACATAAATCTGTTTTCCGCCGCTAAACAGTTTTCCCATACCAAACAGTTCATTTTAACAAAGTAAAAACGGTTCGTTTTAAAAAAACGAAAAATGATTCGTTTTATAAAAACGAAAAACGATTAGTTTTAGCAAAACAATAGGTTTTAGAAAAACTAATGGAATCAATCAAACTTCCGAACTGTAATAAATTACAGCTACTATTATTTATGTCACATTATTTTCAAACATGCTAGTTCTGAAAAGTTATCAATGATGTTTTAAGCGCAACAGTTGCGAAGATAAATGAAAGATAAACTAATTTAATGCAGACATCAATTTAACCGGTTCAACAAATATTGACGGTTTTTTGAACCATCGATAAATTAACATTATTTGATCAGGAGCCGAATGCGTAAAGTACACTAAGAAATAAGAAAAAGGAATTATCAATTCCACAAAACATTTTGAAAACATATTCACCTTCAAAAATACTAAACTGACAGAATGCCTTGCAAAACACTCATCACACATTCTAAGCTCAACTTTTCACTCTCTCGATGCGTCCAGAGATGTAGTTTGATTATCTCTTCCGCTCCGTTCCGTCCGACGCACCGGTTGGATAATATCACTCAGTCTTCCATTGCAAAGTATATGGAAACTATGAAATTCAACTGAGCCTTGAGCCCGCCGCACTGAACCGACCTCATCCAAGCCCGCCCGGTCAGCCCGATGACGTCACCGCACTCATCGAACCCGTGCTGTCTTGTGCGAGTGCGGCTCAGTGCGGCCGCAACCCGCGGGCTCGGGCCGCTGTGCAAGTCTCTGCCCTGAACGTCTGGCTGCTGATATCATGATAAACTCTGGTTTCAATACATCAAAAAGACACTGTTTAAACCTCAGAACATAGAGATCTAAGGAAATGAAACAAGCGTATACATATACGAAATTTAGTGAAGCAATTTTACTACAAAGGTAAAGTCTATAAATAGAACAAATCGAGAGAATTGCTACCTCAGATATTCCCCTTGGTTTCCCCGATACCTGAGCTTTTGTTGTTGCTTAGATAGTAATTGTCAAATTGGCGTTCACATGGCCAACTATTTTTCTCTACCTAGCTCACTCTATCTTTCTGTTCGGCTTGTCAAATTCGCTTACTACTACTAACGCTCAGCCTAGGCAAATTGCTTCACTTCTCACAGCCATTTTCATTTCCTTATATCTCTCTCTTCTGAGGTTTAAACACTTTGTGCCGCCGGGATGATCGAGGAGCTTTTAAATGTGGCCACATCAACTAGCTAACTTGAAAAGGGTATTAAACTCCTCAGTTTTGCCAGACTCTCAGCGTCACTAGTCCCTCAGTGTCAGTTGTCGCAACTTATGGAGACATTTATGAGCCCAAGATATATGTACGTTGACTAAAAATGACCTTGGACAGTTCTGAGCTCAATAAACACCAGAAACGAACGAATTTGTACCTGCTACCGGATGATAAGTTACTTGGGTTCCTCTAAAGCTGCAGTATTGGTGGTTGTGCTTTGACCAGTGCTTTTAATATGTTGGAAAACTTTTTTTTCCGAGTTTCAGAAATAAACTTCGAAATATTCATCCTATCGGTCATTATTAGACAAAACTTGGCAGTTTTCAAGGGTGGTTAAGATGAGAGCTGGTCGTTAATGTCTGGGCTATTGCGAATGAAACTATTACCTGCTTGTTTGTCTTTGAATCTTTTTTTCGTATTCCGTCACCCTGCCAAGTTGGTTTTGCTTGATCGTGATGCAGGTAAAGGTAGAAACACACTGCTGTCACGGCACGTGAGCTCACGTGACATAGATCTGCAGTACCATTTTGTATGCTTAGAAGCACACTGGTGGCACGTCACGTCACGACATTTTCCGATGATCATTTATTTTTTGCCACCGAAAATTGCTGGATTTCCGTTATTTGAAAACTCTTAAGAACTTTGCTAGCTTATTATATTTGAATCGCTAAATTATCCTATCAATTCTGCTTAGTTACGTATAGTAAGTACATATCGGTTTTGAACCAGAGCTATTATTATTAAAGATTGCTGTAATTTACTAGCTAAGCAAACCGTCTGAAAATCATTAAGATTTGTTGAAGCAAGGCCCATCCATTTCTACTTATTTCTTAATTTTTTTTTAAATTTATCGAAATACGTTCCAAAAATATAAAATAAAATAATAATAATTTAAACGACTTTCCCCGCACTGGTCATCTTGTCACCGTTGAAAATGATATAATCCTGGACCTTATCAAAACCGATCGGCATCTGACAACTCGCGAGATTGCAGAAAAACTCAACTCAACCGTAGCAACACGACTAAAGCAACTTGGAGTCATAAAAATTCCGAGGTGTGGGTACTTTATGAGTTGTCCGAGCACAATATGTTAAATCGAATTTCGATTTGCGATCCCCTACTGAAATGGCATTACTTAGAACCATTTTTGTACAAGATTGTATTTGTGACGGAGGACGAGAAATGTTTTGTTAACAACATGAAGCGGAGTAAAATCGTGGTGCTCGCCCGGAGAATCATCCGTAATCGTTACAAAGGTGGATTTGCATCCGGAAAAGTGTTACTCAGCGTTTAGAGGGATAACAGTGGTGTAGCCTACTACAAGTTTCTTCCACGCTGTCAAACTATTGATTCGAGGAAGTAGTGCACTCCGCTGCAAAAGCTGCAATGAGCAATAGCCGAAAAACGTCCGGAATTGGCGAACAGAAGGAGGGTCGTTTTCATTCATGACAACACCAGACCCTATACTTCACTACAAAGAAACAAATCCAACAAATCTTCGGCTGGGATATAATGCAACACCCGCCTTACTCACCGGATCTTGCACCGTCAGATAACCACCTTTTCCGGTCTCTTCGAAATCATTTGGATGGCAACCACTTTGATTCTGTGGAAGCCATCAAAAATGTCCTTGATGAGTTTTTCCACAACAAACCTCAAAGCTTTTATGAACGTCGTATCATGCTCTGATCGGAGCTTTGTTAAAATCAATGGACAATGTCTGGTTCACTAAATAAATTTTGAAGAATGAACAATTTTTGTATTATTTTAGGCATAAAAAGTCGCAGAACTTTTTCCACAACCCAATGCGAATGTTGCCAATGAAATTTGAAATCTCGCTACGAAGAACGATGGACCTGTGTAGAATGTTGTTATTGTGTTACAAATATTGATTTTCAGTTTTTTGCAGTATTATTATTTGATTGCTCAATGTCGAGAAAAAAACTAAATTTGATGAAACTGTCAAAGACGCCATAAATTTACTTTTCTTTCATCTAAATTTGAGCTGTCAATTCATTTAGTTGTATTTGGAGTCCTATTACAGTTTCATGATGAAACAAATTTCACTTTTATTTCCAACAATAACTTTCCCATTTGACAAAAAAAAAAAAATTTTCGCACAAGCAATGCCAACAAAAATATTATATTGATACTTAAGACTTCCAAAACCCATCCATCAGTGTCCGGAAGATATTTCAATACACATTGTCAACTTCAATTTATTCAAATTAATTAACCGTGACTATTTCTTATATTCAGAACCAACAATTTTATAACTAAAACCGCAAGTGAAAGCCATTCGAACCCCAACTCGAAATATGAAATCAATCTCGTCTCTTCCTATCTAACAATTGACTCCATTAATAATTCACCTGTCGAAAAAGAAAGTAAACTCGCCAAAAAATTGCAAACGTAATCATATATTTATACAAACAGAACAATCAATATACCAAGCAATCGTGTTGTCTGTGCTTACATTTCAATTTTCGAGACCATCATGCATCATTCCGCTGGCACTACCGTTGTACTACATATCCATCGTCTTATTCAAATTATGTACAATGTGTGTGCAACGGAGTATTTGCCACTCAACCGAATTATTTGCATAAATATTTCATACAGCGACCGGAACAAATGACGAATGAAATTATTGAAATATTTCGAAATGTTTCTCTGCAAATGAACTTTCATCCTTAGCAGCTGGTATGCTGCGTTTTTCCCAGATGTGAGATATTCAGTACGACCAACAGCAACGCAGCTTCATTCTGTATCTTGATGTGCGGCAGCAAGTCTGTTCAATTCGTATGCACATGAACCTCAGATACTTTCGTTTATAAGACGAAATCTTTCAAATCGAATGCAAGGTGTTTTTTTGTTGTAGTACTTGCTGCTCAGGTATATCAACAAATTAGCCGAGATTTGAAACAAAAGCCAACCTGCAATAAAATACTTTTTATGGAGTATAGCAACTTGGGCTAATTTTCCGTAAATCGTGCTCTTGTAAATGCCCGATTTATATCTGACGGTAGTTTCCACAACCACATGATCACCTGTTCATCGATTCATCTGATTGCATTTCGGGGTTTGTCGGCAACATGAGCGATGAACTGAAAAAGTTGAATTTAAGAGTCTCGACAAAGTTATTTATTGAATCTTCCGGCATGTGGAATTATTTATGCGAAAACATTATGAGCAAATTCGAGTGTGATTGCAAACTGCATATCGAAATGGCTGTGTTGTTTTTTAAGCTGTGTGGACATGCCCTGTAATTTTGCTTGCATGATTTATGCAAATGCGCGCTAGCTAGGGGAGACATTGAGATGAGTGTAGGTAATGGAAGTACTTGAACTTATTTGCATGACACATGCTAAAGTTCTGATTAACTTGTTTGTATTTATGGCTGAATAAATATTTCGAGGAATTATGAGAAAGTTGAAGTGGAAGGTTGAACTAACCTCGATTCGGTTCTGATCAGTGAAGATGTACATTAAATTGTTGAAGACACGAAGCGGAATTGGGATTTACGAATCGCAAAGTGGATTTGTTGTGAATGTTGAACCGAATTTTTGGGGAAAATTATGCACTTGCGGAACGAGTATCAGGTGAATTTGATTTGGTTAGATAGGTGTAACTGATCTGTGAAAGTATTACATATGCACGCACTGGAAGCCATGTTGATCTTTTTTAATTGTTATGGAGAAGATGTGCTAATGTTGCGTGAAATTTGCTGTGCAAAATTAATGTAAATGTTATTAGGAAGCTCACCAAAGATTGGTGACGTACTAGGTATGTGAGTTCACCTGAAATGTGTACCTCACCTATATCAATGTTGTTGTTGATTGTAATGCAATGAAGGGTAGCATAATCTTTGTTCAAGGTACTGTGAATTCAATATTTTTCCATGCCAAATAAGTAATACTCTTGAACAGAAAACCAGCAGCATTCCAGCACACTTTGTGAGCGTTTTTGTACCAGCACGTTTTCATTTGATTTTATACCATTACTTCCATTGAAACCTTTGTTCTGAAGTAGGAGATTTTCTAGCAGTGTTGTCAAATATTTTGAGAGAGAGACCCCTAAAATCTTGGGCACAGTAGTCCATTTGGTAATGATCTCCAGTTAAAATCCCCAATAATCTTCAACTCCCTATTAATTATAAACAGTTACCGAGGGCCTTTCCAAATTCAAGTCTTTGCCCTCATCTGCAGCATGCTATGACAGATTGTGACGTCAGCAGAGGAGCTGAACTGTTCTAACAGTTTGAAGTAGACCAAGACGAGCAGTGCTGCCAGTTTAGCATTTTGAATGCCAGATCTGGCATTAGAAATTCGGAGTTAGCATCTATGATTATTTTTAGCATTTAAACTTAAATTTCTAAATAATCTGGCACTCATCTATTTTCAATCTTGCCCATCAAATTTTTCTCAATAATAGCTCTGTTCGTGCACTTTCAGCGGCGTCCATGTACTGAAACTTCCTGAATCATGTGGTGGGAGAAATTCATGAAAATTACAACTGTAAACTTACCCCCAGCGAACGAAACCGTTGTCGACCGATCAATCACTGCTGAAAACCCTCCCGATGCCGATGAATTCGCTGCAGACCGATCGTAGCCAAAAGTACATAAGAACTAGTGCTACACCTTTGTACTTCGAAGAGAACAAAGGATATGTAGTCGATCTTTTATTCTTTGTCTACGATTCCCGGGAAATCCCAGTGCTAGTGACAAGTACTATTAACTTTACAGAAAAAGTGAAATATTAAGTGAAATAAAATAAAAAGGCTTCAAATGCAAGCAATCGCACGGATAACGATGGAGAAAAGTCTTCGTCATCCGACACTAATACTTTTTCTTCACTCAAAAATAAGTTATTGTTGCTGTTTTGATTGTGAGATTTTAAATTATGTTTTGAAAAATATTGGTAGAAATTAGAGATGGGAAAAACGACTCAGTTTAGTGTGTCGACACACTTCGACTCACTAATTTGGATGAGTCAATCAGTGTGAGTCAATCAATTGTGTCAATTCGTTTTTGATTGATGTAAAATGTAGTTATGAAAAAGGATTATGCATATGATTAGTATTTTTTCTATTTACCGCTTATACATGGCCATGAAAAGGCGACAAAGAAAATTAAACGCACAAAAAATTTCCCAGTATTTATTTTAATAAGTGTCTTTTTTTTTGTTTTGAACATTTTAAAAAGATTTTAAAATGTAAAGAAAGTGTCTGATAGCTTAGTTAACTATAGTTGATTTGAATTACAAATTAAAAAACTCTAGTCCGGCAGAAAATCCTATTTTCGTAGAACAGTAGAGGAAATATTTATGTAGGTCTTCAATGCATGTTTTGGTCCATATTATAACTAGAGTCGGGTCGTACTAGGATTTTCACATACTAGGTATAACTAGTACAAGTACAAAAAAATACATGTTCCAAAAATACTAGCAAGTATTTTTTGAAGTATACTATATATACTATACATACGATTTGCAGAGATGTAATGAAAAGGTATGATATGCCCTCCCCCGCCCTCCAAACACAAGGTTCCCAAGCCAGAATGGTGATGGTGCAAGATAATCTTCAAAGGATACTGAGTCATTAGTCCGCGCAGCTTGTCCGTAACGTTCCAATGATCGGCCATTTATTTGGCAAATCTTTTCGCCTAAATAAAAACGATGAAATTCAATCAATTTAATTTGATTTTCATTTTATTATATGCACAAAACATCTCCTGTATTCGTTCAAATTACCAAAGTCAAAAAATTTACTAAGATAGAACAAACTAATCCTGTTGCCATCTATATGGCTTTTCATCGATCGATCTCTGATACCAAACTTTTCTTGGCTAATCTAAAACAGCCGGTTTTCCACTTCGCCTCACTGAAGCATGAAGTTAAACGAAAATTTTATTAAGAAATGATAAAAACAAAATGTTTTGCCTATTAAACATGCACCCACTAGGGGGCCAACCACTTCGGTAAGACTGGATATGAGTCCAGGGGCATCTGAACTCCCGCGATCTCGTAAATTTTACAACCCCGGTAGGGTTGGAGACGCCCTCGTGGCGACCTGCAGTCACGAGGAGAGCCTCAGCACAGCCGGAGAAGCCAACTGGCGAACCGAAAAGGATCTCAACCTTTTCCTCCTTAGCACTTTAAGTGCTACTTTCAGTTTTTCCAGACGGTTTTCATTTTACCGTATCTTCGAAACTAGGCCGCTTTTTCACAGACTTGTATGAAAATTTGACCCGATTTCCACCCAATTTCCCCTATCAACATTTTTTCTCGCCGTTAAAATATCACTATTGTACTCTCCGACCATTTTCAATCATCGAAAGTGCCGTAAAGGCAGTTTTTGCCAAACTATGGCCAAAAAACCCCTTATTCCCCTACAAAACTGAAATTTTTGTATCGCAGAAATAGATCTTGGCCCGTTATGTCCCAAACCACTCTCACCCGAAATTGGCCGATTTTGTCCGATTTCAGCAATCTTTGCCCTGGAAACTTTTTGAATATTTGAATAAAATACTTGCAAGTACGAAAATACTCGCAAATACGAAAACACTCGAACCTAGTATTTTTGAATTTCATACTAAGTACTGATTGTCCCAAAAGAATACCTGTTCCAGTATATACGCTTAATCTCTAATTATAACCTAACTATGTCTAAATTCCAAAATTAGTGAATAATATACATTGTTACTTGTTATATATATATGATGCTAATCACATGAAAATTTATGGCCTACAACATAAATGAGGAAAATAGTTGCTTTCTTTGAAGTACTCCCCACTCACATTATTCTAAAACGTTACCTCAGCGAAGAAAAAATCACTCATAGAAACTTTTTTCGAAACGGTATATAATTGAAAAGTTTACCATTTTAAATTTATCAATGGTAAATGAATTTATAGACTAATGATCAATTAGAAACAAATTTTCACAAGTATCTTATCTAAATACACTGAACTTCACTGCATCGAATTGTGTGAAATGACACTGATTTCAATATACACTTCAAGAGATAATGAAAATCAAAAACTTTTTTATTTGAATTATAAACCCTTTTCAACCCCCAGGTATAACAAATAATCACAGCGATATCCACCAAAAAAACGGGCAAACCCAACCATTTTCATTTCGCGCATTCTCGTATTTTGAGGTTTTTTTCTTCATCAAAATATAATTGTTTCTGAAAATTTGCTCGAATATCCCTATCCAATATCTATACCTCTTATACTTCATCAATATCCTTAAAAAATTTCATTTCGATCGGACATCGCATTCCTGAGATAATCTCACTGCATCCAATCACAAAAAAATTGAGAAAGTCTACAAATCAAAATCAATCAATATCTTCATCATATGCACATATAAAGTGCACATATGTTCTTCCGCGACGGTCAGTTTCGATCATCACAACCAAGAACGGCATGCTTGCACTGTACGGCATTACCTACAGCCTTTACGAAATTCATCTCGCGGCACTTGACTGGCTCCTGTGCAAAAGTGTCGACCTCATAAACAAGCTCCTAATCACATCAACTGATTGCCTCGTTCTTGTGCTGCTCATCTCTAGCTCTACTGTGTGTACACAAACGTGTCGGCCAACACGCGTGTTGAGGCTAGTGATTGCTTCACCAAACGCTCAACTCCGACGAGATCCGCGGCACAGAAATCTTCGCGCAAATGATTGCTTATGTGCAACGATTGACTCGCTTCTGTGCAAAACTGTCGAGCTCATAATCAAGTTCGAGCTCATAAACAAACTCATAATCACATCAACTGATTGCCTCGTCCATGTGCTGTTCATCTCTAGCTCTACTGTGTGTACACAAACGTGTCGGCCGACACCCTTGTTGAGTGCAAGTGATTGCTTCACCAAACGCTCAGCTCGCTCATACTGTAGTGATTGCTTCACCTGTGAAGCAGCTCGCTCAGTATAGAGTGTGTCGACACAGGTGTTGGGGGCTAGTGATTGCTTCATCGCGATTGCTTCACTCACGTGTTACCCATCTCTAGTAGAAATGAGCTTTACACAAGAGAAAATTTAAATGTAACTGATATATCTGTAATAGATATAGAATCAAATTGAGATGTAAATTTTAAGCTTCCAATTTGTTTTTATTATATAAATATATATTGTTTTCATATCGAATCATGCTTATTTTAATCAAATAAGTAAGCATTATTTAGCATTCTAAATTTACATTTTGATTTCGTCAGCTGTTATATTGGAGAGCACTGACAAGGCGTAGATAACTGAATTCGGACAGGCCCGACTTGATCTGACGTCACATTCTGTTATAACAAGCTGAAGGCGAAAGCGAAGACGTCAATTCGGAAAGGCCCCGAGTATATTCGAAATAATTTTATTGCTACATATCGTTACTGCACATTTGTTAGAAATATAATTTTATATAACTTTTATTTTTTTAGCTGAAATTCGACACAATCCTCGGAGGACATACTGAAGTGAACACTAAAAATTGTGTCAGCTGTTATAATTTTTGATTGGTTTTCTCTTTCTTTCTCTAGTTTTTTCTTTCTTTCTCAAGTTTGGCAGCCTGAGGAGCAGAAAGAAATGAATCAAGCAGTTGAAAAGAGTTTTTTTAGTTTCTGTTGGATTATTTTTTTGCACCGTTTTTCTATTCATTTCTAATTCTTCTTTTTTATGTCGCATTTTTACATCTTGCATGTCTATTAGCTTTCTTCATAGCTTCATAGCTATTCGAAAGAGAATTTCCGCTTTCCAAACTTTGCAATTTTCGTATCGCTTCATACTAAAAAGCACGCTTAATTATTCAGCGTCTTTCATGTAATACCTTCCCAATGCTAAGCAGAATTTATGTCCTTTAAGGCAAATAGTTTTGCATCCTAAATCGCTGATTTTGGGTAACGATTTGCCATTTTCGCTAACATATTTATGGGTGCACGGCTTTGACTGTGTGATTATTTTTCGATCACTTAAGTTTTTTTTTCTATTTTCTTGTTAAATTTTGAAAAGTTTTTGTTTTTGCATAGCTTTTTCTGTGTAATCAAAACTTTTTTAAAGTTACACTTTTCTTCAAACAGCATAAACAAATTTCGAAAATATTAAAACAGTTTGCACTACTTTCACTTTGAGTCAATTTAGTTTTGCTGTGAAATTCACAACTGCTAAATAAGTGTTAAAGCAATACCTGTTAAATTGGAAAATTGACAGAGACTGCTAGCAAGATGAGAAATATTGGGATCCAGGAACGAATATCAGACTATTATGGAAAAGGTTAGTGAGCTCGAAAAGTAGATATGCAAGGTATTCGACCGTAATTGGATATGGAAATGTAAAAGTAAGATTTTTTTGAAGAATTTCAATTCTAAGTCTACACAATAGATGCAACCATTCCGAATTTTCAGCTTGGCACAGACCTGATGGAATGTGAAAACTGTACGCACGTTGATTTCTGCAAAAAACACAAATTTTAAATCATAAACCAGAAAACCTCAGGCACAGGGCGCTAGAAAAGAAGTATGACATATTGTCTTTGTATTTTTTCATAGCTTATTGTCTAACATTTTTTCACTGTCTTACATTTCTCATTGGTGGATATTTCAAACTACTACTAGCTAAGTCATATAAGAAATTGAATTATTACGGAATAAATCATGCGACCATGGTTCGTAATTGCCTTAAAAACAATTAGCTTTAGATTTTTTCGTACATTAAATTAGATTTGCGAAATCATTGCACTCGTTACTTAACATTGAATATTAATCTATAAATATATAATTTTTACCAAATATTTTACAAGCCGAAACATCTGTGTCTTATCAAAGTTATTTAATTTATATCCGATCTTCTAATTGAAAATAAATAACTGCATATATGAAATAAAATATCTATACTTTCCATTGATTTATTAATCACCTGCCCAAAATATGCGTCGAAATTTCTGGAAACATGTTAATAAGTATCGGCAATATATCTCCACTTACCTGAAATTAAAGTAAAAAAATTATTAAAACGGTTTATTCGACATTAATATAGAGCAATATAAATATGTCTTAAAATTTATATGGAAATTTTCTAAGTGAATGGGAAGAATACTCATATGCATGGAAAGTGTACTTCATGGTAAAAGGTGGATTTTTGACAGCAGCAGCGTTAAATTAACAACAAAAAGTGAATATTTGGTAGCCCTTAAATGATCAGATGAATAGATACACCAATAAAGAACAGGAAAGACTGTTAAAATATCAACATTTGACCATAGCTGAGACATGACAAATTGCGTTGTGCAATAAAATGTTTAAGACACGCTTTATATACTTAGTAGGGACGTAAATGCTGCCACACCATTGAACGCACGTACTGCGCCGTGAGTATTTGACGCATGGCGGATTTGACATATGAGTTTTGACGGATGGTCTTTGTATTATTTAAAAAAAAAAAGTCTCAGTCAACGCGTTACTATGGAATGGACAGACAGAGAAAGCTGAATCGCTGTAATTACGCTTCGTAGATGCAAAATCGACAGAGGAGAGATCTTCTGGCAGCTGCAGCCACTCGGAATCAGCTGAAGCTTTGTGTGTCGGTATGTTAAATTGTTCGATGATACTGGCGACGTGAAGTACCGCCAGCAATCTGGCCGCCCGCATGCTGGTAACAATCAAAGCCGCGAAGCCTCGGATCATAAGAAATCCGCTTCGAAAACAGAAAATTATGGTGCGAGAGATGGATGTGAATGCGAAATCCATGAGCCTCACCATCAAAAAATATTTGGGTTTGGGGGCCTATGAACGTCGCAACAGGCAATATCTCACCGCAACTCCGAAGAAAAACAGAGTGAAAAAATGCAAGCGGCTGTCACTGGATTACCCAGATTGGGGTACAAAAAAAAATCCTTTTTACGAACGAGCACTCTCAACAAATGTTAGCAAGGCGAGCGTGTAAATGGTCACCTCGTCTATTTTTCCCTGTTTTTTTCAAATGCCAAAACTTGGAGGGAAGAAATTTCTTAAGTTGCTCGACGAAACGTTTGGCGGAATATAATTTCGGCTTAAGAGATACACGACATTCAGTGGCAATCACGGACACTGGTCAAGGACCAGCAAGGGACTTAATAGCCTCCTGGCTATCGGTGAAAACAACCAAATTAACCCCAAATTTTCGATTACACAGAAGCCAGCTGAATGCCTGCAAAATAACAACAGCTTTCGACTCAAGGACACTACAATGGTTTCGGAGACGGAGAGAAAACTATAGATTCAGCTCATTTTAGTGTACACCATTTCCGACTTTATTGTTTTGCTTTGAGTATTTTTTATATTATTAAGCTAACATGATAAATTTTTAGTTCGTCCGCCTAAAGCAGATGGGCGTTATCAGACAAAAACAGCAGATACAGCAGATTCAAAAGCAATAAAATGAAGCCGACCGAGATGCCAACTTTAAGGAACACTAGAGTTGACATGAATTTTGTTGAAATAAGTCCTTGAGATCTCAAATATTGTGAGCGTTTGAAGAGGTAAGAGCTAGGTCATCTTAGTAGAGACGCTACAAACCCAAATTGCTGTAGCTTGTCAACAGAAATAGAATGCTTTGTTGAGGTATGTGTAACCTATGTCGGCTTGATGACATTTCTGATTTTTGTATAAAAAATTGGAAACAAGTACCATCAGATTGATAATTGGAGAATAATTGGGTCAGGATTGAATTGCCCATTCTGGTGCTCAGAAGTTTAATAATATATTTTATATATTCTTTCTATTGGATCCTCGAGGTCGTTAATTTGAAATTGGAATAGTTAAAAGAACAAGAATACCACTCTTGGAGAGAAAACACTATAGCTAGGGAAATTGAAAAAGTATTCATATTAAATAATATTCCGAACTCAAGCTCACCAGATTTTGCTATGATAAAACCCGGTGGGCCAAAAGTGGTTTCCTACCCTAAAATCTTCCACGATGACTGAATTCCCACAAAACCAATTCTTTCGCTCATATTTCGCTCAAATTTTCTACGTAACTCGCCCACACCTCTCCGCGAATCAGCTACTTTTAAATCGAAATTCAAATGTTTCGACATTTTTTCACCACTCTTTGGCCCACATTTCTTCAATTAACTCACTCAAAACAGTTCTATAAAATTTACCATCCACCGACACTACTATTTTACAAAAAATACTCCTTAGCTCATACGGCTAAGCATTTTCGAACCATGACTAGATCTGCTTGGATCAAAGAGGCTCAACAATAAATCTGATGGTAAAAGAGTGGATTAAGAAAACTGAGCATCTTGAACGGCTGCATGGCACACGTTCTAATTTGCATATTACGATCATTTCGTCGCCGCTGCAGTCATAAAGATGATGCCTATCAATAGCAATGACCCTTTCGAATGGCACAAATATGTGTGGCCCAGGGCTACATCACATATGATTTGAGGTCCGAATGGAGAGTCGATAAACTGAACTTAAGTAAATCAGTTTGTGTCATGAATTTAATTATGAACGCGATCCAGTGTGATATCAATTATCATCCTACGATGAAAGAAGACAGCTGTTTGACACCCTGCAACACAGCGAATGTGTTTGTAAGATCGAGTGGCATGGTTCGTGCTTGATAAAGAAGTTGATTTACGTACCCGTTGGGGCTCTGGGGGTTCTATCGGTTTCTTTAAAATCTAGCCAGGTGACGAGAATAGTTATTGGAAAGATGCTAAGAGGTCAACAAATCAAATTCGAAGAGGTTTTCCAAAGTTAGAATCATGACTAGCTCCGAGTCATGGTCATAAGCCAATCTATGTACATTATGTAGATTCACACCTGACTAACGTGATGCTGAAGATAACAATTTTAAAATTCAGCCTGAAACTGCATAATGAAGTCTGAAACTATCTTTCATCTTCTTCGTCATTGTCATGATCATGATCGGCCACGATCATCAACCACGGTATCTCCGTCATCGTTTCGTTATGATCGTCTCACGTGTGAAATATGTTATTAACATGACCGTGGTTAATCGTGTTCACTTCTCTCGGTGATATGTTGACGCTCATATGGTTTTCGGCTAGATTGTTTGCAAGATGCATATGGACGTGCATAAATGGATGCGTCATGTTGCGATGCATGGAACGAAGGGAATTCGCCTCCGGTCTATGCATATACATAATGCAATTATGCATATTTATATATGAGTCGTACGAATGGTCGTACATTGCTTCAAGTCTCAACGTTGACCTCAGTCGGCGAAGGAACGTAGAATTTCTTAGCGATGACATAAGCCTCCACTTATAAAATTGTTCATTTTTGATGTAAGGAGGATCGGGCTATGATAAGTTTGTTGTATCAGTATGAGCTCGAATTTGAAGGATGTAGAAATTGTTAGTTTAGCTGAAATGCATATAAGATTGACTATTTTCAGCTTCTTATTAATAATTATTCCATTTGTTTTATACATAGTTTTACTCTTCGAAGTAATCAAAGCTTATCGGAGTCTACTTTTTGTACAATAGAATTATATTACATGAAGTCAATGCATGGAAAATCGAAAACAAATGCAACAGATATTTCAATTGCCAGTATAGCTTTCAACTTTCAAGTCAAACACCTATCTCCCTTAAAACCCGTAAACTAAGACCGAGCAATGCAAACAAACACGATAAAACTGCATGTAGCCGGTGGTGATGATGATATCAATTCGAAATAAGAAATTGTTACCACTTACAGTGCTATGAATTTCTAACAAAGAACATATTTTACAATTAGGAAGTACATATTATGAAACGATGTATGAAGGGTCCTAGGGCATGGTTTCTACAAAATTAACATTTCCTGTTAATAACTCAGTGCTTGTTTGGTGAATAGAGTTGCAGTAGAACAGATTCAGAGATTAGTGTAAGCAATATAACTATTTAAGAATAGAGAAATCAAATGCAGAAAATTCATGTGAAGAGTTCCACTAATTGTAATATAAAACCAGCTTATAGAACAATAAAACTATATCGACCCGAATAGATTTCATCCAAATATAATGCAGGGTTGAATTAAATTAAATCTCTTGCATTTTAACAACTATTGATTATGAATAGGAGGGTGATTACAAATTCATTGGCGTTTTCAACGATCTAATAGAAATGTGGGTTTCATGATTCGTGATTAACTACAGCCGGACAGCTGCAGACTATCGCGAAAGATTAACGAAGAAGGAGCATGTGCTCCTCAAAAACGACTGTGGAATATTCACACTGGTCGTGCAGGATTTTTTTCGTTTCTGTGCCACAAACAAATCTTCATAAGTTACCCGAATTCCCAAACTGCAGAATATGTAAGATTTTTGTTTACTGAAATAAAAGTCCATCTACACGCAACGGAAGTCTGGGTCGGAATCCGCTCTTGCATTACTTCAACCCAGTTATTCTTGCTGACCTACCTACTGGCTTGGTAAAGCAACCTTTCTTATCAATTCCTCAACATATCGTCGCTGTGAAATCAAACCGGCATATCTGCAAAATACACATTCTTCGCTAGAGCGCTTTAAAGTTTTCGCATGTGGGCTATTTCCACGTGAATGCAAAGCGGCAAAACATCATTAGACGGGTTTTTATTCAACTTTACGATATGCCGGTGCGACATAAAAATAGAGGGGAAAATAAGGAATTTTTTGATTCCAAAAACTCAAAAACTCAATTTTTGCAGATATGCCGGTTTGATTTCACAGCGACGATATGTTCAGACTGTTCACCATTTGTCTTCGTGTGGCAGCAACATTTCGACTTTAAACTCCGGCGTGACAGAGCCGATCGTGAGTTCGAGGCTGGTTCTCAAATTCGTAAACCGACTGCATGCAAAGGGGGGATGGTGAGCATCATTGTACTCATACACACGGAACATACAGTATGATGTACCAAGCTTACGAATTCTGATTAGGTTTTGCATATTCTCTTGGATAACCCACATTTCTTCCCTTCTTATTTTGGGTTCGGGGGTAGTTTTGAAAGCCATACATGCGCTCGATCACATGACGTGTTTAGCGTGATCTGTACCGTTCTATCTACTCCTGCAGCAGCTACTCCCGTCCGGTGCTTTACAATTGTTTGTGGTTTCGTCGTAGCTCATACATCGGCAACAACATGTCACTTCAACACATATTCTCGCTCGGTCATATACCGTCCCCACCCTGACTTAACCAGACATGAGGGTTTTGAGAGCTGCACTGAAAGAAAAAGTCGTGGTTGATTTAACTATTATTGATATTAATGCAAAAATTCATTCAAAATTGTCGAATGAACTACGGAAAATGGTTCTTTCTACTATGCTAAAGTAGTGCATTTGACCATACAAAAGTAGTTGACTTTGCTGATACAAAAAATATCGAAACCTTCGAGGATTCAACTGTGTTAATGGGTTCATAAGTACGATAAATAGTTGATCTATAGAAAAATGAGGATCAATTCACTTAACACTACAAAATATTGAATTATTAACAATTTTCATAGTAAGCGAACCACTCTACAATTGTTAAATTCAACAAACATAATTCAACACCACAGACTATAGTCATTTACTATTTCGTACTATGTACATTGTTGGAATATCGTAGTTTGCGGTTGCTTACTTTTTTGCACTACGGACGTTGTTTATCAACCACGCGTCATGGTACATAAAACTATTCAACAGTTTTCTTGTGGTTGTTTTAACTATAGCCCGTAGTTGATGCAAAAACAACTAAGGAAAATTGTTGATTTTACCAAGATTTTTCTTTCAGTGTGAGGTCTCATCTAGCTCCAACACGCCCCTATGCTCCCTAGAATTGAGGGAAGAAAAAAATGTTTCGACTCGCCTGCATTATCCTGTCCAGCTTCTTAGCTTCTTATCTTACCTTAGGGCTGCGGCTACGTCATTGCTAGCTGAGAGGCAATCAAGGTCTAAGAGATCAATTTTATCTCTAAACTCCTTGAGTTTTATAGCGTGTTATAGCGTGTCACTTATGTCAGCCATTATTAAGCTCTGAAGTTTTGCACGATCGTTATATCTCACCATTTTCAGTAAAACTTCTGTTCCAGTGTCATTAAGGCATACACCGCTCCGCAAAGACCCCAGAACTTTAGCATAAGTCTTACTTGGAGTTGGTTTAGTAAAAAACGGCCTCCAGTGTCTTACAACGCTTTCTACCTTCTTTCCGCCTCTGGTACATTTGATTTCATTTGGGATTATTGTTGCAACCAACAAAACTCTGCCCAGCAGTGGAAATATTAATTGTAAGGGATCTTTCTTAAAGTTGCCTTCCTTGCCTTTTCACAGCCGAATAGCCCAGTCTAGTGTTGGTTGTGGTGAGAAGATTATCTTTGTGCTACGACACGCGAACTTCACAACACCTAACACAACTACTATATTAAAAGGGAGCATTTCACAGAGCAATGAATTATTATTTTGAAAATACACTACTCAATACTCATTATATTACCCTTTTATTCACGCAAAGAGAAAAACGAAGAGCAGATAAACAATAATTCAAAGAAGAAAAAAACAATAGCAATAATAAAATAATCCAAAAGTAAATTACATATTCTCTAATTATAAGAATAATTCAAATCTCGAGAGACTGCCTAATCGACATTTACTCTTTGAATCTGCGTTAAATTTATTTTATTTTTTCATGCCCAGAATCTGTCCTTCTTTTGAATAATTTTTCTAAAAAATACCTACAAGAAATATAATATCTTCAGAATCGTTTTTTTCATACAATATAGGCACTTCAACACTCAGAAAAATTTCACCACTAAACACTTCTTTAGAATCACTTTTAATCAAAAGTTGAAATCACTTTGAAATAAAAAGCGCATCTTATTTGAATTCCACTTTATTATAAAAATTTTATTATCAAATCAAAATTTTTCATCATTGAATTAAAAAGAAACGTAAATCATATTTGAACATTTTTGATTCAAACATTTTTCCAGCTATCTTTTAAAAGAAGATAAAATTGAAGCCCTCTGGCTTAGGGGCCACATTTATCTTAAAGTGCCCAGGGCCCCAAATTTATCTAAGACGGCTCTGAATATCAGTTGTTAGCTGGTATGACCATCGAACTTGGTGGAATGTATAACCTCATGAAACGTATTCGGTAATATAACAGCTACAGCTTGCTGTCAAGTGCGGTGACATTTGATCCGTTAGCCGCCGTGACCAAATGTAAGCAAATATTGATTCAAGTCAAACTGTTTTTTTTTTTTAATGTAATGTTTTTGTTAAAGTTTGTTATTTACATAATAGATGGACCGGGCTCCTCGTGTGGCCTCGAAGTGGATGCTACAAAACTCACTCTTTCTTTCCGGTAGATGCTTCCGTGAGTTTTCTTTTCCTTTCAATAAAGGTGACCCATGTCCCAAGGTCAGCGGCAGGAGTTTTCTCTCTGACCCTGATTTCTTCCGCCTCCATGAGACTCGACTTTGCTGCCCTTTTATCAACCCGAGACTTAGTAACACCAGAATCTAGTACAGATGTATACGCCTTAGCGACCTGATGCTCCAGTTGCGTCCGTTAGTACTCTATCTTCGCTAAACTTCGCTTAAATTTCCCGGCAAGCGGAGATGACCTTGTATGCTTGTTTCAGTTCAAGTGAGCGAGCGTTTATTTGCAATGATATATATTTTTTTTGAACTTTGACGGCCTTACACATCTGCAGGCTTTTTCTTTTGTCTTATCCTTTTTTGGTTAAGGTCGTTTTTACATATGTCGCTATGTGGTTTCCTTTTCCCCTAAAATGACCCCAGCTTCTTCTAGTCTGCGGTCTTTTTAGGCTTTCCAGGAACTTGTGTCACATTTCCGACGTCGTTTTCGCAAGCAAGAGCTTGATGGTCTGCCTTCTAGGATTTTACCCCAGATGAAGGAATCCTTTGCTACTTCGGTCTCTTTGCAAAGGCAAATTTATTTATAGATGCGCTTTTTGCATCTCGTCCCCCCATTTGCAGATCCTTTTCTGGTTTCGTTCTCGGGAAATTTTTTTTAAAGTCATATCTAAGTGGGTTGGACCTCACAGCCGGTATCTCTGGATCGGGACTATAGTCGGTTTATCGATACCTTAGTTGTCTATGCCAAGCAGAAAGACCATGCGAGGGTTGGCATCAGCTTTCTTACGGCATGGTACTCTGAGAGCCTGATCAGCGCGAATCGGGAACGATGTCAACCGAATCTACACCATCAACTCAATGGTCTGATTTTCGAAGGACTTTGATGCCTGAAAAGGTTTTACTGAAGTAGATACGGTATGACATTCACCTGGAACCTTTCGCATTCAGATGTTGCGACGGCGGTACCGCACACAAAAACTACTATTCCTAAAATGTCGTATCCTTCAGCCTAATGCAACAGTTGTTTCTATTAACATCATGATTGACGCTACTGCCAGGGTCCGATCCTGACCTACTTCAATAAATTTTCCCATTAATCCTGACCGCGAGCCGATGTCATCCAATTAGGCACCTCTAAGCTCCGAGCGTCCAGTTCAACGCCATCTCTACAGCGCAAGTAAGACCTCCAATGCTAATGTTGGCCGAAAAATCTGTCACAAAGGATCCGAGCAGGATCCCCTTCGTTCAATTTACCGAGCTTTATCTCTGTAATATATCTGCTTCTAGAAAGATAGTGTGACATCGTTGTAGCGTCTCCGAAATCGCCCTTCTTCACATTTGGAGCCAATGGTTCCTGACAAGATTTTCCTCTGGAAAGCAGCTAAAAAGTCAGAATGCCTTTTTTTGAGAACCCAACTTTCGGATCCATACGTGAATACTGGCAAGATTCACTTGTACAGCAACAGCTTTGATGTTCGAGCTCACTATGTACTTTGTATCTCCTGCCTTTATGTGCAGCCCCATTTCTTGTGACATTCGCTCAATCTGGATGAAGGATTTTCGTCCAGCTAGATCCAATTTTCCGTTTCTATTAAGTTATACCATTAATCCCACAAACATTGCCAGTATCCTAAAACTCCTAATCAGAGAGAGCAACCTTAAAGCCGTTGAACATGCTAAGACATACTGAGAGTCTTTAGATGATTTCGATTTATCAAAGGTGCAATAAGTAGAGATGATATATTTCCTATTTCAAAAGTATCTTCTGTGCAAAATGCTGAGGGGACGAGTTTGCCCATAGTATTCCAGTAGCATCATCGCGCTATTTGTGACAATTTGCACTTCGGAATATATAATTCCGCCAATATTTATTTTCCAGAGCATATAATAGAAAGTTCACTGTATGTATTAGGATCGTTTTAGCAGTATTGATGATGGACCACAGAAAAATACTTATTGTTAATATGTAGAATGTTTTTAGATTATATCATGGCGGAAAGTGGCAATTTGTTAATAGATGGATCATTTTCTAAAACATCTTCAGCCTCCTACGCAGCATTTAGCGCTGCTTTCCAATCATTTAAGCGCAAATTCCATCGACTTAGTTGAAAGTAAATAATTTTCCGCAAATAAAACATGGGTGTTTACTGAGCTCCCTAATCCAACCAATATAGAATGCAATATCCAATAATTAGCGATTCAGCACGCCATTTTGCATTTTCTAATCACAAATAATACCTTTCAAAACAAGTGAAAAAAAGCTTACCTACATAATTAGTACAACACAATGTTGGTCCCATTGATTGACTCTTTAAAATCTCTACTGGTTTCTCCGTCTGCAAACCACATCATAATCTAAATGACCGACATTCATCGCATCAAGTTCATTAGAATGTTTCCGACGAAATTACACAACTTTTTCGAAAGTCTTCATCTTACAGTCGCATTGCAACAATCGCGTGCCCATCATTAGGAGATTAACATATCCAGTCCTCTTTACATACATTTTCTAACTTAATTTTGTTTTTAATACTCTTGTGAACTCGAAAGCGCATTCTGGACATGTCCGGTCTCGAAATAAAACTCAAAACTGAAAACCATTTGTCATTCTTGCAACGATAAGCCTCCGAAGAATATTTAGTGCAGTGCATTTCACTTCCACATAGAATTTGATAAATCCGTCAAGTGAAAGACGTCGATACAAAGTCAGCTTCTGTTGATTTTGGAACATACATAATGTACTATGCTTCTCATAGGTGTGGATTAGCTTAGAGGTGAAAATTTATGTGCATCGATGCAGTGTTTGAGTAGGAAGCGATTTTTATTGACATTTAAATTAGTGACGGTTTCAAGAGTAAATAAAATCCGAAGATTCAGATAGCACATGGCCAGATGCTGTTTTTTTGGCTATCGTAAAGACTGAAACTGTAAAAATTAAAAGGTATTTTACTGAGCTGGATATTTTAAGCCGATAGTGCTAATGAAAGCTATAAAATGTTAAAGCTCGATTTTCATTCGGATTGAGGGCTTAGCAGCGCATGGTTTCGCATTTCTTCTTAAAAAGCGTTTAAGCTAAGCTATAGGACAATAAAGATTAAGGGGCAGATAGCCTATTTTGTACTTCAATAGAATATCAGATGTGATAGGTATTCGGAAATTAAGGCCGACAGATATAACAGCAAAAAAAGATGTTTATGTTGACCACCAAGTAACCAGAAACCTGTGCGGTTACTAGCCAGCTAAAAGAAATTATTTAAATTTTGTTTTCATTCATACGATATTTATTTCAAAATATCTACGAACTTTTACCAGATATCAATCTATCAAATATTCATCCTCCGGAAGTTAAGTTACAAAAAGAAGGAATTATTTACATTTTACCAAAAAAAATACTGTTTTCCTTCCCAGATTTAAACCCGATATTGTGTTCAACTCATCATCAAACTTCAAAACAATACCATCATAAGTTTGTCTTCTCACCGCGATCAAATTTCACTCATCTGCCTGTTTCTAATCGGTGACAAGATCGCTCGATGACTGATCTCGTCTCGATCGATCGCCATGAATGAGAAAACCATCATAGACTCAACATCCGATGGGAACTGAATGACATCCGAGATGGTGCGATATTGCTAATACTCAGGGTCCCGCAATCTCAATTTCCTTCCCAGATTTTCGATCTCCTTCAAGCGATCGTTCGAGTGCTCCTCTGGAGATGATACCCTGATCCGACAGATTTTTTCCGTTCTTGCAGTTCGACATCGACGCAATCTTATTACATTGTTGTTGTCTGCAGATATCTTCGACGACCGAAGCGATTTGTATGCATTTAACCTCTTCAAGAGCTTCGACTAAGCCACCGGATGTCAGTCGGACTTATCAATCAAAATGTGTGTATCTTGTGGAGGAAAAACAAAACCATCGTTGTTGACGTTGCCGGGGAGGAATATCTTCTTTAACGCAATGGAGCAGAGCAAAGACATCATGTTCATGACCATTGGCGTTGTTATACAAGTAAGCCACCGTTGCACCGAGCCTGTCTTACGGCTGGTTAGGCTCTGGTCGCGCAGTGAAGTCAAGGCGAAATTATCGTTATTTGCAGCCACAATAAAATGTGATGAAGCAATAACGAACGATTCCCGTAGTAATACAGTACAGTGTATTTGTCATCATATCAATTGTTGACACAGTCATCGGCGTTGTCGTCATTGGAGCTTATCCGGCGTTGAAGCAGCAGTTCAGGGAACGCAACAAAGCGGTACAATGTTTGAATAAAAGAAAGTGAAGTGTTGATTTATTCACTAATGCAACGTTTTCGCACAAAATACAAATAGGTCTGATTGGAGCAACCACGATATTATTGATGAGAACGAAGATAGACACGGTGGGAATTGGGTCTGTGGAGTGACACAACATGAAATGTTTGTGGTTGCATTGATTCAATATGAATATGACTTATTTAACCGTGTGATTTTCGCATTTGCATTTATATTTATTTTGAGTGAGTTCAGGTAAAAAAAAACTCTAGCGCGCCTGAACCGCTAGAAACACTAATGTTCGAAGAACAGTAGAAGAATCGTGCAGGTTTTGAGTGCATATTCCACCAAATGCGCTGCTTATTACGGCCAAATTGTTTCAAATGCCACGTTTTACTTTTGTCTCAAGAATGCATTATAACTCATATGGTAGAAGGTTTCAGATATTACCACTGGCATGAATTTCAACGTTTATGAGAGCAAAACACGGGTTAATTATATTCGTTATCAGTTGCTTATATCACAAAATTTTGAAAGCAGCATCTCATATAATATCAATGAAGAAAATGCTCAGTGCCTGCAGCACTGTAACTGAAGTTGGAGTTTGGGGCTGCGATCCGAAAAATTTGCAGAACTTTGGGAATTGAAACATCGGTTATTTATTTTCATTCTAAATGTTTCCGGTATGAATACTAACTGTAAGCATTTATTGATACAAAAGTTACACAACCGACTCGTGCTGGCAACCTTTCGCCAGTATCAAAGCCAAGAATATATAACATCTGCTTCACGTTGTTATATAACATTTGAAGTTATAGGAGTATAAAGAAATTTAGGGTTACCTGCAGCGAGTTTTTTCAAATAATCGAAAGCTTAATATTTGCTGTTTATTGTCACTACAATATCATAACCAATTGAAAATTCTACGATAAAACCGCTTAATAAAGATATTGCAAACAAACATAAAACCAACAATAGCTGGCAACCCTATCATGGCTTTTCAACCAAATTTGGCTTGAATAATGTTTATAACAGGTTCCAGTAATTGTATGAAATTCGTATATATTTCATGACTGCACTGGAAGTTATAGGGCAAAAAATTGTATTTTCCTGAGCGAATTTTCAAAACCAAAGACACAAAAATTACCAGAGCTGGCAGCACCAATCGAATTTTTCAACCAAATTTCTATCAAACAGAGTTTAGAGTAAGGTTCAGCTACTGTGTCAATTTCATGAAAATCTGGTAACTTATTCACATTTCATAGGGCAAAAAGCATTTTTTTTTCTTTGTAATTTTTCAAGATGGCACCACTGGAACAGAGTTGCCTACAATTCAAAATCGCTTCTATCAGACCTGGCCCTACTTAAGTCCAATGCATTCTGTAAATTTCAATTCTATCTGATTATTGATTCGTGAGTTCCCGTGAACAGAAGTTTTTGAAGCTAAAAATATAGGTTAACTGAGAGAGGGATACCGTTCTTGTCCGACATGAAATTTCTAAAGTTTTACTTTGACTGTGTAGATTGAGCATAAGATTTGTATACAGATTGGTTTTATTGTAGAAACGGACATTTTTTAGGATATTCGATGGTTTGAATGTTTTCACTTCCAAATTTTTATTTTTCCAAATTTAAGACACCAAAATTATCATAGCTGGCAGCTCCAACCGAATTTTTCAACCAAATTTCTACCAAACGTGGTGTAAGGTGCAGCTACGGTGCGAATTTCGTCAAAATCGAACGATTCAATCAGAACTTATAGGGCTAAAAGTAGTTATCTTTTTTAGTGATTTTTCAAGATGGCACCACTGGCACAGAATCACCCGCATTTCAAAATCACTTCTATCAGACTTGGTCCTATTTAAGACCAATACATTCTGCAAATTTCAATAAATTCTGTTCATCGGATCGTGAGTTTCCGTGAACAGAAGTTTTTGATGCTAAAAATATAGGTAACTTGGGCAAGGGTTACCAGGCGTGCCCGTTATACCATATCAAATTTTTTTTTTTGTTTATGTAAATAAAGCACAAAATTTACATATGAGTGGCTTTTTTTTTAAGAAACAACATTTTTTCAAGAGAGACGATGATTTGGAGGTTTTCACTTTCAGTGCCTGCCCTAGCTACAGGGTTGCCAGCACGCTCATTAAAACGCACATTTATCTAAAACTAAATAAAACAAACATGTCCTGAAAATTTCGTAATGATTGAATAGCTTTGTCAAAAGTTATCGCAATTTAAAATTTTTCAAATTTTCCCGTTCTCTTTTTAGGCACCCAGCGCACACATGGGGTTAAAAAATTCCAAATTGTTATCCGATTCACATGTAAAACTTGTTCGAAATTTATGTCGTCAACTTTATTTTTGCAAAAATTATTTGTGTACGGAATAATAGGTATATTAAAAAAATCACTAAAAGATTAAAGATTATTAACTTTTTGTGAGACCTGGCACTATTCTGCATATACACCAATGTGTCCTGAAAATTTCAGCTCAATCGGATGGCGCGTTCCTGAGTTTTTTTCACTGAAATTTTTTGATGATATATATATATATATATATATATATATATATATATATATATATATATATATATATATATATATATATATATATATATATATATATATATATATATAGAAATATGAATTTTTGGCCAAAGTGATTTTAATACTAATGTTCTTCTTCGAACATTAGTAAAAAATTGCATAAAGTAAAATGATAGCATTGAAAACTACCAGAAAACATGTGAGGTTCGTTGGCATAAATCGCCAGGCTTTATTCAAAAGTTGTCGGATTATGACACAGAAACGATAAATCCATATAGATCCTGCCCGTGCCTTTTGTATCACCCTTCGCCCTTAGGGGGGTATTCTGGTTTAGAAATTTGATCAAATCGATTTATTTCTGTTCACATATTTTCAAAGCTTAGACCTTTAAGAATAAGCTTTTAAAAGGATATTCGGAAATTCGAATTATTTTTGGAGTTACAGTTATTTTTGTGACACGCCAACTAAACCAACAAACGCGATCAACAACGAATTAACCGCTCCGAACCACGAGCTTCTCAAGCTTCTAAAGAAGTTCGAACTACTCGTATGGCTGAAAGATATCCCGAAAATCTCGCTTTTGCAGTTGAAGAAGGAATATTGGATGAGACGAGGATCTCTGATCAAAAAAATCGAAGTATAACATATCATTAAATGACTCAGACGAAACGAGACTCCAAGTTTTAAACGCGTTTTACTCGAAACTACTTTTTTCGATACGGTTGACATGATATCTCTAGTTATAATGGACCGATTTACGTGAAACTTTGCACAAATTCTCTTAACACTATTAGAATTGGTCCAACGAAAGGATTTTTGAAAAAAAAGGTTCTACTGTTTATAAATAATACCCAAAGTTGAAAAAATGAGACAAAAAAACGACTTTCTTTTACATGGACGCCATTTTGTGAAAAAAAAGTTTTTTCAAATCACCTACGTGAGACTAATTCTACATTTTTCTTTTTACAGAATTCACCAAAATATGTTTCAGACCCCCAGGAAGGTTGGAATAATGTCAACCATGAGGCAAGTTTTTATTTAGCCTTCTCTTCGGCGGCCTGCATCTACATCAATTTTTATTTTTTTTACTTTTTGAATACATTTTTATACTTTTAAAATGTCAATAAAAACTGATTAAAAAATAGCTACTAAAAATGTTTATGGTTTTTTTTTTATTGCGTCCGTCAAATCACCTCAAAATCGAGCCTTTAGACCAGAATACTGCCTTAAGGCTGATTTCACCGGTGTTTGGGCGGCGGAAAGACTCAAGATTACTCTGACCTTACTGGCCCTTACACACTACTTGTTTTCGGGATTGTGACAAAACATTGCACCTGACAATATAATGCATGATATATAGCCGCTATATATTGTTGCTTTCAAGGCCATGCATTATAGCTCTGATAAAAAGCAAAGTTATTTTTGAATTTGCTTTCCTAGCTTTTAAGTTACGAATAACAAAGAAAACCTGTTCGAATCTGGGCTCCAATCCATGGACCTGCAAGAGCTAACGCTCTACTCATAAGGTTACATTAACTTATTAGAAAGCTGATGTTATTTCGTCTACTTTAATGATATGGGCAAAGATTATGTTTATAGTAGTTGGGGTTATGTTACATAGGAGCTGCGAAAAGTTCCTAATGTGAACAGAAAACTTCATTGTGTGTATGAATTTGGCTATATTTTATAGCTCAGGGCACTATCCACCTAGCGGATGCGGCCATAAATGCTGCGCCATGTTCCATAGAATTACGCGCCAGCGAAAGATTACAAAATACAGACATGTTTCTCTCTTCACGAGATCTAACGCTGTCCTTAATGAATCGACTCAAAAAAAACCTTTGTAGCCATAGAATTGTAGCTTGTCAGCAATATGTCTTGGCTGTTGTTGACTAGTTTTTCTATGATTTCATTCTGTAATATTCCAAACTGGCATGACATCAAGTATAATATGTCAATTTTTTGTGCGAGCCAAAATCATGCTATTCTGGGTATACATTAGTATGTTTCAAGCTACAATCAAGACTTTTGTGTTTTCTCTAATTGTGCTTTCTACTGGAATTATCTAGTCTTTGAATATCCCTTATCTTTTGCCAACAATTTCTTTATTTTATAATAGTAATAACAATAATATTTATGAAATTTGAAACTGTACATTGGTCGCTAAATGATATCTAACAAAAAAAAGTTCTTAAGTTATGCGCTTATTCAAGGGTTCGGTTGCTCTGCTCGCTAAGGCGTCAGGCCGAAAAGCGGTGTGCTACGGGGCCTGCGGGTTCGAATACTGCCAGTGCCATAGCTGTAAGTATGAATGCGTGTGATTGTCGATGAGGGTGGTAAATGGGCCCAAACTGGTGGCCTAATGCTGGCCGCGTTCCCGGCAGCCCTCTTCACTAACCTAACCTAGCGGCTATTCAATAGGTGCGTTTTTTGCACTCTTGGACAGGGTAAGTTAAGGAAAGTATATAGTAATTTAATTGCATACAACAAACGCTGCAACTTCCCTGTGTTAGCAATTTTCGATGTATTCAATGAAATTATCTATACCTACCTTAACTTACCCTGCGCAAGTGTGCAAAAAAACGCCCCTCATATTAGCTTGCTGGCTCTTCATTTACAGTAAAAAAATTTAATATATATTATAACATTTACAAGGGTACTCTGAAAAGTTTCCGACCTAACAAAGATACAAGACATGTTTTCTTTGAATTTATCTTTGTTTTTTTAATAGTCTCCTTGTAAGTGTTTACACTTTTCACAGCGATGTTCTCACCTCTTTAGCTCGTCCGAATAGTACACGGCGTCTTTCTCTGCGTAATAATTGTTTACTAATGTGATGGCTTCGCCGTTTGACGAAATTCTCTGTCATCCGAGTGCAATTTTTAGATTACAGAACAAAAAGAAGTCGCTTGGGGCTAAGGAGGGTAGTCAAACAGTTCAAACCGTAATTGGCAGCCGCTGAGGTGTGAGATGACGCATTGTTTTGGTGAAACGGAAACTTTTTTTGTAAATGTAACCGTTTTTTTTTAAATATTTTTGCTTTCAGGTTGCCAAAAAATTATCCGTAGTATGCTCCTATAATGGCTTTTCCTGTTTGAAGATAATGGATTACGACAACTTCATGCGTATCCTAAAAAACAGTCGCCATAACTTTCCCAGGCCGAAACAACAGTTTTTGCTTTTTTGGAGCCGATTTCCCTGTCGCAGTCCACTACTTTGGCTGTATTTTTATATAGCAATTGATTGGCGCCAAAACTTTGATTTATTGCTCCTAAACTGCGCCAACAGAGTGTTGGAAACGTTCATTACGACACGTTTTTGGTAGATCGTAAGCAAACGTGACATCCAACGCGCCGACAGCTTTCTCATGCCTAAATCCTGATTCAATAAATGACAAACACGTTCTATGAACATAGTCATAGTCTCTGCTATCACTCTCACTTTAACTCGACGGTCGTTTAGCACAATTTGGTGGACTTTAGCGATGTTATCTTCAGTGGTTACACTTTTTGGGCATCCGAAACGCTCAGTCTCCCAAGCTGATACGGCCATGTTTAAATTCAGCTGCCTAAAATTTCACGGTAGTAAATGTTGGTGCAGAGTCTCCGTGCACAGAGTCTAGCTTATCTTTGATTTGCGTAGGCGTATTGCCTTTCAAAAACAAATATTTAATGACAGCTCGATACTCAATTTTTTCCATTTTCACAAAAACACTCACATCGACTCACTCAATCGATTGTCAAACTACAACTGCGCGTCCAAAATAGCTGAAATTTTGATAAGTACCAGTCAAAAGATGTGCAACCACATTCCTTAGTTTAAATTAAAAAGAGCTGTTATCTTCACGTTAAGGTCGGAAACTTTTCAGACCACCCTCTTATTAAGTTTAATTTAGCATACACCAATTTAATGTTATCCAGGTTGTACCATAACTGGAGTTAATTTAGCTATATTATACTTAAAAGAAAAGTTAATTTACTTACTAAATCTAGCTTATATCTAAATACAATTGGCTTTAGATCTTGTATTCTAAAAAAATCGAGTTGTGTTGAGCCATATAAATTGCCATTTATTTGCGTTGATGTTTGCCAAAAATTTTACGAATTTCGAAACTTTTGCATTGGAAACAGCCCAAATCTACTTTGAAGTTCAACTCAAGCTCACACCAACATTAGAAACGCGGCAACACAAATAAGTGGCCATTTTCTTGGCTCAACTCAACTTCAGTTTTTAGAAGGCGAGAGTGAAGCGAAAGGAGTCCGTTACCTTGATTCGTATACCATCACCTTTTTGACGTTTTCCTTTCGCTCGTTCTCATTTCTGTCAAACTCTATTAAATCGTTTAGCTTTGAATGGGAAAGTTTAATGGCAGAGGTGTTTTTTAACCAACAAAAAAAGAGCTGTGTTGACTCTGCAATATTCACAGAGTATCCTTCACGAAAGATTTATAAAATTTATAAAAAAAATTCACTTTGAGTCCTACAAATAATAAGGTGTTCATTGACAATATAATACAAATTTTCAGCTCGAGGTATTTCTGGTTTATTTAGAATTTCAGTCAAGTGTTTTCTAATACGGTATTTTATCTTCTTTCCCCATCAACTCTCCGCCAGCATCAGATTTGTTTGAATTGGTGACATAATCAAGAAAAATGTTCATGCATTGAATATAATCATCCAGTTTACATGTTCTGATATTAATCATGATCTCCTTACATTGCTGGCTGATTTCGTATTTAACACCTCATCTAAGAAAAAGTGTCTTAAGTAAGTGTTTGGGGTAAAACAGAATCCAAAAAAAAATTTATTTTCGTAGCATAAGCCATCGGTTCGGTTCAAGTAGCTGGAGCTCTAAGTCCGCGGCAAACAAACTAAGTATGCAATTAAAGCAAATATCTGGACTCAAATCTTGCGCTTAATAAATAGTATGCAAATCATTCACGAAATTTTTGTTTCGATAATTTACCTGCCCAATGCAAAAAAAATCGACGCTGAAACGTTCGTGAAAACCGTAATTATTTAAATAGTATCCGATCCATTTGAACGTTTTTCTTCATACTTAAATGGTCAAATAAAAAACAACCTCACATTTTTGATGAATCTTGGAAGGCAGAATGTATGAATTCCCAAGCAGGCATTTGAAATCAGTCGTACACAAAATACATATAAATCGATTTAGAAGATACAATTGAAAGTAAACGACTTGTCTCCTCCGCATTTAACCTCTTATCCCCCAAACATTTCAACCGATACGATCATTTTTATAGATCAGACGACTCGCATCATTCCGTCAATCATAATCTACCCCATTCACGGGCCGATCTTATCGCATGTCACTTTCAATTCGACGCTTTATTTATAAACGTTTTCAAAACAAACATCCAACCAAATGCCAATGAAAAATTGTCAGCACTCAAATTTTAAGTGGAGTGACTTATATTCGGAGACCCTGCTTCTCGGCATGGGGTTGAGATAAACACGAAGCCGAATTTATCATTTCGGATTCCCATAGGCGCCCAAATCTACGATCAGCCCTTTTCCCATCGCAATGAAACCGAATAGTTTTATCTTGTTACAAATCGCGGATTAAATGAGTTAGTGCACTCCGTGAATAGGATAAGACAATTCGTTCGTACAGTATGTCAAGTGGGTCTGTGTTTTTTTCACGACTTCCTCCAATTCATCCATCCGTATGTGCGCTGTACTGAGCTGCACTGCCGGGTCAAATAGCCTGACGTTAACTGATGACCTTTCACCGTGCCAGACGTGTCCGTCTTAAGTAGTTCCCGAAAAACGAACCGAAACAATTGTCTAATGAATGACGGCTGTTGAAAGACATTGTCCAAAAAATAAAGTATCTAGAAGATACTCGTACGAAACGTACATAATTCTCTTCTGCATTGTGCCGAGTACTGTATCTTTTTTATGCTGGAGCAATAGGTCGCCCAAGGGAAATAATGAAAAATGTGTCGAAAAGAATACAGAGCAGATATTGTAACTACTTGTATAGTTCTTTATGAGTCAGAGTAATGTGATTCGGACAGAGTTTATTTATAACAAAGTTCTTGGGGTGTCCACTTGAAATGGTTACGAAAGATTTTTGTGGTCAATATATGAAGCAGTTTATTGGGCACAGTTGTGCTCACGTGTGCTGTGAATAGTTATTGCAATTAGTTTCGTAAGGAATATTGGTTACGGATATGCTGAAAAGAATTTCGTGGTTAGCGACTGTTGCACAGTGCCTAATAAAAGTATTAAGAAATCATGTTATTTATTAGCATCATGGTTTGAAATTTTATTTTATTTCCCTTCTTTTTATTATTTTCCTTTATTTTGTCAATCGAAATATAATTAAATTATTCCTAACGCATATATGCAATGAATCAAAATACGCTATATATACATATATGTATCTTCCAGAAACTTATTGGTTTATCAAATTGTGTTCTACCGCGCAGTATCGATCATTTTCAAGAGTCCGAAAACTTTACCTTTCAACTGTCTCGTGGCCAATCATTCATGTCCAGACATAACATAAAAATATCTAAGAGCCATATGGCATTAATTGGCGCATGCTGCATATACTCAACAACAAAAACATCACATGTATCTTGTATCTACGAATATGTTTCTACTTTTGTCTTCAAGTCAGTGCTTGAGTGTCAGTTTTCTTTCGATCGGTATGACCATTATTACGATTTCGAATCGAAACTTTAGAATCGGGTTAATGTCAATCGCGTCGAATTAATTGCTGTTCAAAGTTTTATTGACAGCATGAACGAAAATAATTTCGATAAAATTTCGAATTTGATTGGTATCGTTTGTTTGAATCAAACGAAACTGATCGCAGCAGATGAAGAATGAATTGTGGTCTAATTGGTGTGAATCAGATGGAATTATGAAACCGAAGAATTGTAGAGTGATCAGATTATTAGAGAGAAAGAGTAAGGGACATGAGCTAGGTTAAATGATCATTTTATTTTGATAATTGAATCATTATTTACTCATTTGTTTTCATTTTGGATCGGATACTATGATCAACTTTCAAATTAAACTTTATTTTTTTAGGTTTCGAAATCGATACATCGATTTTCAAATTGTATAATCTTGCATCAACCTAATATAGAATGATCGTTTTTCATTCGCAGGGTGCTTCCCTTTAGAAAGCTTCGATTTGACAATAATAAAATCAGATGTTAAATAATTGGATCAACTCTCTGGACTTAAGCATTCGTTTCAACTTCACTTCTCTGTCAGTCAGGATATTCTTATTACCATTTATTTATTTTAGAATTATTTTTTTGAACTTGTGGTCCTTTATTAGTGATATCTCTATTTCTCTCGTGTTCAGTAGCTGCTAGCTGCAGCAAAAGTAAAAGTTCGAGCTATATTCCCCAGCTAATGTAGCAAAAGTTCGAGCTATTTTCACAGCTCATGTTCAAAAATCAACAGAAGCATTCTTGAAGCTTGCAAGGAACTTATCAAAAGCAATGCTTGCAACGATTACAACTGAATTTCAACCACGACCGCGCACACTAGTCACAGGCACTATATCCACTAACCTGCATAGCTGGTGGTTTGACAGATCGATATTATAATTAATCTAAGGCAACTCTGCCTCTCTGCAAAAAGAAGCGTTATCCTTCTACAAACCTTAGTGAATCCTGGGCTAGGAATCACCCCAAAACTTACTTCACAATTAAAATGCCAGGGTGTGGTGTGACCACTTCCACCTTTTGGTATTATGGTTGAATTTAAACCTAGGATCCTACAAACTGGTTTACACACTCAGCTACACAAGCTGTCTACGTCGATAGAAAAATTTGACTTTCTTTGTAGCCTGGTATATTATTTGAACTCCTTAATTGGTGTGATATTGGTACGCAAGCTCCTTTTACGTTGGGAAAATACATTTTCTTAAATGTTGCAGATCCTCAAAATAATTTAGAGGCTTTAATGAGGTCAGATACCAAAAATACCCTAGACTTAAGCTTAATTCATTAATTATTTGATTAAAAGTAGGTCTTCCAAGAAGTAATCTATGCTTTTGCTCCTTCTTCCCCAACCCTGAGGTGTTAATTTAACCTGCATACGTTTATCATTGTGCCTTAGAACTCACTGAATAAGAGGTGCTCTTGGGAAAGGAAAATATGCAGTCAGAGTTGGCGCACAAGATTTCGTGAGAACGGTTACAGATAAGGAAATTAATTTTTTGTGGGACATTAGTCGCGTTGATATACAAAAATTGTCATAGCGTTTTTTAGGAGCATAGAGGAAATTCTTATCCTAGCTTGAAGCATATCGAAATTTCCAATCATGCCCAAAAAACTCGCCATTTTTCACTGCACAAAAAATAAAATTACTAAAAGTAAAAAGAATTTCACCAAACCCCTATGACAATTTGAAAGTAACTAGTAGAAAAGTTCTAAAAAAAACATAAAAAGCATGTACCTCATATCGTTTTGGAGAAACCTCGCGTACAAACTGTGAAAAAAAAGTTTTGAGAAAAAAAAATTCTTGTAGTTTTACAAAATTTCACAGCCATTTATTGCAGGGCCTTAAAAATATTTTTATGGGAAACTAACAATTTTTTTTTGCGAAATAAAAGTGGTTCAGTTCTATGCATAGGAGGGACGTGAGATGCAAAATAAATCAAAATCGATTTTTTGAAGTATCCCACCCACTTAAAACAAGACAAATTATTGTTTGCATAAACGCACCGAGATATATTTGTATTAGCTAAAAAATTCAAAGTAAAAATGGAGCATCATAGAGAGCGAAAAACTATGCGAGAGTTATTGTCTAGAATACTCGTGACTTTCACGGTGACCAGTAAATAGTTTCTCGGTGCATTGAGGTAGTCAGTCTGAAAAAGCGAACTTTTTTAAACGATGAGATCTGTATGTACGCGAACTTTTTCCGGGTTGCAGTTAAATAAAAGCGTATTTAGCTCCAAAATCAAATTCTAGTTTTGAAAACGCAGAGAATGACGAGCTTGCGGGCTGTATTTCAGGAAAAATGCAGCAGCATTTAAGAAAGAGATATGTAAATCAGCATCAGCTAATTAGCTTTTAGGGAGCTATAGGTAGTTTTTGAGTAGTAACAAAATTAAATCGTAAAATGCTGTTCTCTTACATTGCCTGTCAAAGCTTTACATTGCTATTGGCATTCACCATTATTCTCTACCGTTTGCAATTTTCATTGAGTTATATTTTCATATTTTAATTAATATGAAACACACTTCATCCGCATGATTAGAGAAATCATATTGGTTGATTGTAACTGTTTTTACAATGAACTAACTCTTGATGAATGCATCTTTCAATTTTACAACTTCTTTTCCAATTAATCTTCAAATGTTCTCCTACCAGCCGTTACTGTAGATGAAATGATATTCCATGGTTTTGGTCTTGCATGGTTTTGCTAACAATACAAGAGATGTGGTTCATGAAGAATTTACAGAATTGCCGAGGCTAGAAACAGCTAGAAACTTCAATAGACAAACCATGCAAAAATTTGTCCCCCTACATTAAGTCTTCTATTTCTTCAAATCATCACAAGCTTTTCTGGTCTTATATCACTTCGCTAAAAAATTACCATGCATTTTTAATTTTACCCCCGGTTTTGGCTTGCAATAAATTTCTGGAGTTTTTCTGAAAATTTACCTATTGCTTTCCTTACTATTTCTCAATTTTTACTTCTCCACCTCATATCTCATCATCTTTTATTTATTTATCCTCATTAATTCTTTAGAAATCGAGTCCATACCAAAATCCCGTGCTACAAAAATCATCGTTGGTACCAAACGTTATCCCGAATTAGTTAGCTAAGTCACTCTTCTTGCCACTTTGTATTCCTTTGCCCATTATTTTCAACCCCAATTCCTCTACTGGATCGTCCGCATCCTAACAGAAGGATTTAAGACTATTAGAGGGAGAAGATATTAGAGAAGCCGGTAGCTCTGCTCGGTAAGGTGTCTAAAGCAGCAATCTACTGGCCGCGGGTTTGAATCCCACCGTATGTTCATGGTTGTATTTGTTCGTCTTGTGTTGTCTGAATAGCCTACGATGGGTGTAATACTAGAGCTCCACTAATTAAGTGTCACACGATAGCTTTGGCGATGACTAGGCATAAAATAATAGGGGAATTAATTGAAATCGGATTCTCCCATTTGTGTCCCCCTATCATCATAGCTATGCATTCGTTTCAAAAGGCGACCCCCTGAGCTTTGGCTTTATCATAGAAAAAAATCCTGTCGATATACTAATCAGATGATTTAGGCTGCATTTCCAATTACCGGCCTATTTTACTTTTCTCTTCCTTTGGTAAAGATTTAGGGAGGGTAGTATACAATAAGTTGTTTGACTATTACTTTTTTGTTTCTGTTCATAACTTAATCATTGGCAGATCTTCGACCTTCAACCTTAAAACATTCACAAATTTGTTTGATTATGGCCTGGATTATGACAAGCTTCTTAGTGTTCAGGGATAGATCCTGTTGCTGAACTACTTTTAGCAAGCAATTAAATTCAGCTAAATCAAGAGGATGTGAACCATCTACTTTTTTGCTATGCTTGCAGGTATAAAGTTTATACCGATAACTTGCAGCATGTCAATGTTTTATCCTTTCTTTTGGACAGAATTTTGGCGAGCTGCAACCTTTCTTCTATTTTGTACTAATGCAGGAGCCTAGCGATCTACGCAGCAGTATTTGGGGACCCAGCTAAACCACGGGCCAAAAAACTACTACGAAGAGAGATCTATGACGCCGAAGACTTGCGTTCTCGTTTCCAATTTAGTTGATCTCACCAAGTTCAAACAGTTTTTAGGCCGGCAGCTGTCCGTCATCGTCGTATAGTGCCAGGAAAACGTGCAACTTTTGTTTTGCTTACTACCCCCGTTGACTCCTTACTCCCACCGTCAACAGACTAGCTGAAAAACCTGGTTCAGTACGCTGAATCAGAAAGACACAAGTTTCTGGTGGGCTGTGATGCAGATTCCTAACATACCAACTGGAGAAGCAACAAGTTTAACGCCAGAAGAGACAGACTCTTTGATTTTATGACTTCTGCGGGACAAGTGACTCTAAACACTGCGGAGTTTTCCAATTTCGGCACTTCCGATCTCCGATCACCGCTACTTGGTGTTCTTGTTAGCTAAGGATTCAACGCTCTTAGTAGGGGGGCAGAAACACTAATTGTACTAAGCTACGTCAATTTGCTCTAAATAAACCGTGTCCTGATGAGAGTGGGGCGCTATTTAACGTAACACGTTAAATAAACTACATGTTATTTTTGGAACGCTTTACTCATATCAAAAACGAGTAACGCCTAACGAAACGCTTGAAAAATCATAAGCGGCCTCATATCAAGAGCATGCGACAATCGTTTCGGTAATTGGCCTCTTCTTTATTGTACTTGTTCGCCAGCTCACAGCGGCGAAGGAAGAGGGAAATTCATATTTTGCTTCACTGGCGATGATTTGAACAGGAACGATACACGACTTTGAGAAAACTCGATAGACAGTTTGGAACGCTCTGTAACGTATTAGTTACAGTGCGTTATATTCGAACGCGCAACGTGTATGATAGCACACGTTGCACGTTCCAATATAACTCACGGGAAGATCAACGTAACAAAAATAACATGTTACTGGAACATGTTACTTGTCGGAAAATGTAACGCTGGAACGTGTTACTTATAATTATCGTTATTTCCCATCTCTAGTCCTGATGCGATTATAAAAAAACCTGCAAGATCAGCAAAAAAATGTACAAAAGTACCAGGAAAGTCTTCAAACGAGCTTGTAAGTCTAACACGGGGGATAACTGGTTCGCTACAAGAACTCACAGAAATCATGTAAAAATTCGATGAAGACCTCAAAGAGGGAATCATACTGATCGTTATGTGAAGGACTGGAAGATACACGAGAGACGTCAAAGCTAGGCAAGGTCTTGGAAAAAAGAAAATCAGCTATCAATATCTTTAATCGTTAATGCAGTCAGATGGTGATTTAACAAAGTCCCAAAAGGAGTCTCCTTAGACTTTACTTGGGAATCATTTTCCGAGCGCGCCGTTGGTGACTAAAACGCAGAAGGAATCCGTGCCTTTGAACAAACCTCCCGCAAAAACCCGCTATTTTATTGAAAATGAGTCAGAAGCACACTTAGACGCAATTTTGGCATATAGGCTGAGAACAATTGAATGAGGTTATTTTCAATTGAAAATCAATTTTTCGGTAAATAGATTGTAGGTATGATAATGTTTTTAGTTGACTCGATAAACAAAAATTTAAAAGCATGTTAATATTTTTAGCAAATAAGCAACAGAATGTAGCATCATGATTTGAGTATTTGTAAACCCTATTCTAATTATCAATTGAGAAACTAGCTTACATATATTCGATTGAAAAACTGAGGAAGAGCTAATATGCTCGCTGTTATGCAAGTTGTACTGGCTTGCATTTTTATGGCCGATGCCTTCTCAACCCACACTTATTCGGTTTGGTAAACTTATATTTTAGTTCTCGTACCAACAGTGTTTTGATGGATTTATAAATGCAATATGGATTTTTGGACTCTGCGTCTCACTACACGTTAAAAAATAGAGTAAATATTCTAAAACGCAAAGTCATAAAGTACCTCTCAATTTCTTAATTTTGTTTTGTGCTCCTTATCCTAATCAACACTTTGGCTCCCTTGCGTAATTCAGCCACGCATGCTAAGTCGGGGAAAGGCTATTCTAGAGTGTTCACTTTGAAGTGGTGGAAATTCAGTTGCGAAAAAAATCTTTGAGTAAAATTTGGTAATGCAACAATACCAGACCAATCCTCATCCGACCTCTTTTGCACTCTCCTACATAAAGAATTTACTTTTATTTTTTGTACATATATTTGAGCACAAATATGTTCATCCGAGGGACGTTTTAGTTTTTAGATTATGCATCTCCATTTAAAGAACTAAATAGCTATGACTTTATGGAATCAAAAAGCAGTAAAATTCAATAATTTCGAAACCTAGTATTTAATTTGAAAAATCAAACAAAATGGCCTCGCCACAGATTCCATATTTAACGCATGTTCCTCAAATTTCTTGCGTAAAACACTGATATAAATATGTTTATTCTACATAAAACCTGTTGGAAGAATTTAAATCTTTACCATATACAAAAAGCATGGACCTTGTTCATATCGACCAGATGATATTGAAGGTCATCTGTATCTGGTCTATTCAGAATTTTATCGAAGCTAAAATACATTTTTCATTGGTACTATTCGACTTTGATCATCATCCACTCGCTATATGTATGTCGCATACTACTTGTACAGCCTCTGGCTATAGATTTTCATTCTCAGCCTACTTGCCACCAATCGAAAACTCAAAACAATTTGTCTATTGGTCGGATATGCATTCAATGTAAAACTGACATGTTCAAGCGGATTCATTACTTCTCGAACGAATTAAATAAATCACCGCAATGTCTTCCGGACTTTTCGAGTCAAATTAATGCAAAACTCGTAAAACTCCTCCGTAAGAGCGAAATTTTTCCAACATATGTATGTATGTATCTACTTTATACGCGCGTACGGCACCGTAATTCGTCTCCTGTCTCGCGAATGTGGTGCGATTTAGCATTGCGTACAGATACTGGGCTGCATCTACCATAGTTGACCAGAGTCCAAATCGAAAGAAACGCGTGTATGCAACAAACCGTTTTGATATTCGATATACATTTGCATACACTTAAGAAGTTGCCATAAATTACAAGGCCGATGTCATATAACATTATCTTGGCACTTAAAGTCTGCTTCCCATAATTGGTGGCAATTTGGGCCCACGCCTCATCTTACCGAGCGCCGGCCAGCTTAACGAAGACCAAGTGGGGGTTTCAACGAGGTAACAGTCATGTATGAGCCGCGAGTGCAACACATTTTTCCAACTGCAACGCAACAATGTTCAGCATGTAATGCAATTGCAGAGAAATATTGGAACGTGAAGTTAACAATAAATAAGGCGTGTGTGAGAAATGGATGCATCGGAGCGGTTATTGTTTTGAGTCTTAGTGATGACAGTATTATATTTCAGATGTCGCCAATTAATGAAGGAGGCGTAGGATCATGTAAATTTAGAATGAAAAACATGGTTTGTCATCAAAAAAGAATGTTCGCTATAACGTTTGTTTGTTTGGACACATTCCCCAAAGATCTTTACACATACGGGCCACCTACAGAAAACTCTCACTTTCATTTCAATAGCACATGGTTTTGACAGCCTGCCTTCATATTTCTCAAATTTGTCTATAATCAAAACTCATCGCAGACAACCAGTTTTTTACTGTAAATCTATACCTCGTTAAGCTCAATTCGAATCATCATGTCTAAGCCACGCTTTCACATATCAGTTTCTTGTAATGTTTTTCACAAGCGCCATGTACTTTGGCAGACTTAAGCATATTAGAAATGCCTGGCCAAGCATACGATCAACCAAAGTAACATCTAAATCGACAAGACTTTACACAAATTACTCTTGAATCACTTGAAGAAAAACGCCACCTCACTAGAGCCTTGTTTGCAACTCATCGTATACACAATTATGCTTACGCTAGCTGTGGAGTATGTTGGTACCCAAGCTTGCATTTTCCAAAATAAAATCAAAAGTCATACGAGACCTTGCCTGTCGTTGTCCCACAGCATGACTACGCAATTTTAGATCGGCGCGACGGATTCCAGCGGTTTGGATATTGTAATTAAATCTTTAACTTAACATACGACCAATTTGATTTGACATTCGAACAAAACCCAACATGTGCGATGAGAGTATCGTTTTTCCAAACTGTTAGAAAGTTTCTAACATTGTTGTAACGGGGCCGGCAATGTTTAGTGTAATTGCAGTGTATGAAGGAGGCTAAACTAGATTCAACTATGACTAGAGTCCTTTTGGAATGGAGGTTTGTTTTTTAACATTGTGAAAGATGGTGGAGGTAAAATTATATATATATAGCATTTGATGGAGAGCTGTAAATTATTTGGACATCTAAGCTAGAGGAGAAGCAAAAACAAAGAGATGTTGCCTTAAATCAGAATGCATTAATGCTTATTAAAAGTTTCCGTATTTGGCTCCAAGAGGTCCCAGGATCAATGAGCACTCAAATTGAAAATGCTCTAGAAATCAAATTTCACTAGAACTAGAATCTTAATTTATTTTAGAACTAGTATCTTATTCAAGTTGTACTTCACTGTCAGAAGCAATTATAAATGACTAAAACTTAAAGGAAGTGGAACTAAAAGCAAAATGAAACCAATTGCCAGCTTAGTATCTTAAAACGTCAGTGGATCGGCCATTAGCAGACCATCAAAAACATTTGACAAGGCAGTAAACTATGCTAGATTCTAGCCAATATTCAACAGAATGCGCACAAACTGCTTCAATGAAAAAAGGAACGTATGATTGGTAGCTGAGATACACTATTGAATAAGTGACTGCAGAAGTGATTAGTTTTGAGAGCTAACGATCCTAGAAATGAGAATGGGTTTGCTTCTTACATTCTCGAGTAAACACTTTTTGGATAAAAACTAGGCTCCATGCACGACAACTTTAGCTTAATTCGATTGCGAAATCTTGTGACGAGCATACATTGTACTAGCATTCTGCCACAATCTTCAGTTGCTGATAGATTTTGGGAAGGGATTATACCATCAGTGGCGTGCACATAGGGGGCAAAGGAAGGCAATAGCCCCCTCTGTCGCAACCACACTTGAAAATTTATTGTTGGACTCTACTTCGTACTTCACCTTTCCTTTCCGTTCCAGTAATTCACTGAAAATCAGATCAAATTGTGTGCCAAATTTGGGTGTTTCAGAGTCTTGCGGACGCTTATGGAAACAACTGATTAAAACAAGCATGTACGGCAATCATTGGGAGTGAACACATTTCGGAAGAAAGAAACGTATTTGGATAAAAAGGTGTCAGTAAAAAATAAAGAATTGAAGAATGAATCTGAAAAATTCACAAGATAGCTGAAAACATGTTTGCTGTTTTAGGATCGACGATCCTAAACGAGGGTCAACGTTAAAAATACTGTTGAACCTATTAATTTATCGTTAGAAAAGGTGTCAACGATTGTGTTTGTAAAAAGCTATTACCAAGAAATTGAATCAGATCATGGAAGATTTTGGGAAGGAAGACTTAACTTTAAAGAAAGTGGTATATTTTACCCCATATAAAGTGTAACTTCTTCTTGTTCTAACACTTTAATTATTTTATGCAAGTTTCTATTCATTTCGATCATAGCTAGTTAATTTTGATCTAGCACTAAGCTGTTTTTCATCAAAGTTTTGTTGGATAGAGCTAGTTTTATTTAATTTTATTTTATTTATTTATATGTGCGAATAATTTTACAATATTATACATGTATTCATGGTTCAACTGCACTTCTCCTCCTTGTAAGGTATAGCACCTTGAATAAGGGGTGAGGAGTCCTCAAATGTGCTATCTATGTTGATATATAATTAATTCAATATGTAGATACTAGTGTTACCATTAAATTAGTTGACACTAAGAAACTGTTGCCAACATTTTTCAAGCAAGCTGATTGTGGCAAGTGACTTGCTTACTTCTTCAATTCAACCAATGCGAATTTGGACTTATAACAGTAGTCACCATAATCATAATGGTCGAAATCATGTGTCATTGATTGTTTCTAGTCTCATTTCTCCATTTTGGTTGAAGTTTTTTCAAATTGAATTTACCACAGAAACCTTTTTGTGGCCATCAGCTTTCTATCCTCTCAAGATAATCAAAAGAAGCATCCAGAACTCGAATCACCCACAATGAAAAACATTTTCACGACTGTAATTTCCGTCTTGCAGGTCCGGATCCAGAGCAGATTGACGGATCTTTTTGAAACTCAGGTTTGCCTGGAGCAGGGCGATGGAATAGCGCCCACGCTCTTCAACCTGGCACTTGAGTTCGCTATTCGGGCAATTAACCTGGACACCAGCGGCACGCTGCTTTGTAAGTTGACAAAATTAGCAGCGTACGCGGATGACCTTAACATCATGGCTCAAAAGCTTACCGATGCAGAGGAACTTCTGCTTAGACTTGACACCGCAGCAAATGAAGTTGGACTACGAATTAACGAGGACAAAACGAAAGTTATGATACAATCTAGGACAAGGACGCCAGCGCACACGACTATCAACTTAGGGGACCTTCGCATCAAATTCGTGGACAACTTCGTTTACCTGGGTAGCAATCTATCGAGTGACGCCAGCGAAACTGACGAAATCAAGTGACGGATACAACTAGCAAATAAGACATTCTTCTCGGTCCTCCCCATTATGAAATCGAAATATGTGCACAGAAAGACTAAGCTCTGCGTTTATAAAACTATCATAAGACTTGTCCTGTGCTATGGCTCCGAAACATGGACCCTGACCCAAGCCTCCGAAAATATGATCGACACCTTCGCACGGAAAGTTCTACGGTAGATTTTCGGGGCCGTTTTCGACCGAGATGAATGGCGCATCTGGTAACTGTAACTGTACGATGAGCTGTAAGTCTCCAAAATTGTCCAATTACAACGAATACAGTGGGTTGAGCGAGCATTTTGTGGCAGATTTTACGGCATACAACAGCGTGGAATTCCTTGCCTGCGCTGAAGCGATGTGATTGATCAGAACGCTCGGAGTTTAGAGGTGTCCAATTGGATGAAATCGGCTTGCGATCGGGACCGATGGAAAAATTTTTGACGGAGGCCAGAACTGGACCCGGGTTGTATCACCAATGATGATGATGATGAAGATAAGTTCGATCGCAAAAATAAGATTGAAGCCAAATAAGAAGGTATCCACATATACCAAAGCTGAGATCTTTCTAAAATTTCCATCCTTACTTAAGGTATGTAAATAGTACACTTTATAGATTTAAAAAAATCGATTTTTTTGTTATTGCATTTTTCGACTCAATATAACTTCAAAAATGACCTCCTGAAATATTTTTTCCAAATTCGAAACTTTAATATATAAATATTGACTTTGAGTGCATGCAACTTCTAATAAAGAAAATGAAAAACAAAAAAAGGGAAAAATAAATAATCAAATAAAACAAAAATTGTTTTTGTATTTTTCAAATATCAAATAATATTATAAAAAAAGATTCATGTTAATATTTAAGAAAATGTCTGAGAAAAAATTTCTTGAAAAATGGTCATATTTTTGCCTTCTAAAGTGTACTATTACCTTAAGTCCATACGGACCAATCATCAATCATAGAATTCATTCCACCCTTACGAAATCCATGTTATTGCTCGTTGAGAAGAGGGTCGATACTGTGAGTAAGTTTAACTAACAGAAACTAGCTTCTCAAAGAGTTTAGAGATAACGGATATAAAAGTGATCACTCGATAGTTATCACTGCTTTTAAAAAATAGCTGAAGTTTCGAGGATTTCCAGAAAGGTGGGAAAATACAAAGACAGAAGGATTTATTAAAAATCATGTACCTACACATTGGAGAAATCAAGTCAAAGCCTGTTTTTTCTAGTTTTTAGTTCATGAAAAGGCTCAATACTATATAAGAGATTTTGCGGTAGTTCCAGTAGTAGGGATTTTAGGTGATCAAAAAGTATTATGAAAGATATTAGTAAATTAGGTAAAAAGTTATATATGATTTGTGGACAAAAAGATAAAGTTTTGCTTTGGAGCATAGAATAAGGACAGCCGGTGGTTTTATGTTTTAAATTAATGAAATCAAAGAACTTTTTTGGGTCAACAATATTTTTATTTAAATTAACATAGAGTTCATATGCAATGCGAGATGAACGAAGTGCTGCTCTTTTGCAGTGGCTGATGTTGTGTCCCCAAAGCGCCAACTGTTTGCTGGATCAGAATTTAAAGCTTGTCTCTCGTTTTTTTTTTATATAATCCATTCGTTAAAAACTGTTTTTTTCTGACATTGCAGGTGACTTGGGCGATTAGGGGGCTCAAAATTTTCGCAACGCCAGAATGTTGCCTACCAGTAATTCAATAATGGTTTTAATATACAAAAGATACAGTTTGTTAAAATCGAGTGAAACTCGAATATTATTTAGAGATTGCGAATTTGTCTTGGCATTCTCATACTAAGTTTACGTAAATGTCCTTTAATTTGGCGAAGAACATTAAATCAATCTGGTATGAATAAACAACGATCCGGAGTAGCATGCAAGTTTATTCTATTCCTACTCGTTTTGCAGCAGTATGTTTATTAGACATTTGCCAGTTCAAAATTCAAATTTGAAAGTAAAAAATGTCTAGCTTGAAAATTAGAATCAGATTAATTTCTTATGAAAACACGATCGAAAAATATTTCGACTCATAGGATGGGAAATATGTTGACAGCATTGTTTTTTAGTCATACTCATACGACTTAATGTTTCCTGGTTCACAGGGAAATTTTGGGGAATTTATTTGTTTCTGTTGATATGAATTATCTAACTACATTTCACAAAAAACACGAGTATGAAATCCACTTATTTTACAGGATTCATTTTATGCAAAAGAAAATTTCATATATGTACACAGATTGTAGAAGCTGAGTCCGCCTAGAAATATATTTTGTGAAAAAAGTTAAAAGATGATATTAGTAAGTAAGCTAAAATAATTTATTTATGTCTGCAGCTTCAGTATGAATGCAGTTTTGATACTGGTCTTGAGAGAGGAAACGAGTTCTCAGTCTTCGTATTTACGTGTCTTCTTATTATTTTAACACAGCATCTATTGTTGGAAGTGTGTGCGTATGCATACATACTTGCGTAGCCTTGTTATTTGGACTGGGTTTAAAATGAGAAATATTATCCATTCATGATATTCCAATCGGATCAAATTACACAAACCATGCTCAAAATTGCTCATACTAAATGTTCAGGTAAAAAAATTGCGATTTCATCCACCGTACTGGTGATATTACCCTTCAATCAGCTTCCAGTTTTGGCTGTCATTCATTCAGGTAAGTCCGTCACACGGACCCCACTTCAAAATTCTACCACCAGCCACGTCCTACCTGTCAAACATCCATCACCACACCATACTTGACGCCACGATCGAGTCAATATTTCAGTATTGTGATAACCGAAAAAGAATCACTCCCTTCTTCACACTTGAGCGTTTTATGATTATTGCTCGTCCGATTCGGCGGCGAGGATAAAAAGTCCATGGCCGAGATCCAAGAATGATTTCTTCAGTCCATCGAAATGTGTGGGATAAGAAATTATTTTTTTTTTTGTGCAATGAATTGAATGAGGTGAGGAGTGCTATGGTTGGTTGGAGTATTATTGTATTTTTCAACTTCTTGGTAGGATCGTAAAAATGTTGTCACCTTTTGTATTGGGGCAGCCGACATTCAGATCCAGAGCAAAAGAATCGTTTGTTTGTTTCCAACCCAGAAATAGCTTGTGTATAGCTTTAATGATTTCGATTCCACGAAACTTATTCGGTTATATATTTATACCATACATGTAGTCACATGGCGAATGTACAGTGGCTCAATAAAGAAGTCGGACACATACCTACTTATATTTCAAAAGGGAATAAACTGCCCAAGAATGCACTTCAGACAAAAACTAAATATATTTTTTGTAAATGCGTATCATTTATTTATGAAAAATAATAACATTGAAAACGTAACTCAATTTCATGATTATATAAAAATTTAAAAATAAAAATGTGTATAAAATGCATGCCAAAAAAGAACTCGGACGCTTAATTCTTTATAAAGTTTAAAATATTATTAAAGGTTTCTAATATTTGGTTGGCAATCCATTATTTTTCCTTATGGCTGTTAGTCTTGCTGGCATTTATATATATATATATATATATATATATATATATATATATATATATATATAGTTTTTTGTATAATAAGTTTCCGTATCTTTGCGCTTTTGCTGCAATTTCGCGTTTTTTGCAAAGAGTAGGATCAATTTTGGCCCATTCGGTTTGAAGTGCTGACTCCAATTTTTGCTTGTTCCTAATAGTATGATTTTTTAACTGGTTCTCCAAATAAGCCCATAAATGTTTGATAACATTTATATCGGGGGATTGCGGAGGTGTTTCCAACACATGCGGACAGTTATACAGCAGCCATAATCGAACATTGAGCGCTTTGTGCTTTGGGTCGTTATCCTGGTAATATTGAAAATTCTCTTTTATTCCCAAATTGTTAGCACTCTGCACCAAATTTTCTTCTAGAATGTTCAAATACTTTGTTTGGTCCATAATTCCGTTGATTACACAAAGATTACCTGGGCCAGCTGCGGACATGCATCCCCAGACCATCACTGAGCCACCACCATGTTTCACAGTAGACTGTAGATTGCGCTCTTGGAGCTCTTGGTTAGGTTTTCGCCACACATAACATTGTCCATCGGACCGAAATATATTAAATTTACTTTCATCTGCGAATAACACAGTAGACCAAAACGAAAAGTCTTTGTTTTTGTAGCTGTTCGCGAATTTGAGTTTCTTTTTTCGATTGTACTTGCTCGCAAACGGTTTTTTACGGGCTACTCTCCCGTGTAAATTTCTTCGTCTCAAAACTAGCCTTATAGTTTCGGGGTTTACATTTTTCTTAAGATATTCCGATACTTGTTTGGCTAGTTTAGCAGCACTTAATTTCGGATTTTTATAAATATTTTGTACAATCCATCGTTCATCTGACTTTGAAAGTACTCTAGGTCTACCACTTTTTTGTTTATTTTCCACTGATTTTGAAGATTTAAAACGTTTTATAATGTCATGAACTGTAGAATGTGCCCTATTTACGATTTTCGCAATATCACGGACCGATTTCCCTTCTTTATAATATTTTATAAGAAGTTGTCTTGCTTCTAAAGAACTTTGGCCACGTTGCCTTCCCATTTTCAATTTTAAGTTCACAATCTCACACAAATAACAAATTCAGACCTTTAACTTGATTCAGTTGAATGTGCAAAGCTGTCAAGTACATAAAATCCGGGAATTCCCTTTTTAAACCCACAAGCAAAAAGAGTACTGCCACCTGTCCGAGTTCTTTTTTGGCATGCATTTTACGCACATTTTTGCTTTTTAATTTTAATAAAATCATGAAAGTGAGTTAAGTTTTCAATGTTATTATTTTTCATAAATAAATGATACGCAGTTACAAAAAATATATTTAGTTTTTGTCTGAAGTGCATTCTTGGGCAGTTTATTCCCTTTGAAATATAAGTAGGTATGTGTCCAACTTCTTTATTGAGCCACTGTATGTTTGATCGCTTTTGTGTTTATTCTTAGAAGAATAAACAATTAACAGTGGTAAATGTTAAGGGCAAGTTGTTGTACATCTGACAAACGAACAAAATTCAATGAAGATTTCTTCTGTATTCGTTTGAATGTTTCGTACATGTTTCATACATGTCTCTGTATGAATATACACTTCCAGACAAATACCCACATAGCTCAGGAATTTGAAACGAACAGCCAACAGATGTTTTCTGAATTTTGTTTACAAAGGTCTCTTTCTTTGTAAACTGTTAGCAAAGATCACATCCGAATCAAGCCGAAAACAGGTATATTATGTCTGCTTCCGATGAGTATGAGGATAGCAAATTTCGAGCGAAGCCGGAAAACTATCAAATTTCTTTAGCTTCCTGCTCGGCCGATCAAATGATCAGCAGATCAATTTTGAGTTATTGTCTGTTTTCGACTTCCAGGTGGGAAGGAAACTAGTTCGAGTCAGTTGGATCCTCAATAGATGAAAGTTGGGATTGTTGTTTAGTATTGGTTTTGTATGTCATTTGATGACAGACTCTATTCCTGCTGAGAATAAAAACCATCGAATAAATTTAAAAAATAGCAAGGAGTAAGTGTAGTTTGCAGGAGATTTTAGTTGTTTTGAGTATCATCTTGAATTTTCAATCTTATGCAGACTGATGTACATAGACAGAAAAGATCTAAACAGAAACAAATTAGCACAAATTAAAACTTACCAACGAATACCTTAACAGTAACCATAAATCATTCATTACAATTTAAAACAAGCCATGCCTATACCAATGCTAATTCGATATTCTGTCCGAAAAACATCCTCAATAAAATTTGCATACTGGTCCCCTTGAGCCATATAGTGCAATTTAATATCATCGACATCATTGAATCCCTCACTGATTCGCACAACCTTCAGCGTTTTTCCGGTATTGGCCGAACTGTCCAACCGCCGATAAAAATCTCGTATCTTGGCGAAACGAGTTCTACATATAAATTGTGTTCATATTATTACATTTGTTTACATCTGCACATGATACATACGCAAATTACGCGAAGGCCACTAACCGATAAAAAATCATCCGCTGTAAATTGTTTATGGACTCGTCATCGTCGTTACTGTGTCAACCAATTTACAAAGTTACCTTTCGGAAAAAAAGTTACCCTTTTGAGAAAAGCACCAGAGAACACACTGAACCATGACCACACGCCATCATCTGTGGAGAGACCCGTTGTTCGCCGGTATTATTACATGTACATGATCAGGCCATGTGCAATTATGAGGTAAACCACCTTTGTTCTGTGTGGCTTGAAGTATAAGTTTCTTTGGTATCATTCTACAAAACACAAGCCCGATACCAGTGGAAGTAATTAATTAGTAAGCCGTCAGATCCCAACGGACAAATTTTCAAAACAAAAAGTTTGGTGTATGCAATGCGAAGACAGTGTGCAAAATTAATTTGGATCGTGCGTAGTAAAGAACCACATAAATTCAACCTAACACTGGTATTCTAAGTTTTTTTTGGTAAGAACAGCTATTAATATGCCAAACAGGTTTGCCCCGTTCCACTTGACCAACTCTCGACATTGGCGGGGAGGTTAATGATGACGTCGTCACCATACCTATCTATGTACATATATGTATATAGCTTTAGTATCTTTTCAATCAAAATAACTGACTGTATCTGCAAGAAATCACGCTTTCCAGCAAGACGAAAGATATAGTCTGCATGTGGTGTATTTTTAGTGAAGAAAGATACTCGCAATCTTATTGAGAATTCTCGATTACTACACGTCTAGTAACGAAAAAGTTGCAGCTGCTGTAGAATCTGAATTCAAGTTCTGCTTCTAGTTTAACCCACTCGCAGGAGATGAAGTATCGATTACGTCACATATTACTTTGTTATTGTTTTCGTGTAGACGCATTCGACCGTGCAACAGAAAAAAGAATCTCCGCTCGTTGATCGTTGAATATAAATAAAATAAACATATCCATGACCAGCTCTCGATTTCGACAGTAACATGCTAGACGAGACACATTGTTCCAGATGCCACCCACATTGTGCGCTGTTTGCTGTCACATCGCTTAGGCAGTCACTGGTCCGTTCCCTCTGTGACAAACAACAGATTTCGCAATTCGTAATTGACGCGATGGTCTGTCTGTCCGTTGGTGTTATTTTCAAGATCAATCACTGACGAGCCTGATGAATTTTGATGCTGACTCCCTCAGTAGAGAGCAGGGTTGTAATTACGGCGAAAGTTGTTTAAGTGATTTAATGGAAGAGAATTGTTAGTGTTGATTGTTTGATATTTCCAGTGAAATAACAATGAATCAGAAAGTCTGATAGTTAGTTCCTTAAGATTTGCATAGTATTTTTTCTTTATCTTAATTAAGAGTTTAGTAACAGTTTGTTTCCTTAATTGAATTCGATGGTAAAAGAAATAATTGAACTTTCAATTTCAAATTGTTATCTGGTATGCAACTGGTGTTACGCGTCAAACGTAGAGGTAAGCACGTTCAATTAAGTGTCAATAAAAACCCTGGTCTCATAATGAATTGTTCAAAATGAAAATTCGATTGTGATGGCTGATGTCTGTTTTGCCATCGATTTGTTGACTCAGAGTTAATATTGGAGCATAGAGCTGCAAACACAGTGCGAACTGGCACAATGGCTACATAAAAGCGAGTACACATTATGCTCTTTACGGGTGTTATGGTAACTTTTCAGACTATAGAGCATCAACTGCATGTTTTTTTAGTTTTTACTCTATTATTGACTATTCTGAACATAATGTTTTTTGAAACTATTTTTTTTCATAATTTCGTTTACACTTTTATTTATAAGTTCATCATAAGATTCAAATTAAACGTTTAAGTGTAAATTACTTCTCTTTGTCTAACTAATTATATTTTATTAAGCTTCAGCAATTTATATATCAGCTTTCGAGCACAGAGGCTCAAAATTGATTTAAAAATTTTTACTGCATTTACATTTACTTTGCATTTTTTCTGTATCAACGTATCTTACACATAAAATCATTTTTTTAAATTTTCATTTATAAGCATAAAATATTTAAGAATGATTTTATAGATAAAATATATAAATATAGAAGAAGGTCTGAGAGCATATACAGTGATATATTGAAAATCAATTTTGAGTCTCTGCGTTTGAAACAAAATTTGAGTTTTGAGCTTATATGTTGGTAAATTTAAGCAAGACTTACGGAAACAAGACTCACAGTGTATATTTAATAAATAAAAAATACCCGTAAAAAGTTGCATCGCAAAAGAATAATTTAGACAAAGGAAACCAATTTAATTTAACTATTTAAATTTGAATCATACTCGTATGATTCAAAATAAGGTATAAATATTCTGAATTCAAATAGCCCATGCAACTGAACAAAAAACTAAAAGTGCAATACCATCAAAACTTGAAAATCTTGTTTATTTTTTTTAATTCCAGCCCAATTCCTAGTGAAAATCTGTCAAATAACTTATAATTATTTAAAAAGACGTCTGAAAGATGCTAGTCTGTCAGGAAGAGTAGCAGCGAGAAAACCTTTTCTTCGGCCTGCAAATAAGAAAAAAAGTTTGAGTTGGGCGAAGGCGCACAAAGACTTTCGTTCAGTGGAAAAAGGTCCTGTGGACGGACGAGTCCAAATTTCAAATCTTCGGATCTAGCTGTTTTGTGCCTATAGTTAAACAACAACTATAAACAACAACCGTCACGGGCTCGGGATGTTTCGGTGGAGGAACCACTTGTGAGCCTGTGAGAATTAACGAAAGCTAACGAAAGAAGGATAGAAAAATATATTGGAAGAGCATGCTGAAATGCAGAGCATACAGAAATTTGGCTTTTATGTGAAGGATTCATTTTTCATCAAGGCAATATCACTCATCACATCTGTGGAGATCATTCTTGGACGAGCTGGAAAGGTTCCATATACTAAAATGGATATCTTATCGAACTCTTGTGGGGCAAGAAAGAAAGGCCAAGGCTCTACATCCTACATGAAAAGAAGACATCTTGGAAAATGTTGTTGTTCAATGTTGGAGCTATATCATACCAGAAACTTTGGAAAAATGACTAGAGAGAATGCCAAAAATTAGTGAGATTGTCATAAAATCAAAAGGTATATACAGAAGATAGAAGAAAATGTCAATTTATGTATTATACAGCTTTATTATTTTTGTTTAATTAAATATATGTTCAGGAATACAAATCTGTGGCACAAATCGATTACACTGTTTTATTAAAAAAAAATATTTACCGATAATTGCAAAAATAATTATCGTTCAAAAAATTATGGGCGGTGTTGTAGGTTCACAAAAAAGCGAACCGAATTGCCGCATTCCCATCATTCAATACTCGCTACAACGCATGTTGGATCTAGGAGTGGAGTTGTAGAGACTTCGTTCACAATCAACATACCATATGTTGAGTGATAAGCTCACTATACTCCTGATTTGACTCGGGTACCTACTTAGAGCTATGTTAAATGAAAATCTTGGTATGTGTTCATGGCGGGATTTGAACCACACACACTAGAATTTGGCGCTTTATCCACTAAGCTACTCACGCTTCTCCATAAGTAAATATAGTGAACATTTTTATTGAACTTGTGAAGAAATATTTTGACATATCGTTTTTACTACCTGCTACAGCTGATTCTTATAGCCCGTCCAGACTACAGCTACTTAAGTATCCGGATACATAAGTATTGTCCACACTGGAGCGACATCTGCAGATACATTTTACCCTTGCCATGAAAATCAATGAAAAGTGTCGCTGCAGTGTGGACAATACTTATGTATCCGGATACTTAAGTAGCTGTAGTCTGGACGGGCTATTAAGAAGGAAGAAACGAATTTCATGGCATGAAATAATTTCTACTTTCATGACACAAGCTTTTGCATTGAATTTATGATTTGAATTTAGGAGGACGGTGATTTAGGAGACTAAAGGTCTGTTCCCGGACTTTCAGTCACTGAATTTTCCTGAATTTTCCTGAATCATGTGGTGGGGGAAATTCATGAAAAGTACGGGAACGCTCTCATTGCATTTCCTGAAAATTGACAAACAAAAGTGTCAGTTTTCGGTTTTTGGAAGAACAATAGTAATTGTACGGTTATCCTGAGCGGTGATAAATTATCGCCACAAAAATATTCGACCTTCATAGCAAAATTACGCAAAAAATATGTTGCTTGCCGCGCACATTTGAAACTATTTACTCGCACCACACCATTTGACACTTTTTAGTATTTTTCAGTAGCTCAGACCCTACTGAATTTTACTGAGAGAGGGGAAATTTTCAGTTTTCAGTAAAACGGAGTACGGGAACAGCTTCATTGCAATTAATCGCGGTTAATTGTAATTAATGGTGGTACGGGAACAGACCTTAAATCAATTTTTAGTTGGCCTAAAGTTGCTTTTGTTGTCGGGAAAAATGAAGTATATATAATAAACCATTTTCGAGTCAAATTCATAGATTTTTATTGCAAATTCATAATATTATCCAGCCTAATTCATAATTTTCCATAACAAATTCTTAGATTTGCGATAACAAATCGTCAGTTTTTAAGTCAAATTTTATCAAAGCAAATTCATAGTTTTTGTAAGTTAAATTCATAATAATGGTTTGTATATAGTTTCTTCCTACAACTCTCCTCAGTTTTCTGCTTTCAATATTCAAGGCAGAACCAAATTTTACTGGATATTATTCATCAGCTTTCAGATTACAAAAAATTATTATAAGTCTAACTTACAAAAATTATGAATTTGGCTTAAAAACTTACGAATGGTTATCGAAAATCTATGAATTTGTTTTGAAAAAATATGAATTAGGCTCGACAATATTATGAATCTGTAATAAAATCTATAAGTTTGACTCGAAAATGGTATATAATATAATATAAAGACATCTAGGTAAGTGGTACAATCATTGCAAAATTTAAATAAAATATGATTTAGAGAATGGAATGCTTTATGAAAAAAAATCTTTAATAAATGCTGCGTTTACCATGTACTTGATCCACAAATCACGCTGATGCCCCGTTTCGATTGCTTATTGTACAAATTCATTATATTTTTTAACAACAGTAAAAGCTTTAAATGCCTTTCCAGATTGACATAAACGTGCATGAAATGCTGTTTGTGATAATATACTTGTTTATTGAGACAACAAACAGATTTTGATGAAAATGGAAATTCAAAAAGATAAAGATAAATCTCAACTAACTCTTACATAAAACAATGAATTAAAAAACTGTGATTTTTTTGACGGTGGTTACCAAAAAATAATACAAAATTTTGATACAACATACATTACTTATGCGAAATTGATTCAAATATAAACTTTTAATATTTATTTACATTATACATATTTTTTCAGTTCGGAACCCAATAAAAAAAAAATATAACATACAAAAATGATAATGATATAAATAATAGCAATCAAATTATAAGTGATGAAAATAATAATAAATACAAAAAATTATAATAACATAAAGACAAAAAATTTAAATATAACAAAGATAACGATAAAAATAAGCCAAACATTATCGGTGCATAAATAGCGAAAAAAAGCTTTAAGCAAGAATTAGCATAATAGCTTTGAAAATCATACATTATTTCTTAATTTGATGCTTTAATGCTCAGGGCAGGCGTCTGTCGTAGAGGACCATGCGGGAACACGTCGTGACCGCTAGGAATGTGTAATAAGGACGAATGAAAATATACGTCAGTTGACGCGAAGAGAGACAGTATAAAAGAACGTAAAAATTTGGACATTTAAATATTATATATTCGATTTTCAAAGGATCGGTTTGACTAGAAGAAAAAGTATTGAAATAGCAAGTGGCGATATAACCCGTGTGACTGGAAAAAACTGGGAAAAGAATGGGATATTAGAATGTTAAAAGCAATGAGATCATTTAGATGGGTGCAATACAGACGGATATGAGACCAGAAGGAAGAAACAAATAAAAGGCTCAATATTGGCAAATAAATCATACATGGCTGGTTGCTGGTAGGAGCTTTGAGACTTCTTTTGGTCACTTGTTCAGCCGGCTTGAAATGGAAAGGATGTCATAAAAATTAGAGGTACATTCATCATGGGAGATATTGTTGAAAAATATTGATTTCACTAGATAAACTTTTGACATCTTATTTGTTATATTTAAATTGTTAAGGCCTTATAGAAAGCTCAGTGGTAAAAAATCCGATATTGGATAAACGGAACGATGAAAAATTGTAACCCAAACAAGGCGGGGCAAATCAAAGTCATTTTATATAAGAGAGCGAAGAAAAAACAATTAATGAGGTAGTTGAAAAGTTCCGCCAAGAATCAGCCGGAATGAGAAAAATTACATGGAACATATACTGAGAAAACAATTCGAGTTTTGGAAAAAAATTAAGGGGGATTTCATAATTAGAGGCTGCAATCGTTGGACCGAGGTAATTGGAGGCGTCATCTGTTAGAAGTCAAGCTTCGAGAGGGACTGTAGTGCACCGTCAAAGGGGACGCGAACTACAATACATTAAATTGAAGGAGATGGACAGAAATCACGAGCTTACCTTGAAGAGAGCTGTCGATGACAACAGAAAACATAATTAGCATCATTTTCAACCTTTTTCAATCAATCCAAATCACGACGAAAAACATCGTGAAAGCTTAATAGCTCATTACCATAAATCTTAGTTTCGGTTAGACAAATAATACGATCTAATGACAAAAATGGTGCGAGATAAAACGGGCTCACCATAGTCCTCAGTCTACAATCGTTCTGATGATAAATGTTTAGAGTACTATTATATTTAGGCATGAAAATTCTGCTTGATATTAGATCAAAAATTTCGACGAGGTCTTGGGGTGAACTCTTTCACTGAGGTGCAATGGCGAGAGCCACTTTTTGCTAGTAACAAGCGGAGGAATGTGTCCTAGTTTCGCTGGTTCATTTGAGTTTATAGCATCACTATTGTATTATAAGCAAGGTATGATACAAAGATCTGTAATTAAGCCCTCATAATCGTTAACGAAAGAGCGTTGACTGGTATAAGTAAAATTCTAGGTCAAATAAATGAGGGTCCAGAAAGACTCGATGAAGCTTAGACAGTAAACTGAAGGGGTCCCAGCTCATCCCAGAGCTTAAACTGTTCCACAGCTGGAACAGAAGTTGGATTTCGTTGCACTGAAATTAACCTTGAAGGTCTCTGGTTTTGTTGATTCTGCTAAAGTTGTTGTTGTTATTATCAATTTTGATCCTGATAATTGTGCACATTATGTTAAGTAGATCCTCAGGTCTATGATCTGATTGCTGACTTGTTTGGTAAATAGCCTATGTTGCGGGTTGCTGTGTTGCTACTGTTGCTGAGAATTTCTAGTTATAACTATTTATTTGAAGAGCTAATAAGAGAAATAATGCCATAAGAAAAAGACATGAGAGATTTTAGCAAAGATGTCTTAATATGTTGAATATCAAAAATATCAAACTTAGTTTTAGAGAGTCGAATCCTTGCTTCAAAAAATCTTCATTTATTTTAAGTGACAAATTCATCTATAAAATCCGCATTAGATGCTCGAAAATGAGATTAATTAATACCCAAAATGAAAATGTATCTTCAAGTATACATCCACTATGGATTTCCATGCATTCATTTTAATTGAAATTCACAGAGATCATTTCAAAACTAAATAAATATATTCAAAAATACCCGTGAAAATCAGTTATGAATACCGTCGCACATCTCATTAGTAGAAAAGTGAAAATAAGAATATGGTAAAAATATATATAAATATTCCCTTAGAAGCCAAAAAACATTTCAATAAAAGAGTAAAAATATAAAGGTAAAATACTTGAGCTTCAGTATCCAGAATTATTTCATTTTTACGAGAAGAATATTGTTAGGTGGAGCGTATACAATTTTCCAATCTAAACAACAAAAAAACATTAGTTTTGGTATGGCTAAAGGCAGACGTAACTAATAAATATCGATCGAATCAGTTAATTTTGTTGATAAAAGATTTGCTTTTATTTTTCCTCCTCCATCTAAGACCACCGTTCAAATCTAAAAAATATCAAGCCCAAAATCATGTTTTATTATTTTATTACAATTTACGCACTTGATTTCATCCTCATATTTTCATAATGATAATTAACTGCTAATTTACGATAATTTACTGGAAACAGAAATCATACCATTTTGTCGATTTTGGGTTTTGCTTATTTTCATATTCACGGTTAGCAAGAGTATCAATTTTTTTTTAACTTTTTTTATGTTTAACAAAATCAGTCTGAATCAGGTCTCACTCTTTCCTCTCAGAAGATTCGGGAGAGACAAAATACAATACTATTCTAGCTGTGGATCATTTTTTGCTCCGCCTGCTGTCTAAGATTCTATCAGAATTGGAGGGGTTATTGAATGTTTCAAAACAATATCAATATTTCACTGCATAAACAATACTACAGGCTGTAAAAGCTAATATCATTATTATAAATAACTTTGTGGATAGCAAAAACGGTAAAAAAAAATAAGCGCAAAATTATTTAATTCACTTTTCATCATCATATTCGTCTACGAAAACTTTGTCTAGTCAAAACAATTCACCCACGATGGGCGCGAGTACTTTGGTACATATTAGAACGAATATGCTAACCAATTGATTTTTTTTGCACATTGCTACGAAAAATTCATTGCTGTTCATCACAGTCCTGCCAAGGAACACTATTCCCACATGCCTGACCTTATTTCAATAACTAGTAAAATTATGAAAAATTTATGGCTCCCCACCATTCTAACAAAAGCATGTTTTGATTAATGTGAAGTTTTTATAAAACCAATAATACATTTTAAAAACCACATTATATTACGAGCCTTAAGAACTTTTGAACATTTTTTGGAAAAACCAATGAGCTCTAAAGTCTTTTAGATGTTTCATCTTAAATTCAGATCGGTAATAAATTTAATTGTTTACAATTAATTTTTATTTTTGTATTTCCATTAAAATACAAATAATTAACTACACTTATAAAATACAAATAATTAACTGCTCACAAATCGATTTTGCAGAGCAACATATTCCGTCTCTGCGGGCTTTAATCTATAGTTTTGAATTAAGCTAGCTCTTGTAAATTTTCATAAGTTTGAACTCTTTAGTCTCTAAGCTGAAATTCTTCATTTTATAGGTTGTAAATATGAACGAATCATTTATCAAAATCAACTATTCCTATTTTCAACGAACCCAGTCATTAAAAAAAATTGCATCAGATTTCTTTAAGTCAAACCAAACACATAAAAGTACATCAACCCCAACAAATGAATATGCAAAAACCCTATTATAAATAGATAGATAGAAGATCATAAGATCTCATCAGAAAATTATTCCCATCTTCAAAACAGCAACACTCCATCCAAAGACCATAATCTGCATAGATTCTTGGATGTTCCTTTCAACCACCACGTCTACTCGTACACCTCAAAAGGTATCCAAAACGGATAGTGTGGGTTGAAATGTCACCGCAAGACGAATAAAAATCCAACAAATATATCAACCAGTCCCGGCATGGTACGATCATACATATGGACGAAACAGTCACAATCAACCAAACGAACATCGTTAAAAATTCAAGAAAAAGACAGTTATCGTGGGTTTTAAGAGGTTCTGTCGCTGTCGATGGCAGCGCAACAGTTGCGTGCACCGTTCGTTCCAACATAAACAAATCGACATCGAACCAACCATATGCAAACCATATGATCGAAAACTCTATTCATTCATGGATTCGCGTATTGACGATGCCGTATCTAGCGTGAAGATGCACTCGAATACTTTCAAGAACATATGCGAACCGATCATGCATGCGATTGAGTGCTAGAAACTACCAATGCAGCAGCCCACATACTACAGTTCGGTACATACACCAGTCGTACTATGGGGCATGCTCCATGCGTGCATGCAGAATGCAGTCCGCACTAGTGAAGTCAAAGAGTTAAGGAAACTGCAATTATATGCAGTGACTTTGTGCGCATTGCAATGCGAACGACCAGTTCGTGTCGACCTAGCGAAGAAAGTCAAGGAACTCGAATAAGTGCATATATGATGCCGTAAGAGAGCTGTGTTATATTGTGTCGGGTGCAGTATGGTTGAAACGAAAAAGGAGCGACTAAACTAAACCAGAACATACCAAAAAAGTCCTCCCAACGTTCCGACTCGTCCGAATCCACATCCATGTTAGAAGACTGCTCGGCTGATTATGGTTGCGCTGCTTCTCGGTGGCTTGCTGCTACAAGCAGAGCTCCAGAACTCGTTAGGTGTATTCCTTATTTAGATTATGATAGATCCAAAGGTTCCAGGTTCCGAGAATCGAGCAACAGCCGCACTAAGTTTCATGCACTCGAATAACCACAAAGAAATTCACAGATGAAAGGGTAAGAAACGATTACGATTGCATTCACTGCCAATTTTGGATCGCGAGCCAAACACGTTACGTATTCACTTGAGACCACATCGAGCCGATAGATACATCTCGCAGTCCCAATCACTGCACTTGCCAGGAAAACTATATGAGCACGACTCAAAATGCGGTTGACCCTTCGGTCGAGGGCACTGATCGCGAGTGTCCGCAAGTGCAGTTCAACAGAGGTTTCAGAGGTTACTCGACCGCCCACTAAGGTTAGAGTCTACTTGTGTTATGCAAGATTGACTAGTCCACACGACTTGCAAATCAAGAAAGTCCTACGCTGGAAAAATTTCCTATCTGCAACTTCCTTGACAAGATCAGTTGCATTACATCACTTCCTTCAATATCGACCCGAAACTCAAATACTTTTCCGTTCCGTGTTTCCTACATGTAAACTCTGTATCAGTTCTGAAACCTGCGATCTTCTTTCGGCAAATCTGATTCTATGGACTGTCCGTTGCGTGCTCAGTCGCCATAAAAGCTTGACCACACGACTCAAGATCACACTAACCAAAGAACTAACTGATTTTTCACGAACTAATTAACTTGGATTCTCGATCATTATGCTACGTTTTACCGATCAACGTGCAGATAACTCTCGACGCGATCTTATCAAGATTTCGAATTTAGAAATAGGCTGCGACCCACACTAGCACGGAATCGGAATCACCGAACGATCAGCTTTTTTCCTAGCTGCACTCTGCGCCGGCTAACAGCTAAGGCAACGGCAAAACTCAGACTGTTCATACATTCGACGATCTTTACCATACTATGCTCGAAACTGAACGTCTTGTCCACCCTGTTCGAAGGTAGTGGGCTGACTCATACGGTAAGTCGTGGCTCGCGACTCAACTCACTATTCGGGGCTCACTTGCTCGTTTCCTTAGCAAGTCTCTTTCTTACCACATTTGTCTTGAATGATATTTCCACGATCCAAGATCCATCCATCGACGACTTCGAGATATGTGTACTGGCGATGCTGGAATGAATGTGTGAGTTGGGGGATCCCCTGCCAGATAGCGCCAAAGACAGATTTAGCCGATGAAATTTTAGATATACATGAATTATTTAGCATGAATTATAAGCATATAGCAAGATTTATAAGCAGGTTCTCAACTTTAATTCGTTAAAAAAATTCTTGTATCTTAATAATAAATATCTTGTATCTTAAATAAATTCACTCGCTATTTTCTTAGTTACAGCTCTCGACTAGATACATATTCTACGGAAAACCTAAGTCACTTCGAGTTAAGTCTTTGCTAACTAAAGATTTTCCGATATGTGGATCGTGGTTCATGCCCAAGAAACAACTTTATGAAAATTAATTCCAGTAGTATAATTTTTCGGGGCAAATAATATGAAGCGGATTTATTTAAATGATGTAAAAAGTTGAAGTCGGAAAAAATACTGCGATGCTTAAACTCTTAAAAGACTACTATCGTCAGAAGTTTGAAATCAGGGAACTATTAGTTATTGTGGTCATAGCTTTCAATCAGCAAACTTATGCTTGAAAATAAGGTGGAATTATATAATTTTAGAGCATAAGGACAGGCTGAAAACACTAGTTTTCGAAGAATAGTAGAGGAATCGTGCAGATTTTGAATGGATACCATGCTTATTACAGCCAACCTACATATTTCGAAAGTCTTGAAAAACTTTGATCCGAAGACTACATCGGAACTCATAATGTAGAAAGGTTTTCAGGGTTACAAATCGCATGAATTTCAAAATTTAACGAAGTGAAAAATTTAGTGTGTGTTGCAAAAGGCCAAAAGATCTATTGTACTCATAACCCCAGCGTACCATAGTGCCCAGACTACCATAGTTCAAAATTTTTTAACGAAATTTCTGATTAATGATTGGGGAAAAGAGGCTATCTTCTGCATACGTACCACATCCAGGCCAAACCATTGATATCTGAGACGCGCAAACGGTGGACATTCCAAAAGAAATAATCCGCAGAGTCAGCCTGTTCTAGGCATGATAGAGAGGGGTCACCCTATCCCAACAGCTATTCTATGCATGTGCTCTCCCAGGCAGCTTTGTCCATTGCAAACTTTCCTGCTCTTGTTGAGTATTGATTCCGCAGTCGCATGATTGGGCTCTAAAAGAAAGAGTGCCTATTCGCATCAAAAGACATCAATTTCTCTTTCAACCATCCACTACGACAAAATGGCAACTGCAGATGTGGTCGGCACACTCAAGGCGAGTTCAGTGCTCTGAAGCAAAAGCGCCAAACCTTGATTCGCAATGGCATCAGCAATTTCATTCCGCTCGACATCACAGTGCCCCGGTATCCAGAGCAGATAGATCCACTCTATTCAATCTGGTAGCAGAGTTCAATCGTGCCCTGCACTGTTGGGCGATTTTCGAAATCATCCGGGGTATAGTATTTGATGTCTTTAAAAATTTCAAACAGCCAACAGAACATGAAACAGGAAAGAAAATCAAACTTTTCCGTAGTGACAATGATCTGGAATATTTGTCAACAGAGCTCAACAAATTTTTGGAAAAGAAGGGCATCCGGCAAATCCAAAGCTGACTGTTTTGTACATACCGCAGCAAAATGGAACTGCTGAACGCTTCAATCGAACGCTGTTAGAAATGGTGAGGTACATGTTCATAGAACCTAATGTTTATGGGCCGAAGTGGGAAGTACTGGCGCCTTTATTCGAAACAGATTTCCTACACGTGTTCAAAGTAATAAGAGAGAAAGAAAGAAGCTACACAATGGTTTTCTCCGATCATTTGGAAAAAAACAGTTGCTCAGAAGAAAGGTTCACAATGGATTAAACTCGACCTCAATGGGGAAGAATTTTATTTCCAAAGTCCAAAGCGTATAGACTTTGGGAGTCAAACACTGAATATATAAAAAAAGGCCAATTTTTCCTTCAAAAGCTAGATATATTTCAATGTCTTGACAAATATCGATATTTCGAGGCTAATGTGCCCTCTTCTTCAGTGTCTTCTTCTCCAGTGTCAATAATGCAGTTAGTATTTAGTTATCACAAAAACAAATCGAGCTTGGGACCGATTTTGGCATAATTAAGGCTCTAACTTGAAAACTCATCGTATTGCTCGACGTCGCAGAGGCGTTATGATTGTTTTCTTGTCATAATACGTTTATTAAAAGCACCTCCTTCCCTTCAGACTTTACGTTATAATTAGATTTCATAATTATATTTTCGTAATATGTTTCCATTTGAAACCACAAACATGTATTCATCTTGATTGGGAAATAAATCATTCAAAAATATTTGTGACTTCCAGCAACCAAACTAATTGATTTACGATTGATGCTCCCCACTTTTAAAAATTTCAGAAAACTTATGTTGTCAAATTGGCTTGTCATCAATTGTGCGCATAGAAGGTTATCCGCAAAAGAATGCTAATTGCGGCATTAATTTTTGATTTATAGATTTAGTGTTGCTTGAATTCAATTTTTAACTCAATTATTAGTGCTGTGAGTTCTTTTTGAACTGAAAATCGCCAATCCGATAGTATGAGAGGCGGTTGTAGTTGAACAATTTTCTACCATACAGCTGATTCCCCATTTTAAGTTGGGCTTTTTCCTTTTTCACTAAACAAGTTAATAATCAAATTCTAACTTTACCATGAACCGTTTTTACGGTATTAGAATGTTGTTAACGAGTCTCAATTTCAATAAATGCATTCAGCAATCATTTGTAATTGTTCTTTGTTTACATTGATTTGACAGCATCAGTTTTGTCAAGAGCCGAATAAGAGGAGAGAAAAACTGATGCCATGCACATAAGCTCATGTACTTGTATATCGCTTACCCACTTTTTCTATATCATTGCTGCAGAGATACGCGATAGCACTTCATGAGTCGTTGTTTTTTAGGTGACGTAAGCATTCTCGGCATCCACATTGCGCTGTCTTTTGTCTTGCCAAGATATATAGCGGCTTTAAAGATTGAGCCATCAACCAGACCGAAGACGCGCAAGGTATATGATGACTAACCAGCAAGAGGCGGGCCAAATAAAGTTCCCCGGTAGCAGGGTACGCTAGAAATGGCCGTGAAGGCCCTTCATCTACATTAGCGGAGCGCTCTTTAATCTAACCCTTACGTATACTGGTATCCCGCTTTGCTAGCTCTACGCGGCTGGGGTGGGTCATTGAAAATGGGGTAAATTAGCTCCCAGAAAAAGTAGGACGCTTTGTATAATGCACCCGTCAATGAAATTATACTAGACGTAATATAACAAGGGAAAGGGAAGAGGCTTTTGTCCGTAAAGGACCAAAAGCAGCTTTCAGAGATGGACTTCCAAGCCAAACCTAGCCGAGACCTGTCAAAGCACCTTGCTAAGTATCTGTTGAAAATACTAAAAAAAGAGAAAATCCTAAATCGGGGAAATATGCCTCCATTTAGCAGGCCTGAGGAGAGGCAGATAGTCTGAAGCCCCTAATGTTATTGGGGCCATGACCCCAGATATTGCAGGGTAACTCGGCCCACTGATTTTGGCCATATTTGGATTTATTTGTAACCAAGGAAAATGATTCGTGAATTTTAGTTAACAAAGAGCCAAAATAAATGTAAAAATAAGTAATAGTGAAAATATCCGTCTAGAGAATGTATAACTGGATGTAGAGTACATTGTCAATATAAAATACCACACGGAAAATAATGAATATCCTAAAGTGTTATTTAAGCTGGGAGTACCTCAAACATATTAACTATCATTATTTGAGTAAGAGCCTAGGCAGACGCGCAGCCTAAATGATCACTTGTCATAAATGATAGTTTAGGTGCTGTGTATCATATGGTAATTTGGACTAATTACCTAAGCAAATCGTTAATGATCATCAAACATTAGTCGTTAATTCTTAAATGATGGCGAGTTGCCCGATATATAATACATGATCTATAAAAAAAAGATGGGGACAACTTTTTTGAGATGTCAAATTTAAATTCAAAATCTTTAAAGAATTTTAATGTAGTTCTTGCGCGGTTTGTACTTCAGCTTCATTTATCCGAACATAAAAGGGCAACATACACTCAAAACACTTTCAATTCCACCATTTTTCAAAAACTAATTGCTTTGAGTGACAGACAATCAGTGATAGTATTCATCATTTACGCAAGGGCTCTGTGTAAGCAACTCAGTACGCCCTATGTGAATCAATAAAATAATAAAAAAAAATGTTGTTAGCTAATCTAGACTGCAGGTTAAACTTCAAACCAATATACTTAATTTTGTGTCTAATTACGACCACAGAACAACAAAAATATTCGAATACTTCAAGTGTTTATCCAACTAGTTAGTAATACATATGTATATAATTTGTGATGTTAGTGTTTTAATGAAATGGAAGGCCTGTGAATAAATAAAGGAAATGAAAATAACAATAGGAACAAGCGCATCGCGAATGCTCAGTCGGACCAAGTTCCAGAAAATTCAATTGCAGTTTGAAATTATCTTCTTCATCGTAGTCGCAAAACGTACGTTTACCTAAAAAAAGAAGAATACTAGTGTAAAATTCAGGCAGTGCTGTAGGAAAAAGAATAGTTTCCAAAATTAATATCTTCCTTGAAAATATATAACTGAAACCTATTTTATTTCAAAGGGATTATATCGGTATCATGACATTTTTCGAATTACTCCCAGTGATTTGACAGAAGAATAAATCTATTTAAATATTTTCACGTAATCAGCTGTGAAACAGCTAAAAAAATGCCAAGAGGGCAAGCATTATCAGCTATGTGTACAATGTTTTAAAAATTTTGCGTTTTGTTGTAATAAATGATCTAATTAGTAATTCTTAGTTATACTGACAGACACGCAGCAAAGAAACCATCTTCAGCGATGTCCGATTCCGGGCTGGATCTGAGGAGCGAAAGTACTGCACGTAACTGGTTTCTAACAGCGAGCGAAGTTTTTAGACTGGTCACTCCATTTCACCAAATGGCTGACATCGACAGTTGCAGCCAAATCATGTGTTTGACAAATGGAGAGGACGTCCCGCTCCGTTATATACATAATATACGATAGATCCGTAAGGCCGTAGACAAATCATAATAGTTATTGATTGTGATCATGGTTCCTTTCTTGCCTACAAATAAAATTATATCGATGGATATAAGTCGGAGATGTTAAAATTTGTCACAACTACCGTAAAGACAAATTAATGATTTCCAACTGCAAGTGGTCACGCCAGTTAAGTATACACTGTGTGCTGGTGTCTGATGAGAATCAGTGCATACTTTCGAAATCACTTTGTCAAAATAGAATTTACAATGTAGATTAAAATTTTTAATGCAAATAAAAAGTTGTTCAATTTTAATCATCCCACAAAAACAATTCCAATTTCAATCATAATAGTTTCAGAAAGTTTCCTATATCATATACAGTCTATCGCCGATCGTTATAAGCGATTATTAGAAATATTTTTCACCTTGCAAGCATGAACTTTCTTCCTTGAGTATACATCCGTGCAACCATTCCTAGACTCTCCTTATGGTCGACGCTCCGAAAACTGTTTCTGCCGGTCTCGTTTCCACATAACCGGCGATTCGCACATTCAACGGCCATTGTCTTAATATAAAGTAACTATTTACCTAGCGATTCGATTTGCATAAAACCAAAACACAGTCGATTCTCTTATTACTTGTGTTTCGAGCAGCGAACTTCAAGCAAATCTACTCCATACGCTTCGCACATAAGTTGTAGTTTCTTTCAAAGAAATTCACACTGATGCTAGTTGCTATCATGCACTTGGACTCGTCACTTCCAATATCTAGTTCCGTAGTCTAAATGCTGATCTCTTGTACTTACAATTTTAAGTTATTGAAAGTATTTTACTGCACAATTTCTAAACAAAAGAAAGTATACGAAAAAGCAATCAGCCCTGACCGGTTCGGCTGAAGATTCCCACTCTCGCATCTCGAACACCACCCTCTATCGACGCTCTGGCTGTTGCCACGTTCTCCACCTGACTCCCTGAGTACAACGATTGCATCACTCTGAAACAAACATTCCTTACAGTACTTTATTGTTTCCGATGCACCTTTTTAAAGTGCACATCAAAATCAAGCGTCCAGAAATATCGAGTGAAATTTCTGATTGCTGCAGATGATCGTAAAAATATATAAAAGGGCTGTATCTGATACTCCAACCATTTTTGCGAAATGCTTCTTTTTCATTCTCGATTTTCCCCATATTTTACACTTTTTCCTGATTGAGTTACTTAATCGACGATTATTCAAAAACTACTTGTGCGACTGTAATAAAACTATTTATTTATAAATCTCTGAATTCTTAACGTTTCAATAAGCTTCCATCATTAATGACATACCTATTCATTCCACGAACTTAATTACCCACCCTTATATATAATGGTGCCTAATAAGCCCACCTAGTTATTTGTTGATGAGTGCTACTTACTGCAGCTTATAGTCTAACTCGTTATTTGTTCGGCGTAACCATTCTTTATAAACAGAGCTCTTATCTTCAAATAAAACTTCTGAAATTATTTTACCATTTATTAAATTTCGTACTTTAATTGATAGCATACCCTTAAACAGTAGCTAGGCCACATTTTAAGAAATTTGTTTAAGCTTTGTGTTGGAGCATGCTCCGCATACAGCTTTTTATCACTTTTTCAACAACCAGCCGAGATTCACACCAAAAAGTTATTTATATTGAACGAAACTTTTTAGAACTGAATTACATTTCAGGTGCAAACCATCACTATTCGAACTGAAAATGGTTGCGGTCTTTTCGCGTACTGCAGCAGCAACAGATTTTTTGCAGCTGGCTTCTTTTTGTGGCAAAATTTGGCTTGCAGCAAGAGTACAAAAACGGCTTGCTGCGAATCTATTTTGATATATTATAATAGATTCAGGTACGCGAACAGACCTATTAACAGCTGCATTAAAAATCGTGATCCATTAACTAACATAACAATATTACCATGACGTTTCAGTTTTCAGTTTCACGAACATAACATCCAAAACATCCTTGCATCCTACACGCAACTTCAATCAATGCTAGCATCATATCAAAGAAATCATGTATAGCATGTCATCTCTGAATGATTTACGAGACATTTTCAAGTGCACTACTAATTGCTACAATATTAATAGACACAAAAATGATTACTACAATTGTTCCACTCTGCATTATTCTCCCGTTTTCTACTTAATGAAAATTGTCGGTACTTACGTAGAGTGGTGGAAATTTGATTGAAAACTAACAAGCAGATCACCATCAAAACCCAACGGAATGTCTACGTAACGTACGTAATGCGCTATTCTAGCTCAGATCAATTGAAATTGCTGCATTTCGAATGCAACAATTAAACGCGGTTTTCAAGTGCACTCTTAATTCCATCGATATTTTCAAGGTTAGTATTTGCATTGAAAATTTATTTATTGATTGAATTATAAAAAAACTGGAAATGTACGCTGTAAGTTGTTTATGAAAGTGGAAATTGATTCGATGAATTTCATGTGAATTTTTGCTTTGAGGAGAGGAACCGCAGGCGCCAGTAAGGTGAAGTATAAAATAGGGGGATTCCCCAAAATAATTCGGCAGTTGATGGTTTTATAGAATGGAATTTCAAAGGTTTGCTGGCTGCTTTAACATTGAACAAACAATTTTTAAAATATTATAATCATAATATTATAATCATAATAATTAATTTTAAAAATATTATATCCAAATTTTGCTGTCACAGGAATTTTGAATTTTCAATCAAAACAATGCAGACGCACAGTGCCGAGAAAAAGTGATGCGAATAGATAAAATAACCAAGAATTTCTATTTTAGTTGCTAAATAACGAACTCTTTAAAAATATAACTTAAAAATTGCTGTTTTAATACAGTTTCCATCAAGACATAAGTTTAGACTTTAATCGACTGCCCGCTGAGATTTATTCACCTGAAAACGAGCCGAGAAATAGGGACACAAAAGAACGTGCATTTGCGGATCCGATATAATGAATTTTTGTCTAATTCGTGATAGCCTGTTAAGTGGAGAAATACATACATATATGTATGTAGACACGCGAATTTTAGTCGATTTTGATGATTTTTTCTTTAAAGGATAATTTATTCTACATTTTCGAAACTTAACATATGGTTTATTTATATTTTTATGTATTTAAAAAAAAGGTATATTTAAATATTCCAAAATGGCTGATTTTCGGTCCAGTCTTCCCGAAACGTCGCAGCGAGAGTTGCCGATTGGCGTAGTTTGTAGTCTCAGTGATGTTGATCAAAAATAATAAAAAAAACCAATTCTGTTTGATTATTAATGTTATGTTTTGTAGATGAACCTTAAAAATAAATAAATGGAAAATAAAAATTTGCCGAATGAAACACTTTAAAACAATTATGTGAGTTTTCAGCCAAATTTTTCAATCGTTTTTGCTAGGACCAAAACAAATAGGTTCGTAAAGAAAATAATATCAATGAAAAAGTGTGTGCGAAATTTTAGTGCGTTAGATAGAAAACTTTTTGAGTTATAGTCCACGCCAATTTGAAAAATAGTGTTTTAAAAAAAACGCATTTGAAGTTTGAGTTCGTAAAAAATCAACGATTGTAGTGACTTACTGATTAGTTGGCAATTCTAGTGTGGCATAATAGTCTTTCTGTAGCCTCGTATAGCTCATTTTTCTGGAGAAGTTCCTCTTGACGTGCTTAACGAGCTTCTTAATATGCCGTTCACACTACACTTCTAAATCAGGTAGATTTAGAATCTGTCAAGCTAATCAGGTACGCGTTCACACTACCCGACCTGATTTAGAATGAGGAGATTTAGAGAGAGAAATGTCATTCGAATTTAAGTGTACAATTTTTTTGCGTGAAAGTTGTTGAAAATGGTGCAGAAACATGCAAGAGCATGATCTATTCATTTTGTACAACTCAAATTTTCCGTTTTTGTTCAGTTTTCTTTATTTTAGACCGAAATTCGAATGACATTTCCTTCAAATCTACCGTGCCTCTCACGGATGGAATTCAGCGCGCTCTGAGAACAATTCAGCCGGGAAAAATTCACAATAGTACCTGATTTGTACTTGATTAACTTAAACTTGATTAACTCGGTCGGAAGCCGAAAAAAATGTATGGGTAATCAGGTAGATTTAAGTTGATTTAGCTCTAAAGCGATCAGCTGATCGAAATCGCCTGATTTAGAGTCTAGTGTGAACGGGCTATTAGTCGTTACCAAGCTGCGCCGATTTGCTCGAGTCACTCTCCTCTGTTCATCTACTTTATCTGCGTATGATTTACACTGTCTGCCAATTATTGTATCTAAATTGTTCATTATTTGCAAAAGAGATGTATTTTCTTCATTAAACAATGCAGCTGCCGTATACGCGGCAATTTCAATGATTTTATCCCTGAATGTAAGTGATTTGGAGCGAGATGCCAAACGGTTGAATTGAAACTCTCATTTGCATTCTGCGTATGGTCAAGCAAACATTTTTCGAGCAAATCATCTCGGGATAAATCTTCAAATATTGGCTTTACATACTCTTGGACCTATGCATGCAGTGGTGCATGGTGGTGAACAAGTTTTGAATTTTGTCCAAAAACATCAACTTTCCACCACTTGCACCGGCTGTCGGGACCCAGTGGACAGTCCTCATAATTTGGATTACCATCCGTGATGTACATATGATATTAAGTGGCCATTACAGCCTTTTTCATATCCTCGAGGCTGTTGATATTCCTCCGAACAGCTAATCCTAAGTATAATGACAATTTGTTTACAAGCACTTTGGTTAGTTCACCGCTTCCTCTAAGTTTGTGATCTTTTTTAACCTTTCGAAGACGACTACCTCTTCTGCCGTTAGCCAATACACTCGCTTTTTATCAGACAAATCATATTAGCAATAGGAAAGTTGAAAGGTTAGGGCATTTAAAAACAGATAGTCAAAGTTGGCCGCTCAAATATAATTCTCACGGCACTCGAACGCAAAGTACCAGAGGGTCACGTTGATAAGTTTTAACGTGAGAAATACTTTGAATTAAGTTTTAAAAATATGGTGACATATTTTTAAGGTTATATACTAATATTTTATGACATTCATCCAGGAATATTCTGCGGGTACTCAGCAAATGGAGATTTAAGAAAAGCAAACGGTCATCATAAGGACGATAAGCAACATTAAACTTGTACAAAGGGCAGCGAGTAAACTTACGCTGAACGGATTCAATAGCATTAGACAGGTACACGAAACGAGGAGACCACACTTGGGAGCAATATTCAGCAGTGCTAACACAAGAGAAATAAAAAGACGAACACATGTTTTGATATTGGTTGCAAAGCGAGAGCAGCGCAGAACGAAACCAGCTACTTTTGAAGACTTAGTAACAACAAAAGAAACATGCAGATAAAATTTTAACTTCGAACCAAAGATGATGCCAAGGTCTTTATGTTGATCTACATGCTTCAAAAGACCTTCACTCAAAAAATATTCAAAGGAAATGGAATTCGGCTTTTTGGAAAAAGACATCACGAAACACTTGAAAACATTAAGAGCAAGGGAGTTCGCAGAGCACTAGTCATTTAAAATAAAAAGATCCAATTGCAACTTACAATAATCATTTTGGGAAGCGACTGTACGGAAAATTTTAAAGTCATCAGCATACAACAGAGAGTCAGACTGAAAGTTACAAGGAAAGTGATTGATAAACAGTGTGAAAAGGGTGGGACCAGGGATGGAACCTTGGGGAACACCAGAAGTAGGAACGACAGGGGAGGAAGAACAACCGTCAAACACAACATGGCAGACGCGATCATGGATTTAGGAAGAAAGCCAGGATATAAGAGAACTGGAAACAGCAAAATTACAGATCTTATCCAACAGCACTGAGTGGTTAACCCTATCAAATGCTTTCGTGAAGTCAGTGTAAATCACATCAGCTTGAATACCATTGTCCAAAGTGCATGCGACGAAGCTAGTGAATCCCACATAATTCGTAGTCGTTGAACGACTTTTTATGAAACCATGTTGCTCTATAGAAAATAAGTAGGGCATTAATCCCGAGATTGAAATTGCGATCCCGAAATTCGGGATTAGAATTTTCGGGATCCCGAGATAATCCCGAGATTTCGGGATTTTATAAAAAAAACTATATTAAGGGAATTTAAACAGATATATTGGCTTATTCGTACTCAATTAAAACTTTATTTCAATTATATATACATAAAACCGGAAGCTAAGTTCATTACAATGTTAAATTTATGCACATATGTACATGGCACTAGCAAGTAAGACGTTAATCTATAATTGCATCTAAATTAATCTTACGATCTAATTTCATCTTATCTTCTTGTCCCATAAAGCTCTTTATTTGGTCATGATAGTTAGTTATAAAATTAGTTAAAAACGAATTGAAATTTAATCAGCATAACGGATGTTACGATAATATAATAAAAATACATTATTCTTTTTAGTTGTTTACATATTAATTACAAATTAATATTGCTTTTCAATGAAACAAGTGATAAGTAATAATATCGATTGGTTCAAACTGCTGATTCGTTTTGAAAGTATGCTCTTAATAAACATAATTCGTCAAGAGTTTCAAAATTTAAACTAGACCTGATTTAGCTGCACATATATCCAGCTGCTGAAAAAGATATTTCGGGTACACTTTTTGGTGGAATATTAAGCATGTAATCATACGCCAGCTGTAATTCATTATTACAACTGGCTTCCGCTTCGGTTTTCATAAAACAATATGTCTTTTAGTATTAAGTTCTGCTTTCTAATTCCGAAAATGGGTTGAATTTTATCAATCCCGAAATCTCGGGAGTCCCGATAAAAATTTCGGGATCCCGAAAATGTCCAAAATGGCTCGGGATCCCGAGATCCCGAGATCCCGAGATCCCGAAATCTCGGGATTGCATGCCCTAAAAATAAGTGACTGAAAGAACCATGAATTCTATCATGAACAATCCGCTCGAGCAACTTCGGAAAGCAGGATAGGAGGGATGTAGGACGATAGTTGGCCACATTGCCAATGTCCCACGATTTTAAAATCAAAAAAACATTGACAGCTTCCCAGGTAGAAGGAAAAACACCAACAGACAAACTCAAATTAAATAATATAGACAAAGGTACACATAAAGACGATGCAAGAGACTTAACAAACACATTAGGAATGCCATCTGGGCCGCTGCTTGCTGAGTGATTGGATTGGTCATCACAAAATTCTCATGAGAAACCACAGCCGCAGCAGAGCTCCCTGAAGCAAAGTTAGGAGAGGAAAATGAAGAAGCAAAGAACTTAGCAAATAAATAACAAATTTCTTGATGTATAGAAGCCGAGATTTCCTCAAGAAAAAAAGTTTCAGGAAACCAGTTGCTAGATTTTAGGGAGGGACATACGGTCAGAAAGGCTTCGAGTTATATGAGGAAAGACTCGCTTCAATATGGGCAAAATATCCTGTAGGAACAAAAGTTAAAAAATTTGAAAACGATCTTGTTATAAAAAGCAATTGGTACAACCTAACAGCCGAATAATTAGGCAAAAAGCTTAACAAAACTCACTGGAGTATTAAAATCTTGATTGACGAAATATTTAGGGTGCATATGATGTGATATTGCTTAAGAAAATAGAAAAGTAATTTTTGGCCAGTGAATTGAGTTTTTCGAGAGAGCATTTCAATAAAGGCTAAGAATCGTCTCAAACGAGGACAAATTCAATATTGTTACTCATGGAGAATGCGTATTAGTATGCAGGAAACCATGTATGGAGCACGACATAAAATATATTTTATATATAATATAAAAAAATATTTTAATTTGCATCGGATATTGTAAATTTACTGTTGCTGAAGTTAAGACAATAGACATAAAGTGTACATCAAAATTTTGAATAAAAATCTTCAGTGTAGTTCACCAAAATTGAAATAAGGAGCACATTACATTCTAATGCATGTTAGCGATCTGCAAGAAGAAATCGTTATGAAAGAGATGATTGAGTATTAATTATGTTTCTAGGCATTAATCCCAATTTGATTCAATGAAGAAGCCACAGCTTCATACAGCTTTTATACAAAAACATCTTTCACCATAATTGGAACATTCATAATACCAGATTTGACAGTATCATCTGAAAGATTTGAAATATGTGCATTATGAAGCCTTTTGGGACGACTCAACCGCCAATTTTTTCCTTCCTGTTTGCCAAAACATTCACCGTTTGTTCCAATCTATCTAAAGTGCACTATTGTGTTGATCTCCGATTCAAATTCACTTTGCAACCGGCATCTTCTCCAACTTCTGCATGAAATCACCATTTCCCATCTGAGTCGGAGTTTAAGTTTCGACTATCGGAATCTGCGGTTATGGTTACTTCTTCCATACGCTTACGATTATTCGAGTGCTTATGACAATGGCGACAATATTCGAGTGCGCGGCACTTTGATACCGCCATCGTCATCATCATAGCCGTTCGCAAACCGCCAACATATGCTTAAGCCAAACTAGAGTAAACTCAGTAGGTCTGCTATAGATTGTAGTTGCGAGCCAGACTTAACCGAGCCCGATGAGAGGCATCTGCACAGTCGTTAAAAGCGTGGTTGGAGTCAGTGTACAAGTGTTATTGTAATCATAGTCACTAAAGTAGTTCAGTTCGCTTCGATTCTGTTTACGAAAATTTTATCGGACAGATTTTCTTTGCAAACTCGTTCAAAATCAGTGGTTTAGGGGACTTGGTTTTCAGTAGATCGTTTGGATATTTATTAAAGGATTTACTCCATATCCTTTATTTTTAATCATCAAAATCCACTGACAAATTTATAAAAATAATCCAAGAAACTTCAATTTAACCCATTTCCGTTAAGTTTTTTCCCGGGTACTTGATTTATTCATAACAAACTATTGAAAAACCTCCTAATGGACAAGTGTTTGAAAGTGAATTTTTCAAGTGGCACATGGTGTTCTCATCTGCGTTTGCAATAAGTGCATTACGGTGTTAGATATCAGACAAAATAATATTGTGCAAGTGACGACAGCAAAGAAGCGACTGGTGACTCTGATAGTGCTGAAGTCAGCTACCCAGAACGATAGCTGCTAGCAGATTTTGTCAGGTAGGATTGGATTACAAGATTTCTAGGTACGATTAATGCCGTAGCGTCTGACAAGGAATATCTTGAAAAATGTGCTTAGGCTGTTGGAAATGTATGCTTGCGTTATTGTATATGAGTACTGTATTTGAAAGTGTCGAAATTTTAGTTCAATTAATGTATCTTCCAATGGGTTTTTTTTAAGATAGACTCCATATAGATTTTAAAAGATAACAATTCGAACAAAGTTAAACATTCTGAAAGCTGAAAAAAGTTTTTTTATGACCTCGAATTCAATTATTTGCGACGAATTTTATTATTACTATTATAAATAACGAAAAACAATAGCATGATATCCACAAGATTAATTGATTTGAGTTTTTGCTATGCAACATTAACATGTTTGAAGACGAGTAGGTGATGAATAAAGTCATGTCAAAATGTGAAAGATGCTGTAAATAACCATTATTTTATGATAACTTGTATTCATACCTAGTATCTAAGGATAATCTTGGCTTAATTTTTTCAAGAAAATGTATTCTGATTTCGTTCATGTTTCTCTCTGCAATTTTACGTTTGACAACTTTAAAGCCTCTCAAAAGTTGCTTGGAGAGATTGTATATCCATTACATTAATTGCTCTTTTATTGTCCAGGGAGTGAGCGGTTATTATATAGCAATAAAATTTTCCTTTCCTTGATTACTTTTTTCACATAAAATTTAATATAATATATATACCTTTTTTAAATAAAATTTACATTTTTTGATGACGTTTTTCGCACGACCGATCCCTTATAATCCAGATTCAGAGGTTTGGATAGGTCCCACACCATCTGCAGCCTCTTGGTTGGAAGGATTTATTTTTTCAAAATGTTTTAGTTTGCTATGTTTTTATTTCAGCTCTCATTCTCTTTTTGAACGGACTTCATCGCATCTCGGCTGAGGATGGCCTTGTTAGCCCATGCGGGAAAGTCTGTGGGCCCTGAGAGGCCCAAGCCTCTTTCTCTTGCTACTTGATTTTCGATGGAACAAAATACGTAGCATTTCTGATCAAGGGGTTCATCCACCCCATTGTTTCAAGTGCCAACCACAGCTGCTGACTTCTAGCAAAGAGGCACACCAGCATTTGTGTAGCGTGGATGAAAGGATGCTCCTCTGGTGCAGACTAGGTGCTTTGCCTGTCGTTTTCAGGAAACCTAGAGGCAAATATTCTGTCTTTCACACTGGTTTTGGACATCTTTGCTGAATTTCTGTTCAGTTTCCATGCTCTGCCTTAAGTTTATCCTTAAAATCGTTACAGATTCGAATGTTAAGTGAAAACTCTATTTCTGCCTCCCCACCAGATATTTCGATAATTGTTCGCTGTTAATCTTCATAAAGTTTATAACGCCTTTGGCACGCCATTTGTTTTACTGTCTTAAAATAAGTTCCGCAAGTGTGTCACTCGAAGCGCATAAAATCGTGGCGAAGAGCTAATCGCGTCTAGAGCTGGATTTGCGTACCTCATGTTAAGACGTGGAGGTCTTGCTGTCGCGATGAAAAGTACCGTCCGCTGTGGATGCTGGACTTTGCGTGGAAGTTTTTCTAGCCTTCGTGGCTGACAGTCAGCACGGTTTCCGGAAAGGGCATTCAACCGTACATGCCATCTCTGAGGTCATTAGAGCAGTATAGTAGAAGCGGAGAGGACATTTCACAGCGTCAGACCGGTAACCTTGCTGGTAGCACCGGACCTACAAAAGACCGTCAACTCGGGGATAACATCCCTTGGGATCTCAAACAGAAGCTCCATATTCCTGGTTATATCCTGGCCATGATGCTGATCTACCTTAGAAGCAGATGGTTGCTATACGACACTATATAAAATCACTACAAGCACGGCGTTGGTTTCCATTTTAGCACTTGAATTCCGGAAATTCACGTACAATGATATGCTGCACCGGGAAATGCACGCAGATGTGTTTTTGGTAGTTTACGCCGATGACGTCACAATGGCTATCGCAGTCAGATCTGCTTATTTGATCTTCAGCTTTCGATCTTAAAGACAAGAATTGCTATGCTGACGAAGCGGAGGATGCCAACTGTCATACCAATGACAGTTGGTTCCGGCAAGATCCAGTCCAGCAAATCGGTCAGATATTTGGCAGTGAGCCTGGATAGCAAGCTAACCTGTTGCGATCATATATGCAGGGCCTGTGATAGGATACGAGATGTCGTCACTTCACTGAGTTGGCTAATGACCAGTATTGGCAAATCCATTAAGACGAGACGGAGGCTGCTGATGGATGCAGGCGATTGCGTCATGTAGGGCTAATTTACTTGAAATAGATTTAAATAGATTTTGGTATCTTTCTTATTTCCTTTTGGATTTTGCTATTAAATATATTTTGTCATTCCGATTGACTGCCGTAAATGATTATGGACCTCATTATTAAACTATTCTATTACTAACATATTTGACAATATGTAAGAACAGTCGATTCTCTCATTTAACGTACCAATCTGGGGTGGTTTTTTGGTCATATTTTATTGCTACCTCTGTTGGCCATCTCTGTGACTTTTTTTGTCCACGCTCTTACGAAAAATGTCTAGATCCATTCACAAAGCTCTGCTGCTATCGTTTAAGGTCGAATGGTAATGGGATAATATTTGATTGTGAGTGCTTTCAAGAAACGAGTCTAACCAGTACTTCCTTCAATTCTCGACTAGTCACTTTTGCTCTGGCTTTTCTTCATTATAATTTCTGCTTTGAATATTCTAATGTTATTCAACTTACTAACAACATCCAACTATAGTTCAGTAAAAATGTTGCTTCCGTTATCGATTAGTAAAAGCAAGAGGATGTAATAAATTCCAGGCTTTGCCAAAGCTTACGATTCAATGAAGCGGTTTGGTATCAAGAGCCCCAGTTTTAACACGTCAGTTTCAGAAGTTCCGGTAGCACAAAAAATTAGGATATTTGATCTGCAAAGTGGAGTACTTCTTCGATTTGGGTTTAGAATATTATCGAGAAATAAGGCAAAGTTAAATAAATTAAGTAAGGTATATTTTCACAACTTTAGACTCCTCAATCAACTAGGCTGCCGAGCTTGAAATTTGAGAATTAGTCCTTTCAGTAAAAACCTTTTTGAAATTAATCCTCTCCCAGAATTTTCACCAATATTCGAAGAAAATTAGTATTCAAGTTATTCTGGTCAAAAATTCATATTACAGTGGCTCACAGCTTATTTGATACAGTGCTTCTCTAAAAAATTAAGTTGCAATAACTCAAAACATAATAACAATATCAAAAAAATTTGAGAACCATTTTGAAGAAAAATGTGAGTTGTTTATTAAACAAGTTTATATTTGTTACAAAGTTGCTCTTTTACATCTTAAAAAACAAAAAACTAAAAGTAATAACAAATTTCATGTCACAGCTTATTTGATACAGTTTGATTAAACATTAAAATTTTTGTGAATTATGAGGTTTCCAGTTGATTTCAATACTTCGTATGATAGCCCTTATCCTTAAGCAGAGCCAGGAGCTTATTCGGTATTGAGTCGACGAGTTTTTTTGTGATGTCAGGAGTAATTTTTTGCAATTCCTCTAGCAATGCTTTCTTCAGGTCTTGTTTATTAGAAATCTTGTGTTTTCTAATGTTGTTATCCAACAAAGTTCACAGATTCTCAATGACGTTCATATCTGGTGACTGTGCCGGTGGAGACATCAAATGAGGGCAATCCCAAATTGGCCAGGATTGCACAATTCCCGACTTGTGCCTTGGATCATTGTCTTGGTACAACCGAAATTGGTTGCTAACACCCAGTTTTTCAGTGTTTTGCAGCAAATTATTTTTGAGTACATCAAGGTGCTTTGTTTGGTCCATTGTTTCCTCAATAAACTTTAAATTTCTGACTCCGGCTGCAGACATGCAGGCCCAAACTATCACATTACCACCACCATGCTTTACAGTAGCTTTGAGGTTCTCCTTGTTTTGCTCAGTGGTTGCCTTGCGCCAGACATATGACATTCCGTTGGAGCCAAAAATGTTAAACTTGGACTCGTCCGCAAAAATAACCGTATTCCAAAACGCGGGTGGCTTTCCCACATGCTCTTTGGCAAAGGCAAATCGGCTTATTGTATTTTTTTTGGAAATGAAAGGCTTCCTACGAGCTACTCGGACCCTGAAATCATGGTCGCGAAGCACTCGTCGGACGGATTCAGCACTACATGACTTCCTTTATTAACGATGAACCTCAGTAACCAGTTTTGGAGCGGAAATCTTTGTGTTTGCTTTTACTTTCCTAACAATGTATCGTTCATCGGATACGGTGAAAATATTGTTTGGCGCATTTCTCCTCTTATTTTCTACCCAATTTTCGTGTAAGAAGCACTCAATTATGTGCTGCACTGTAGAGACACTCAAATTCACACTTTCAGCAATTTTTCGAACACTTCGTCCTTTTTTAAAGTGGTTTAATACCAATTCGCGCTGTTCAATTGTGGTGCGATGACCCATTTTACAATTTTGGCTTATTTTGGCACTTCAGCTTACAAGATCTTGCTAAAAATTACTTAAGCCAATGTCTAAACACAATCAAAAATTCAAGAAACAAAAACAACACAGATTAACTTCGCGAGAAATAGAAGTTTATTCGCATTGAAGTGTCTGTATCAAATAAGCTGTGAGCTGCAATTTTTCTGCGCCAGTGGTATTTCTCTCTTAAGGGACGCCGAGGAATATTGATGGAACATTTTTGGTTTGCATTGTATTTGTTGAATATGCATCTAGTCAAATACGTTTAAATTTTTTGAATAGGGTTCTTGATTTCAAAGTTACAGTGATTTGCATTTTTTAAAAGTCACTGTATCAAATAAGCTGTGAGCCACTGTATATAAATATTAACGTATATATATGTATATATATATATATATATATATATATATCTCTTCATCAGAAATAGTCAGTGAAAATATATATATATATATATATATATATATATATATATATATATATATATATATATATATATATATATATATATATATATCTTCATCAGAAACATTCAGTGAAAATTTCTCAGAAACGCGCCATCCGATTGAGTTAAAATTTTGAGGATGCATTTTTGTGTATGTAAAATAGGTCAAAGTCTCACCAAACTTTTAACTCTTTGGCGCCGATGGTCATTTTAGTGATATTTTAAATATCTCAATTATTCTATCGGTAAATAATTTTCAAAATAACTAAATTTGCGAAATGAATTGAAAACATGTTTAAAATATGAATATTATAACATTTTGAAAGTTTTTAACCCTATGTGTGCGCTAGGTGCCTAAAATAAGATCGAAAAAATTTGAAAATTTTTGGATTGCGATAGCTTTTGATAGAGCTTCCAGATCTTACAAGATCTTACAAGATATATCAATGCTGCTGAATTGCAGACTTATGTAGTTTTTGTTATTATGAACGTGCTGGCAACCCTGTAGATTCGGCAGGCACTCAAAATGAAAACCATCAAATATTCGAGTCTCTTGAATAGTTTTCGCCTTTTTGAATAATAAGCAACATAAGCCCTATGCATACTCTACACAGCCAAAATTAGAATTCTGAAATTTGATATCGGAGAAGAAAGATAACCCTTCCCCAATTTACCTATATTTTTAACAACAGAAATTTCTGTTCACGAGAACTGACTACCCGATAATCAAATACATCTGAAAATCACAGAAATTATTCGTTTTGAGTAAGACCAGGTCTGATTAAAATGATTTTTAAATGTGCGAAACCCTGCGCCAGTGGTACCATCCTGAAAAATCAGAAATTGCCCTGTATTCTGATTCAGTCATCAATTTTGTCAGCTTGAACTTTGTGAGTTTCTCAGCAAAATAAAGCACACTGCTGTCATGCAATCAAAACAAAATTCACATGGTAATATACCTTAATGTAGGCGACATTTAGTTGGAAACTGATTGAACAATCAGGGTACGGCTGCCAGCTATGGTTGTTTTTGTATTTTTTTGCCTTATCTTTAGTAGCGATTTTATCATAAGATTTTCAAATTTTTGAGATGGCAGCCCCAAATATCTTTTTATCCCTGTAAATTTTGACGATTTTGACAGGAAGCAGTTATCGTAGACTTTTAGTTGCAGTGCTGACAAAGTTTTGCAAGCACTGAACATTTTCTTCATAGTTTTGTAACATATTATTGAATATAAGTAGAAAGTATTTGACTTTCCTAAATTTTGAAATTCATGCAAGTGGTAAGCCTGAAAGCCTTTCCTTCCTATGGATTTCATTCTTGCGATCAAAGCCGTGCACAGTCCTCGAATCAGGCTGGCTATAATAAGGCTGATTGAACACTCAAAATCTGCACAATTCCTCTACTGCTCATCGAACATTAGTGTTTTTCGCGGTTCTGAAGGGCTATTTTTTTCATTGCAATATGGGACTCTAGACGCTCGCGACGTGGAACGTCTATAATCAGATCCTTATACATCAGCCGCTTCTACGGCTATTCGTTTCTTACTTTCAACATTTTGGAACGTAAGAACAACTTTTCATTCGCTTTCTATCTCACAAGAACCTTTTTAGCATTCGCTTAATTTTTGCTAAAAAAAAATTCTGAAATAAACGTGGCGCCAAGTCATCTATTTCACTTTCCCACACTAATAAATGCTGTCTCACTTCGCGTACATCGTAGCAAAAAAACACGTGTCATTGCCACTGGTAGCACTCTGATCAATCACTTTTGATTATTCTCGACAATATGACTTCATCACCATTCTAATGAGTACTATCCGCTGTATCTGTCCATGTAACATCAATCCGACACACCTGAGAATCTTATTCTGTGAATGGGCTGAGTATAGCTATCAATGCGTGTCAGCAGTAATGTTCCCTACAATTTCATGCTACTGAGCTTGGAAACCACGAGTACAGTCGAGACGACGTGAATGAACGTCTTTTCATTTCAAAACTCTTAATCAATTGATTGATGGCGATGCTAATGACAAGAATGTTTTTCGATTCGATTGCGTAATCCGATTCAGACTGGATCGACGAGACTCGAGTTTGATGACGATGACCATCACTGGTCAATTATTTCAATCGGTTTTTTCCTCATTGATATGTCACATTGGACCCAAGAATTAAAATTGGCTGTAGAGATTTCAATATGGAACACAATTCAGTGGCGATGATAAATTGACTGAAAATTGTACAGATTGCCTAGAAAACACACTGGCATTCTTGAAATGCCTAGGAAACGCAAGCAAACAAACATGACCTTCGAAACTGAAGTCTAAGCAATCTAAGCAAAATAACTAAAAAAAATAGCTTAAATCTACTGTTTGATATTTATTAGACTATCACATCATTGAATAATTCATTGGATGCTGATACGTAAAAATTGTCAACGGCCACTTTAAAAATACTTAATTTATATGTGAGAATACTAGCGTGTGTCAATCAAACTAAAATACACTCGGCTGTGCATTGTTGACTTTTTTGCCTGATGATCAATCAAAACAATCTTATCGCTTTCGGAATGCTTGGATAATTTTGGCACAATCACAATAGTATAGCCGCAACTGAATAAGCCACTGATAAAATTATTATGGGGAGGATTCAGTTGAAAAACCCTATTTACTTTACGACTTTTTCGTGGAAGTAAGCCGTTCAATCGTATAGATAACAGAATTTGTTAAAAACGAATAATTACTGCTGTCGCTTATCTTTTGGTGACATTAGAATGTTTACACAATTATTAGTAGGCAGATATTAATCTGATTTTTAGGAATTTACGAACGTAATTGGTGTTGTGGGTGCTTTGGTGTTTCATCATTTTTTGTTATGAAATAAGAGATATGAAATAAAATATATTCTTATTTTCTTTTGAAATAAGAGCTGTAGACTGAAAATATAGTAAATCAAAAAAAATGTGCAGCATGATTTGTTTGAATAAAACTAATGTATCAAATAGGATAGATTTCAGCTGAATTCCGAGGCTTTTCCCTCACCACAGCATACTGGTGGTGTGTGTTTTGAACATAAAAAAGGCTTGGGACTCCGTATGGTACGAAAGTCTCCTGTTGAAGTTGATCAAATTTTGATTCCCGGAAGACGTTTTGCGACTCGCAGCAAGTTTCCTTACCAATATAATGTTAGCATTAATGAAGCGAATTCACCTAAAGCGTCCGCAACATCAAAAGTTTGACAAGGTTTTGTAACTGGCCCGACCAAAGTACTCCAATACGCTGATTACTCGCTTCTATTCGCGTGGAGAGACCTCCAGAAAACTGCGAAGAGTCTGGAATCGTCCGACCACACACGCTAGAGCCGGACACACATGCTACCCACTACACTAAATTAGCTTGATTGATTTGATTGACAGCCTGGAGTGGGTGAAGAAGGCCCCTAGCACTGCGGGCTATAGGGTTTATTGTGCCTCCTCTGCATTATGTTCTATAGTATATCCAGGCTCTTTATGTGACGGGACATTTTTTATATCCCTGATGGAGGGAAGGGCCGAGCCAACGAGCTGTTAGTGCTGTACAGTGTGTGGGCAGGTGTTCTACACAATCTGTCGTTTTCCAACAGTATCTGCAGCAGTCATCTATGGATAATCTGTTTACAAGGAAAGTGACCTTTCAATGCTTTACATAGAGCACTGATGCTATTTTCGCAGAAATCCATTTTGATAGTTTCAAACCCTCAATGCTCCTTATGTGCTCCTTATGTCCGGGGATCAATATTAACTCGATTGTTCTATGCTCTACTTTCTTTTAGAGCCTTTCTCCCTTCAAAGTGCATAGCTGAATTTATTTGGTAGTGATTGATAGTCTTGAAAACTGCTTGACTATCCTATAGGACGTTAATTCTGAGCATTTAAGTATTCCTTGTCTTTATTATATGTTAGGATTTTAGTATGGCAGATAGGTCCTTTGGGAGAAATAAATGCATTTTGCCACATACATATTTGCGTTCCTTTGCTGCATACCACATTTGCGCTCCTTTGATCGAGGAATGATGGAATCGCGACCTTGAAACTCTTCCTGAAGGCTGCTTTTGCCTTTATTTGATCTCTGAAGCTTAACATTTCAATTATGGGCCTGATGTCCTCCCGGATTTTGAGGTGGCCTTAAAGCTTCTCTGTCTGGTGAATGGTACTACATTAATTTTCAGAGGATTGATGGATACACCTTCTTTCTTGCAATATTGAATTATTTCATTTAACACATTTTGCATTCTCGATCTCAAGGTATCCATGTGTTAGCCTCTTATTATTACCGTGATGTCGTTTGCTTAGCCGAAAACAGTTGGGCCCTTACTACTGACAGTCACGAGAAAGTCATCAACTAGTAGGGACTATGGCAGGGGGACTATACTCCTCCCTATGGACATCTCTTCCTAGTCTCCACCTTTAGCATTTCCTCCCCCAGCTTCGGAAATACACCTCGATACCTTAGTATTTTACTCGCCCACTTTGATACTTGTTGAGGGGCATCCTTCCTGTAGAGACCGCCGTAGTACAACGAGCATTGTCTGAGGCACCTTCTATGTCCATGAAGGCGCATAGTGCGATTTCCTTGCCATCCAATGCGATTTTTACTTTTTGAACCAACTTGTGTGTTGCTGATATAATTGATTTATCCTTTTGGTAGGCAAATTGAAATTTTTGAAGGGGCATCTTATGTACATTTCAATCAGCTTCTCAATGGTCTTTAAAATGGTAGATGTGAATTTACTTCAGGGTTTGACGTTGAGGTCCTCATTCTGGCGTTCTACGACAGCCAAGATCCTCTCCGTAGTCAAATCCGCTGGTTTGAAGAAATAGCCAACCAGGATTTTAGGGATAGGATTCAGAGATTCCTCTGTGGCCCATAGGTTGGCTCTTTGTGATGGCCTGATCTTTTGAGCCTCCGCTCTTATCCTCTCCGCCGTTGTTTTGCCCTTGCGGTGGAGGGGCACGTAACTGATTTTGTAGGTGATGCTGATGAAGTCAGGGGCAATGCCAATCTATCTCCACCAGTTTCCTCTATTTTATATTTTGTTCATTTGGTCAGTCGTGAGAAGTTTTAAGAAAGTCCTTCAACATAACGGCCATTTTTACACCCTTCAAAGTTCCACTATAGGCTAGTTATCATTGCCTTTTGGTGGGTTGAGAGTATTTTGGGGCCACAATGGGGCCCTTATTTTCTTTGGCTGCCTGTCCTCAGAAGTGCCATCCTTGGGCTTGGGCCTTTTCATATTGGCTTCTGGTGTCTTTTGCTTTTGGTGGCTTTAGCTTCTTCATATTGGCTTCTGGTGTTCCCTTGCTTTTTCTGTGGACATGACTTTTCTTATGTAGAAATTCATACGCTCTCTGACTGTACCGCTCATATTCTTCTTTTTTGGAGTGTCCTAGGATGTTTTCGAAAAAGAATATGAGAGAGGTTCTCTGTGATTTATAAGGAGGATTTGTCGTCAGAGGAAGGGGGAGGCTTTATAATTTGGAGTAGAGCTATGTTTTACTCTGTTCTTAGTTTGACCCTTCTTGTGCCGTTGTTCTTTGAAATCCCTTGGGATTTGGGCCTCGACTTTTCACTGGAGAACATTGAAGAGCTTCTGGAGAACATTGAAGGCTGTAATGCTTTTAGGTTTGAAGCACTTCAGCTGCCTCCTTTTTGTATTTTGTAATCTCAATTTTGGTCCCACGGGTTTGAGCAATAGAAAATATCAGCCATATTATTATCTGCTCCCCGACCTAGGCATTAAACTACACGGGATCTTGCCATCCAATACCCGGATTCTCATACTAGTGAATGTTTCACTTAACAGCCATTCAGCACTCAGCATGTGTCGTTCTACCACTAGCTTAAGAGTTAGCTCCCCAATGCGTGAATTATCCTAGACAATCTTTCTTTCACGGAAGATTGTTACCGGCAGCTACCACGTAGAGGTTAAAATCACACTTCCATCAGCCTGAATAGTTACGGCACGCGCATATTGTCATATAACACATGTTTTTCCCCCGATTCATCAGATGACCACATGCTACATTAGCTTGGCACGGTATCATTTTTATATCTTCCGGAAGTTCGTCGCCAGTAAATCGCTAAGTGTTGGGTTATTTAGAGCTCTATTATATTATAAAATCTGAGCAACGCCCGAAAATTATGCAAAGATATTTTCTTTCTTATAGTATGCAGCTGAATAATTCAGTGCTTATATGTAGCCTGTGGTCTTTTTAAACTCATATTTAAACTATCTTGACCGATATATCCGACCAATTTATCCTACCGAAAATACTACTGTGGGCAAAAAATAGTAAGACTTGGTTCATCATTTTAAAATTCTTTATTTCAAAGTAATCCCCCCTGGCCACAATACACTTATGCCAACGTTTTTTCCAATCCTCGTAACAGTTGTTAAATTCAATTTCCGGAATAGCCTTCAATGCGCGTAGCGATTCACGTTTAATGTCTTCAATTGACTCAAAGCGGTTTCCCCGGAGCGGTTGCTTGAGTTTGCTGAGCAGCCAGAAGTCACACGGAGCTAAATCAGGCGAATACGGTGGTTGTGGAACGATATTGGTTGAATTTTTGGCGAGAAACTCACGAAGAATCAATGGGGTATGCGACGGTGCATTGTCGTGGTGCAAAAACCACGAGTTGTCGGCCCATAATTCCGACCTCTTTTTAAGAATTACTTCGCGCAAACGACGCATAGCACTCAAATAGTATTTTTTGTTGACAGTTTGGCCGGTCGGAAGGAATTCGGAGTGCACCACACCTCGATGATCGAAGAAAACTGTCAACAAGACCTTGATTTTTGACTTGCTTTGACGTGGTTTTTTCGGCTTCGGCTCACCTTTGGCACGATATTTGGCCGATTGATCGTCTGTTTCTGGATCGTAAGCGTGAATCCAAGACTCGTCGCCAGTTATAATACGTTTCATGACACCTGGTAGTCGGAAAGCATTGTTTGATAGACGCTGTTTTTCAAGAAAATTGAGTGATTTTGGAACCAATCGTGTTTTCACTTTTCTTAGGCCCAAAAGATCTTTTAAAATGGTTTTCACTGATCCTTCTGATATTTCAACGATATCAGTAAGGTCTCTGACAGTTAATCGTCGATTCTCGAGCACCAACTCCTTGATTTTATTGACGTGTTGATCATCAGTTGATGTTGATGGCCGTCCTGGACGTGGTTCGTCGTCAACGCGTTCTCGACCCTCTTTGAATAATTTGTACCAATCAAAGCACTTTGCAACATTCTGAACGTTTCGGCACCAGAAATTTCATTCCGCACACAAAATTTAATGGAACTTCTTTGTTGAATAATTTCACTCATTGTAAAAATCGCCGAATGCACTTTTTGTACTTCAGAAAGACAAGCGTATACTAAACACTAATGATTACTTTGATGTGACATTTGGCACAGATGTCACTGACAGTCATACCAACGTAGAAAAAAATTTTTTTTAAGAATGGATTTCCGCGCGAAATTAAATTAAAAAGTCTTACTATTTTTTGCCCACAGTAGTATTTTAGTTTTTCTTTGATTACTTTGGTACTGAATTTCAAACAACTATAAGTGGCATCTATATCGTCAAAAATGAACTTCAACTGTAAACTTACGATGTTGGTCCTTAAGCTCTTCTAAGTTTTTGAATGCAAGCTGATGCTAAAATTCTAATATTATACTTTACAAACAACTCGACATAGTATGTGGAATATTTACATAGACTTTTTACTTGCATTAGCATAAATTTGGTGCATGAAATACGTGAATGATTATTTTGGATATCTATAAAGACCTAAGCTGAAGGTAAAAGTCAATTAAAATCCAATTCAGAACAAGTACTGCCGGTCAAAGTAAAAATAATACAGAGAAGAGCTCAGTTTTGTTTTTTCAAAGTGGATCTGATTCAAGAAATTCAGCCAAAAATTCAAAAATTGTGTGGGTCAATAAAATATATCAAAAGTTTGCATTAGTTTCTTGTCCCATTCGAGATTTATTCTCTTGTCATTGTCATCTTATATATGATTTTTTGCTCGAGAAACTTCAGCTGCTTGCTTGCTAAAGAGCGACTGGTAAAAGTCAGTAGTTATCTGTTTTTACTTTGCTTGATTTTATCAATTTCCACAAATATTATACTCTGACATTCCATTTAAGTTGTTCAAATCGTTCATCATCGGCAGATACATTACAATGGATAAAACGATAATTTAATTTTCATATTAGTTCTTAGACTATCACTAATGAGCTCACGTCATTTCATAAATTTTCCTACAACCTTCACGCTTTTCTAGTTTATTCAACTCTTTGTCGCGACAGAAAAAAATTATTTCAACGTTTTAATTTCAAATTAGTGCTATGCTTCCGTCCTTAATGAAAATATTATGTTTTGATTTTCAACTCTGTGTTTCCTATTGAAAGTTAATCGAAAATAAAACCTCTCCGACCTTGTGTGGAAAATTTATTCTCTGTAATTATTCAGAACTCAAATATCTCATTTTAATTATAATATTAACGTCAAAACATTTTCTACGTTTCTTTTCCATTTGACAAATTAATAGTCACGAATATTCATTACTTGTTTTTTTTGTCTTCTCTTCATTCACTCTTCAAATGATTTAAGCTCAGTTTCAATTAATTAGTCTTATTGTATAAGCCGCGCATATTTTGAACCGCATTATCCGCATAAAGATCCATGAATGTATTTGAGATGGTTAGATTTGGAGCTACTGCATGATTGTTGATATCTTGTTTAGATTTATCTAATTTGAACTGCATACGCTAGGCTTATCGAATCAGACGTTTTTGTCGTTCAGAATTTTTTCCGTATTTACAGCGTCCATCCTTGGAAAAGTCATCACTTACCAATGCGGTTCGTTAGCATCATTGAAACCGAAAGCGATCAGACAATCAGTTAATTGACTTTTCATTGCTTTTGGTAATTTACCGCTGCAGCTACTGAAACATAAAATGTTCATTATGATATTCACAAAAGTCGTTAGATAATCTAGTGCAATGATTAAGTCAGCGTTATACTTTCATAGATATTTTAGTTTAGTACAAAAGAGTGTTTATTTTAGATAGATATAGATGGATTTAGATGTATGATAGAGTTTTTTACAGGCTTTGCCTGTAATACTAGAACTAAATAAATATCCTATTGTGCATATTGTGTTATGATTTCAATAAAAAAAAATGTTTTTATACTAATTTCTTTAAGCTCATGATAAAATTTGTCAACGACCATTTTTAAAGTTTCATAGTTTTTTTATTTTCCTGAATTTCAATACTAAAAACCACCTTCTTCCTTGACTACAGCCTGTTATATTGACCCTCAATTCATCCACTCTGACACAGCGCACCTTAAATAAGATCAAATACCAGTTTAACTGCACTTACTCGTAATTATTACCTCATCCAGATGCCATTCAGAAAAAATATATCTCTTGGTGATGATCTAGCTCGTTCTTAATGGATCATTAAACGCCTGGTCATCAATGTCAACCGCATTGTAAATATTTAGCTGAAAAAAATCGTTCTGTCACCATCGTTGTATTCGCTCTGTTGCGTTTACAATTAAAACTCGTAATGTCGTGGTGGTTTGCTTTGAGGGCCATTCTTCAATATTCTGAGCGGGAAATACTACAATTGATGATTGATTTACAACACGGTCATAATGTAGATACTAAATTAAAGTCCTAGCCCGATTCAATTTGTTTATGGCTTGATTTGCTTTAGATATGTATTATGATTTTGATTTAGAATATTCTCATGAGCTGTCGACATTCGTCTTGAAAATTTTATTACTTTGTACAAATTAAGGAAATACTAGGAAACAAAAATTTGGCTCTGAGATAGTCTATAATATTCAATAAGTACTTTCTGAAATTGAATTCTGTTTGAAAAAACTTGGACTTGCAAAAAAAAAGTTTTTGCTTTCAAAAGATAAGGTAACGCTGTAGTCTCTGCGATTTGATGATCATAAAGCAAGATTTGATACTATAAAAATCCGTTTGCAAATGATGCTAACTATAGAGGGATTAAATTACTCTGAGCTATTCTATGGCACCAGTATATAGAAAGTAGGACAAATGGACAAAATTAGACATTTCGATGATAAAAACGAGAAATGAAAGTAATTCTCCAATCTAAACACTACAAACCTCTAGGAAAAGTAGAGAATGAAGGGAAGGTAGAGGAATGTACAGTGTGAGCATAGGTATGATCAGAAAAAAGGATTTCAAAATTAAATACAAGCTTTATCTTTCCATTGTGGCGTAAAAAAGGGGGAGAAGCCTAGGATGCAAATATTGTGCTTCAATGAAGAGTATTTGGTTATGAATGCTTTCGTACCATCAGCGTAGGATGTATTTCATAATACCAGTGGCGTGGCGTTCATGGAAGCAAGGGAAGCATTGCTTCCCTTACATTTGGCTGACACAAAATTTTAAATTGTTTTTTTTTTCGAAATCGTGAAATAGTCGCGTATAAACAATTATTGACAAAAATTTCTCAAACCAAATTGTGAACATCTCACACAGTTGATCTGATAACACCACAGAATGAAAATAATGAAAGCACAACAACGGCTTGGAAGCAACGTGAAAATTGCATCTATGACCGTTTACTTGACCCCATGTAGACTAGACTGTGACGTCATTAAAAAAAAAATGTGTGTATACGATCTGTTTGGAAATTGCTTCCCTTCGGAAAATTTTCACGCCACGCCACTGCATAATACGTGTGATAGGTCCGAGGGGAGAGGACCTAGTTGCCTACTCTGTGGTTAAGAAGAAACTAACAAATTTTTACTCGGCAAATATCCTTGAAATGTTACAGCTTAAGTTCGATTAAGGAGATAAAAGCTAAGCCAACTGAAAAATATTTCAGCGACTCCGAAATTCAGTAGCTTTAGAATAAAGATAGGATGTTCAACTTTGTCGAAAGCCTTACTGAAGTCCATGTGAACTGTGTCGATTTGGTAACCTTTCTTCATTTAACACATACAAGTACTGTCAAGTTTTTGGTAGCTAAGCGAACTTTTCTAAAGACGCAAATCAAAAAGTAATTAAAGTTTAACATTAACAACATTTTCAAACAGTTTAAGATAGGTAGATCAAATGCAATGCCCGTGTGTTTTTGACAAGTGTCCATCGCAATTTTTTAATATGGGAGTTACTTACGAAGACACCCAATAAGATGGGAAACGCCCAGATGCGAGTGACCTATTCAAAATAATTTGCAGACTGCTGTCAACTATTTGATACACTCACGTTAGAAACCTGGAGGGACAAAAAATCAGAATTTTAATGGAAATATACTTAAAGTCGATTTACACGAGCGGTTTTTTGCTGGACCCAGCACGAGCTTTTAGGAAAGGGAAGTGAAGAACGGAACGGAACAGCAAGCAGCAATGGTCTAGTCGATCATCGAGCAAGGCAGCAGTTCTTCTTGGTTCATCTTCTTGAAAACAGTCTGGGGCTCAGACATTTTTTGTTGGAAAGTGTGATTTAGTCGGCCCTCAGACGTTCAGCAGAGCGCATCGGTAAAGCTTGATCAAAATTGAAAGTGAAAATGTCGGACCAGCTTATGTGGAGCCAGGAATTAATAACTATGTTATTATTGGAGTACGATTGCAAAGAAAGTTCATATAATTCTACGCATAGAAACTATATAAATAGGAATATGCGGAAAAAACTGAAAAGTTTATATAGGACAATTAGTTTGTATGCAAGCTGGAGCATAATTTAAGTACGGAGAAGCCAATTCGCGAAGAAATTACGGCTGGTAGCAGCTTCCAAAAAAGTGAATGTGGTTTGGAAAAGATTTACCTGCGAAAAATGTGGTGTTTCGATCGGCTGAAATTTGTAAAACGACACTGCGCTATTAAAGCATCAGTATCCAATTTCAATAAAGTAATTATTTTTAATGAATTCTAGGATATATCAATTGCAGAATTCAATTTCTTCCACGCCTTAGGTAACAAAGTTGTTGTATTTTTCTTGCCAGTCTAATTTTCCCTCAATTACAAAATATTCCGCAAACTGTTGCCTTATTACTACAGCCACCCTTTGGTCACGCATAGAAGCTATTTTACCTTTTCTTGTCTTGATTTATTGTTTTTTCCGTATCTGTAGCATAGTTATTCTGATTATGATGCATTAAGAAAACTGTGAGCTAGCACAGCAAAATACCGCTCATCTAAACTTACAGCAAGCACCATCGTCCAGCAAACTCTGTACTGGTAAAGCACAAAACCGCTCGTCTAAACCGGCTCTTAGGAAACAAGAGTTTTTATAATCACAATACATTTGACTGGGGATGAATTGGAGCTACTACAAAGTGTAACCAGAAATTATCCAATGTTATGATCGCGGTCAGTACAAAACATAGAGTAAAAAGGGAAAAACTCAAATCCGTAAATATTCTATCCTCGAATTTTCAAGGCTGCCAGTTTTGTTTAGATATCTAATTTGATTAGATAATATGACAAAAGGTTGCAGAAAGTCATTGTGTGTTCAAATGGATTATACTATTTGGTCTTCTTCAGTAGCTCTCCCATGTGTCCTGCTCTCAAACTGTGTGGTATTATAAGAAGTAACAACATCAGACGAAAGTTTAAAAAAAGCTTCCAGCATATCCTATTGACTGTTCAGCTTTGGCTTGGTACTATGAGTTTTCTGATAACCGAATGGAACTAGTTTTTGCTAAATGTAAAATTTATAAAAAATATTTGCTGGTCTTATGTTAGAGGAAAAAAATGATGAAATGGCAACAAATTGATGCAATGTCAGGGTGACGTCATTGTTAGAACAAATACTATTGATATCTCACTTGTTGTGCTCTTATTCATTCCATCGATATTATCTTAACCAAAAGAGTTGATGAACCTTTTTGCTTACTCTCAGTCGGTAGGTTGTTGTGAATAGGTTTCTTCAGCAGAGATAAAAATGATTTGCCATTGAAGCAACTAATTTCTCGAGACATATGCCTAAGGTTCACAGATCAGCTTTGGCTTGGGATGTAACATTGGAAGCTAAATAGAAGATGTTCATTAAAGAAACAAAAAAATAACCATTAAAAAAGCAACTTCGACCGAATCACTTTCCTTCGAATCACTTTCCAAAAAAAATTATATGGAAAGTGATTCGGTGAAGAATTATTTGAAAAAAACAATGGTGTGAAATAAAAAAAAATTATAAAATATTTGCAGTAACTGGAAGTAAGAAAATTCTGTGAAATAATGAAATTTGTAATAAATTAAGAAAAAATTAGTACAGAAATATCAAACATGTGTATTGAATTGCAAATCAGCTCCTATATGATATACAGATAAGGGATATTATTGTTGTTCTTCTTATGCCGGCGAAAGCACGTGGCGTCGCAACCTACCTTAGCTAATGCATGGGAGGATTTTGTTGAAACATTTTCTTCGGAGAGTGGTGCCGCCAGAGCCTTAAAAATTGAGTCCTTGTCTCTAGGCATAGCTATGATAAATTTTGCCACCGAGTGAATCATTTATGAATATCTAATGTCATTTATTAGTGTCTTATGTTTTCAATATAGATTCGTAAAAACAGAGATTTCATACTAGATAGGCTCCTTGGTTGGAGTTTCAGGGTGGCTGTTGGTACACACGCTATTTACTATGGATTTCCCGCTTTACAATGACTAGAGGTGTTCTCTGGATCTGACGCCTGCTTAGCACTTATTTTGAAAAAATCATTATACAGTCAACTCCGGTTATAACGAACCTCAAGGGACCGGGAAAATTGGTTCGCTATAGCCGATGTTCGTTATAGCATAAAAAATACACATAAGAGACATACATATACACATACACATAATTTTTATTTATGCATCAATGTTCAAAAACAAAAAAAGTAAAATAAAAAATATTTTGCGAACTATCCATTGATTGAAAATTTGTATTCTTAATTTATGCGCGTACATATATTATTTATACATTCTGAAAATAATTTGTTATTTTAGTTTGCATGTGGGTGTTCAGTGCTGTCTTGTCCGTTTTTGCTTCTAATTCAGCCAAACTATTTAGAATAGTTTGAGATGCATCTCGCGATTGAAGAAAGGTACGAAGTTCACTTAAATTTTGTTTTGCTGCACTAACAGTTATAACCGGTGCTCTATGTGGCATGTCATCTTCATCCTCATTTTCCGAATTGTCACGATAAGTGCTGGCACAACCTCTTACAGAAGAAACGATGTCATTGTCGGTTAAAAAATCAGATGTGATGAGGCTATTATCTACGGTGATGTAGTCACGTGAAATGAAGGTACTGGACCCTTCGGAACTTATGGTCCTCGATTCCTGTTGACCTTCTTCGATTGATATTTCATCGTTAGCATTTGGTACACCTTTTTTTTATTGTTTGAGAGGATACTCCTTGCCAAGATCTATGAATAAGATTGATCGCGTCCATAATAGTAACAGTAGCTGTTGTCCCAGCATCAATGTTTTGAATAATATTTAACAAAAAAGCTTGCCGATAGCGACTTTTTAGGGCATGTATAACACCCTGGTCCATGGGTTGAAGTAATGAACTAGTATTTGGTGGCATAAAAACAAGCTCAATGGATCGTTACTGGTCAACTGTTGAGTGCGCTGGGCAATTATCCACTAACAAGACAATTCTCCGTTTGTTTCTAGTACATTCTACATCCCATTTCCGTAAGTAGTCGGTGAAAATTTCAGATGTCATCCATGACTTGGTGTTTGTACGATAATCAACAGGTAAACTCTTCACGTTTTTAAAACATCGCGGATTTTGTTCTTTGCCTATTACTAGCAGCTTTCGTTTCTCTGATCCCGACATGTTGGCACATACTAAAAGTGTTATTCTATCCTTAGCTTGCTTTCCCCCTTTACACTGCTCTCCTTTAAATTTTAAAGTTCTGTCGGGAGTTAATTTATAGAAAAGGCCAGTTTCGTCGGCATTGAATATGTCATCAACGTGGAATTCTTGTTTAATTAATGGCCAAACAGTGATACTGCTGCTTTGCCCACAATTTTCTCGCTGCATACATTATGACGTGCTTTCCATCGCTCGGTCCAACCTTCACTGCAAACAAATTCGTTCTGTATTATCCTGGCGAAATCTTCTGCTTTCGTTTTTAAAACTAAAACTATTTAATCGCTGTTGAGTGGACCATTTTAATAACATTTGATCGACATCATCGCGCACGGATTTCCAATTCTTTTTTTAACTTTCACGTTAGTTTTTTCGTATGCACTAAGCAATTCCAGCTTATTTTTGTAAATTGTTCCTAATGTAGACTTGCACAAATCTCTTTCTCGGCATGCGACACTCTGCATTTTCCCACTTTCAATTTCACGGATAATTTCACATTTTTCCTCTAATTGTTCCTCCATTGTTCTTCACGTTTTTCAATGCAGAATATTATTTCGTTACTACATAGACGAACAATACAATCACATTCGGGGAAGTCCCCAATTATATCGAGGTGTTCTTTACGCACACTCTTCACACTCACCGTACACATCGAAGCATAGTTCATAGATTAGTGTCACGAAGTTTGTGATAGCCATGTTTTAATCCAAATCGGATGGAAAGTTAGTTCGTTACATCCGATAGTTCGTTATATACGAGTTCGCTATAAACGTTTATTTTTAATACATTTCCTATTGGTCACGTGCCGGGACTTAAGAATAGGTTCACTATAAACCATGGTTCGTTATAACCCGGGCCGTTATAACCGGAGTTGACTGTATATCTGACCTGGACTTGAATGTATGGCCAGCTATCTAGATGGCCTATGGTGAGATGTCAGATATTATGTATAGTTTTCTTAATATCACAGGTGTGTGGATAGACCTGGGTCAAACCATTGACCATTAGGATGCAATATATCAAAGTAAAATTGGTAGTGCAGTGGCAGATTATATTGATCGCGCAGGGTGAATTTTTCAGTAAAACTTAAATATGAATTTGAAGTCTAAGAAATCATAGATGCTCCTATGCGATATAGTCCACCAACCATATTAGTAAATAAGCCTACAATAAGCAATTAAGTATGCCTCACATCGCTTGCTGCAAAAGACGATTGCATAAACGCTCAAATGTCACAAGGACTCTATCCCGAACTTTTTTCGTTTAATTTGAGTTGCTGCATTCTGACGTGGTCGAGCTAATTCGCTCGCTGATCCTGAATCCAGGTTCAAACGTCGGCTCGGAGGCCTATGTTTGCAGCGTTGTCCCAATAGGACTGTTACTGAACCTGAGCGCCGCCTAGCTCGTGATCGTAGCGCTAGAATCAACGATAGTATGCGGATAAAGCTTGAGGTGGGGACTCTTTCTGATAGCAGCGAAATTTTCGAAGGGGGAGGCGTACTTCTATGTAATATTTCGCAATTGAATCTGGTGAACCACAATGCAGCGAAAATTTCGCTGTCAATGCAACCAAGGCACCAACCTAATTCATTTTTTTTTCTGTTGCATTGCTAAACCCTGTTGTACGAGGATTAGGTTGCCTTATCACAATACATATCAGCCATCGCTTGTCTATTCCACCAGACCATTCTACCTAATTCAAGCAGACTTAATTCAACCTAATGGTGATGCCAACCTACGGTAGGTATCACCGCTAGCGAAGCGAAAAAATTAGAAATTTGGCAAATTCTGACGCTTCGAAAATTTTGGCCGTCGGCATTGTGGATATTACCATACAAAACAGTGCATTCTAATTTTTTTGACAGCGGCTTTTCTCGGCCCAGTGCGAAAAATCGTTGTATAGTGATTCAGGCTATAAAGTGGAAAGCGTCTGCAATTGTAAAAGATGATAAGAACGAAACAGATGATATTGTGCCTGTGAACGATAACAGGGGACGCGTATTGAAGTCACCGCTTTCGCCATCGCTTACCAAGTCGAAGCTCATTAAAGCTTCTAACAATCACGTCGATATCATCAAAAAAGGAATTCACTGAATATCTAAACGTTACTGTAGATGAGAAATTATAAATCTTCGTTAGTAAATTATTAATTAGTTATATAGTCACTGTTTATTTTTTGGCATTATGAGAAAACTCTTTGTGTTGAAAAACTTAACCTACTATATTCAAAAAATATTTTCGATTATGTTGTACCAACATCATTCAAAGCTATAGGCATGAACCAATTACTAGTCAAACACTTTTCGTTCTTGAATACACAAAAAATCATTCTTATAAGACAGAAATTTGACTCAAATCAATTAAATATCTCTGTAACTAATTTTTACGAATAGATAGAACCATCGATATTTTTTTCCGACACTTATTTTTGAATATTTAGACAATTAGCCAAAATGGTGAAACTATATTTTTGTATTTATTACGTCACCATTGGACTAAGCATTGACCTACTTTCATAAAACACCAGCCGTAATGCAAGGGTACTTAGAAACTCAATTTACATACTACACATAATTCACAGAAAAAGTTTTGAATCATAATTCCATTGTGCGTTCGAATGTCAATGTTGAAATTGTGAAAATATCAAGACCACCTTGAATTCCACATTAATCAAATAAATTCAATCTGGCTTACAATGAGACATTCGAAATCTGTGTGTGATCCAGTGGAAGACTATTGCATAAACTCACATTAATTGATCGACTACAAAATACCTTTACGAGCTCCAAAGATCTAATTGGTACTCCCACATAGCTGCTGCTCAGCGATCAATACTGTCTGAGCTCACGATAAAAGTGTGATAGTCTCCGCTAATATTGACTGATCTGTGTTGATTGCACCTGATCGCAATAAGTAGCTGAGCGCGATCTATGACGGAATCACAGGCCAATGTTAATAGCATAAAATATTTTGCGACATTGACATTGACATTGATTAACGACAGACAACATTGGTTTTCGCAAGTTACATCAGATACACAAGTAGGTAGGAGGCGAATGCCATTTTTAGCACTTCACTTCGAAGATACTTTCGTAGTTTGTCTCTTTAACTAATGTTGAATACATTTGACTTATTTCTATGTATTGCGCTAATGGTCCAATTTAAATGCATGGAAACCTGTATATTAGATCAGATTGAAATTGGTTAATCTGTTTTAATAAGATTCTGATCTAAGAAGACAATGAAACTTAGGTTTTCTGTTATGGTAAAGACATAAACTTTGGTTAAATAGGTACTTGCCTGAAGAGTCGTGGAAGCGAAAGTCTGAAGCATACATCACAATTTATGTTTACAAAAGCTACTACACTTACTCTACACATAAATTATATTACTAATAAATACCAATAACCAAGCTATTTATGAGGTTACTAATAAATAAGTTATTTATTAGTAAACCAAATGAAATAATAATGCGGATAATCATTAATTTTTTCATAGAACTAAAAACTTAGTTCCGTGTATTCTTCAACGATATCAAAACTATTTCAATAAACAACTTCATTTGATGTTGACATAAACCACTTGCTGCATCCTATCACACCTCTTCACTCAGCTTATCTAAACTGTTGAGTCTTTGTTCCCCACAATTTTCAATATGTTGCATTGCGTCAATGATGCACACGCCACTGCCATATACCTGCAAGAAATCTCTGCGGAATTCCAAACATCACCGTATTAAATTAGCTGGAAATCGAAAATTGGCTCGGCAGCTAGCCGTAAATTAAAAACATTTATGCGAGCTCGGCAAGTTGGTTCTAGTGCATTTTCGTAAGCTATCAGAAATTTGAAAATCTGTTCCTCATATTTACTTGAATTTTCAACGGCAATTGCATTCCGAAAAACTAATCGTTACCTGATCGATCGCATTCTCTTGCAGCTGGTTTTTCTGCGCAACAAACTGAGTCTGACGAAAATAGAAAACCTGGTAAAAATGTTCTATTACGAAATTTGCATTTTTGGATTTTACTGGAAGACATTCCCGACATGGGCCAAACAATGAACACACTATTTATTGGTGCCGTGATGCATCCGCCTCACATCTAAAAATAATTGAAATTATCGCAAGAAGCAAACTAGAATCGAACATTAGCCACATGGTCATTGCGATCGTATAAAACAATATTCATATGTGCGAGATGCGATCGATGTCCTTGAGCTACCTGTGCAATTACGCGAGCATATTTGTTGATCATCATACACAAAGCATGCATACCGCTTCCACCGCTTTGACGTTATCGACTAAGATTCTTGCGAATTCATTTTGGCCAAGGAAAACAGACATCGTCTTTGAGATTGTATGCGAAGTTCATTGTCAATGTCAGAAAAAGCTCCACGGTGATCTCAGTATTCAAGCGATTTCGTAATTAAAAACGTTTTTTTAACGATGCGGCTGGTATTGTTTTGGTGATGATTGATTGTTTAGATAAGCGAAGGCGTAAAAATGTGGGCCAGGACGTTCTGGAATTTCATAATTAGTCAATATTTAACCAAAACTCAAAAATAGTATGGTATGATTACGTTTTTATTTAAAGAGTGATATAGTCTTGCTGCAAGACGCATTAAAGTTTAGGTAGCAAATCATTGTGAAAATAAATGAGTCACGTATAAGATCCACAGATAGAACAAACGATCATACACTTATAAGACAAGCATACCAATAATAATTCTATTTATTGCAAACAGTGTAAGCCTGAACGTAATTCTGGCTATTATTTCATATTCAATTGATAGAAAAGACCAATTAGCATGGAAACGGCTTGAATTGTTATACCACTCGTGTGTTGACATTAACAAAATTGTGCTAACTAGCGTGGTGCAAATCACCATTGAAAAGCTGAAACAAACAATGGCACTGGGTCACAATTCACACATGATTGGCGTTTGTATGGCAATAGCGCGCTAGTGCGAATGTCAACAAATCGAACTGTTTGTCAATTGCAAACATACTTAGTCGATTGAATAAAAATACATATCAAACATGGATTTTCTATATAAGGTAGGCACTTTTTGTGCCTCACAATTTATTGTTGTTATAAATTTAAATTTAAATTGATTTGTTCAAGTGTTATATGGTAGTTGGAGTTTTAAAGCAATTTGGGCCATATAACGTCTTTGAATAGTATTATTATTTTGAGTATTTGAAGCCGTGGTTTCCACTGAATTCGAAAAAATAGTGGACCGTTTTTATTTCCATAGTGATCCCTCTTGTTTCTAATCGCACCAGTATTAAACATTCTAAAAGCTGAAATCTCGAGTTTTGGTCCATTTATACTAGACCGGACCTCCTCCTCAAATTGTATGATCCAATGTAATCCCTGGCTTCGTATCCAGATCGAAATTCGCATAGTAGATTTTCCTATGAAATAGAAGATGGCCGAGCCTCGATAACTTTTACAACTTTAAGAGCCTTTTGCACGTATGGTGGGTCTGCTGCACGTGCAGGTAAAACAACGGGTTTACTTGCGCAAACTGGTTTGTATGGGGCAACCCGTGCGTGTGGCCAGCAAATCAGTAGCACGCAAAAGACGCAGCTTTCGTAACCGTTGAACTGTCGGAAAATTGGCTTACACAAACTGGGTTTGCATGCGGTAAAGCTTGTAGGTCTGGCAGCAGAACAAGCCATGTGTTCAGTTATGGGGAATTTTGACTGAATGCAGTTGTTTTTACTGATTTTCGAAGAAAATTATATAAATTGGAAGAAAATTGATCATCGTAAAAATTACACAGCGTATTGATGTTGACTAAGATTTAACACACATGGATTTTCAAGACAGTGCTTGTAACTCTGTAGCTACGGCAGGCTCCTGAAAAAAATCCTTCATATCATCGACCCTCTTGGAAAATTTTTGCTTTATGACAAAAACTTCATATCATTGATAAATTTGAACTTTTGTCCATCATGTTAAATTGAAAATTTCAAAATTCCGATTTGCAAAAGAACGGCAACCCATCACCAAATTACCTCTATTTTCAGCACTTGAAACTTCTGTACACGAGAACTGACGCTGACGACCGGCTAATTTGATCATAATGAAATTTACAGGACATATTGGTATGAACTAGGACCAGGTTTGATTGAAGTGATTTTTGGTATCATCTTGAAAAATCACTGAGAAAAAAATCTGCTTTTTGGCCTATAACTTTTGATTCAAATATCACATTTGGTTGATATAATACTACAAAAAAGTGTATAACGTCTTTCCTTATTTTTTTATCACTCAAAGACAATTGCTTCGAAAATCAGTTTTCTAGCAGTTCTGATGCGCTAGACTTTTTTTTAGATATTGTTTCTTTATTTTAGGGCATGGCAAAATTTTGAGATTAATTTTTCTTTCACATAAGCACATAGATGAAACAAGTCTATTTTATTACGTATATGCCAATCAGCAAATTTTTGAAAAACAGTTTCTACTCTCCTTCACATCAACATGCCGATTCATAAGTGTCCGGAAGAAAAATAAGCGAATGAAGATATATGTATGTATGTAAGTCTGCCGCATAGCTAGCGATATTTTCATAAATAACCTCCTCAATAATAATGATGAGCTATTATTGCCGAATTGATAATAACCTGCCAAAAGGCCGATCATAGGATCAAAAAAAACATAATTTTTACATTCTGAAGTTTGAAACCAAGAAAAGAAAAAAGTTGAATAATCATTGAAGTTTGGGGCTGGCTAGCACATACATATAAGATTTAGAGATTTTCCCATTTACGCCAAATTTGGCGCGAATATAAACTCTTGGATCATCAGACATCTCTTCATAGTGCATACCTGACTGGGGGATTATTGATTTTATTTATATTAGTTGTGATAAGTTTTGCAACTTGCGAGTTTTATCCAACGATAATAGTTTCTCATAAATTATTTTGAAGTTCATGTAAGTGATAACCCTGAAAATATTTCCAACTTATGGGTTTCAATGCATTCTTAAGATCAAAGTTGTACATGGGCTTCGAAAGAGGTTGGTTGTAATAAAGAGCATATGCGGTAGAATATGCACTCAAAATTGGCACGATTCTTTTACTGTATTAGTGTTTCAAACAAAGAGTTGGACTGCATACGATATAAAGCAATGTTGCGAAGTGTATTGCTAAGAGGAGCAGGGGCGGCTCGTCGATATACGCAGAGGAAGCAGTGTTTTCTTTGCTAAACCACTTGGTATCAACAAAAACAAATCATTAAATAATCAATATTTAACAATCAAAGTAATGAAATTTATTATCATACAAAAGACAAAACTCCATTGCCACTATGGATAAAATGGTATTATTTTACTGCAACTACAGAGCTTTCAAGGTAAATTTACAGCGACGCAACGAAAACTCAAACGTTTTATTACAAACTACAGGCACTGCATACCATTCAATTCAAAACACACTACACAGAACACTGAAGGAATCTTGCTTCAATGCTCAAACTCGTTATATTCGCTTAGATCTACTTAGACGCTTTGCCTCAATGGTGCCCATAAAAATGTTGCAGTCAATTTACTCAAGTAGCATTGCGGACGCTGCTCAGATCACAGCGTCTTGGTAGATAGAGAAACTCAAAAAACCCTTACCCCAACCGCCCGCTGAACGACCATAAAATCTTTGTTAATGAATGAACTTAATACGCTGAAAAGCTAGAAGCGACTCTGTTATGTTGCTGTTTCCCCTCATGATTTATCTGTAGATTCTCTTCTGCTCCTCTTCTTACGAGTCTTTCCCCTTAGGAATTGATGCATTTTTGGCTTTATTCACATGTACACATGTACGGTGCAATGTATTGTGATGTTCTTGTGGAGAATAGAATAGTAGGAGTTACCTTTTGTGTGAAATTTTTCCCAGATCGGTTTTTTGTGTCTGCTTTGGGTTTGCTTTCCCAAAAGACGTAGTTTTTTGCTGGTGTTTTGGGTGAAATGACCGCTTGATGGCTTTGGACGCCTATGTTGACGCTGGAAAGTCATCCGCGTCTCTGTGTTGTTTCTGTTTCCCGTCATGGTCTACGTTACAGAGTTTGTAGATTCTCTTCTGCTCCTTTTCTTACGAGTTGTTCCCTTTCTGATTTGATGTATTTTATGCTTTATTCGCATGGTGTATGTACGGTACAAGTTATTGTAATGTTGATACCGAGAATATGTAGAAGTAAAATTGTTTCGTGTGCAATTTTCCCCAGATCGATGTTTTTAAATCTGCTTTGGGTTTACTTTCGCAAAATGAGTTTCTCGGTTCAGGGGCTTTGGGTGAATATGGCTACTTGATTGCTTTCGTCTATGTTGATGTTATTTCTATGTTGAATTTCTGAAGTTTTTTCTTTAGCATTTATAGTTTACATTAGGTGAATTTTTTTTTGTCTTCTTCGCAAAAAAATGCACCTGTTATAATTTATTGGACTTGAATTTTTTGCATTGTCAGTATTAAAACGGTCGGTTAAAGATAAATAAAAGGTTAGTTTTTAAAGTAAATTATAACAGTAAACTCGTTAAAGTGGTAGCGTATTGAAAAGATGCTGTTTCGAAAAGTTAATATTTACCCGTTTAATATTTATTTTAAAGTGGATAACCGAAATTGCTGTGATTGTGCCATTGAGGATTTATTGTGGCAGCCTTTTTCATCTAGATCAATTGAGCGGAAAAAGGGTTTTATTGATTCTTGGCAACCAAGGTCACTAATTCCGTTCAGTCAACTGTTCGCAAAAGTTAACTATATTAGGCAATTTTATTGCAAATTAGATGAGGGATTTATTTTTATTGTGGTACTGGCTATCTAATTTAGTTTGCTATAAGATGCATTATATCCTCAATTTTAAGCTATTTAGAAACTTTCACCACTTAATTAGCCTGTAACATGTTTTCAACTTGATTATTTTATAATTCAAAAAAAAATTAAAGAAATTAGTATGTTTTTTTTGGTTTCAAATACTCTGCAAAAATGAGATTGTTGACCTTAGTGAGTAAGAATATCACTGAAATAAGTTGTTGACAATCAATCACTAACTTTTAATACGAAAATGTTCAGCATTGCAATACATAATTGATTATTACACGATATTTCAAAAAAATCGCATGTATAGTTTACTATGCGCTTCATAAGTATGCTCATATATTAAATGCTTTTATATTTTGCTTGTGCTTCCATAAGTCTCAAAACCACGAGCCACCACTGAAGAGGAGGGATTTCAAAAGGAGAAGTGAAAAGAAACCATGAAGAAATAAAATGGCTGTTTTGATCATGCTCGATCGCCTATGGTACGATTTGATCCAGGAACAACAAACGATATTACGACCATTGTCACACAAGCCTAACTACCTAATCTATAACAGCAAAAATGTGTTTGGGAAATTGAGTTCGATCATAGTGAGTGATACACTAAACCACTTGAAAATACTGCATCATTTTTTTCAACTCTTCTGCTGTAAATAAACAAATGTACATATTAGAATGAATGCGTACTCTACTGCAAAGTACCAGCTATGTAGATATCGCAATTAAAATACCGACCCCACTTAAAATTCCTGTATGATTCCGATTGCCGTTATTAAAGCTAGTTCGCAAATACTAAATATCTATTGTTAAACGATCTAAGCACCAACATATGTACATACCTGATAACTGTTATGCAACTCGAAAACAAACAGTACTCATTAAATCAAATCACGTATTATCTACCCCAATGTAAAACACGATGCGCTTATCTAATGTGGGTCATTGTTTTGTGTGTAATTTACATTCCGCAAATAGTCAATATGGGGTGTTCATATTTACACACCCACTTGCGTTGATCCAGCGGTAATAGTTGAAAACAGAAATCCAGAAAAGCATACGTGCATGCATACACAGTCCATATCAAATTTCAATCTGCACATGAATCAATGCAAATTGAATCGATTAAGTAAATTTCCAATTGTTAAAGAAACGCCAAATGAAATTCAATGCCACTCGATCCATAAAATCATCTAATCACAGGCGACGACGAAAACTGGCCGGCATAAATCGTGATGCGATTCTACTTTCATTTTGCGAATCCTTTGATCATACATACGGGGCATTTCACATGAAGCGGACAACGAAAAAAAATCAAGGCTCTGGATTTCGTTCATATTGTGCATAATGGTACTTCTAGAAGATATGAATGTGGATGCACAAGTTTTTGTTTCTATGAGGTTTAGTTGCCGAGTTATGGGCTTCTGAATAATTGACAAAATTGATAAAAGGTTTTTTTGAAAGCGAATTCTGAGATTCAAAATAAAATCTAAAAAACATTAAACATAATGATTGGTATAGAAAATTAGCTGTTCTTTTTAATTTTGAAATTAGATTTGAAAAATAAATTTTTTTTCCTGTGTGGAACCGGAAATAGACACTTTAACTCGTAATTTGAATAATTTGGACCAGGTTAATTTTGTTTATTTTTATAACAAAACAAAGCTTAAAGTATACTTATTTTATCATAAAAGTTTTAGAATGGGATGGGTAGTAGTTTAGGAGGTAGGTGAATTTCAATACATAAAAGTCGCATGGAACGTGGTACCGAGAGCTTGCTTAGGACAGCTAGTTGGCTCGAAAACAAAAATTGATTTGAAATGTGATTAGTAACGCCATCTCTTATCTGAAAAATGTTTTATTTTCCCATAAAAACCCAATTAAAATATATGACGCATATATAATATATTTGGCGCCAAGCCAATTCAAATTTTCCGTTATTTTTCGAGTTACTGTTCAACGTTTGCAATGACTATTACTTTCGTTGATAAGTTAAAGAGTCTTTATTATGTGTATTATGTCTCCGTTCGGCTATCGATGTTTCAACCCATTCGATTTGAAGTTTCATCGGAAGGCTAATGACCTAAGAAAAATTCCAAGAATATTAGCAGAAAATAAATTATGTCAAATCTGCAGGGAAAAACTAATCGTAGAAACACCTCTAGTTATTAAAAAAAAGAACTAGTTTAAGAAACGAGAGTAAAATTGTAAAAATTGTGAAATAAATTCATTTTTCCATACACAAGTACCTTTTTTTCACTAAGTAAATCAGCATTAGCAATTTTTAATATTTTATCTTCTACATATAAGTGACACAAGTGATATATGATAGTTTTACTACAAATATTTTGCTTTCACACTCACTACCTATCATAATCAAGCTCCCGGTACCATGCTCCATGCGACTTTTATGTATTGAAATTCACCTACCTCCTAAACTACTGGCCATCCCATTCTAAAACTTTTATGATAAAATAAGTATACTTTAAGCTTTGTTTTGTTATAAAAATAAACAAAATTAACCTGGTCCAAATTATTCAAATTACGAGTTAAAGTGTCTATTTCCGGTTCCACACAGGACAACAAATTTATTTTTCAAATCTAATTTCAAAATTAAAAAGAACAGCTAATTTTCTATACCAATCATTATGTTTAATGTTTTTTAGATTTTGTTTTGAATCTCAGAATTCGCTTTCAAAAAAACCTTTTATCAATTTTGTCAATTATTCAGAAGCCCATAACTCGGCAACTAAACCTCATAGAAACAAAAACTTGTGCATCCACATTCATATCTTCTAGAAGTACCATTATGCACAATATGAACGAAATCCAGAGCCTTGATTTTTTTTCGTTGTCCGCTTCACGTGAAATGCCCCATACGCTTTTACTCGCAAAATGGGCCTTCGGAGCACTGTTAAAAATATTGAGAAACAAATCGCGAAACACCCGTGATTGGAATTCAATTAATGAACAGAATTAATTTGCCGTGCTGTTTTTTAAATTCACCAAGTCCTGATGGATATTAGAAATCAAAAGCATTTGACGTCACGTCTATTGCAAATTATTCGCAGCATACCCGTGCAAGAAGTGAAACCGAAACAGACCCGGGTCCAATTTTGCAGTGGTTTTCCAAGAGCTCGTTAATAAATAGTTATGCAAGCTTTGTATTCACAGCGCGTACGCTCGATATGATGACTTAATTTAATAAAAATAGTGTCATTATGAAAAACAATAGATTTGAATGAAATTGAAAAACAATAGGTTGAATTGCCAATATGATAGGGGAGGCAGCAGTGTTGTGTTTGCGATATATGTATTGTCTAAATTGGTGATTTGAATTGATGGGCTGCGTTTCGTTTGTTCGCTAGATAATTGGCTGGTGGTAGCGTTGGGTGTTTATTAGTTGCAAGTAACTTAATCAATTGGAGTATTATTCATGATTTCAAGGCCGTAGTCGATATATTGAAGCCATTTAATGAAACATGTTCTTTTTTGTGGAACAATAGATGCTTTGGGATTTTCATTGGAAAAGTGCATTGCTATAAAGCTTCGTATATTGTATCGACAGGCTCATTATTTAAATAGATATTCGCTTAGAAACTTCGATGTTAGTTTGTATCTAGATTGCATCTGAATTGAATGCTTTCCTATAAGGGGCATTTTACGTGAAGCGGACGACGAAAAAAAGGTGAGGTTCTGGATCTCGTTCGTATTGTGCATAATGGTACTTCTAGAGGATATGAACTTGGATACACAGCTTTAATTTTCTATCAGGTTTAGTTAAGAATTGAATAAGTTGATGAACGATGTTTGTAGAAGCCGATTTTGAGATTCAAAAAAAAAAATTTTAAAAAGCTTTTAACATATTACATGTTATAGAAAATCAACTGTTCTTTTTAATTTTAAAGTTAGATTTGGAGAGAAAAAAAATTATTCCTGTGTAAAACCGAAAGTAACCACTTCAAATCGTTATATGAATAACTTGAACCAGGTAAATTTTTTATTTTTGTAACAAAACTAATCTCAAACTATACTTATTTTATCGTAAAAGTTTTAGAATGGGATGGCCAGTAGTTTAAGAAGTAGGTGAATATCAATACATACAACTGGGCTATTTCAACTGAAAAGTAGGAAAAGACTTCTTACACAAGCCGTATACTAGCTCTTTTGGCTTCCATGAGAAGGAAGAATTGAGGCTTCACCAGCCAGGCTTCATTGTAGGCAAATTAACAACAGATCGATATTTTGGATCAGTAGTCTGTTGCGAATAATGTTTGTACATATTTTTGACAATACTATCTACAAACAACAAGCTCATGTAGTTAAGTTGGTATAGCACTGGCTCATCGTGTTCAAAATAGACACCCGCGCACCGTACTTTGAGTTCAAATAGCCCTGAATAGGTTAAAACCGAAGTAAAATGAGTCTTCGTACTAATTTGCTTAGCACCCGTATTTACATTAATGCAAAATGTGTGTATGAAGCTCTCTACCAACAAGGGCTGTCGGATTACTTTTATTTACAAACAAAAAGGGTGAAATGGCCATCCCTTTATAATTCCAAATATCTGAGGGTAGGACATAATTGATAATAACATTGCGCAAGCGAGACTAACATAAATCGTTTAGAATAAACTTTTAAATAAGTTCGAAACTCTCCTAATTTCGCTAATTCTACAATAGTCATTATAGATTGTGGACACATGCGGTATGGACGGCCAAACTTCTGTAAAATGTATGCTTAGACAAGAATTTTTATCAGCATCTGGAAATGACGATGCAATTAAAAAGAAATGGCTTATTTAATCGTCAATTTGACAGCAGTGGAAGAGTCATTAACTGTGACTGTCACGACAGCCAGGTTGTTCCAATGCTGAATAGTCACTTAGTCATGTGTTAACATCCACTGAGCTTTTTTAAACTAAGATATTTCTGGAAACTTGATTTTCTTCCTGATTAGCAGGCGAACGTTAGCATCAGCCAACATTTACTCGATTGATGTTTACAGCTTTCATACGATCATTTCATATTAATACACTTTTGATTACTTAACTTAAATTTAATTGTAAAGGCTATTGAATTGTGATCATGGTTCCCTTCTTGTCTATAAATCAGCATAGACAACGTATATCGTCTCTAAAGCTTATCAAAGCGGAGAATAATTGATACGGGAAACTCGATTGTTTTGCGGAATAAGCCTCCGAAAGCAGAATAAAATTGGAATTGTTTTTGCGATATGATTTAAAATTGAAAGATTTTTGTTTATATTGAATTGTAAAATTGTATTTTCAACATAAATAAAAAATTTTCAATTTTAGTCATCCCGCAAAAACAATTCCAATTTAAATTTAATGCTTTTTTAGAATGCGTGCATAATCGTGAAAAACAATTTTGTAAGGAAACCAGATGTATTCGTAGCAACCTTCGTTGGTGGCTAAGACATTTAGGAGTTTTCCTCACTATACAAGAGACTGCACAGGACATCTTCGATTCGAAGTTTTACTTAATTACACAGTTTTCCGCATGGGCCGCGACCGTTTGGTTAGTGGTTGATCCGACGGTGAAGCTGTTCTCATCAATATTATTAGGGTAATCAATGGAACACTCTGTCGTATTTTCCTCTGTATCCCACTGTTCAATGTATCTCCTTACCTTCTGCTATAACCTTAGTCACAGCTTCAATATATATCCTTCCACTGTTAGTTTAATCTTTCTTTGTTAGTTTATGGACAATTCCTTGTGGAACTCTTTTCTTGGCTTAATAGTGGGTTTTCACCGCTTACGTTGTGTTTCAAAATCACCCCTTTGGTTAAGTGCTGCTCTCTTTCTTTTTGTGCCTCCGAATCGATGTGCACCTACATTGCTGACATTGAATCATCAATCAGAGCCAACCAACCAAAATGCTTTTGGTCTTAATAGACTCTCCAAGTATTCCCAATAGTATGCATTTGGATTATGCAGCAGTTTCCACTACAAATGATGTGTGTGAGCTTTTTGTTTCTTACTTTTTCTCTTTCTTGCCACAACAATGCCTTCCCAATATCTTCCCTCGAAACCCTCCCGGACGGACCGTTTAGAAATCTAACTTCTGATGAGTGATATCCATGCCAATACTGGTAGTTGTTTCGACGGTATTCCAAACATTCTGGCTAAATTTCTTTCATCATATCGGGTCGTCCCTACTTCCATCTTGTTTGACATAGGTATACATTTTGGCTCTTTCCCTTCTCTCTGGAAAATTCCAACATCTTCCCAATAAATAAAGTCTGTGATCCCACATGTGTTTCAAATGACTGTTCCATTTCTTTCTTCCTAGTTTTAGTATGGTCCTTGAGAGAGTGACTCACAAAAGAATCTACTCTTTTATCCAACCTACCCCAGCTCATGAGCAGCACGATTTTGCCAAAGGTAAATTACCTTTAATCGACCTTCTTTCTTTCACACGTAAGGTCACATCAGCTCTTGGCCATCAAAAGCAAGTGGACTTACTATATAATAACTTCTCCAAAGCCTTCGACTACGTCAGCCATCTCCTCCTTCTTCAAAAACTAAAAAACGATGGCATAGCTGGGCCTCGCCTATCTTGTCTTACCTCCTATGTTTTTGGTCGTAACTATACTGTAACTGTCGATTCCTGCTGTTGAATCCCTTTTATCCTGCATAAGGTGTTACTCAAGGGTCTATCCTTGAGTTTTTTTTTCTTTCTTCTTTTTTTTCTTCCATTCTACGTGTCTTATATGTATGGTAACAATTTCAAAATGTTTCGAGTGATCGAGTCACAAGATGATAGTAGGCTTTTGCAAAATGATCTGAATATTTTACTTACTTGGTGCGCTGAAAATGCTTTCACTTTGAACATCGCGAAATTTTACAGAGTGTAGTTTACTTGAAAAAAAGCCTCTCAATTACCAGGTTTCATCTTAGATTTTCCAAAGCCTTCGTTAATATTTTTTCTTATTTACTAATCTTTCTTTCCGTTGTGCTCAATGGTCTTGAGTATTAATGTCAGGTGTAGTATCCTCATTACATATATTCCAATAATGCGTTGGAGTCTGTTCAACACCGATTTACTCGTACCTAGTTAATTGAAGTTCAGCCTTCCTACCGTCCTTACATTAAATGTGTTTTGTCCCTATATCTTCTTTCCCTCGAATCACGGAGACTTTTCCTGGATGAATGCCTCCTCTTCAATTAGTTTTACAGCTGTTCATGGCTCGCGTTCTTCTTTTTTATTTAGTGTGCCGTTTGTGCGCATTGACATTTATTTTTATTTTTCGTTGTTCCGTTTACTCAGGCATAACAATGACCTACGTTTTGGTCTTCCATTGCCGATGATACACGCATTCAAAATTTTTCTTAAGAATAGTGTTTTGCATTTTAACATCTCTATGCATATTTTTTTCTTCTCTTTAATTTTGAATTATACTTATCCATCTTGATTTTGTTTCTATTTTGGATTTCTATCAGTTAAATCAATTGGATTTCTATCTGTTGAATGTGATCAATATATAAACAAAGAACTCATCGAGGTGCTAGTTAGCAGTAAAAATTTAATTATATTGTATTTAATTTGTAAAATTCGTTTCCTTTCCCTTTTGTGTTATGTTACATGTTCTATTGGTAGCTTACAGAAACACAAAGGTATCGATCTGCCCAAAGATCCATGGTAGATTAAGTTCATATGTTGAAAAAAGGCAAGCTGGCCAAAAATCGCACATTAAAAAGATTATGCTGCACTAGAGCTAAGTCAGATTCAGCAAGTGGATAAAAAAAACTTTTAGAATACTATCAGAAGCTACTTCATCTTTTCATTAGCCACCAAGCCGCCCCTGCTACAAAAGCAAGGGTAAAACTTAATAAGACCAGGAGAAACCTCACCAAACTGACCGTGAAGAATGTGCCGAACCATATTACGTCAGTTGGAATGACAAGACGACGGCCTATCCTGCTTATTTTTCACCATAGCTCTTGTAAATGTGATCGGATATGCAGTGGTGAACTGCATATCCGAAGACTGCTAAATTAGAAAAAAAAGATCAGCGTTACATAAAAATATAAAAACGAGACAACGAAAAACAAACGTCTGAAAAACATAGTAAATACAGACAGCTTCAGGCAAGTTAATACTTTCGAATATCCACGAGATCACTGATTAAATCAGACTAAGCAAACTGCAATTGGCTGGGCACTTAGCTTCTATCAGGGAGAAAGACTCGGCACGGAAAGTCTAGAGGGTAATATTATTGGAAATAGACGACAAAAGGATTTCAATGAAATTCTGGGGATATCGAATGTGAAACATATGGGGGTCTTCAATTAATTACACACTTGTCTAAAACAAGTATAAGAAAAAAGATACCTGAATAAATATAAAGTTTATAGCTAAAAATATAGTCTTCACATAATCAGTGAGCTGTCAGCGTGAATATAAAACCAATCAGCACTTGTATTCTTTTCTGCTTGTAGCTTCAAATCAATTCTCAATTTATTAGCACGTTATATTCAAATGTTTGCTTTTTTAAGCTTTCAACATCTCAATTTCGCGACAAATTGATTTATTTTAAAGTCTTAAATTTATTTGTGTACATGAAAACAAATTCATTCGCCAGTCTGCGAATGCTTACATAATTCATTCAAACAGCAAATTCTGTGAATTTTATTTGTTTGTCGAAAGATAATTTATTATCTTACTGAAAACTTTTTTGGTTTGGTGATTTATTCGTGTTTATCTGAACTGCACTTTCTTCTTAACATTTTGCCGAAAGATGTTTAATTTTAGATCAATAATATGTTGTTAGCCATGAAAAATTACAATGTTTTAAATAGGGAATAAACTATGTTTCATGGAGCCAAATTTTGTTGAATTATTCATTGCAATTTTTTGTTTTTAACCATATCAATTGATTATGTTGAATCGTATTTTTTCATAAAAAAAAACATCTGGTATCTTATTGACAATGATACAAATGCAAAAACGTATAAGACTTTTAACACACAGCAATAACTTTAAAATAAATACAGGTTTAAAATTTTATGTTAGTTTAGACAATACATTCGTCCCATTCATTCCACAAATATAGTGTTCATCATTTGTTTCCCTGAAATGACAATGAATCAATTGGTGACTCCTGAATTTGATGATGTTTTATCCATAAATAGCTGGATGAGTTCATTAAATAGCCATAAATCAATTGAATACAAGGAGGAAAATGATGAGAGCATCCAAAGGTGCAAAATTGGCTGCAGTTTTGGACCGTCTCTACCAGTAAGAATTTTAAAGCTTTATATGCAGCCTTCACTTCGCAGATACAATTACAATATATTGTATTTTTCATCGACTGCTTCCAACAATACTTTTTGCTACGATGCAGCGTACATACATCTGCACATCAGCTTGTCGGAAGAAAATAATTCTATTCAATGTCGCATGCATGATACATTGACTTGCTTGACAAAGCGAAATTGGATACGAAAAAACTGAATAGAATCGACAGACAACACATCCAATTTGAGATAACTTTGGAGGATTCGGTATTAGACTCGTATCTACGCAAATATTATGTAAGACATCGGGAAATCGAAGAACGAGTTGATTTTCATTAATTTTATTCTAAGACGCCAAACCGGACGATGTGACAGAAATGCATAATTGGAAAGATCGCGTTGGATCTGCTGATGTATTTTATGGTAGAAACGAGTTATTATGCACGCCTTTGGTTGGAAATAGAGCTATGCGTGTGGTACCAAATAGCTTGAGATCGAGAATTAGTGAGTTTTATTCTGCATTCAATGACATTAATGCAAATATGGCTAGAGAATTTTAATATTGATTTGAAACATTTCGTTGTTTGACTCTAAGCCGAAAGCGCTCTGCAGAGAAAGCTATTTAAATTATTTTTATAGCTTGGTATGGATAGTGCTTATTGAATATATCCTCTACATTAAGTCCGATTTTAAAATTTAAAGTTTAAAGAGGTTTAAGTAGTATAGTCGAGTATTGCGGTCGAAAATAGAGGAAGGATGTCTCATAGAGTCCTGACAGTCTGACAGAACGGAAGTAAGGCGGAGGGTCACCTGGTAAGTGTCAGTAGCACGGTCAAGCTGAAGTAATGCGACAGCGGTTCCGGCTCGGATTCCCGTAGTCGACGGGTGATGTTTTTTTTAAGTGAATAAGAATCTTGCATAATCGTACATCGATCGGTCATTAGCACAGATATAAGAGAAAATGGATTAGTAATCGACCAAGATAAATGTGCCAATTTTCGACTTTTTGCTTACTGGCGTGAGAATGAGGCACTGTTGTGTGCCCTACACAGTTCATATGGTAACGTTCAGATAAAAACCACGAGAGATCGCCATTTTGAACGTCGTTTAACATTTCTTTCCCCGAACCGGCGAGTGGAGATCAAAATGCTTTTTGTGAATGAAATTAATTATGATTTCACACAAAAATAAAACGAAATTGACTCCAAAGGTTAATTTAATTTACCTGAAATACGATATCCCCTACGAAGCACTTCGGTAGCTACTTTTGCAGCCTGGAACGCGGCACTTCATTATCGCACTATTTCATAATTTTTGACCGCTAATTCATTCGCGAAACCGGCACAAATTATTGCGCACAAACGTAGATGTACGTTTCCACCGAATTCGCTGAAAAATTTTCAAATTTTGTTTGACAAATTTTGACTGAAAGTCAATGTTTTCAGTCCCCGACACAAATCAAACTTACATTGACGTTTCTTTCCGTGTTGCCCGTTGCACGCTTTTACACCGATGTGGTGTTCACAGCATTAACACACCGCATTAAGGCTTTTCGGTTGTGAGTGCGGTAGAAAGGGGCGCACTGAGCGGAATAATTGTGTGTATTAAAAAAGGCACACTCATGTATGGGTACATGGATAGCCATTTCGTATCCATATTCTTTCATATCTGCGGTCGTTAGTTTGTGAACTTGAGAGCAGTGAACGTCAAAAAACATTGTGACTCAATATTGACTTAGAACAATGATCATTACGACTTATATTCTTTTATTATTGAGCTTGCAAGGTCTGTCTGATTATAACAAATAACATCAATAAATCGAAAATGAAATATGGAGAGGTAGTACCCCAAAATAAATGACGGCGAAAAATTCAAGTTTTAGAAGAAGTTAGCATATTTATAACAAATCTCCTCAGAGCTTTTTGTATACTTAACATAGTGTCGTACCAAAAGCGACCAATTTGATGTTATTGTAAAACTAGCAGCTAAGTTTTAATTTGGGTAAGCTAAGATCCAAATTACTTGTATTTAATGCACAAAGCATTAAAAAATAAGTTAATAGAAACGAACAATTTTACTCAAAACTATAATATAAATATTCTTGTGCTAACAGAGACTTGGCTTGATCCTAATTATAAGGTTATTTTGCAAACTTTTTTGTATGTAGGAATGATAGAGTAAAAACAAGAGGTGGTTGGGCTGCAATTTATATTAAAAATAATATTAATCATAAAATTCTTTCGAGCATAAAACGAGAAAAATAAAATTGAAGCCTTCAATATTGTTAACATTAATATGAAAATTATTGCTGCTTATTTTCCTGGCAAATATTTACATTTGACTTATAGATAATTTAATAATCATATTTTATACACCGATTTGAATTCGAGACATAGGCTTGGGAGCTGCTTCGGCACTGCACTGCATCATAATGCGTTTCATTTTCATACATACATTAATTACATAAATAGCGTCATACTATGTAATATAAAGACTTCACAGCATAACATGAATATGAATTATATCGAACAGCGAACCGAACACAATTTTGCCATGTAGCATATGAAACTGCTATGATAGAATAGGAGACAACACTTAGAAAGTGCATACAACATTAGATCAGAAACCTTACCACACCTTTTGAAATGGATACCATAGTTAAAACAACTATAAGAAAATTGTTGATTACTTTTGTGTACCATGACGCTTGGTTGATAAACAACGTCCGTAAAAAAATAAACAACCACAAACTATGGTATTCCAACAATGTACATAGTATGAAATAGTAAATGACTATAGTCTGTGGTGTGGAATTATGTTTGTTGAATTTAACAATTATAGAGTGGTTCGCTCACTATGAAAATTGTTGATAATTCAATATTTTGTTGTGTTAAATGAATTGATGCTCATTTTTCTATAGATCAACTATTTATCGTTCTTATGAACCAATTAACACAGTTGAATCCTTGAAGGTTTCGATATTTTTTGTATCAGCATAGTCAACTACTTTTGTATGGTCAAATGAACTATTTTAGCAAAGTAGAAAGAACCATTTTCCGTAGTTGATTCGACAATTTTGAATGAATTGTTGCATTACTATCAATAATAGTTAAATCAACCACGACTTTTTCTTTCAGTGAATAGCTGACTTCCAATTTGGCTTCAGCAACATATCACTAAAGCTTTTACTAATAAAAAGTCTGCAGGACTAGACACTCTCGACATCGATAAAACGTTCGACTCTGTATGGCATAAAGGGCTTATCTACAAGCTAATTAAATTCGCTTTCTTGCATTATATTATCATAATTATTGAATCCTTTCTCTCTGATCGTTTGTTCACGGTGAAAGTCAATGACAAATATTCATCTCCGCAGTGTATTCCGGCTGGTGTCCCACAACGAGCTGTCCTAATTTGTACACTTTATAGCACTAATACTGCCGATTTTTTTGTCGACCCGCACGGCAAAAGAGCCACTTACGCAGAGGATACATTTTTTTTGTAGTATGGTATCCTGTTTCACGAGGATTAGGTTGGCTGATAACGATTCGCATCAGCCATCTGTTTCGATAACACCCGTTTATGGTGGGTTTGACCTTAATATATCACTTGATAGCACAAACACAAAGCGTCTTAAACAACGCGACGACGCGAACACGCAGTTAAGACACGATGATTCTTGTTTTGTCAATTCCAGAGAAAGACCGTCCTTCGGACAAAAGCAAATCACTCCACAGTTCTCCGGCTACAACCTTCTACCCCAAGAGACAACACGTGAATGCAGAGGATACATGTTTGAATTATTCCAACGATTACCTGCAAAAAAATATCACTATTCTGCAAAATTAGAAAGAAAAGTTCTAGCGCATCAGAGCCGCTAGAAACCTAATTTTCGAAAAAAAAATTTTCGAGTGACAAAAAAATGTGGAAAGACGTTATACACTTTTTTGTAGAATCATATCAACCATTCCTTATCCAAAGCAACAAAACTCAACTATAACACAAATCATGAAAATGTTCAGTGCTGGCAACACTTTCCCAACGAAGCAGCAATCAGTTAACCATAACAAACTCATACTTAAATCAACTTATCCTTTGAATTTCGTTCTCATCGGAAGATTTCATCGAAAGTTTCAGCGATTAAACGTTGTTTGAGGCTGCCATCCGAAAAATGTTCAAAACTCGAAAAATTTAAGAATTGGTTTCTTATTTTTATTGCAAATGCTTTTCGTATGAGCATGTAATTTGAAGCAACTGTTGGTGCAATATTTACAAAACTGGCTAATGCTGGTTACCCTGTATTAGCAGCAAAACAAAATATATACCAAATCTGCATCACGTTAAGTAAAACCCAACCAGTAAATGTCGTTTCGATTGAATCACTGCGATGGAAGTTATACGGGTGAAAATAATTTTAGGGCTACCACCCTCAAAACTTTTCAAATTTTTAAAGCTTAAACATTTGTTGTTAATTTTCAACGCAGGATCATTCCCGTTCGCAAATCTAATGACATAATCGCTTAGTAAAGAAATTCCAAAGAAGTACAAAAAATGCCATAGCTGCCAGCCCTTTCATGATTTTTGTACGAAATTCCTACGACATTTTGTTCATATTAAGGTCCATTTACTGCATGAACTTTGTTTTGATTTCATGACTGGACCGAAAGTTATTGGGAAAAAATCTTTATTTTGCTGAGCAAATTTGCAAGATTTAGGAGATAAAATCACCATAGCTGGCAACTCTATTCTAACTTTTCAGCCAAATTTTCACCAAATGTTATCTAAAGTAAGATTCAAATATTGTGTGAGTTTTGTTTAAATGTGATGGCTGAATCGGAAGTTATAGGCTAAAAAGCCACAGGGTTGCCCACATTTCAAAATCACTTCTATCAGGCCTGGGCCTGGCTAATGCCAGCATGTCCTGTAAATTTCATTATGATCGAATAATCCGGTCGTCAGTTCTCGTGAACAGAACTTTCGAGTGCTGAAAATAGAGGTAATTTGGTGATGGGCTGCCGTTCTTGTGCAAATCGGAATTTTAAAAATTTCAATTTGACATGATGGCCAAAGGTTAAAATTTATCAATGATTTGAATTTTTTGTCAAAAATCAAAAATTTTTCAGGAGGGTCAATGATTTGAAGGATTTTTTTTCAGGAGCCTGTACTTATTTCAGTATTTCAGTACTGCTATACTGCTCTGCTAAGCATAAACGATCTATCTGACATTTTTTTCATTTTTGCGTTAACATCGTATTCGAAAACTACATACTCAATTACATCATTCTACAAAATATGAAATTCCGATGTTTTGTGGAAGTATGTTACCATATATCTGCATGGTGCAGAAAAACACAAGTCATTGAGTATCTGCGAAATTACTAAAATGTTGACAGAGCGTTTGTGCGTAGTACGGCAGTATATGGAGCCCCTATATAGAGTATGTCTTATCTCTTATAAGCCCCTAGCATCTCTTATGGAGCTTCTATGTAGAGTAATTACACACAGAGTTACATCAATAAATTACCACTAGCCCAAAATAAATGTCTCAAAATAACGTTGAAAAATGCCTGGTACTATCCTACTTATAATCTACATAGCGATGTAAAAGTTTTAACAGTCCATAAATTGCTAAATAAGCACACGACGGCTTCTCATCATAAATATCGCAACTGGGCAGCCCTCTCCTTCAATTCACTGAATCTGATTAATGTTGCATGATGTAAATATAATTGATTGTTCAGAATTAAGTTATTCCAAAGCAACGTTTTTTTTTAAATTTTTTTTTTGCTAACTGTGAGAAAAATTCATACTAAAAGAATTATATAGCGTGAAAAGACGGGTATTGTCTATAGCACTTAAGACACAATATTGTATAATCTAATTTCATGTATTCAATAAACGTTTTATCTATCTATCTATCCTATATCGTTCGGAGACAACCTTCTAAAGTTCACAAAAATAAAAAAGTTGTCTAGACTGTTTTTTGTTACTCTAACTCAGCAGGATTAAATATAAGTCAACAAAAGTTTACAGAAATCAATCATTTCAGGAATGTAAAATATTTTGGCGGATCTATAAAATCTCAAAGCAAAATAATCGTCATCAGACAACAACTGATTGATTTTTACGAAGTCTACTGTTTCTTCGAAATCCACAATTACGAGTAAGGTGATAATTTAATTATTTACAAATGCAAAACAAAAAGCCAACATTGCTGCATCTGAAGACTTTTCAGTGGTTTGCGGTTGAAAGTCGCAGTTTTCTTCGAAATAGTTTCTTTTACTAAAATTCTGCAAATGTTTTTTGCGTCTTTGGCTCGTAAAAGAGCAGTTGTTTCTTTACTATTTGGTGTTTCACTCAAAAAGTTATTTCCACAAAAGCTAGTATTTTATAAAAATTGTTTTATTGAGGCAATTAGGTAGAAGTCTTTAGGCTTTTATAGACAAGATGGATGTGTTTTTATATGGACAACTGCTGCATGTTTCCTAAATTGGAATATTTCGAATTCCACTCATTCCACTAACACTAACACAACAATTCTACTTTCTTGCATTTGAAAACACTAAATATATAACAGAAAAAAATTGATATAAAATACATCTCTACTGATTTTTATATTGCCACCGAAAGCGACAAAATATTCATTTTAACAGTGCGAATAAAACAAATATTATAAACACCTACCACATACTCACAGTATGCTTCAAAATCTATAAAACCGCATCTTTCAAACAAATATCAAATATTTACTAACATTATCAGTTCAGTAAATTTTGTAGTAAAATTTTACTCATATTCAAATTACATCTAATTGCAGAATCAAACAAAAGTTCACATATGTACATAATCGTCTACAAATATAGCCATTTGAAAGAAGATTGGTGATAATTGTCTATTTGATGTTGGGTCAACTAATTTCCATGCATGTACGTACACACGTCGAGCATGATAACGATCACATAAAACCGTTAAAAGGCTGTTCACACTGTTGTGATTTGAACAAATTACGTTTATTGATCGTAAAACTGAGAGAATCTAATAAGGAAATAAGACAATTTGAAATTTTATTGCTTGTCGCAAATAAATCTGTGCGTATGTTTGGGACCCAGAGAATGACTTCTTGTCTTGTGTTGTGATTCGTGACGGGAAGAAGTAATATGCTGAACAAATTTTTTGTTCATAAAGTGTGAATGTGAATAAAAATGCTGTATTTTCTAATAAAACACGTAATTAGTGCCAATTTCGCAGTAAATTTGCACAAATAATTCACTGTGGGTCAATGTGTGCTCTTCATTAGCCCAAAATTTTGATAGTGAACGAACAAAATCTATGATTGAGGATTATAATGAAATGTCGCGAGTTTGATCTTGAAAATGTTTGTGCGCCTCAGTTCTCACCGATTTTATTCTATTCTTATCGATTCGGGGCATTGCAGCTAGTTATTTCTTTCTTGTTAACTGTATGACTATACTAATGCAGAGCAGCAACATGCAGCAACCTGCGAACATATATTCGATCACTCATTGGGACACTTTATATAATTTTCTGTTTGATTTTGATGAGTCGTACTAACAGTCGTACAAGTTATGGAGTATCTGCAGACGACATTATGAAATTCATCACGTCTAGGCTTGGCTTTTCGCCTAGCATTTTATCCTGCGTTAAACTCACCCCTGACAACTAACCGGACAGAGCTATTGCCTCAAATCAAAATCAAAAAATCGTCGTATCTGCTGGCTTGGATATCGTACTTGCGCCGGAGTTTAAGCCTGCTGGAGTCCTCGTTAATGCGTTTCAACAACGCTAACGTAAAAATTTTCAGAGCAACGCCAAACAAGTTTTACATGTCTAACTAGTAGATTTACTTCGGTTTGTATTTTTAACCAAAATGTTCACGGTTTGAGGACCAAACTTAAGGAAGTTCTGCTCGCGACTACTTTAGATTTTCATCACATTATCTGGTTTACAGAAACATGGCTTAATGACAATATTCTGAACAGAGAATTCCTTCCATGTGATACCGTTTTCCGGAGAGATCGTGATCGGGTTGCTTCTTGCAAAGCCGATGGCGGAGGCGTTTTAATTGCCACCCATTACACTCTTCGTTGAACACTTTGTGCCGAGTTTCTTCCTTCTTTTCCTGTTGAGTGTATTGTTGTATGTGCTATCCTTTTGGCAACTTACGATTTACTAGTCTGCTGGGTTTATATACCCTGTAATTTGTCTGTCACTGCATACAAACGCTTTTACGCTGAACTATCTAGTTTCATCATCTCCCGATTCCCTCAACATGCCCACTCCAATAACCTCAGTTTACTATCATACAACCACCTCTCTGTTGTGACTTCTTCATTTCTTTCACTTTGTTTTTGTTCCCAAACTAACTACCTTCGTAAGTAAGCAAATAAGTGCCACATTAAAGCTTAAGTAGCGACTAGGCATAGCACTAGCGCTTTAGAAAATAAGAAATAAATGTGGCACTTAAAAGAATCATGGAATAATTGATATCGGTTTCTCCCATATGTGTCTCCCTACCGCCATCCCTAAGCATTCGCTTCAAAGGGCAACCCCTGAGCTTTGGCATTATCATAGAAAAAAAAAACACCAATAACAGAATCCTGGATTTAGTCCTTACTAGCGTTCCCTTAGATTCCCTTTTTCTCTTTGCTGCACCTTTTGCATATGTGCAACCCGATCCTCATCACCTTCCTCTCATCCTTGATTGGACCTCAATTTCCAGGTAAGGAATAAATGTCCTTCCTTTCAGCGTTACAACTTTTTTAAAGTTGACTTTCAAGAAATATCCTCTGAAATCAACCTTATCAATTGGTTTTCATTTGTCAAAGGATTGGATGTTGATTGTGCATTGTCCAAGTTCTACTCTTTCTTTTCTAACCTTATTTTTCGTTTTACTCCCATTAAACGTCCTCTCAAACCTAATGATATACCTTGGTTCACATTGAAAGTCTCTGATGCTCTTAAAGCTAAGGAAAACGCTCGTGAAAAGCTGAAGAAGACGGGTTCACGCACTGACCTTCAGGAATTATTTAGTTGGCGTTCTGATGCTAAAAAAGTGCTAGCCTTCAGTCTGTTCTAATCAATCTAAATCCTTTTGGTCCTACATCCGTCCCCTCAAATCCAATTCCTCAGTTCCTGATTCTATGTATGTTGATGATGTTACTGCTTCCACTCTTCAGGCTATTTGTGATTGGTTTGCTGCTTTTTTTTCCTCCTCCTTTAAAAAAAACCTCACTGAATACCTCGATAGCTCCCACTGTCTCCTGCAGCTCTCCTGAATTATCTGTGGCTAGTACCAATCCTTTGGAAGTTGAAATCCTTTTGCATACCTTAAATTCTAATGCTAGTTCCGGCCCTGATGGAATTCCTAATATTCTTGTCAAATCCCTCACATCCTCGCTCTACGTTCCTTTAGCTATCCTTTTCAATATTAGCTTTGCATCTGGTGTATTCCCCTCTTTATGGAAAACCGCCAATATTTTCCCAATCTTCAAATGTGGTGATACTTCCGTTGTTTCCAATTATCGTCCTATATCGCTCCTCTGCTGTTTCAGTAAAATCCTTGAACGTCTTGTCAACAATAGAATTTATCCTTCTCTACAGCCTATACTTGCTCCTGAGCAGCATGGCTTTATCAAGGGTCGCTCTTGTTACCGTTACTCTTAGCAACGCGCACTAGAACCCTTTACAAGGGCGGCAGTTTTCAGGCGGCTTTTGCTCGCGGAGAAAAAGGTCGCGGGTGGGCGCCACTCGCTTCTAACCCGAAACACTGCCACGCTACCGTCGCCCTGAAGCGAGAAGAGGATGACGGCCTCTTATGCGCAACCCCGTATCGCTGTCGATAATTACAACCCCACTCAATTCACGATCACACACTTTATTGTAATTAAGTAATAATGCTACGTTATTTTCTAAATGGTAATCTTCCCGAAATTCCTTCTTGCTTGCAAAATTTCACTAAATTTAATGCACAATTTTATCTTACTTGCTATCTAACCTGCTGATTCCGGGTCTAACTATTCTGGATCGCCGGATGCATTTACTCCCGCGATGGGGCCCTTTCCGTAGATCGATGCTCGCAATCGAGTAGAAATTCAATTTTACAAACGTCCTTCGCGACTTGTCCTCCTCGTTCAATTCGTACTTCGCAAAACCGCTATCTCGTCCATGGAAACAGATATCTTCCTTGGAGGATTTACCCGCACATCAATCGCGAACAGTGTGAAAGAAAATTGATTTTGCTTTTCTTGCTGCCGCTTCCAAATTCCCTAGATTACCGTCGGCGGTTATATGTTCTCCAGTCCACGTCCAAATATGCGAAAAGCCAGAACAAAAGAAGAAAACGTATCAATTTAATTTCTGCACCTACAGCCCAAGACCTCCGTCCACTCACCCAGTTCACGACAAAAGAGGCCCTCTTTCATCGATCCAGCTCACAGGAAAATTTTCCTGGCGGCAGTGGGATTTTCAAATTCCGTTTGGTGCACTGACCTGAGTTCGATTTCACTCATCTGAGTATTGGGTTTTGTATTCACCACGCGAATCAATTTGGGACAGTCTGACCTGGGACATCTCCTCTGACATTTTTCCCTTCATGACGTTTCCAACTGTCAATATTCGGTAGTTCATCAGTTTTGCTGTCGTGCACTTTAATTCTCCCGGACCTTCAGCTTCAAATTCCAGGTAGGTGGCTATTTTGTATTTAAACCTAATCGTTCAGTGAGGAAACACGTTCGCGATCCTCATGGTGACCTTTTATCTGATCGGTATCAGATAATATTAGCTTCCGACAGTGTATTCACTCCGCCGTGTTTTCGTGCGAGGATTTGTGCGTGTCTAAGTTTTCGGGTGTGATTGTTTCCTGACGCGTACGCTAGTGCCCTCCGGATCTCGGTTTCCTTCCGCGTATTTCGACTATCCTCCGCATCTCGGGTCAATTCTATTAACATCTCATCGTTTATTTTAATCACCTTTCGATCCGTGGCTTTGAGTTCGGGAATCAGCAGTTCGGGCATCCGCTCGGTATCCATCGTATGTAGGTCAATTGTTGGCCTAGGTCGGGTGTCGTCAACATTGACGGCTCGGCCCATACGTTGCTCTGCCTTGTCGGTCAGTTTGTGTCGGAACAATTCGATTCGCGATATCTCATAGATATCGCTGTGTTTTGCCAATATCGCGGTCGGGATCTCGTTGTTGATAGTTATGGTGTTGTTTGTGCATACAATTGTTTGTAGTGACTTGGTGTTGATTGTTTTCATGTTCGTCTGACTGAGATACCTTCAATAGGTGTCCATTTGAGTTCATGTCGTTCAGTGATGACTCGTGTTGTCTTGTTGTAGCTTCTTAGATAAAACTAACAGCTAACTTAACCATCTGACACCTAAAACTACCATCTAACTCGATCTTAATGTACTCGTAAATTGTGGTTGTTACCCAATCTCCATCGTTCTCACTTTTGGAGGACGATGGAGATTTTTTTTTGTATTATTTATATGTATTATGTTCAAGATTTGATGTTTTAATTTAACAAAATTTCTACGAACCGTGATACTCTGCATCCACCAACCTCTTGGAGTTCACTAATTTTGTCGCCTTTGTCTTCGATTGTCAACGTCAAGTTGATGTAATTTTCACAGACTTTTCGAAGGCTTTTGATTCTGTGAATCATAACCTGCTGCTATTTAAACTTAATAAGCTCGGTGTTTTTGGTCTCTTCTTTTCCTGGTTTTCCTCCTATCTTCATAGTCGTCCCTGCAGAGTCACTTTTAATGCTTCCACTTCCTTTCCCATATTTCCCACATCCGGAGTTCCTCAAGGTTCTATCCTAGGCCCCTTACTTTTTATCTTGTTTGTCAATGACCTTTCTTCTGTTATCGAGTCTCCCTGTCTTCTATATGCGGATGACTTAAAGTTATACAGAACAATCAGGTCTGCGAACGATTTTCACCAATTGCAAGCTGACTTGTTTGCTCTTAATCTCTGGTGTCACCAGTGGCGGCTCGTCACAGTGGGCAAAGTGGGCCGGGCCCACCCTCTAAAACACATAAATAATAATTTAAAATAAAAGTTTGAGTCATCATTTACATATTAATTCATATATGTACGTTTAACATAATAAATCCTTCTATAATTTTAATCCAGCAACAGCACATTTTTATATCATTCATTCATACCATGCAATGACGTAAAATCACATAGTGCCATACATACATTGAATGTCCATCGCGCAATGTATCAACATATGCTCATACATATAAAACAATTACTACAATAAGCTACAAGCATAAACTATACGATATAATATACACCTGCATCTTGTACACATAAATGTATATTCCTCTTCTCAGTCCCATACACGCCACGACGGGCAGACGCATCACTAGCCCATTCATAATTCTTCTACATCATCTACACTATGCTACAAACATAAGTATAAGCGAAGGTATAAGTTCGCGTTTGTGTGTTTATCGATTTCTGTTCATCAATGTGGCTCGGTGGGCCCAAGCATCACTGGCCCACTATGCGTTGTTACCAGTCCAAGCTGCGATCTATGAGCATTGACGCTTTCAATCGCAACAAAATTGATTTTGTATATTGGGCCGGCTCTTCATCTACGAAAAATTGACGTGTGCAATCGCGTCAAAATCTATGTTGCATATTGGGCCAGCCCATCATGCGTTTACATGCGTAGCTTGAATCAAAGAACTACAAGATCATGACGCGCGCAAGTCTCTCTCAGCTCTATGCTTGTGCGTGCGTCACCAGGAGAGTTCGGTTTATGAATGAATGAATGAAAAATTGTTTGTGGTATTTTTTTCAGCATTTTTTGTCAAATTATGAACTATAAATGAGCTTAGTTAGATCATAGTAGATTTCATTAATAGGAGTATTTTTGTGAAAAATATTATGAAAAAAATGTAATTCGACGTGTGTTAATATTGTACTGAAAATCAAAAGAAGAATAATGTGGCGGAAGACAAATCTATGTACACCTGCATGTATCCAAAAGATGCAAATTTTTCTGATGTAAAAAATTAGCGAATAGGTATGGGAATTTACCTATGCATGATTGTTTTTGAAATATATCCCAAAAGAAAATTAATTTCAGGATTTGAAGCATGAAATGCTTATTTGTTTTCTCAGGGTAAATTTGAAACAAAGGTTAGGTTAGATCCTGGGTGTAAAATGCAAAGTGTAAAAATTCCAAGAAGAAAAATGCACCTCTCATCTTTCATATAAAATAAAAAAAAGACAACTCTTTTATAAAATGGAAATGAATCAGCTAGCATAAATTTAGTCCATAAACTGTGCTAACAGATTTTCCAAATTCTTCAATAACAGCTCTTGCAGATGGCGTTAGAAAGACCAAATACAATCAGGGTTTCTTATTACGGTTTCAAAAATTATGTGGAGATCTGAGCTCAGCTGCATTCTGAAAGTATCTGTTTTTTTCATTCAATGAGGTGGAAAATGACTCCATCAGAAAATTATGTGATTCGGTGCTTGCTTGGGACTTGGGGCTTGCTTGTATCATGCATGCGTAGGAAAGAAAATAGCAAAGTGAAGACGGCACAGAGAACGTTAATATAAGCAAAGCGCTAAACACACGATTTAAACTTTTTCTGGATGAGTCTTCCGTTTTCAGTGGTACTTTTAAAACTATTCAAAACGATCTCATCATTAGTAAATGTACTATATTAAAAAAAACTTTATATTTGTACTACATTAAAAAGCTTTATACTTGCTGAGATTCATAACGCTCCCTGTTATTCTTGGCAAATCGATCAGTCCACTGACACCAAGTGTTTGTCCCAACTATCAGTGATTTTTCGATACGTTTCAGAACAAGGCATTACAGTAGAGAGATTCATGGTTTTTTTTATGTAAGTCAAGGCAAAAAAGCTGGAGATCTCTATAATTTACTAACTAAACATTTAAGCATTTCGATATTGCCAGCATATTAGTGGGACAAACCTATAATGGTGCTTTTGTGATATCGGGGACTTGCAAAATAAAAGAATGCATTTTTTTCCAACTCGACGAAGCGAACTAGTGTAGTTGATAAAGTTAATCGTAGGTGGCTACCTGATTGCAGCAATACACGATGGAACTATAAGTCTCGAATTATTTAAGTTCTTTCAAATAGTACAAATGAGTTGCTGGAAGTCTTCGAAATATTTTTAAATGATGAAGCCTTTGTCCAACATAGAGAAACGATTAAAGAGTCTGTGGGCTTCAGGCATATTTTGTCGGTCGTCTCGTTTTTATTTTTGCTAAAAACTAACAACCTTATGTGTCAACAAACAGGTGTTCTATTTGAAATATTAATTATTGTAAAGTTAAGTGCAGATATTAATTATTGTAAAGAGCGAGGCAGTAACTTACTACTAACATTAAAATCATATAGAGGAGACAATACATATTTTGAAAAAAAATTTAACGATGTTTGCAGTAATGTTGGGCAACCTGTTAAAAGATGTAAAATAGATTACGGTAGCATTTCAGATGCGAAAACTTATTTTAAAAGACTTCATGCGTTAAATTTAGACTAATCTAACTAAACCTTTCAGATATGAAAAAAATAGATTTTATCAGTTTCATTAACAGTAGTAATCTCAAATCATTTGCGAAGGCTTTTCTTAAAAATCTACTCGACTCTCTTATCGACAGCTACCCCTAAATGTTTGAAAAAATTAAGCAACGAAACGAACTTTGTGTGTAGTAATCTGATCATAACAAATTTGGAATCACGCAGAGTTTATCGGACCTTTTAATTTTTATATTTGATAATAAGTTACAAACGGAAGTATTGGATATTTATAAATTGCTAAGTCAAGTTGCTTCACTGGCATCTTCTTCCATTTCAGTTGAACGAAGTTTTTCAGCTCTTAAGAGAGTAAAAACCTTTTTACGGAATTCAATTTGTCAGACAAGACTTTCCGATTTAAGTACAATGGAAATTGAAAGGGATTTAGTTAAAATGTTGCGAGAAGATTACAATTTCAAATTTCACAACCAAATAATTGATCTCTTTGCTTCATCAAAGAGTAGACGTAACCAAATGATTTACAAGCATATGTAGTAAATTATATAGTGCATCACGCTTTAATCTTTATTTTTAAATACGTTTGAAAAATGTTAGATTTGATGTAGAATATTTTGCATGTATACACTCAGAAAAATATGTTTCCGAAAATCAAAGAAAATATTTACTTGTTTACGAGATGTGAAATCTTCACAAATCAAATAAACTTTTATTTGATATCAGTAATTTGTATACATATCATTGAAAAACTTCTTATATTCAACGAAATACAATTTTTGCTTTACCTTATTTCAAGTAAGTAATTTTCCACAAATCTTGTAAATTACGTCTATGAATTCAGTAAATTATATCTACACCGCGAATATTTTTTTCTATGTTTCAACAACAGCCACGCTTCAATATTCGACGAAAAAATTGATAGTTTTTCTGTCTTCTATCAACTTTTCCTCTACACAAATAAAGGGTCGATAGCTCAGTTCGCTAACGTGTCAATCCAAAGCAGCGATCTACCGCTCGAGGGTTCGAATGCCGCCGGGTTCATGTCATGGTTGACTTTGACTTCAGTGTTCCTAACTCCATTGATTAAGTGTAACATTATAGCTTAAATTGGCGACTGGGCATAAATAATACTAGCGCTTCAGAAAATGAGAAAAAAATATCGCACCTTAAAAAAAGGAAAAAATGGTAATTTTTTTTTCAACATGCTATGCTTTCAAAGCGGTCCCCCATCTAAGTAGTAACCACGCCCAGCACTGCTTAACTTCGGTGATCGTAGGTGAACCGATTTATGCCAGATGCCAGATGTTCTTGAAATTATATTAAATTTTACTCAGGGCAAATGCAATATCAGTGCTTGAAAAGAATAAACTCCTTTCTTTCGATTGAATAAATATTTCTTTGAAACTATACCAATTTTTACTCAGGGCAAGTACAATATTTGGTCTTTGAAATGAAGAAATGTCTTTCTTTGGATTGAGTAAATATTTCTTTGGCGCAGAATCATTACCAATTTTCTTTGATAATGTGTTCATTTTTCTTCAAAAAATAGAAGTATTTTTCTCAGTGTATATGTATATTAAACCACTTGAAACAAGTGTTTTAGTTTCATATATTTTATACTGAGGAGCATTGAAATTGAATATTTCTCGGAAGTCTATCTACTGCGTAAACGTAGTAGATAACTAACTGGGCCAAAAAGAATGGTTGGATCGATTGAAAGGTGTGCATATAGGTGTTATATAAATAGCGACCAAAACACTAAATTTTATTTATTTGAAAAAACTGACCAGCATACAACGAAATCAACGAAAATTTGTTCGGATAACAATAAAAAACTGGGCCCACCCAATCTCAACAAGCACGAGCCGCCACTGGGTGTCACGACAATTTCTTGCCAGTGAACATTTTGAAGTGCCACCAGATGTCTTTGGCATATAAAAATAGTCCACATGTGCTCTCTTATTCTTTATCTGGTATTTCCTTGTCAGTTGTCCAGCATTTTAGAGACCTGGGCGTGGTATTTGATTCTTAATTAAAATTTGATGTTCATGTTATGAATATGACGTCCAGAGCCCCTAGGATTGCTGGCTTTGTCTTGTGTTCTTCGTATATGTTTACTAATATTTCCTCCTGTATTCATTTATTTGTCTCCTTAGTACGCAGTATTCAAGAAAATGCGGGCCAAATCTGGTCTCCGCGCTTTCAGTATCTATCTGACGCCATTGAATCTGTTCAGCGTAGGTTCACTCGCTCGTTGCTTTTTAAATTCAATATCCCCTACTGTCCCTAGTCCTCTCGTCTTTCCATCCTTCGTATGTCTTCGTTGGAATCACGGAGATTGTTCCTCGATGAGTGTTTTCTTTTCAAACTTTGCCAAGGTATTTTTTGGTCAGATCTTGGCTCCCAGATAACCAGACGTGAATCTAGTCGTCCAAGTCGTTCATCTGAGCTTTCTCTGTTCTGTTTGCACGTACGGAAGTCTATTTCCATTCACCTTTGTTGCGTCTTCTCAAAACGCACAATGCCCTTAAGCTTGGTCCTCTCCCGCAATCTTTTTTACAACGCAAGCAAGTATTGAGAATATTACCTTGAATTGCTATTTACCTTAGTTCTAACTTTAGTTTTCAAATTATTCAATTATTTTTGTTATTTCTTTTTTTTATGTTTCATTTTTATTTGCTTTTTTGACGCTGTTATTGGTGTTAAATATGTAGCGCAAGGGATAAATAAATAAATAAATAAATAAATAAGATTGTAGAAATAGGCACACCAAAAGCCATGGTCGTTGTCCCATATTCGGCCAAAAATACAAAACAATTCTTTCCCCAGGTAGCGGAAGCCAATCACAATATTTTTCCTTCAATCAATGAACCAGCCCAAAACTATTATTTATCCCGGAACAAAATCCGCAAACTCTTCAGAGCTAATAGGGTAATTCTTTGCCATCAGGCAAGAAAAATTATTAAAATTTTGGCGGCAAAGATAATCCAGCGCTTGTTTTCTTCTGATTCATTGCAAAAACGTAATTCTATAATGAGCTTAAACACTGGGATATCTCAAAATAAGAACCGGAACATGTTTTTGAATGTTCTATTTTAAAGAAGCTCAAAGCACAAGCTCTGTGTAAAAGTTATGTAAATATTATCTACTAATGGTTGAAACATATATTTCTAAGTTATCAACTTCAACAAATTAAAATTCATATCTTGACGATTTTATAATTGTTCTTCTAATTTTATCGATTCCAAAAGACATTGAAATCCCTTAATTACATCTATGACCTTATGTAGGTCTGGTCCGCTACTATCTGACCACGTATAACCTATACACACGTGTCTAGATTTCTTCGAATTAAATTTCTAAGCATTACCTAATCGCCATGTAAACAACCTAAGGAATTTCCAAAATTACTACACGAAATTCTCTTGAAGGTTCTTTGATGGTTCTAAGTTCAGTCCATTTGTTAATTATTTTATCTAAAAGATTCGTATCTAGAGCGAACCATCATAATCGTTCACACCACACTGCCTTGCTAAGCAATCATCGCCATCATCAAAGACAAAACGATAAAATATCAACGGCCTGGTACTTAAAATCACTCATTTATTTGTTTATTTGAATTATTCGCTTTGTTCTCAATGTATCCATTCGTTACAAAGCGTTATATTTTTACACAAAAAGCGTGACGTAAAATTACACAAAACTTCCATTGGAACTGACAATAAAAATTGTCCTTGATTTTGGCGTCTATTTACAAGACCTGTCAGCATATGATCGAAGCGAGCTGTTAATTGTCTATTCTATTCGTAGAATAGATTTCGGACATGATGTGAATATGACTGATGCGGGGACAATTAAATTGATACAGATACAGTTTAGGCGGTGTCGACTAATTGGACATTCGTTTTGACATAATTGTCAGCAAGTTCAAAAATTCGCCCTTTGCATTTATCACAATTTGTTCGGGGGGTGTTGTAACATTGTAATCGATAGTGCTATCATTACAATGATGGGTCATGTTCATTTGGATTGTTCTTGTAAGTGGTGTTTTACGTTTTGATATAGTCATGCAGTCGCCGAAGTACGCTACATATACTTAAATGGATGCATATATGAATAAATTGATGAGTAAGGTGAATGTCGTTCGAGATAAAATGTGACAGAGAAAAAATACAGTAAAGAACCAATATTGTTTTTTAATTAGTTCTTCTAAAAATTAAATTTTTATTGCACATAAAGTTTCAATTCAAACTTATCTGTGAAATACGATTGTGCTCCAAGCAATCTCAATTTTAAAATTCAATCCTGGAAATATGTTGCAAAATGTTCTTTCACGTAACGTTACACTCTCGATGCTACGCAGTCCGATCATGACGTGGCCCTCTTGATCGATGCCAATGCTTTCAAATCGAGAATTGATTGATATTTGTTTGGACAAATGTCGGTCGTTACGACGCGATGGTTGATTAGATCACGCAATTACTCCTCCATAGGTAGGGCGTTGTAATAGAAAATATGAGTACAAAATCAATCAATTGTCAGGAATAATTTAATTGGCTTTGGCTCATATTTTCTGGGTCAAAGAAAATAGATTTGCTGTTGATGTAACAGACTACCGAATTTTGCAAGAAAATTTTTCCAGAGTTGGAATAAGTTCAATGAGCAGAAATAACTTAATCAAAAATTAATTTGAAAGTTTGTACGGATCGAGCTTTTTATAAGAATTATTTATTTAAAAAAATATTAATAAAATATGAAAAAAATATAATTCACTTTTTTCATACTTTTCGCTCTTTTAAACGTTAATGTACACATCATTTCTGTATTGTTCGAAATTACCTGAATCATTTAGCTTGTGGTGCATTTGATCGCGCATCTATCTATGACAATAATGCACTGCTAATAGAAAGCGTATGAAACTACTGACGGCAGACTTTCATCGTTGAAACTGCATTTACTTATCTATGAGTCGCAAAATGATTTCGTGCAATGTGGGCGCGTACCGTTGACCTCCAAGTTAATCGACGGTAATCAATTCGATCTGCTAGTGCTTGGCAATGGAAGAGTATCTAATTCTGTTTTCAAGATGTCTGAGTCATGATACTATCTGCTGACTGACTGCAGATCAAATGAAATAACTTGCTGGAAGCGGTTCAGTGCACTATATTTTATGCAACTGTGTCTTTTGTAACGTGCCGCGATCAAGTAGTAAATGTTGAATGATGTTTAATAAACTTGTCCTCAATGTATTTCTTTGGTACGACATGGGAGAATTTTCGGTATCAAAATTTAAGTGAAACGGAATCACTTCGTGTGAGAATGAGATCATATAGAAATTTAAAATTTAATTTAATTTGAAGTTTAAAAAGACTGCTCAAAATATGATTTTTTTAAACTCTTATAACACAGTAAATACTTAAAGAGGAATTCAGAAAACATACTTAAACAAATAATAACATCAACTGCGAGTTGCATCTGATTTTCGGTGTTCGCTTACAAGGAGTATTCAGTTCAAGTTAGTTTTCGCCCATGCATGTTTATTTTTCATTTATTCTCAACGCTAGCTTTATATCATATATGCTAAAATATGAATGCAGAATTAAGTAAAGTAAAAAAATTAAAAGAATCTATCTTGGCTGTTATCCTCGTTATAACTCAAGATCTTAGTATTTAGTATTTGGCAACAAAAACGGTTTCACAAAATGTGGACTGTATCTTAAAGGTATTTTTAGAATACCTTCTCTATCTACTTGACGAAGAAATCAAAGAAAAATAACAATCTTTCGATCTACTCAACGCAAAGTCGAAACAGTTATTTCACAAAGTGCTTTGGGTCCATTTCAATGCTTGGTTTTTGCTCCAAATCTCGATCCCGTTCAAATGCAACATTTTCTGAAATTCACTCGGACTCAGAATCAAGATTCACTTATTTGCAAACACATTTACAAATTCAGTTATTTACAAAAACTCAACAGCACAGCAACCTTTAATAGTATACAAGTTCGGAAATTTCGTTTTTATCCCCTTTCACGTTTTTTACTGATTTTCGAAGGAAACTAGCACTGAAATCGTTTCGCCGAAAATTCATATTTCTTTATATATACATATGTATATATTATATCAACAAAAATATTAAGGGAGATAATCTCTGGAGTGGCCTGTCCGATTTAGCTGAAATTTTCAGAGGACATAGATGTATATAAGGACTAGTGTAGTCAAGAACTGAGGTAGGATTGTTGTTTTTTCCAATGTTGCCTACCCTAACTTGCTATTGATCGAGTCGCAAAAAAATGCACCTACTGTTGACCGCTGTGTTATCTTATAGCGATTTGTTTCTTTGGTTTGCTTTGGTTTATTTTGGTTTGAATTTTGAAATGGCAGCAACATTCCATCTGAAAGGATAGTAAAATTTGCTTGGTCAGCATTACAAAATGATTTGTTCTTTTTATTGTTGGTTTGCTTTTCATTAGTTTTAGCATCACTTTGCTTTTAAAAAAAACCCAAAATTTTTGAATGCATGATTCAATAATTTCAATTTCGCTTCTCCATCTACTTATTTTCTAATAGCGACGACGATGTGAAATATAATTCCCTGTACTAAGCATTCATGTCTGATCTACTAGTACTGAAGTCGTGAAAATCTTCCATCAAAACCTAATGTTCCTTAAAAATGTATCCCCGATTAATTAATTGAAAACAACTCTCAGTAGCTGATTATCCCAGATATTTTGAAAATTATGTTCGATCGTTTTCCTTAGACGTTTAAAAAAGCTAAATTTTCATAAGATTTGAAATTCACTTGATTATTTTCTGTAGAAAGCCCGTGCTCAGTCGAAATTTCAAGTTATATTTTTCAGTTCGAAATTGTTAAATATTTTTGAACTAACCATACTGCCACACTAGGCATAAATGTTCTACCTACATTTTAGTAATTTCGGAGATATTCAATGATTTGTGTTTTTCTCCGGCATGCTGATATATGGAAAGGGTATATTTCACTATTGATTTTATTATTATTATTATTATTTATTGTCTAAATCAACAGATACAAATCCAATTAAAGACTAGACAAGGAACAAACCTATATATAAAAGAAAAAAAAAGAAAAAGATAAGAGACTATAAATTAAAATTAAAGCTAAACAGAGTATAAAGAAGCGGTGAAATCTAATAATAATTCAACACAGATATGAAAACAAAAATTCAGAAAATTAGTTCATTTCATAAGATAAAACGCATGCTCTTCACTTATTTTTAAAAGTGCGAAACGAAGGCGGAAGAGGACCAATATTCAAACAATTATGCTGCCTAGGCAAGCGTAAAAATGAAGACTTGGTAAAACGTACCGGGTCATGAGCATAAAACTGTGCTCTGTTGATAAATGTAATAGAACCAGTAATCATTTTGTAAAGGAGACATTCATCGAAATACACGCGGCGTGAAAGGGGGGTAGGGATCTCAATGGATGGAAAGACGCATATTATACTCACAGTAGGGAATATGGAGCTTGAAGAAGAGTGAGCGAGTACATCTACGTTGTACACACTCAACAGCATCAATTAAGAAACGATAATGAGGACGCCAAATTTGAAAACAATATTCGAGGACACTACGCACGAAGGAGCTGTTCAAATGTACACACGAGGAAATATCAGTAAAAGGTCTGGACGCTCTTAGAATGAAGCCACACAAGTGCGAGGCCTTGGATGTGACACGCAAAATGTGGACATCAATTTTAATTTAGTGTCAAACACAACACCAAGGTCCATTAAATTATTAATTGCATTGAGAAAAGCGCCAAGGATGGAATAGGAAAACGTGATGTGGGATAATTTACATGTGAAGGAAATCATTTAGCAACTTGAAAGGTAATACAATTGACAGAGCACGAGTTGCCCAGAGCCGACAGGTCATCCTGCAGCTGGGAGCAGTCATCCACTGATTCAATCACCCTGAAAATGTTCAGATCGTCAGCGTACAAGAGACACAGGGAGTTGAAGAGGGAAGAAAGATCATTTGTAAAGAGGAGGAAAAGGAGAGGACCAAGAATCGACCTTTGCGGACACCGCAAGTAGGATAAAAAAGGGAAGAAGGATTAAAGTGAAACGTTACAAAATAAGCACGATCGCGAAAGTATGACGAAAACCAACAACGAGGCTGACCCGAGATATTGAAACCATCGAGCTTTGAGGGGAGGATTTCGTGGTGCACAGAGTCAAAAGCCTTGGCAAAGTCTGTATATACAACATCCACTTGCTTTTGATGGTCAAAGGCGGAGGCAACAGTCTTGGAAAACGAAAGTAAGTTGGAATCTGTTGACCTACCTTTGACGAAACCTTGTTGCTCAAAAACGAGAAGAGGTTCAATTAGAGAATAAACCCTATTGTAAACAACTCTTTCGAGAAGCTTACTGAAGCAATATAGAAGGGATATAGTATTTTAACACACTACCAAGAAAGATAGGTTTTTCATATTTTGTAGAATTATGTTATTGAGTATGTAGTTTTCGAATGCAGTGTTAAGTCAAAAATGAAAATGGAAAAAATTGTAAATGAAAAAAGTGCAGATATAGCGTTTATGTTTAGGAGGGCAGCATGGGTAGCTAAACATTTTTGAGATTATTCGCTATTCTCTTAACGCTTAAGCGCATGAAAAACTGAACATGAATAACCGCATAAAAAGTACCACGATACCTATATACATTATGAATATAATACAGAATTTGTCAAAGTGGCACTTTTTATTGCCTGTAGGTGCTGTGCAAGAAATCATGATCCTCCGAACGAAAATTAATGAGTTTTTTATGCAGGTCATGTGTGTTAATGTGTGTTAATTTTATTTGCTGTTATAAGATACAGGTAAAAATAACTACAACATTAAAAATTAATAAAACTTTTTTTTTCCTATAAATTTCTTTGAAATGCCATTAAATTGAAGAAAATCACTAAGGAATGTTCTAAAAGGAGGAATCCTGCAGTTCCAAAGTTTTGCTCTTTTTGTGTGCATGGCCACATCGGCAAATAACCGTCTTTTTTTGTGGGCATGAACTGTCCACATAAAAAAAATGTCTAGCGCATCAGAACCGCTAGAAAAGTAATTTTCGAAGAAATTGTCTTTGAGTGACAAAAAAGTGTGGAAAGACGTAATACACTGTTTTGTAGAATCATATCAACCATTCCTTATCCAAAGCAACAAAACTCAACTATAACACAAATGATGAAAATGTTCAGTGCTGGCAACACTTTCCGAACGAAGCAGCAATAAGTTTACCATAACAAGCTCATACTCAAATCAACTTATTTATCCTTTGAATTTCGTTTTCATCGTAGGATTTCATCGAAAGTTTCAGCGGTTAAACGTTGTTTTAGGCTGCCATCCGAAAAATGTTCAAAACTCGGAAAATTTAAAAATTGATTCCATATTTTTATTGCAAATGCTTTGCATATAAGAACGTTATTTGAAGCATCTGTTGGTGCAATATTTACGGAAATGGTTAATGCTGGTTAGCCTGTGTCAGCAGCAAAGCAAAATACATACCAAATCTGCTTCACGTTAAGTTAAACTCAACCAGTAAATTTAGTTTCGATTGAATCACTGCGCTGGAAGTTATACGGGTGAAAAGAATTTTAGGGTTACCACCCTCAAGACTTTTCAAATTTTTAAAGAGTTAATATTTCTTGTTAATTTTCATTGCAGGATCATTTCCATTTGCAAATCTAATGACATGATCGCTCAGTAAAGAAATTAAACAAAATTACAAAAATGGTCATAGCTGGCAGCTCTTTCATGATTTTTGTACGAAATTTCTACGACATTAGGCTTACATTAAGGTCCATTTACCGCGTGAACTTTGTTGTGATTTCTACACTGGACCGGAAGTTATAGGGAAAAAAGCTTTATTTTGCGTAGCAAATTTGCAAGATTTAGGAGACAAAAATCACCATAGCTGGCACCTCTATTCTAATTTTTCAGCCAAACTTTCATGAAATGTTATCTAAAGTAAGATCCAAGTACTGTATGAATCTTGTCAAAATCTGATGGCTGAATCGGAAGATATAGGCCGAAAACCGGTTTTTTCTCAGTGATTTTTCAAGATGGTACCACTGGCACAAGGTTGCCCGCATTTCAAAATCACTTCTATCATATTAATATATTAATACCAACATGTGCTGTGAATTATTATACATATAATAATACCAACATGTGCTGTGAATTATTATACATACATATATTAATACCAACATGTGCTGTGAATTTCATTATGATCGGATAATCCTCGCGTCAGTTCTCGTGAACAGAACTTTCGAGTGCTGAAAATAGAGGTAATTTGGTGATGGGTTGCCGTTCTTGTGCATATCGGAATTTTGAAAATCTTAATTTGACACGATGGACAAAGGTTAAAATTTATCAATGATTTGATTTTTTTGTCAAAAATCAAATATTTTTCAGGAAGGTCAATGATTTGTAGGTTTTTTTTCAGGGGCCTGCCGTAGCTACAGGGTTATCCGCACTATCTTGAAAATCCACGTGTGCTAAATTTTAGTCAACATCAATACGCTCTGCAAATTTCACGATGATCCATTGTTTTTCTTAGAAGTAATGACAAATCAAAATTTGAAAAAAAATCCTTGCCTACTTTTAGGCATGCTGCAGCCACACACGGCTAAAAATTTCTAATTCTTTATCATAGACATGCTTAAAATACAATAAGTTTTCATTTCCAAACATTTATTTTAACAAAAATTTACACTGCTTGGAAATATAGGAGTACCTGAAAATTCACTAAAACGCTCGCCGCTGCCAAAAGATTTAGGATATCTGAATTTTAGCAAGTTGTGGACCTACCTACTATATACATCTACGTCCTCCGAAAATTTCAGCTCAATCGGATCGGCCACTCCAGAGATTATCTCGGAAAATCATTTTGCTGATATATATATATATATATATATATATATATATATATATATATATATATATATATATATATATATATATATTTATATATATAAAAAAATATGAATTTTCGGCGAAACGAGTTTAATACTAATTTTCTTCGAAAATTAGTAAAAAGGACTGTGCAGATGCGGCTGTCATGCCTAAGACAGGTTCGGCACCAAGCTGATTGCAATACTTGAGCGGTCGCATACACTCGAGCGAATTCTATTTTCATTTAGTGTTCTATGATTAGGAGAGTATTAAGATAGACAAATACCTATGTATATCCCATAAAAATTCACAAAATACTTCATCCTACGGAAAATCAGTCAAAAACTTGATAGCTTTTATTCCTGTACGAGCTATGAAATAGTAAAAATAGTCAAACTTATAAATACGTGACCAAAAAACATACAAAATGTACCATTGTCGCCAATCTCCTCCTTTTATAGTCCATCGAACTAGCCAACAAACAATGCGTGACACAGTTTTCCGGAGCTGCAGTTATGTGCTATTGTTGTACGCTACAATGGAAAATGTGCAATTTCGCACACTTAGACCGTCGTTATTAGCCATCGGCTCGAATCGATAAAGTGCATCAACATTTATTCTATAATGACCATAAACCAACTTGACTACTAAAATGTCTTGATCGAGGAAACTGCACACTTACCTGCCAATTTCATGCAATTTCTGTTCAATATTTCCAATTAATGGCGCATTCGTGTCCAATCCTGCGGAGGAATGTGGTAAATAATGCAGCAAGACAGCATAAATAGTATTCGGGGCATTGGTGACTTTTATCGCATAAGTGTTAGAAAGGTGATTTCTGCCCAACAGCTATCTGTTTGAAAAACCGTTAAGTGTACCTATTCGTATCTTTCAAAACTAGAATACACGGAAATGTTTTTGGTTCTTCTGGCCTGACTTAAGAACGCAAACTTCTCACACAAACAACTAACAAACGTTTCTCTCTGCCTCTTTACGTCATATGCCAATAACTTTCAGATTAAACACATTTAGATTCCGCCTAATCAAACATTGAAATATTCGTTTTCGCCTGGCATCCAACGCATAAGTCACTCATAATTTTTCAACAGACCGCAAAAAGTTATGAGAAACAATGTAGTTCATCCGTATGGTATTGAATCAAAACAAACTAATAACTTTCGCGAGTGAAAAACATTTATCAGAGCTAAAAGAATTGCCCGTGTCTATAAATATCTCGGATAAATCGCATAATCTGCGAACGCACCGCGGAAAATAAACCGCATTGTGCAATTTCGATTTTCGTCAAAACAGAATCATCACCATCCAGATCCTCCGCAGAACTTGCTCCGCGAAATGAGATGAAAGAAAGCTTTTGGCATTTCACCAACGCAACGCAAAAACGTATAGGCCAATTGCCGGGCGGCTTTCAACCACTTGTAAGATTGCGGCATGAAAATATTGCACAGCATCAATTCCGGCCCCAAAATAAATCGTCTGATTCAGTTTTTCCAAGTTGCGTACGAAATTCAAATTTTTGCGATACGTGGTCTGTTCTGCGGAGCGCGAAAAAAGATTAATGGGAAAACAGCAGCAGCATGAACAGCATCAACAAACAAACAAAAAAAAAAAGATGAATTTGACAAGAGGCTCAGAGTTTGACTATTAGCGGCCGTTGGCTTGGCTTAGCTTTTCGTTGATGTTCTTTCGTCCCGGTGTGAATTATGAGCAGAATTTATAAGGATGATGTTCGTACAGACAGTTTTTCATGTAAAGTCAATGGTCATTAACATTATTCAGTGTGATATATGACCAAATTCCTGCGCCTCGCTACGTTTGGCGTTGCGAATTGGAACAGTTGGACTGTTTCGGATGTTTCAGTTCGTGGCACTACTAATTGTGATCTTCATTGTTGATTTTAATTAGATGAGGAATTCCTTTGTGCGGTTGGGAGGTGCTGAAAGTGTGTGCTTATTTTTGGGATTATTCTTGGGAATTCTTAGACATGCATATTTTCGATTTGATTCGAAATACCGGTCAGGTTCAATTTTGCATAAAAATAGCTAATGACCGCACTCATCGTAGGTAATCAGACGTTAAAAATAGAGCACATTTTTTCAATGAGCTGTAATTTTAAGAGCAGATTTTATATTGCGTTAATATTTTGACTAATGATTTTCGCGAGTAACTTATAGAAATAATGTATATGCCAGGTCTAAAAAATATTTTTATTGAAATTTCAGATTGTTGACGGCCCAATAGAAAAAAGGACACGTGTTTCCAGTCATTAAAAAAGGTTCGAGTTTTTGAATGTAAAGAAAAGAAATCAAACGATGTTATAGCAAATTAAATTGAAAAAATGATATATATTTTATATTCAGTAAATTATACGACACAGAATTATTTATAACATTAGTTAAAAAATGGAAGCCGAATTTGATCATCTGTGCAACTGATTAAAAGAAATATTTGAAAAAATTTACAACATTAATGGAGAGATTAATTTGTTCAGCCATTCACTTCCCTTTGGAAAATATAGAAGACGTTAGTTTAGTCCCAGCAATATAAGATTTTGGAAATTGCTCAGGAGCTCCAAAAAAATTGAAATAATGTGGTATATTAAGTGCGACTGAAGCTTTATATAAAAAAACACAATATAGTTATAATCAGTAATCAGTTATAATCAGTATATGCATGTATAGAAGAGAGAGAAATTTAGAACTAGTATCACATTTTTAGAGTGTTATGTAAAAGCCTTTTGACAATTATCGAGAAAATAATTTATCGATTTTAAAAAGAATATCACAGAGATAGAGGACTATAAAAAAATTTGAACCTATTTCCACCAAATTACATATTATTATTTGAAAATTAGCTGTGTAGAAAAATAAATGCTTTATATTCAGCAAATATTCAATTTCTTCAGAAATCACAAAATGATGATTGCATGGGCGTGTACAGGTGGGGGCAGAGGGGGGCAAATGCCCATCCCTAGAAAAAATTCCTCGAAAAATCCTCGAAAAACGAGCGTAGATGGAGGCGTTCAAGCCATTTTGAAAAGGAGATACAAAAATAATTATTTTTCCACTGTGTCAGCCATAGATTAAATCTTGTCGTAAACGATTTAAACTCTGTGTCACAAGTGCGAAACACAATCGCTACTATCAAAGACAAAAAAATCCACGTAAATCACTGTTGGTTTCATTAAAAAAGTGTTGTAGTGGTAAAACGAATAACTGTGTACATGACAAAAACACGAATGAAACTAATATTTCCTCGTTTTTTCCTCGTTTTTTTTTCCTCTCCTTGTTTTCCTCGTTTTTTTACCTAAATTCGAGGCTGGACACGCCCATAGATGATTGGGTATACAAAGACAAAAGCTGACACCAGCAAATTACCTTGTTTTGAGCAAGTTAAATTTATTTTCACGAGAACTGTTGACTGGTCAGCAGTTCAAAATGAGATTTACCGGATTCATCGGTCTTGAGTAGGACCAGTTCTCAAACAAGTTAATTGAACATTTTGGAAACTCTGGGAAAATAAAATTTGTTGCGTTATAGCTTCAGATTTCACATTGAATCTAAACAAATATCACAGGACAGGTTACTCTTGAAGTCTAATAGACTTGGTATACTTTTGGCTACAAAATTAGGGCTGAGTCGCCAATACTAATACCGCGAAATTCACATACGATAAATATCTTTAAATAAAATTCGGCAACAAATACTTCAATTTCCCGAATTTCAGAAGTTTTACGGGCGGTAACCCTTAAAATCATCTTGCATCTATGACTTTTATTGCAAGATTAAATTCAAATAAATTCATAGAATCGGCTTTTGGTCATTTTTGTACCAAGCCATACTACCCTTAAATTTTGATCCGAAAAATATCCTATGATGGATATAATCAATAAATGACTCGATATTCAAAATTTCGAATTGTTTGCGGGCAGCAGCCTCAAAATCTTCCTGCCCTAACTTTTAACGCAATCATTGGATTGAACCGAAGTTCACAGAGTATACAAGGGCTGGCTTCGTTGTGATGCGTTTGATAGACTTTTCGTTACGATGTTAAAGAAGACCTTCAAGCCCCAGATATTTCCGTACTTGAGACGTACAAGAAATACTTTTTTCCAATTGTCATGAAAAAAACACCCTATAGTGGAAATAACAAACCCTCTGAATCTTTCTGCTCTTATAGCTTTTGATTCAGTCAGCGGATGAAAACGAATTTCATCGGACAAATTGATATCGAACCGGAACTGATCTAATGGACTTTTCGTGACAGTGAATAAGCGATTTATCACTTTCTTTCCTAGAAATGCTAGAATAAAATTTTTAATAGCTAATAATCCGGTCGTGACTACAAAACCAAATTTGGTAAATTATCGACGCTACAGCTTGAGTCAACCTGATCGTGAGCCGATGTTAACTAGTTCAGCATCCCTTAGATCAGTATCCTGGTCAACGTTATTCTTCAATGCAAGCAAGGTTTTTCCTGCTACTGTCTACCGTAAAATCTACCACAAAGTTTTTGCGAGCAGGCTCATCTTAGCTCATACAAGCTAAGTGCTCAGAGCACCGGTATCTAATATGCTTTTGTTTCAAGGCTATATTGGCTTCTAGGTAGATTGCGCACAAATTAAAATTATAGCGTCTCTCTTTTCTGCAAGACTTTCATCTCGAACGCCAATTAGTGTCAGAAGTCCTTTTGCTCAGCAAAAACAAAATCATGGTCTTATCCAATGGTAGCTTCGAGGTTGTGGGTGAATTTCGAGACTTAAGGCTGCTCTCTTTTGCCTGTGAAGCCTCTTTTCTAACCTTCAAAGCTCTATATATTCCTCTGCTCGTATCTGCGTTCTATGAGGTTGCTACATTGCTCGGTATGCAATATTCTTACGTTCAGCTGTTACTTTGCATTCATCATCAAACCAGTCGTACTGATCTGAGTGGCTTGGCATAAGCAACCCTAAAGAGAGTATTTTGAAGGTTCCTACCCCCAGGATTCACTGTCCCTCCCCATTCAACTCTTCGATGACAGATCCCATTGAGATAGTTTTTTGGCCAAAAAATCTTCCAAAGATAACCAAATCCCCAAACCACGGAGATTGTTACTTCAGGTCAAGGACGTCCGCAATGAAATCCGCTCTCGCATGACTTCAACCCGGTCATACTTGCATATCTATTGGTCCTTACCTTCTTAAGAAGTCTCCTCAGCTCGTACGTGAGTCGGTAAAAAAATAACCAAACCTCGTTAATAAATGGCACAGATAGAAATTTATCTCTCCGTGGCCATGGCTGACCCATGGGTCCAGAAGTCCTTTGTTGCTTGTGTCCCAACGCTGTTGCCACAGTACTGTTCTACTAAGCATACAGTTTCTATATGAATTTTTTCATTTTTGAGCTAACACCGGATTCGAAAACTGTATACTCCATTGCATAATTCTACAAAATTTGAAAAACCTGTCCAACACGGCATTTTCCGGCTGGTGATACGCGGTGAATGCCCAATAGTAGTCAACGTGCAGCCTAAGTCGGACAACTGTCTCGAGAAAGCTCACTCAGCCAACTATCGTGGTTGCCCGGCATATAAAGATATGATGGCCAGGATTGAGGCGAAAAATATTCACCACGATCAGGCCAGGAAGGATCTTCAGCAGTTTGTTACGCAGAGCGTTGTGAACTACAAAAGAAGCAGTGTTTCTTAAGTACATGCAGTAGTAAGAATGAAGCTCCGCGCGATTCTACATATTCGGGGCATATTCTATCACAAACATTATGGATGTGGTCCCATAAGGACAGCTTAGTGTCTACTGTCATTCCCAGGTACCTTACTAACTTTCTGGCCTTGGCATCTACGTTTGTTATCCTCCGTCGTTATCATCCATCGACGGTCGTTATCTCCAACTTTAGTTCATGGACGGTCGTCCATCGTTCTGCAGGATAATTTTACTGATTTTCGAAGAAAATTAGTATAAGAGTAGTTTCACCGAAAATTCATATTACTTTATAATTCATATATAGATATATATATATATATATATATATATATATATATATATATATATATATATATATATATATATATATATATATATACCCCGCAAAAAGGTTAAAGGAGATAATCTCTTGAATGACCGGTCCGATTAAGCTGAAATTTTCAGAGGACAAAGATTTAGTGCAGCAGCTAATGCGAATTTCGATATCTTTAACCAATTGTTGGCGGCGGGCATTTTAGTGCACTGAAAGAAAAATCTTGGTAAAATCAACAATTTTCCTTAGTTGTTTTTGCGTCAACTACGAGCTATAGTTAAAACAACCATAAAAAAATAGTTGATTACTTTTATGCACCATGACGCGTGGTTGACAAACAATTTCATTCGGAGCATGAAAAACGTCCAAATGTTGAAACCATTCTACTTTGCGTAGAATAATTTCAAAGACGTTGCTCACTGAATTATGTTTGCTGAAATCAACTATTGCGAAGAAGTTTAAGTACCATAAAAACTGTTGATAATTCGAAACGTTGAAGTTTTGAGTGAATTGATGAATATTTTTCTATTTATCAACTGTTTTTCGTGGTTATGAAACAATTAAAACAGTTGATTTCATGAACGTTGTGATATTTTTTGTATAACCAGAACCAACTACTTTTATATCGTTAAATTAACTATATTAACATAGTAAAAATAACTAATTTCCGTAGTTCGTTTAACGATTTTGAATGAATCGTTGCAATACTATTAAAAATAGTTGAACCAACCAAGAGTTTTTCTTTCAGTGTGAATTTTCAGATACCTCTATATTTCTTTCTGTTTTTTTTTTGTTTGTTAAAAATAAGTATTGAGAAATCGAAAATTTTGAGCCCTATTTGCTCGAGGAGGGCCTAAAACTAGGCAAAAAAAATTCAAAATTTCGATTTAACATAGCTTTTGAGAGAGACATTGGATCATTCTGAAATTTGCAGAGCGTATTGATGTTGACTAAAGCTAAAAAATGTTGCTTTTTGACAAAAATTCAAATTATTGATAAATTTTAAGCTTTGTAGACCATGTCAAATTGAATTTTTCCAAATTCCAAGTTGCACAAGAACGGCAACCCATCACCGAATTACCTCTATTTCCAGCGCTTGAAATTACTGTTCACGAGAACTGGCGACCGCATAATCAGATCTTTATGAAATTTACAGAACCTGTCGGTATTGGCTAGGATCAGATCTGATAGAAGTGATTTTGAAATAAGGGCAACCCTGTAGCGTGGTGCCATCTTGAAAAGTTACTAAAAAGTTCCATCTTGAAAAGTTACTAACGAAAAACTGCTTTTTGGCGTATAAATTCCGATTCAGCCAAAAAATTTTAATGAAATTTACACAGTACTCTAACTTTACTCTAATCCATATTTGGTAGAAATTTGGTTGGAAAATTAGAATAGAGCTGCTAGCTATGGAAGTTTTTGTGACTTCAATCTTGTAAATTTACTCAGCAAAATAAAGCTTTTTCCCTGTAACTTCCGATCCAGCCATGAAATCAAAACGAAATTCACATAATATGTCCACCTTTTTGTAAGCCAAAGTTCATAGGAGTTTCGTAGAAAAATCATGAACGGGCGCCAGTTATGGTAAGTTTCGTAGTTTTTTTTATATTTATTTACCAAGCGACTTTGTCATTAAATGTGCAAAGAGGAACGATCCTGCAATGAACATCAACAATAAATATTGAGGTTTAGAAAAATTGAAAAAAATTTGCGGGTGGTGACTCTAAAATTCTTTTCACTCCTATAACTTCCAGCGCAATCATTCAATCGAAGCGGAATTCACAGGGTGGATTTAACTTAACGTGAAGCAGATTTAGTATCTGTTTGGCTTTGCTGCTAACGCAGCGTTGCCAGCACCGGACATTTTCGTTAATATTGCACCAACAACCATTATATATATACGTACAAAGCATTTACATTAAAATTAAGGAACCAAAGTTAAAGTTTTCCGAGTTTTGAAAATTTTTCGGATAGCAGCCTCAAACATCGTTTAATCGCCAAAACTTTCGATGAAATCCTTGAATGAAACTCAAAGGGTGGGCCGATTTTAGCATGAGTTTGTTATGTTAGACTTATTACTGCTTCGATAGAAAAGTGTTGCCAGCAATGAACATTTTCGCCGTCTATGTTATAGGAGATGATTGATATAATACTACAATACCGTCTGTGTTATAGGAAATGGTTGATATAATACTACAAAAAAGTTTATTACGTCTTTCCACATTTGTTGGTCACTTTAGGACAATTTCTTCGAAAATCAGCTTGAGCTATTATGATGGGCTAGAGCTTTTTTTTTTAATTAGACTGAAAATATTTATTATTATAAATTAGTTTTACAATCATACCCTAATTTAAAGTATAATTAACAAAGGAAACTCAAAATCTATCGGCTATACTATTTTGGCTTGCTGGCTCTTATTGGTTTGTTCTCTATAGTTATATTTTTCAGCATAAATTTTGTTTCTTACGCACTAATGGTATTACCAAGTCTATATAGCTGCTGGCGCTATCTAGGCAATAATTTGCTTAGACACTTCCTTACACTAACCCTATGCTTAATTATAGTTATCTTAACCTATTTACATCTAACTCTTAAGATAGGTCTTAAACGTAGTCCCTTCTATTTGTCGAGAGGCCTATATATTCGAAAAGCACAACCATAAGCTACCACTGCAATGATTTCATCGCAGGGCGCAAACATTGCTCATTAAAACCACATGTACGCCCTAGTGACCTAATCAGTCCATTCTACAGGGTATTTTCGATTTTGAAAATGTAAGAAAAACAATCATTTTGGATTTATTAAAATCTTTAGTGTGTTCAGTTTGCTCATATAACAGCTATGCTTATTGTTTCACCACAAGTTTAACTCGATTTATCATACCAAACTGAAAAATTACGTACCACGGAGGCAAGAAACCTGAACGAGGAAAAGATAGTTCACATTGAACATTGGTAAGAAATAGTAAGTAGTAAAAGAGAGATGCATTAGCACAAGTGTTCAGTCAAAGGTAAATAAAAGAGCATTGCCATAAATCCAAAGTTGAAATAAAGGGAAATGGAGCTATTTCATGGCGTTTGTGTCCCCTGAAGGATGTACATGAGTGCATCGACTCGAATATACGAAAACGGAGACTTAAAGGAGATACAATAAGAAGATAACTATTCTGATGATTTGAAATATAGTTGTTGTCGAAGAAAGAGACAATGTTCATTAGATAATTTGAAGACAAATAAAAAATATTATTATATAATTTATATAACAGTCAGTATAATTAAGCCTGCAAAAAAATATAAGTTTTGACGGTGTAATTTGCGGTTGGTCTCAGCCTTATTTATTATCCGAACTGTTTATTTACCCTGAGCTCTTGAGCCATTTGCTCCACAGCATGATATTTCTTTGTTAGTTATTTCTTACCTTCCACTAGTTGGCGTTCCTGTAATTAAAAGTAAGACATTTGTGGCTGCTACAATATTGTTTTTTACTTCTTTTGTGTTCAGTTCTTAAATTGTCCCTTATTGATACCTGATTGTAATGATGTCAATGCGCTCTAAACTGCTTGTGTGTAATTATTTAGAATAATTCTCTGAAGAATTATTTTATGAAAGGCAATGTACTTCTCGACAGATAATTGAATATTCCATTTTTTGATTCAATTTTCAGAAGCCATAAGTAGTAAATAACGATCTTAAGTATTCAGGCCAAAAACTAAATCAAATTCACTTCGAGATTAAAGCGCAAGGCAGTTTCGAAAAGCAAGTAAGTTTTACCTTTGCCAACCTCTTTTATGCTGGTATCAATCAGGAGAAAATGTTACTTTAGTTTAATATCGAGGATGGTTTGCTTGAGTATGAGTGACCATTTTTATTCAGTCAACCATTTCACTTTCTCTAAAAAACCAATTAAAAAATGAGCAATTCAACAAGGAGTCAAAAAATATATGTGGTTCCTTAATTAATTCGAATAAAAAACAATGTCACAAAACAGTGCTGAAAAGTTTGCGGAGAAAAAATCATTCCAGATTAATTTTGCATGGCGAAAGCAAGCTCAACAAACTAATGATCTTTCATTATACGAGTAGGTAGGTACACAACCACAGTCATTCGATTATCTTCATAATCCGATACGTATTGAATTCAAAGTAGGTCTCAATTACTTACTGGCACCTACATTCTAAACCAGCTCCGTTCGTGGTGAGGTGAACGTGTTTTAAATCAATTTCACGGCTAATTTGACATACTAAAAATATTTCATAGCTACCAAAAATACTAATGAATTGAAGAATTGACGGCGCCATTCGTACTCTGGAATGTAGTCGACTGGATGTTAGTTCGGTGTGTAAATACAACTTACGAGCTAAGATTAGCCACGTCGAGGATAAAACTTACTTTAAGAACGCGACACTGACGACTTATTCAAGTCTGGCAGCATATTAACAATAGTATTGAGTAGCGGGGAAAAAAACGAAAAAAAAACAAAACGAACATTTGGTCAACTAATAAAAACCAATAAAACATAAAGAGCAATTAATTTTGGGTTTCGTTAATTAGTATTATTTTTGAGATGTGATGTCATCGGCTTGGAGATTTTATTTTAGAATTGTTGCTGCGGTTGGAGACAAAGTTCCAGTCGATGGATATTGTTCGACTTAAGACTGAGATTTGTTGAAACCGTATGCTCGAAGACTGGATTAAATCAAATCGAATGAAGGAAACGAGAGTTTATTTTCATTTCCGAATACGATCATTTGTGTTTGGTAAACATTTTCAAAGATTCGAATGAGATTCGTGGGTTTGAATGATCGGGATTTTCGCTTAAATTTCGCTCTCCATATTTGGGTCACAACAGATTTGCCTATGATATCGCGATGTGCAATCACGTATATACAGTGGGTAAAAAAAAGTTTAGGCACGAACACTTGGTAAGAACAAAAAACCTATTTTTAGTGCGACTTTAATTATAATGATTGTGTTTTTGCTTTTAGTTAAAAGTGTTGCATGTTTACTCTAAGAACAATATAAAATAAAACCGGTAACGAAGCCAATTCCACAACATTAACGTAACATTTTTCAGTGAAGTACCAAAATAGCGCAAAAAAAGTTAAGGCACAGCGCTATTTTATCTGAAATTATTTCAATTGTGTTAAAGTGACCAATTTCAAAAAAATTAACTAACATAACGCTAATACTTTGTGGCTATTCCATGCATTGTTATCACTTCTCGCAGTCGTTTCGATATCTTTTTCGCATTTTTTTTGCAAAAAGTGGGTGAAATTTTGGTTCTTTCAGCAATAATGACATTTTGGAGCCCTTTGTTATACTTTACCTTTCGCAATGTTACTATAGAATTAAGATGATGCCATAAATACTCGATCGGGTTTAAGTTCGTTGACTGAGGGGGGTTTTTAATAGCATTTGGACAGTTAAAAATAGCCCAAAGCCGACATTGCTCCGATTTGTGGTCCTGATACAGGCCAAAATTGTATAAAATGCCTAAATTTTCAGCAATTTTGCTTAATATTTCTTTTAAGAATACCCAGGCAATAGGTTTGATCCATCATACCGTTCACAAAATCTATATTTTCAGGACCAGATGGCCCCATACAGTTCTATAACATAATGTTCTCTCCGCAGTGTTTTACAGTGCGAGTAATATGATTCCTCCTTAACTCTGTATTAGGCTTTCGGCGAACATACCGCCGCCTATCAGGTCCAAAAACTTAAACTTTTACTTCATCAACAAAAATTATGGACTTCTAGAATGATTTTGGCTTTTTTACGAAGCAAAGCGTAATTTAACAATTTCATTTTTTGTACTAATATAAGGTTTACTAAGGCACATTCTGCCCTTAAAATCCGCTTTCTTTATTACATTTCGAATAGTTTGAGTAGCGACTTTCGTTTCAACTCATTTTTTTCACTTTAATTTGTAAAACTGGGACACTTAGTGTAGGGATTATCTTAATTTTTCTGATAATCCACTTTTTTTTACGCTCAGATAAGATTTTAGTCCCTCCCAACCGATGCTTTATTTCAAACAATTTGGTTTATTTATCTTTTATTATTACATTTCTCACTGTATAGCTTGATTTTCTCAATAGTATTCCAATCTCACGATACGCCATTCTTGTTTTCCAAGGTCGCAAAAAACATTCACGGATTTCTGTACCTACCGATTTTCTTTTCGCACTCATTTTTACGCTGAATAGAAATATCATATTTTCATGATTTTAAGTACATTTAACGGTATTTTTTTCCAGGAAGTACACATAATTTCAGATAAAACTGCGCCGTGCCTTAACTTTTTTTGCGCTATTTTGGTACTTCAGTGAAAAATGTTACGTTAGTGTTGTGAAATTTGCTTCGTTACCGGGTTTTTTTTTATATTGTTCTTAAAGTAAACATGCAAAACTTTTCATTAAATGCGAAAACATGATTATGTTAAAGTCGCATTAAAAATAGGTTTTTTATTCATACTAAGAGTTCGTGCTTTAACTGTTTTTACCCACTGTATATGTCGCATAGATTTAGTTTTATGTTAAGGGGTTAGTTAGAAGGTCGAAAAAAGACGTTTTTCTATTAATTATTTTGTGAAAAGGTATTATATTTTACAAAAACAAAAAGGATATATGTATGCATTTAGTGGCAACATCTAAGTTTATAATGGAACTAATAAATTATAAAAAATATTGATCTGGTGCGCTTCTCCAGACGATCTCCTGAAGGTCTTCCAAAAAAGGTGATCGGCGGTGACCACGATTTCTCCGGTAAAATTCATTTGAAGTCAAAAAACCAAACAGGTTCTTTCAGTAGATAGATAAAACTAGGTATTGAAGAAAGGAATAATCTAAATTTAGATTTTTGACAAAATGGCAGCTTCGTTAAAAAAAAATGGAATTTTTGACCGAAATTGCCATATAAAATTGTTTGAAAAATAGAAATAATTATCGGAAATCTTATTCCTTCGATTAATGCCTGAGCAATATGCCCCAAAAAGTTGTGCTAAAATTTCAAACCGTTTCACAGTGGTCAAAAATCCCAAAAAGCTGACCAAAAGTCGATAATGTCGTCTAATTTGTCTAAAACTTGACAGTCAGGGGTTTTTGATGTTGCTGATTACGAATTCGATATTGAATTTGCCGAAAACAAAATGGCGGACGAGTTTCAGAAAATTACAACAAATTTACTCTTAAAACTGTATACCGGGGTTTTCGAGGTCGCTGATGAAGAATTTGACATTGAATTTGCCGAAAACAAAATGGCGGATTCAAAATGGTGGACACTTTTTAGAAATTTTCAACAGTTTCACTCTTCAAATTGTATCCGGGGGCTTTCGAGGTCGCTGATTACGAATTTGATATTCAATTTGTCAAAAACATAATGGCGGACGACTTTCGGAAAACTATACCTGATTCACTCTTCAAATTGTAGCCAGGGGTTTTCGAGGAATCGTATATGTAGATGTAGAGGTAGTGTACGATTTAAATCATAAAAACTTACATTATAAATATCAAAATCAATTTATTCATCAAAACATTTAATTAAGTAAACGCACTCTTCCTTTCATAGCAAAAATTATAATTCAATCAATTTCAGACTCGGTGTCACTACAATCTACCTCGTCTGTAGATGAAGCTGGAACATCAGCTTTTTTAATTGAAGGTTCTTGCAATAGCTTTATCGCTTCAGGTAACAACGCTCTCATTTTTTTCGTAGGCACTTTTCGTAGGCTTGAAATGAGAACTTCGGATGTAACTAACAATCTACAGAAAACGTCTTCCAAAGTTTTAGTCCTGCTACATTTTCGGATAAAATCTTGTCGGAACTTTTTAATAAATTTGTTGCAAGATTCTTGGGCCTCTTCAGACATTTGTCCTATGGGCAACAGGGACGACTCTATAATTTGTGACCCATGTATTAAAATTTTATGTATACTAGTCGGCATGTAGTACCATGGATACAGTTTAACGAATCTTCGCGCAGTTGACACAGCATACTCTTCAAATTTTACTATGTTTATATCAAAGCCACACGAAATGACCTGAAGTATGACATGGAACCTGTCAATCAAATTTTGGTCTATTCCCGTAATGGATGCTGAGACTCGAGAATTGGCAAAGAAACGGCGCGCTGTATTCCCGTCATTAAAACTTCCATATCCCGGTTTTGGGACATCTACTAACAATCCTAATTGCTGCCGAAAATCAGTTTGAATGTTTTTTTTCCTAGCTTCTACTCTTACTTTGTCATCTTTGCGACACTGTCAACTTTTGACATCCAATTTGTACGAAATATGCAATAAGCACTCAAAGAACCGAATCCATGCATGTAACGACGAAATTCCAAATTCTAAATTTTCGCTCTCTAAGTTTTTTTGCATCATTTCATCAATATTGTTAAATTGTTTGGAAGTACATTTGCAGAGAAAACAACGTTGAGCAGAAGTTGTTTGTGATAATGAATTACAAACTTTTCCGTCAATCATTGTAAGTACAATCTTGTAAGAAACGTTAATTTGTTTACCGTCAAAAATCGTTTGGAAAGGATTTTTTCTTGATCTTTGATATGGTCAACTTCTGCTCACGTTGATTCAGCAGTTTCGTGTAAAAATTGTAATTTTATTGGCCTGCGAAATCGTGGAGATGAAGGACGGGGATTTTCCCACACAACTGCATTATGATTATCAACTTCATCTGCAAAAACGAGCTGCAGAGGTACCAAAGAAGTAACGAAAATATTGGCATCGGTTTTAGTTCCATCATCATCGTGAAACTTTTGCTTAAACGTACTTTGCCCCGAAGTACCATCACACCCCCATTTACAGATTAACTGAAAATTACATTTTTTATCCAATGGGAGACTTTTGATAACTTCCGCTTGCACTAATAGCAAGCGTCCGACTATGTGATCTAGCAATGGTTGTAATTTGACTTCTGCGCTCGATTCAGTGACAATAATTGCCGCTGGTGAAGGATAACACCTTTTTTTAGCTTCAAGAACCTGATTGTAAGGGGGGTACAAAAAACAATTTTCCCCAAGACTTATAGATCGTATGCCAATATATTGGCCTTTAGATAAATTATTATCGATCATGAGCGCGACTGCTTCGTCACCAGAAAGGGTTTCTTCTGGTTTCTTTTGGAGATATTTCTTATATTTTGATGCTTTCGACGGGCTCCCTGCTGTGATATCTTTTACGAATTTTGCTGCATCCACTTTTCCTTTGGCTCGGAGGCTCATCTGTGCAGCAAAACCTAACTCTTCGTGATCAAACTGCTCACGAATATTTTCTGTCCTTCTTCGTTTTGTCCGGTCACTTAATTCTCGAAAGGAAGATTTCGACAAGAGGCGGCCAGTGCTTCCTGTCGAAGATCGTGACCCAAGGTGGTCGTTGCGTGCATCACCCTCATCATCATCATTTTCACTGGTGAAAACAACCTTAGATTGGAGCCACTCAGCATTTTTGAGCAAAAAATCTCGTTCCGTCCTGTGAGCGTCATTCCACCTTTTTTTTAAATCAGAAAATAATTTTCTGAGTCTTTTTTTACACTCTGCGTCTAAGGTGTATGGATTTTCGTGTTTTTTGGAAAACGAACGTTCAAAAGCAACAAAGCAGCTATCAGAACCCTCAGAAACCTTGTCTTTAATTAGTTGAAATAATTCATTTCGGGTTAAAAAAATTCGCTGTTTTGTAACTCCAGCGCCATGATAAGTATCTAGAATAATATTTTTTTTGTCAATTTTTCAAAGTTTATGCTATATCATTGAAAACTCTGTCAAATAAAATTTTTAAATCTTTAATAATATTTTAAACTACTGCATGAAGCTATGTAACAAATATTGTATTATTTACAATCCTAATATTTTATGCATTATTTAAATTGCATTTAATAGTAATGAATATGACAGATTTGTTTCAACTTTGTAATTTAATCGATTTAAGATTTAAAATTTAATCAACATTTTTTTATTATTCAAATAATACGTTTTTTCAACAGACAAATGTCTGTTTATTAGTTGGAGCTGATAAAACGGTTGAAAAAACAGTTTACGATGTTGCAGTGTTAATAACGTGCACTGTACAAGGAGCGTTTCGGAGCGCATCTGTACATTACATCTGAAATAATGGCTCAAAGTCAAACCAGCAACTTTCGGCAGCTAATTTTTAGATATGTTATAAGTGAGTATATAATGTTTCAATACAGGGCCCGATCTAGCAAGACTTTTTTTAAAACTCTTTTTTTGTCAGCGTGAAATAACATGAAGATAAAAAAACTGCAGTCAATTGTTCAATTATTTACAACGTTTATCTTTGTCATATTTATTTATGTTATACTATTCTTGAAAGTACTTACATTCACGTGAACAATCCATTTTGTTTCATTGGAATTAGTCACTTAATTGAAAAACACTACACTTCCGAAAAACTGTTTTTTTTTCAGTCGCGATGTACACACGTTTCGATGCGTTTAGCATCTGTAAAGGAGAAAGGAAAAAACAAATTTAGAGGAGTACCTGCGTTCCGCTATCGATTTAGAACGATGCCAGGGCTACCACTGCAGTCATTTACATCTTAAAATGTGTCTTGAAATTTTTTTTTTTTTGCATTATGGCCAGCTTTTTGGGTTTTTTCACCACTGTGCGTTTGGTTCAGTCGTTTTTTAGAAATCTTGGTCACCGACTTGGAAAACATAGTTTTCAGAAAAACGCGTTTAAAGTTTCGGAAGAAGTTAACACATAGATAAATTTTTTTTAGTTACATGGAGTCATCTGTTCTGGGGCCATAAGATGTACCCTTTGTAGCCTCAGCAACTTCCAATATGTACTTCGATTTTATGTTGTTTACGAGCCATTCTTCCCTCTCGCGTACTCCCATGCGCTTCGATCTATCTTATACTCCGCCTACTTTCTAACAGTCCGATATGTGATTACAAATATGCGTGTATCTCGGAAAAAACTTGTTGGATAAATTTGAAATTTTCAGGCAATATTATAAGTTAAATATACATTCCGAAAATGCAAAAAAATTAAAAATCGATTTTATGAAAATTTTAATTGCGAAAAAGTTCGCTAAGTTCGCTAATTTTATAAAAATTCTTGATCGAGGCATTTACATTCTAAGAGTTATTCATCAACACTTTCTCAAATACACCTTTTCATTGAAATTCTCGGTAAATGTGTAAATATTCTCAAAACGCTATGAATCAATATGTTAATTGCATCACACATTCTAGCCGATGGCGTTTGAGGCAAAACTCAACTTATTTACATCAAAAGCCATGTGAGTTCCCATATTCATCTTACTCCAGATTAATTCCATTTCATTATTCATTCATTCAAAAACAAATCTGCTGATTCAGACGCGCTCATTTCAATTTCCTCGACTGGAAGCTATTCGATAATAATTGCGTCATGAATGTACACATTCCATTTTTAATTTCCTTACTAAATTGTGGCGAACAATTATTGAGAATAATGAAATTCTTAAAGTAAGATAATAAAAGTAAAGTTAGTTTTGATGAGTCAATGTTTTACATACCGGATATGAACAGTTCGTAATGCTTATCAAGTGTTTTTTTTTCAACGGAAACTTATGAGAAAGTTGCGGTATATTAAAATAAATCCACGCACACGTATGATTGTTATTAACTGTAATGGCTTGATTGAAATATAATTGCAGCTGTAAATATTCTAAAATAGAGGTAAAGCTTCTGGAGATATATGTATGTATGTATGCATGTATGTATATGACAGCAGATACAATACAAATCTTAAAACATTCTTAGAAAACTCATTAGATTTCATGGTCTAAATCGTATAAGAACCAATTTTTCATGTAATTAAATAAAACATTCCAGTTAATTATTCCGCTCATCGAATATTCATACGATTTTAGTCACAAAAAACCTAAATAAAACACTTCTCATTGAGTAAAACGCTCAACTCATTCCGAATTTAATTTTTTTCATAATATTTTTTAAAATAAATAGTAGCAAACAATTCGTGCGCAGCTTAATTAATTTACGCTTCTAAAAAAATCCACAACCATAACAGTGCAAATATCAAATGCTCAATCAAATTTTCGTGTGCAACTCTGAATCAATCAGTTCGCAGCAGGAAGCGAATGAAAATGCATATCAGGCAGCTACATGGTTAGGTGAACAGGTTTTTTTTGCGTGCCGTTGCAACAAAAAACTTGGAATGTTGTGATTTATGATAATTGCGAATATTTGAATGAAAATAGAAATATAACAATAAGCAGTAATTTGTTGATTTTTCATCGTCTTGTTTTGAGATTTTGGCTGGAGCTTGGGATTTTTTTCCGGACAAGCCCACCTGCTAGTCTATTATCGTAGCTGCCCGGTAAATTGCAACGTTTCAAGGATGCAGTGAACATTAAATTTAATGATACAAAATGAGATTGTTAAAAAAGCTATGAAATTCAATAATGTAGACGAATAAATAATAAAATGAGATCATGTGGTTGCAAGTGGATGGTGCATGATGTACCACTATTGCTTTTTCTTTTAATGACTTCTGAAATTTGGGTGGTGAATGTAGTTTTTATTGACGCACGCTTGGTAAACTACAAGACTAACAAATGTGTTTGGATTATTTATAATTTGTTGGATCAGGGAAAATTCACCGGAAATAAATTGTAAGTCACCAGTTTCCTTTCCAGCGATCATTTACTTGTTTCGATTGTAAAAAGCTACCGCATTATATGAGTTGGAGTTTGTAATGGCTCATTAAATTCAATTCCGTCGAGATAGAAAGACCATTTTGGAAAATACAGGCAATGTTTATTCTTTCTTAATATTTCACTTCTGGTCAGCCAGTTGAATGCATTTACTATCATATACATACGTAGTACATACGTACTGCGAATGCTCCAAAAGAGCGCCTATAAAAAATGCTTGTGCATAGAGTAACAAAAAAGATTTGTTTAAAGAATCGGAGCATTGCCAAATTCTGCATATGGATGTTCCATAAACAACTGGATTACATCTGAGGTGTTTGTTAAATGACTAGAAAGTTTTATAAAATGTACGGAATCAGAACCGATACAAATCAAATATTTTGTTTTCATTCGATGGATTGGCACTATACACAATTTAATGAGATGCTATATAATCGGCATGTGATTATTGTAGCTACAATTATGCTTGCATCTCTCCCTCATATAACACATTGCCTCCACCCTTTCGATAGATACGTTTCACTGAATTTTTTTTACAAAAAAGTGGGAGCTTTTTTAGCAATGTACTAGTCTTTGTATTTGAATAGAATAGGCCAACATTAAAGTCCCTGTCCTCTCGGGCGTTGGCTTCTATCAGATGATGCTGAGAATTATTTTGGTTCAACGACCGCATCCTCTAGTTACGAAAGCATATCGATGCTTTTATATTGGGCTTGTAGTTATGATATCTAGAAATTAAAAAATCCTAACTAATTTGAAGAAAAGAATATTTTAAGAACATTTAATTTTCCTAAACCTGATATATACAATCTCTTCGTTTCAATAAATTTATTTTTCATTTTGACCATACATATACATATTTTATTTTCATTTTGACTGCAGGCTACTTGTGTATATTAATTTTGATGTGGAATGTGTTGTGAAGTTTTCTTGGGGAGTTGTGGTTCTTGGGGAGTTGTATGTAGAAAAATTTGTATTTCTGTAAGTGTATCCACAAGCGTAAGTGTATCCTACCAGCGTTTTATGCGTTATCGCGAGACCTTTGTGGTTCCACCAGCTAGAGAGACGTATGGTGCGAAAGAGACTCTCTTCGCTGAACTCTTGCTCGGAGCTGAAGACAGCAATGATGTGTTTAGTGTTTTATGTAAATGTTGCTGCTTCTCGAGAGTTTTGTCGACAGGTTTCGTAGAGGATGGCATGTAACAGGGCTTGTGCTTGTAAATGGAAACATTGACAGAGTTGTTCCTGATTTCGAGAATAAAATAGTTTGTATGTTTGGCTAAGTGCCTCCGCACACGGGTCGACATTCAATCGACTCGACTGCGACTCGAACTCGAAGCGTCATACTCGTCACACTCGAACTAGACAATTGCATCCGCACACGGGTCGACATGCAATCGACTCGACTGCGACTCGAACTCGAAACGGGTCGTTTTCTACGCGAAGTTTTGACAAACAAACAATAGTATATATTATTTATTTAGATATTTATTTTACGAAACAAGGCAACATACACAACAAGAAACCATAATATAAATCTAAAATACAATTAATCATTATAAATATAAAATAAAAATTGTCCCTAAAAAATATTTCAATACATCACAAATTTTGTAGCATTTACTCTACATTGTTTTAATTAAATTTAATTTAATTAAATTTTTTTTTTTCTCTACATTGTTTTAATTTGAAATTAATCGGGTTCGGGTGTGGAATGGGCTTTGGACCAGTTATTTTTGAATTTTGATTTGGTAATCCCCGAAGAGTAGTGGCTGCTTATAGAATTGAATAATCCACAGCACCTATTAATGGGCTCATTATATGATAAGTAGTGTGATGAATGAATTCATTGAGCAGATTTGAAAATCTGGTGCGTCTTGGTCGGTTATTGAAAGTAATTTTACTAGAGAGATCTTCAATAATATTATATACTTGTATGTTATTAGTATATGTCGCTTTGTCACGTGTAACTTATATTCACCCACTATGGATTACTACAAGTAATAACGATCCGACTTTTATTGAATCCGATATGAAGCACTTCCATTAACATTCTGACAAGTATGTCCCAGGGTCCAACTAAATTCAATAGCTATACGCCTCTCTTCCACACTCTAAGTGCAAAATTCCTATCCTCGCAGATGGCACTGCTATATCATCTAAGAAGGTCAATACCAATCGAATCATTAGCCATTGGCAGCAACAACTAGTGTTCAATAAAAGCTTCTCCAGTAAGTGGAAATTCATCCTGAAAAATTGCAAGCTTGTTTCTTTGTTAGGAAACTATATTATAAACACTTCGCTGTTGCTTGAATAAATATATAGGTGCTAAAGTGGAATTGTTTTTGCGGGATGATTAAAATTGAAAATTTTATTGAACTTTTTTTGGACAAAGTGATTTCGAAAGTATACACTGATTCTCATCAGACACCAGCTCACACAAACACCATTGTTTTGCGTTTTGCGGAGATGTTAAAATTTGTCACAACTAACGTAAATAAAAATTACTGATTTCCAACTGCAAGTGGTCACATCAGTCAAGTAAGCACTGGAAGCTGGAGTCTGATGAGAATCAGTGCATACGTTCAAAACCATTTTGTAAAAATAACATTTTCTATAAAATTTTCAATTTTAATCATCCCGCAAAAACAATTCCACTTTGATTCTGCTTTCGGCGGTTTATTCCGCAAAACGATCGAGTTTCCCGTATCAATTGTGCTCTGCTTTATCTATGCTGATTTATAGACAAGAAGGGAACCCTGATCACAAATCAATAACCTTTATGAACATATAGGTGCAACTATTTTGTGGCCAACATAATTAAAATATAGATAGGAACATTTCATGTATATAACATTACAATATGTAACATTACATTATGCAAACATATAAAAAAATACATACGTGATACGTTATCAGAAACACTAATATTTTTCAAAGAACCAATCATAATAATACATAAAATAAAATAATTAATAATGCATACATTATAAAAAAAAAACAGTTTCATATATTTCGAAAAAAAATATCACGCGTCTTGCTCGACATTTCCCGTTCCAAACACTTCGAGCGAGACGAGTCGCAGTCGAGTCGCAGTCGCACCGAGTCCGAGTCGAGCACAAGTCGACCCGTGTGCGGGTCTCCATTCATTTACATTGGAAATCGCATGGAGTTCGAGTTCGAGTCGCAGTCGAGTCGCAGTCGAGTCGATTGAATGTCGACCCGTGTGCGGACGCTCTAAGACTTTAGAAGCACCGTCATATGGTGGAAAGAGTGGTGGACGAACAGAATCGACTCTAACAAAGACGTGAGAGCAAGAGTCAAGTTGCCTGAAGATGAATATCTTCGGGGTTGTGTAGTGTTTTGCGTCAGCCGGCCGTAATTTGGCCATAGTTGCCGAAAGTTCGAAGACAAAGTCGGTTTGGCCAATCCTCCTAGGATTTTGACGAAGAAATTCCCTACAAAGACGTCAACTCTCTCCATCTAAGATTTGTGCCGGGGATACATTAGGGGCAGTGTTTTGTTCCAGGAAGCATCGTTGTGCTTGAATTAGTTTGGCCGAGTAAAAACCAAGGGGTTGTCAAGAACCTTGACATTTTTGCAGCAGAACAGCCCCCATACCGGTATCGGATGTATCTATAAATAAACCAAGCTCGGCGTTTGAGTACGGGAAGAACAATAGAGAGGCTTCAGTTAAGCCAGTCTTGACTTGGTCGAAATCTTTGCTAGATTCTGTTGACCAGTCGATTGTTTTAGCACCATTTTTCTTGGAGCCGCAAAGATAAACGTTGAGTCGTTGCTGCACCTCCACTGTGTCAGGAAGAAAAGGACGATGGAGGTTGACCATTCCCAAAAATTTTCTTAGGTTTTAAGCCGTCTTGGGGAGTTTAGCTGAAGATATTGCCTCAACCCGATCTGGAGAGTGCTTAATGGTGCGATTAGCCGCTCACAAGCTAACCGACTAAGTAGCTGCCGGTGCGAATATGCTGAGCCCTAGCAAGCGTCTTGCTCATTTGCACAATCGAATTAACCTTTCGTCAAAGTTTCCATTCAATGAACTCCGAAGACCACAACGAAGCTGTATAACGTGAGAAAGTTAAGGGGCTATATACAGTTAAAATCGATTTTTTATTTATTGCATTTTCAGAATGTATATTTAACTGATAATATTCCCTGAAAATTTCAAATCGATCCGACAAGTTTTTTCCGAGATATACGCATATTTGCAACCACATTTCGGACTGATAGAAAGTAGGTGGAGTACAGACCGAAGCGCATGGAAGTAAGCGAGAGGGAAGAATGGCTCGTAGACAGCATCAAATCGAGGTATTAGAAGCTGGTGAGGCTACAAAGGGTACATCTTATGGCCCTAAAACAGATGACTCCATGTAACTAAAAAAAATGATCTATGTGTTAATTTCTTCCGAAACTTAAAACGTGTTTTTCTCAAAACTATGTTTCCAAGTCGGTGACCACGATTTCTAAAAAACGGCTCAACCAAACGGTTTGAAATTTTAACACAACTTTCTCAGATATATTTCTCAGGTATTAAACGAAGGAATAAGATTTCGGATAATTATTTCTGTTTTTTTAAACAATTTTAAATGGCAATTTTGCTCAAAAATTCGATTTTTTTTTTACGAAGCTGCCATTTTGTCAAAAAACTAAATTTCGATTATTCCTTCGTTCAATACCTAGTTTTATCTATCTACTAAAAGAATCTGTTTGGTTTTTTGACTTGAGATGAATTATACCGGAGAAATCGTGGTCACCGCCGAACACCTTTTTTTGGAAGATCTTCAGGAGATCGTCTGGAGGAGCGCACCAGATCAATATTTTAACAAATTATTAGTGCCATTATAAACTTAGATGTTGGCACTAAATGCATGTATACTTTTTGTTTTTGTAAAGTAAAATACCTTTTCACAAAAAATTAATAAAAAAACGTCTTTTTCCGGCCTTCTAACTGTATATAACCCCTTAAGAGGACTGCCGCAATCATACTTAGACGATGATATTCTGCGATGGGGAATGTTGTGGAATTTTTAAAATTTAAATCATGCAAAATGGAAGAATAACATTTATTGTGAAAAAATCGTAGACCTTAATCAATTTTTCTACATAACATTTACCATTTTGGAGTCCTTGGCGATTGCGCGGTACAAGCTTTTACATTCCTCCGTCATAATCGGGTGTCGCGTAACTGCGGCACAACATGTCCTTCGACCATGTCGTCATCATAAAAGCTCTTACCGCCAATGCTCGATGTATGATGAAAAGAGGACAGAAGTCACTGGGAGTGTGGTTCGAGCTGTATGGAGGATGGCTGAGTCGTAACCAACCTAAGTTCTGCTAAAGTTGTTGTACTAGGGCTGCGTTTGGTTTGAGTTGCTCGCCACACGCCATAATATATGGCGAAAAGTACATAGGCCTACACGCCATGTACTATAGTCGTCCACGCCATGTACATGGCGTGACGGGCTATATTACAGGGCGTGGAGAGCTATATTACATGGCGTGGAGAGCTATAGCACATGGCATGGAGGACTATACTGTATGGCGTGGAGGTCTATACTGTATGGCGTGGAGGACTATACTGTATGGCGTGGAGGACTTTACTGAATGGCGTGGAGGACTATACTGTATGGTGTGGAGGACTATACTGTATGGCGCGGAGGACTATAGTACATGGCGTGGAGGGCTATAAGCATAGCGTCTGCTCCTATGTAATATGGCGTGTGGCGCTAAATTTTATCACAAATCGACCGAAATCGACCGAAATCGACTAAGTACATGACGCCAGAAGCCTATAAATTATGGCGTCTGGCGCTATGTGTTTTTTCAGTGCATCTGAAGATGATCCAGTTCGCATCCAACAAAAGGCCACGAGCCTTCTCAGCTCTGAGCATCTGGAGGTAGAGCACTTGATGTTAGGTAATGGAATTCTATCGACGAAACTCCCAAGGGATAAATGACATCAAAGCCCATTCCCTCTCTTATACTCAAGAAGCTTGCTGTCATTTATACATTTCCTCAAACAATATGGCTGCGAGTTATAATTGTAGTGCCTTGAACCATATTACATGGCTCATGGCACTATGTAATATGGCGTGTGGGGCTATAATTTCTGCGCCATGTAATTATGGCGCTGGGAGCCATACTGCATAGCTCAGGGTACTATGTACATAGCGTGTGGGACCATAAATCCTGCGCCATGTTACATGGGACCACGCGCTATGTAGATTCTGACAATATGGCGCTGGGAGCCATATTGCATGGCTCAGAGTACTATGTACATGGCGTATGGGACCATAAATAATGCGCTATGTTACATGGCTCTCGGCGCTATGTGGATTTTTTTCAGTGCAGGGCTCACCGAAGCAGCGCTGCCTGGTTCTTCCCAGTGCCGGGCAGTGGATCTAGAAATCATATGTTTTGCTGAAAAAATGCTAACATGGGTAAATAAGAGAATCCTGACATCTCAAACATCTGTAAAATACACAGTGAAATGAGTATTGGCAATTTTCGCGTCGCATGATACGAAAATCATAATCATGTTACTCCCGCGAAAGGGTGTGTGTAAAGATGCTTCAATTGTTTATGGGTGTGAGAAATGTTGTTTGAAATAGAAGTCTTTATGCACCAGCCCAAAGCATGAGAAAAGTACCAAAAATAATAATCGGCTGATAAATTAAACCTTTCGGCCTAATTATTGGAAAGAAAAGATCTTCTTCTTTTAAGTACCGGTACGGTACTACCAACAACTTATTTATGTATTTACATAGTTTGGTCAGATGGTATCTGTCTCCCACCAGATCTGCCTGTAACATGAAGATAATTATTTCATGTGGTTTTGTGTATTCGGTTTTCAGAGTTCAATCGCGCTTTGTCGGATTTCGGCTGGATCCAGCTTGGCAGCCCGGGCCTGAAAGCATTGTTTTGTATTTCGTGATGATATTGTGACTTCTGTGTGTATATTTTTAGGGCACCTTGCTCTAGCGACATAAACTCATTTTTTGCCTTCTCGACAGTTGGTCATTATATGGCATGCTACCTTCCAGACTTCGGTCTAGTGAAGATGCCCAGCCATCTCTCATTTTCAAATTGTTATAAAATCTATTTTTTATTCAATAATGAAAAAAACCAAGTAGAATTCAAAATCTTATTATAATAAAGATGAAGACGATGAACACGATGAAGAAAATAAAATTTCTGTAGTTAAACACGATATGAATAATCTTATGGTGCGAAAATATTTATGTACCTATTGTTGGAGTAATAAATCCACATTGAATGCACATTCTTTAGCGCAATTCACACTGTAAATTCTACGTTACTACTGCTCAGTTCTCCAAAGTCTTTGGGGTTGACATGTTTTTGGAATGAAAAAGCGGAAAACTGAAAAAGCATTGCCGAAAATAGTCTTTATCTGCTGATTGGCCTAAAATGATTTTGATCTTAGCTCTGAAATTAGTGAAACTATTGAAGTAAGGTAAAAATCTAGAAAGATACATCACTTTTTTTATTGACTTTCATAAATTTTTTTATTGACTTTCATTTCATAATTTTTTTTATAATCAATAATTAAAGCTTTTCTTGAGCCAGTTAATTATAACTATCCTACTACCAACATTTGCTCTCATAGGCAGCTTGGCCATCGAACGATTTTTCACTCGTTGAGGTTTTGATGGTAGAAATACTACCATTCCATCATCATTTACCATCATCTTTGTTGCATTGCAGAACTGATTGTGCTTCATAAAACTTTTTAGATGCTAATTTAATGACGATGGCGACTTTTTCAAATTCTTTCAACTCACTCTCTGTCTTCTTTTGTCGCATGTCGAAATCATCACATTTAATATGCATCCGCATACATATCATTCCGACTGATTCTTTTTTTATTAGCTTGGCATTGAATGATCGTGACACAATTTGCAAATAATGTTCGCATCATATTAATTCGGCATAATACATAAAGTCAAGTCGTGCGTAGTCCAAGTCCATGATCGATGCAAAGAACAGCATGATGAACATATTTAGACTCGTTTCGAACGATTCGAACCTCGCATCACACATCACATTTTCCTTTCGATCAAACCGAAATGAGCAAATATCTGAGTATGTATGACTTTATGAATTTATGAGCAGACTAGAAGGTCGGCACATTTCGTTCATATAGTCCAAGAACGTTCTCGTTAAATTATATCTGCTGTTTCTGCTGCAACAGCTTTTAGTATGTTTTACTCTGTTGTTAATTGCCAGCGGCCGGCGCCACTTATCTTGTGCATTCTACAGATTATAATTTATATCAAAAATATTTAGATAAGTTTTAATTGTGCTTAGCGTGGAGATCATGCGCCCGATGATAATGAAGGTCAATCAAGGGGCGAACTTAAAATTGTCATATTTATTTTATGCTATCATATTATTTTGCAGTAGGAAACATTCTTCATAAAAATATTGGCTCCAGAAATAAATTTCAATAAAATTCTGATGAAATATTTTATGTTTAAGATTCGAACCCCGTAATTTCTTCAGGAATGAAGTTTGGAAAATCCCCTAATGCTGACTTATACAAAAACGGTACAAATTCTCATCATTCCATTTTGAGAAATAATTTAGCTTTTTTAAATTGTTTAGACACAAAGTATTTATGGATTACTTAAAATCCATTATACACCATTAAAATCATTGATATACGACACATCATATCGCTAATCTTTCAATCTAATTATCTTCATTAGCTGACGTAATCGTAGTATTGTCCACGCCGGACAATTTATTTATTAATAAGCATCATGCATCCTATTCTCAATGAATAACAGAAAAATGCATCATCATTAGCCGGACAGCCTTATCTGACCTGAATTCCTTCCCATCTACGTAAACATCAATTAAAAGGCAATTTGGCTAAATAAATTGTTGCACAACGCCAGGGAAACTAAAGCCGTAAATTATATTAAAATTACAGCAAAACTACTAAATATTCCTAGATCGTATTTACAAAATATCGACCGCTTGATGAATTGTTCATTAAACCGTATAAGAAATGGGCCGACCGCTACCAAAGGGGCTCGCAATTTTCGCAACCGAAGGTGCGATTTCTTGCCATTTTTCATTTTCACTTCAGAATCTTTAATCGACCTGATCTGTTTGTAGATACAGAGCAGATCCGTCAGCGAGATAGCACGTAAAAGCATTTGCGCACGCGACTTGGCTTATTAGGACCGTGCTGGTTTAGCTGTGCCGATGTTTGATCGCTAGCGATAAGCTGGCGTGAAGTGCATACTGTTCTCGCCGTTCGTGCCATCAAGATACAGATTCACAAACGACCGGCCGAGTGTTATGATCGTAGGTTCAAAACACCTGTCCGTCAATCGGTTGATTGATGTTTGCAGTGCAAATTAGAAAATTGTGTGATGGATAACATGTGTGGTGTAGTGTAGTCGGTTGACGGCTTAAGGGTGTTATTTGTAGGTTTGATGTGATTTTTCACGGATGTTTGAGATTAAGTTATGAATTGAAGTAATGACGCGGAAAATTTGTTATTTATGATATACTAGGCGCTTGTTGTTATAAATCAAATACAATTCAGGCATGAGTTAGATAAGTATTTGATTTGATGTTGAAGTAAAATTATGAGGGCATATGCCTCAATACCACTATAACATTTTATTCAGTCGAAAAAAATACAATAAAAAATACTCTTTGCATATGTTGCGTGTTTTATGTAGATTTATCAAATTTCATAAGGTATAGAAAAAGTTCAATTCGCTTCTAACTTGAGGCTAAAAAACCAGCGGCTATAGTTGTGTGATCCCACGATAACCTTTTATCAGATCTAGTAGTTGGAGCTGGTAGATACATAAATTGACAAATTTCATCCACAAATTCACAATCAATGTGAATGCGAGTGATGAGTTCCAAGACTCACTTAACCCCTGAATGGAAATCACGTACCTATTCAGAGCTCGGTGTGCGGCCCCTTGTCCGAACCTGGATTCGAACCAAAGACGAGGGAAGCCCACACTCAGGAAGCCAGGGCTCTACCCACTAGGCTACTCAAGCTTCTTAAAATATTTAGAAAGCTTATATTTCACCTATTTGCAAAACATACCGGACAAAACAACATTGTTGCTGCAGAGATATTTTGATATTGTTTTAATTGGAACAACATTTCCGGCAATTTATTTATTTCGACATCTTAATTATCATTTTTCTAGAGCCCACCATTTCGGTTTTGAAGCTACCGCTTGATATTGACACTTTGTAGATATTGTATGATTATTCCTTTATGTATCGATCTACTGTTGGGGTGGTTTGCTTAAAAACAAACTTACAGCTGAAAATATTTATATATTAATTCTACACCAATATTTGAGTATACCACATTAGTTTAGATATCCCCTTCAATTACGAAAATAGTCTACAAATTTTCTCACGAACAGAATCATTTGCAAGGAATCAGCATTTGAGTTACATATAGAATACATAACATTTGATATTTTACATAAAAAGTAAAATTGTTCCACTACAATCCATGATAAGTTTCCCTAACTGATCCTAGCTACCTACTCACAGCTATGCTAACTCAAACCTCGATGTGTAACACACGCAAACATCCTTCCATCCACCCACGTATACAGACTGCATTTTTTATACATAATTATAAGATAAAAACGATGGCTGCCTAAAATCAATCACCATTTTTCCCAATGAGAAATAAAAACAATCCTTATTTTGGGAAAACCTTATTCTTGTTGAACCCAATTTTTAAGCAAAATAATTATCTGCCGCTCGCTTAAACGATTTGAAAGTTCTAGAAAACGATTTTAATGCAGATTTCAACCGCAGTCCAGTCCTGGTCTTACTCAATAAATTTTTCCAAACAAAATCCTGCCCACTATCGTCTGCCATAAAATCTTTTTCGAGCAGGCTCCTGTTCGCTAATACGAACTACATTCCCAATTTATCAGTGCCTACCGGGCTTCGTCTTTGTGCATATCTGCATCTAGGTAGATGGCTCATAACTGATGATAGTCGCGTCTGCGGAATTAACCTTCTTTATATATAAAGCCAGCAAATCTCCGCAAAACTTTACTTTCGAACGCGGCTAAGAGATCAGAGTGCCTATTGCGCAGCACCTAATTTTCGACTCTATAAATAAGCACTAAAAATACCATGCTCGTGTAAAACAATAACTTTGATGTTCGGATAAGATTTCGGTACATACAAAGCTTTGACAGACTGTAGTTGGCTTTTAAGGCTATGATCAGCTCTCTCTTTTCAAATTCAAGTTCCACTATCCTGATGGTTTGACCGACTCTAGGTGTTCTTCCTGCAGATGAAGCCTCCATGTATGTATTTCACCTTTCTTTCATTTATCTGCCGTTCCAGTTTTTTGCCGCCCGGTCAACCAGAATGAAGGATTTTTGTACAGCTAGTTTGAATCTTTCAATGATGTCAACATCATTTGCAAAAGCAGACCATACTGGCAGCTGGTAGAAATGTGTATATTCCGGCCACCGTGTGACAATCTACTCTGCAGAATTCAAGTGCAAGCTTTACGTCGAAAATTATGGTGGGGATCCCATGAAGTATATTATGGGTTCAAGTTGCTGTAAGATGTGCAAAGACCTTTTTGACGTCAAAAAGGCAACAGGGAGCAAATGAGAGCTCTCCCACGAAATCTACAACATTGCAAAGCAGCTGACTTCATCCTCATGTAGCTTATCAGCGAACAAAGACTCTTATCACTCTGATCAGTGAACCTTACAGAAGAAGGAACTTACCTACTTGGTTTTCGGATGCCACAAGGTATGCGGCGATCTGGATTGCTGGCACGTTTAGCATAGGCATCTATGGTGACGGTTTAAATGAGGGCTCTTATGGGTTAGGTAATGAGAAATTCTCCAAATGACTCCATGAAGAATTTAGAGATAAGCTGCATTCCTTAGTAGACACTCTCCATAGTATCGACGGCCTTGTCATAGTCGGGGGTAACTTCAAGACTAGGGCTTTGGAGTGGGACTTGTCCACCGAAAACACTCGAAGACAGAGTATAGTAAAGATGGTTCCGAGTTTGAACTTGTTGGTGATGTAGATACACAAACACATACACATATCATTCACACATTCACTACTCACCACACTACTTGACATCAAACACACCACACGAAAATTTGTAGAATCAAGTAGGCTAAGTAAAAAATTGTTTTAAGTTTAAAAAAATAAAAATGAAGAAGAGAATTGAGTATTGTCAGAGAGTGTTGTTAGAAAAAAGAAATTTTCTTGTTTTATTAAATTAGAATAAATAATTTAATAAATTAATTAATAGATGGATTGTTGTTTGTTGGACTGAATAGTATTTTGGTTTGGGATCAAGATAGTAAAGTGATAAACATAGAGTTTTAGGCCAACATACCAAAGACTCGTCGTTGGCAAATCTATTTTCGATGCTACCATGGTGATCCTCGTGAGTGATTGAAGGATGATGTAAAACTACATTGTCAGATCATGACTATATCAGTTTTTGCATTACTGAGACTAGACACAGGTAGCACTGCTCATTCTAGAGAGCACTTGAGTGTAACGTAGCCAGGCTAAACAGAGGTGAGATGGTAGCTCCACCCATTAGGGTCCCAGTGGCCCGTGAAGCTACTGTCTCTAGCGCCATATGGTTGATTCGCACAGTATGTGATGCTTCAATGCGCCGACGGTAATCCATTCGTGAAAAGAAGCAAGCTTACTGGTAAGCATACTTACACCTGAACTGGCGCAAATAGTCTCTTTATATGGAATCCCACTCAAACAAACCTGGAGTCCATCTCCACGTGTTTATCTGACGCATAAAACTTAGACCCCGCAGGTTGAAGGCAGTGTCAACCTTCTTAAAAATTAAAAAACTAATAAAAATCACCAGCCGAGAGTAACTAATGCAAAGGAACGGTAACGGTGTAATTTGCAAAAATAGCTAATGATTGAAATACTGTCTCATGTAAGCACAACAAACTTAACTTAAATACGGTGTAGACCCAAAGTACTCGTAAAGTACAGAGGAAAGGGATTGGTACTTTTGAGAAGAGCAACTATTACATTCAAACCATTACTTGCTGAGCACTGATTTTCCAGTCAGCAAGAAAAAGAGCCCTAAAATCATTGATTTCGCAGCGACGTATAACATGTTTTGTACTCTGTACATATGGTACGATTAAAATTCCGCAGCACTCCTGATTAATGCTCTTTTAAAGCGTATTTCAGGTATGGCAGAATGTTTGCTCTAAAGGCCTGGACAAAACAATCCATGATAATTGGTTGCGGATCCTACATTTAGAAGCTGCTCAAGACATTGTTGTTCGGAATATTTAGTTCGCGCGGAAAGATACATCATAACCAACATATAATCTCCAAACGAGGCTACTGGCAACATAATAGATAGTGTGTTACAAGAGCAACATGGCGTTAGTAACATGTCGAATAAGCAAAAATATATATAAAATAAACAATATCAATTGGTGGCGAAATGTTACGGTCTCAAATCTAGATCGTCAAATAGAAAACGACCCGCACACGAGCAAAAATAAACAAAGAGAGCCCCTCACTGGAAAAACTTACTGATGATCTCATTAGCCTCGAAGTTAAAACTCATGCAAATGAGGTCGGCCGCAGCAATAGGAAGAGCTTCAAACATATTATGTTGCCTCTACATAATGGCACATGATGGGCTACTGCAATGGTTGCCATGATGGCCATCATAACAAAGTTGAGCCTACACTCTGGCCCACTATGTTTCAGACAGTCTTGATTTTTCGGGTGCGCATGATGGCCCTTTTTGATGTGATCAGAAAAACCGCTCCAAAATGCTTCCCCACTCTTGGTCTTTACAAGTCCCTCTACACAATGGTGATGGCCTGCATCGGCCCATGTGGAGGTGACATTAGGCCACAGTCAAACCTACGGTAAGAACAGCTGATTTGACGATCATTTTAAGCTAGCTACTGTACGTAAGAAAGCAGCCCACTGGATTGTGCAGCATTTTCAAAGAACGTGGCGGCGTGTATTGCCTTGTTGCGAATTTCGACTAAATAATGGTATCAACTTGATTGTGAAAATACATTTTGACAAGTTTTCATTAATTGGTAATTCTTTGGAGTGAAACTTTTTACAAAGGGAAAAAACCAAATCCTCAAGATTCTTGATATCTTCCCTCGTCGTGGTATTACTCAGAAAAAGCAGTCACGAGGTCGCTGTCTAGCGTTGGGCCTTTCAGTTAATGTTATGCGTTTTAATTGTGTTATACTTTGTAAAGAGGCGCATTACGGCTGTAATTGTCGCTCCAGAGTCATATGCGAATACCATCTATGTTTGCATAGCGAAAGGAACCTTTCACGCTAAGAAGTGAGTTCTACTTTTGCTTAATGCCAACCTAAACTTTCGCCGAAACAAATTTCACGTGAAATTTTGTGCAAAAAATTCACGTGAAACCGAATTCAATACTAAGCTTAATGGAGCTCATGAAATCAACAATGCTTGCAGAAGCTACACTGTGGGCGGATCTTTCCCCAAAGAGTAAACAGGATAAAATAAGCAAATCAGCAACAAATTATCTCCTTTTATCAGTAGATTGAGCTTCTAGAATACAATTTAAAGCTATTTTATATTTTTATTAAATTAAAATTCGCTTATGATACCGTAGCTGGAGTATAAATATGCAAGGCCATTGGTAACGCTGATGACGACAAATGTGCAAAGCCACATAATGATGGCTCAATAACGGTCCACGACAAAGACATACTCTCTCCTATTTCCTCTTCAATACAGTTTTGGACAATTTGATCTGGAATGCTGAACTAAAGATCAATGGTACCATCAACATTGAGTCTAGTATGCAAAATATACTAACAGCACGTCGTAAGCAACGCAATAGAAGATGTTGAAAAGCTTAAGTCTGAAAAAGAAATTTAAGCACAGCTTCGAAGAAGTTAAATCATTCACTTATCTGGACTTGAATATCACGGCTGCATATGGATTACTGGCGGAATCTGGTTCAATATGCTGCAATGGATCGAGCACTGAGTTTATATGGGTAGGATAGCTGTAGAAAGTCCTGTCATTGGTACAGCGATGGCGTACGGCAGTATGCCAAAGAAATCTTAAGGATATTAAACTATACGACAGCGGCGCTTAGCTGCCACATCAGGAATTCATTACTGCAGCAGGCATCGACTGTGCTTAGTTATTACACCATTGATGATAATGATGAAGTGAGAGAAGGACATATACTGCCAAATCTAAAACAGTGATGGCAAATGGTTAAATTTGTTGTATATTTTAGGAATTCTAGTACGGAATAAGATTTTCCGTTTTTTTTCAAACATCGCTTAGTAAGGATGGACATATTCAGTTTTTTGATTCTAAGTTTAACTAATACACGAATTTATTTAACACAAGGCTATAAAATCCAGAGTTAAAATTAATTTTTCCAACAAAACTACGCTTTGAGCCATATCGATGCTTATCTCTATGCATCAAGTGATATACTTGAATCGGATTACCTGATGAATTATAAATTAACTGCATGCCTCAGTTAAAAGCTCAATTAACTCAACGACAGTAAGATTGATTAATTACTCACTTTGGATAATGACAACCACTTGCCTTGCTCAGCTATTGTACGTGCTGGAATCCATTCGTTTCGCCAAACGACATTAAAATGCAGATGTTGTCGTTCTCGACTATGTCCAAACATATGCAAACAATTTTCCTCGATTATTCTCATTAGAAACAATTATAACATATTCCCAATCTGAACGCATTCGAACGATCCATCCAAAAGTGCAGTCACGTCTCGAGCCGGCGGAGTTCAAAAAACCTCGAATCGTGACAATAGACATTATGGCTATAGCCGATATTCGGGTCAACCGCAATAATGAGAAAAACAAGAATTTTCGGAATAATTATTCTGAATCTGAAAACAACATGCGGTGTGTCGTCTGAAATATCGGTAAGAGTAAATGCCATAATAAATCGTAGACCAAGCCCGCACAGCCCACTACCCCACATGCATAAATTAAATTTAAGCATTCGGAACGGGCACTAACATGGCAGCAAGTGCATGTGCGAAGAAGAAGAAATTGCTGTTGCAATTCAGTCATGAATCGTAAGTAGCCAGAATGCACTTCACTTACAGATCATTAAGGCAATTTAAAGTTTGCCATTGAAACGTTCGGCGTAACAAGTGATTGCAATTTGATGGTGGAAATTGTTGCAAAACGATCAAAGAGCCATTACGCAATTGCATTAAGGAGGATATTGTCGGGGTAGGTTGTGTTCGTACGACTCGTCTCTGACGTTGTCACGGAAATATGGGATTTCTGGAAGTTTAGCATGTTTGTTTGTTGAGAACAGAAATAATTTTCGATAGAGAGGTTCTAATCGTTGTGATCGATTGATATTTATGGAAGGTGAATTGGTGCCAGCATTGCTTTCAGCGTAAATTGACGTTCGAAAATTTCAGTGATTATGACCTTTCGAAAGCCCCTCGTGACACACATGGTGTTTTAGTTATAACTAACATTGAATTTCAATTAACGTCTCCATAGACTCATGGCTACATTCCTTGGCAGGCCGTTATCGAAAATTATTTTTCAATCAAAGTAAAATATCAATTAATATCTTTCGTGGCGTTTCGTACTTTATTTTCCACTATCTGTGGCATAATTGCTTTTCGTTCGAAAATTATAATTTATTACCAAAACCAATTGCCCTTCGTCATAGGAACGCTAGAGCGCTGGCAGCAATTCGCAACATGCTTTGCATATGCTTGATTGTCTTATATACATCCGATCGCACATATGAATAGATCTATCTTATGGATAATTTATTACTTCAGATATTGTCCAGACGTGACGGTCATATGTGTTTATTGAGTGTATCGTATACGTAGTAGCGGTTATTTGTTTGCTGGCGTCCAGAAACCAAAAAAAAAAAAAAAATTCTGCTACCAAACAATGAACTCCGGCAGGGTCAAAACAATTTCAATATTGGGTAGATACAGCGGAAATATCTTATGCTGATAAAATAATTCTGAATGGAATGATTTTAAATTGAAATACCTACCAGCAAATCACTTCAGATATTGTGTATCAATTCTCGTCTTGGAATCGAAAGGGAGTCAATATGTTAGGCTGTTGACTATGTTCGAATATCTTCATTAATTTCGTTGCTAAACAATTTGTAAGTTCATTTCGGAAAATTGATTAAGCTATAATCGATGATGATGGGCGATTCTCGATGGTTCCTAAATGAATATCAATTAGAATGAATTTATTAGTGGACTGGAATGATATTAACAAATCACTTTCTTGACGTCGAAAGTGGTGACATAAAAAATTTGCTAGTTAGACAGTGCATATCCTTATAGTAACTATTTGGCTCATTTTGTCAATTTCGTCTACTCAACGATTGCTCATAAAATGAATCTACCGACATATGTGTATATAATGAGATGCTGCTATTCAAAAAACCGCATAAATTTTCTAAATCATTTTCTATAGCCACTAATGTTAAGCTTTAATTTCAGTTTGGCTGCTAAATTGGCTTTTTTGGCTACTAATTGGGCTTCTAATTAAAACCAGCAGGGCTATGTTATCTTTTTTCAAAAGATAATTTATTATGTCTCGTAGATGAGGACAGAATGTCATCGAATTTATAAAATTTTCAGTTGATATATAAAAGGAAGGCAATATGGTGGAATCAAAACACTATTGCTTAAAGTGTGCTGAATTAAAAGATTATAATTTGATAAAATAATAAATGCCTCTAATATCGAGGGTAAAGGTTTGACTATGGGTGGTTCAGATGGGATAGCTAGATCCATTCCAAGTATTTCTAAGAAAATTTGAAAATCTCATTAATAAAGAACAACCTTGCTAAGTGCTTGTAGCGATTCAAAATAAACATATTAACATAAAACCCACATTACTCCTCTTGAAGAAAAACATGGCCAATTCGAAAATATATCAAAATTTACAGTTTCCAGGTGTTATATTAATTATAATGTTACAAACACTTCCCACTTCCATAGAATGCACTATATATGAAGGACTACAATTACTTTGAATTTTTTCACAAGCGGTGACTGAGAGTTGGCCTATATTTCAATACAATAATCCTATGGTCCTGGTTGTACTTATTTGAATTATTTTCAAAGTGAACCAATATTTTTCCAGCTTGTAAAAAATATTTTAATTTATTGGTTTTAATAATATTGGTTTTAAATTAAAATACTTATTTGAAGCTATCACGAGCAAAAACCCCTTTACTAGGACCCAAGCTCGAATCCACCTCGAAATCGGAGAATCTACGTAATGAAAAAATTTAACAGCCATATAGAAAGGTAATGTCGCCTCTACATTATGGCCCATTGTGTGGAGGGGCTATGGCTTGTAGTGGCCGACAGTGGCGAAGCATGCAAATGGCAATGGCCGAGGATGGTTTTTGGGGAGATTTTTCAGAAACATGAAAGCGGGCCATCATGGGCAACCAACAAATTATGACTGGCTCATTTAGTAGTCAGGTGTTTAGAGGCAACTTTGGGATGCTGGCCATTATTTGCATATTCTACCACATGTGTTCCTTTTTACAGCCAAGCTATTTCGAGGGCCAAATACTGTTTTGATCTGAAGAGTGCATTGAAACTTATCGAATGGAAAGGTTTTCAGGGTTACCACTTGCATGAATTTCAAAATTTAGGAAAGTCAAACACTTGTTATTTGTATTTATTATGCGCTGCTTATCTTACAAAGCTTTAAAAGAAGTATCTCGTGTAACATATGTAAATGCTTAGTGCTTGTAAAACTTTGTCAGCACTGCAATTAAAAGTCTACCACAACTGTTTCACGTCGAAATCAACCTGCTCTGTGAATTTTGTTTTCATCCGATGATTTCATCGAAAGTTACATAGATAGTTTGGAGCTGCAATCCGCAAAATGGATGAATATTTTTCTTCACAAGATTTTAAAATGAAAAATGAAGGATTTGTAGCAAATTGTGGGCGCTTATTGTAAAATGATATTAAAATATATTTTATTGAAAGTATTGTTCATCAGAGGCTACTTTCTTTGTGGCAGCTGATGGATTCCTTGGCGCAAGATTTTTCATCTTTTTCGTCTAACTATGAATCATGTCAATTTTGGGTTTCCTCATAGGAAATGAAGTATTGGTCAGCCGGGCCATGGGCCATCGGTAGGAACTGATAATATCCCAAAAGAATAATGTCTGGACTATACGATGGATTGGATAGCACATCTCAGTTCAACGCTTCCAACATGTACTTGACGACTTTTGCAACATGTGGCCGAGCATGATCTTGCTAAAAAATCATTTTATCTTCCCTTTTCGCCTATTCTGTGCTTGGCTCAATTGCATGAAATTTCGTTGGTAGCGTTAAGAGCAGCTCATAGTACAGAAGCAGCCTATAGTCCACAACTTAGTTCTGATCTCACCAAATACAGAGCATGAGTTTGGATTGGAGCTATAGATATTTGTCTTGGCCGTCGAAGTTGAAGCATGGCCAGGTTATCTATATGATTTTTATTTTTATGTCGCCTCCACATTTTAGGGCGTCATGTGGCCCATTGGCTTGCAGTGGCCGACAGTGGCGAAGCATGGAAATGGCAATGACCGAGGATAGCTTTCGGAGCGGTTTTTCACACACATCAAAGCGGACCATAATGCTCAACCGAAAAATGATGACTGGCCCATCTAGTGGCTCAGTGTGTGGAGGGAACTTTGTGATGGTGGCCATCATTGCAATCATTGCAGTGGCCGATGATATCCCACAGTGAGGAGGGAGCATAATAGTGGCCATCATAGTGACCAAGGCAGTGGCCGATGATGGCCCAAAATGTGAAGGCAGCATTAGGGTTATCGTAATGGATATATTATTCATCAAGGACTATGATACAATGAAGAAAACGCCTTCTTCTATGCCGTTGAAGCAGTTAATAAGCTCACGTGAAAAAGCGCCTTTCGACATCTTTTGGATTCAATTCGTACAACGCCGAATTTCCTTGTCATTAGATAATTCTGAAGGTTTAATTTTGAAGAAAACGATTGGAAATAGCTTGGCGTGTAACTTCTAATGACTTTGAAAGTTAATGTTGCATTTGACATGAGTTTTCATTTTGGCTGTCTTGGACGCATTTTGTCTTTTATGTCAAAATCACCACTTCTTGCACCTTGAAATCGATGGAACATATTCAGAATAAGCTTGGGTGAGCAATCGATGAGTTTTAGCTGCGCTTTTTTTTCAAATTGAAAACGTAAACCAACAGTTTCCGCTAATGATGCGTTTTTGGCACATAGTGCGACATACTAAAAAGACATGAAAGCCTGTTGTTTACACTTCAAGCAAATGAAACCTACTGAAAATTGAAGCTACTAAAGTAACACTGTTGTTTGATGCGTATAGCGTTAGTTAAATTTATTGTGAACCCCGCATTTATAATTTGCACTCCTCATATACATATCTCGGCATACGAAATTCACAAAATCATCTTTGGCAGTCATAGGATTGAATGGACCTCACAAAAAAATTTTACGGATAGTATTTTTCAGCGACCAATGCAGTTTTGAAGTGTGGCTTGATAAATTTTTCTTTGTTTATATAAAATTTCATTTCCTTTAATTTGGCTATTTTAAAATTTCTGCGTATAGCTCGGTAAAGATCTTCTTGGTGCATCCATGAATTTCAACGAACCGTATTTACAAATGATTTCACCATTCCTTACATAATATCATAGGTTAGCCGAAATTTTATCCCAGTCCATCATTTAGTTGAAATTTGCAAGAAAAAAAAATTGAAATTTCTTTTAAAGACCGTATATTATTGTTGTAAAAAATATTTATGTATCTTAAATTATTTTAGATGTAAAAAAAAAATTAATCAAGAATCGAAAATGGGCACAAAAAATTATCCATTCGTTTGCGATATTATTTAAAAAAAAAACATCATCGAAACAGAATGACATTGAAACTAAAATCAACCGGCGCAATTCAATTACTTCCGAGCCTGTTTCACAACACAATCAATACTCGAAACATATTCAACCTACTCTGCAACATCGAAACATGACGCCATCGCATTCTTTACGACATTATCTTATCTGTTTCGATCAACCATTTATCTTCGACTTCTGTCCTACCATAAATCACACTCGATTGCACATTTCAATAACTTCATGACGATTAATCATCGCACCTTGTTCAATTAGCCTAAACGTGACAAAGTGGCTGGCTAATTGATGGAAACGCTGCAATTTATTCCATATGTAGAGTAGAGTGGATTGTTGTTGACTTACATGCTTTGATTAGACTGTCATTTGCGGAGGTTAATGAAATCACTGAACTTTTATGTTTTGATTGCGACATATCAAGACAAATTAGTCGTAAATGATTGTTATTCAATCATACATTTTTGGCAGAAATGCTTTGAATGGGAAAATAGTTGGCCCTTAGAAATTGGCTATAACGTAATTTTTCCGGAATCTGTTATAATTTTTCTGACAGTACGCAGCCATCACACTTTACAATCTGAGCATAGATGTTTCAATTCAATTCGTTTTTCTCTAGCTTTGAAAATAAACCAAATTTTCTATCACAACCTAGATACCAAAATACCAAAATCTAGAGTGTAGACAATTAAAAGAAAAGGGAAATAAAAAAATTGTCTCTTAGCTATAATGTTTTTCTTTTGAATTGAAGCTTGAATTTCTCACTTACCTATCGACACAATCCGTAATGGATAATTGAATCTTTAAATGCATTCTTTAAAACACTTGTGTTTACCGTACCCACTGAGCAAGACATGCACACAGTTTTTATTTACATTCCATTTATACAAATTTTGCATTTCACTGGACATGTATGACTACCCAGAATCACTTTTTGAGTTTCACCTATCTGAGAACTTTTTCATCTCTCCATACTAAATGCTCATTTTTTTCTTTGCTTATCGGTAATTGATTCTTAAGCGTAATGTGCAATAAATGCCTTTTAGTGCGGCCTTGTAGCCTGCTTCATTGTTGACCTCATCTAGTGCTATCTAACAACTCAGTAAAACTGACTTTCACGGTGTGACTCTCTACATGTAATTCGGCGGTTGCATTTTCTTCCGTTGAAAATGGTCATAATTAGAGCTCAATAAATTATGCACGAAAAAAGTCTGAAATATGCACCAAAAATCAGTGAAATATGTGCATAAACATGCAATTAAAATAAGCAAAATATGCAAATATCTTCCAAAAACTGCCAAAAATGCAAAGAAAAAAGATTTAAATTCCTATGACTGGCTGTTTTTTTTTTTTTAATTTTTCAGTTATACACAAAACACTTAGAAATATGCTCAAACATGAAAGATTGCCGTTTTTCTGTCAATACTGATTTATTAATGAAAAAGATCGCTCCACATCCACAGATATAACGACGGCAAAAATAAACATCGCAATTTCCGATGGTGACAAAAGTGCTACGTATTCGTTTCGAATATTATTTTGCTACAAAATTTATTGAATTCGTATCAATGAATCCAGGCCCACATTTCGACTAGACACTCTTTCGAAGTTCTGATGAATTTGTTTTTTGGTCAATTGAGTCCAAAGTCGATCACATATTTTCACGTCAAAGTATGCTTTGATTTTAACCCCTTTCGATTCTAATATTTTGATTCTTTTGACGACGGACCTAAAGGTGGCTCTGATGTACACAATGCTTTTATAAGCAGTGGTATAAAATATGTCAAACTTCATCGTTGCGTAATTGTCTGCGTATTTGTGTCCATATTTAGAAGCGAAATACCAGAAGGAGAAACCAGTCATACGAAATTAAATTTGGATGGAACAAAATGATGAAAATATGCACGAACATGCATTTTAAGCCGAAATGTGCTCTAAAGGCCGAAATATGTGAAATATGCAAAATATCCACGAGCATAACTATTCGAGCCCTAGTCATAAAAAACATGCCAAAAGAACGGCAGTTTCTACATCGAAATCCTTTCGAGTTTTCTCTCCGTTAAGGGAACGACTATGAATCGCTATCAGTGTGGCCAGATATTTGCGAGAAAATGTAGCCCAATTTCATATTTTCATAGCCCAAAATAGCCAAGAGTTCTTATTTGTAGCCAGAAAATGATATAATTGGAGTACAGAGTCGTTCGAAACAGTAAAAATGTTCGATACCATATGCAGATAAAATTTTATTCACAACGTATTTAGAAAGGAACAAATGTGAATAAATTACAGGAACTGTGTGGAAATTTTGGAAAAGTTCTTTGAAAAAATAAGTGTAGAAGAGCACTTATTTTTTCAATGACTTTCCTAGAATGTTCACACAGAAAATATAAGTTTGTGAAAACAACTTGCAAATTTGGGTGACACAAAAATTCAATTAGTATAAGAAACAGTCTAAATGGCTAGAAAGGCTAAATATTTTATTTAAAATGTAAATATTTAATCCGATTTCATACATTCAAAACTATGAGTACAAGTTTTGAAATAAACTATTTTTTCGATTAGACGATAAGCTGTTAACATTATGTTTAAATGTTTAAATACTTTCAAAAGGAGATATACATACGTCAAACAATTTCACTTGTGGGTCTCCAAGTGACGTTTCGCGAAAAAATTGAAGTGTGCTTTGAAATAAAATGAATAATTTTTAAACATTGAATTTTAAATGACTGCGATTTTAGTTCACTATCGAAATTAACAAATCTGCTATGGCTTCTTCGGTTTAAAATTAAAAAAGACATCATCACCCTTTAAAAAAGACATCTACTCAGTCTTCCGGGAGAGATTCGTTTGTGGTCGTAAATTGATCGTATCCTGCCAAATTTTGAATGTCTGCTGGAATATTTGAATTCTAATCACCTTGAATCTGAATTCTCATAAATTTGAATTTGAACTCTCAATTACCAGAGAGCTTCAAATATAGAAACCAAATTTATTGGGTCTGAAGAATTCTCAGGATTTTCCAGAGCTCACAATATGAGGTTCATCATATAAGTGCAGTAATTTAGTTTTATGCTTAGTAAAACTTTGATCTAAGGGCTGTAAATAAGAAGTGCAAATAGGTGGAAAAAATTGTAGCTTGATATCTTCCAGATTATCAAAAAAGATGATGATGTTTCGGGTTTGTGTTTGCATTTCTTTAAAAATAGCATCCGTCATCTAAGATTTTGGGTTAGTTCGTCAAGTTGTGTCCAAACTTTGCTTAATGTCAATTCGTCCCAACGATCTTGGTCTTTCGGTTTTTCCTATGCAGCTTCCATTGCAACTGTCATGCGTTTCTTTCAAGGTTTTCCATATGTACATTTTTCCTATTTAAGACGTAGTGATTTCTGAGGTGTTGCTCTAAAAAATACTCCTGTCGCATCAAGGTTATAGATATTTGAAGCATCATAGCAATCACATAACATTCTTAGCTGTGACTGAAATTCCTGAAGTGTGTCTAAATCAACATCAGCTTCTTCGCCACAAAGCGTGCCGTAGTGAATATTGTAGTACTTTTTAACGGATTTCAGCTTTCTGTTTGAGGCCTTGAAATCACAAAGTTTTAATTTTGTAGTGATTTGACGGGCTTTACTGTGAAGTGTCTGGCCGGATATTGGCAAATTTTTGGAGCGTATCTTAGAAGACCATTAATACAACAATTTATCTATCTGGTAGTATGGTAAATTTTATTTTAACCCAGTGCCTTCAAAATTTTCCAACGTTATTTAATTTCCGTTTCAGTAAGTTTTGGTTTTTTTAAATACGATGTACCTAACTCTTACTAATTTTAAAGCTATCGGCAGTTTTACTTTGGATGAGCAATTGTTTGTCGGATGACTGTATTACTTCTTACTTATTTCGAACACTTAGATCGTTGTATTTTGCACTCATAGTAGATTTTTCAAGCTTATAGATAGCTTGAAAAATCTACTATGACACACATAAATATTAAATATTTTTTTAAGCTGAAAGTTATGCAAAAATTATACGAAAAATTTTCTTGACCTTGAACAGATAATATTTTTCTGGAAAACTAATTTTTGCACAATTTTTTATGCTGGTCTTAAAACCGTTTTTGGTCCGATTAGCAAGTATAACTGAGCAAATTTTTGTGCAGCTAATCTGGTTCACAGTCCAATTCTAGAGGTTGCCCGATTACAGAGTGAATTTTCTTCAAGAAATAGTAGGTCTGTTCGCGTACTGCAGCAGCAACAGATTTTTACAGCTGGCTTCTTTTTGCTGCAAAATTCGGCTTGCAGTAAGAGTGCAAAAACGTCTTTTTGCTATTTTAATATATTATAATAGATTCAGGTACGCGAACAGACCTAGTATGTGCGGTGATGTTATAGCTCAATTGTTCAGATGGTTCGATCTTACAGTGTCCCGATTAGTAGGTTTTACTGTATAGCCCAAGTATAGTTTTTCATAAAAATAGATAGACCGCCAACCCGCAAAATGAAAAAACTTCCCGCGAATTCAAATTTTAGATAGCCCGATTGGCGGGAAATAGCCTAATATGGCCACAGTGATCGCAATTTTTATAATTTAATGTTCATGAAATATTTTTTTTATTAATATTTGCTGGATCCAGGCTCTCAGAGAGAGTTCGAGACATTCGGCAGAGCAACTGATTTCGTTGGATATCCGAGCATAGAAACATTTAAGGCAACTGTGTGGCCGATTAACAGACAAGGCTTGGTAGCTTGCTGGTGAATGTCTCATATCTCAGTGTTTTGCTGATAACGACACCGGCGTTAGCAGCCAAACTTGTCATCGGAGAAAAATACTTTCCACTACGAAGCACTGGGCTGAAAAATCATCCTGCACGATCACAAGAACGTTTTGAGTCTCCACGGCCATTCGAACTGGTAGTGTTTCCAACTTTATTGCAGCTTATCTCGTGGCCTCCACACTTTTTTAGCGGCCTCCGGGCAGCTGCTAAACCGTTTCGTTACTGTTTGCGTTCCTACCACAAGTTCAATTTTCAGCCAAAGTTTGAATTTTTCTTTTTGATTCTGTGGAAGTTGCCGACGGTCGACCACTTCTTTTCATATCGTCCACGTTTTCTTCTTCGGCGTTGCACCATTTTTTCACGGTATCCTTATGGACCCTCAGTGTTTTTCATACGTCACTGCGGCTGTAGCCCAAGTGATGCATGCGTTGAATTTCAATCTACTTTTGAATTGGATTATTTACCATTATTTAAAATTTCAGTTCGATCCGTTGAAGATTTCCAAAGTTTTTCAATTTTTGACAAATGGTCGTTAAAAACAAAGTCCTTGGATGAAATTGATGCTTTGACTTCAACTAGCGAAATATGAATGAATAAATTTATTTTTTTAATCGTCTTTTTACTATACCACAGATAACACCTGAAGCTAATAAAAAATACTCAATTAATAGCGGGTCAGCATATTTTACTAGTGATTTGACAAACGTACTAAGCTTCTTCAAATTTCGGAAGCTGTTTTTGCCAACTCTTAAGTCATTCTTAAGATATTATCACTAAAATTTCTACCTTATGTATGCAGGAATTAAATAAAGCTAGGTAGATTTAAAAAAAATTAATTTTTTAAAGATATTTTTAAAGATAGTTTAAAGTTATAGCTTGAAATTTTTAAATATCGTTTTTTTCCCCGATAAATTCATTCGTGTTGATTTATCAGGTCGAAGGCGGAGACTTTTGCGCCACCCTATATTATACGGTTTAGGCCTCTTGTGTCAAAGAAAGCATTCCATGATTCAGAAACTTGGTTATTTTATATGTTCCAATAAAATTAATATGGTATGAAAAGTGAAAATTTGGTCGTAATCGGCAGACCAAGCGCAACTTCCCCACACTAGGTTTCCCCACTTTAAGCCATATATTATAGATCCGGAGTCCATCGCTTTATCCGGATTCGTTAAACCGAAATGGTGATTTTTGGTGACTAATTTAGTATTTGCCGAAGTGATGGATACTTTCCTTTGGATTGAATCATTTATCCAGTCATTAATACATTTTTGGTTGGAAAATTAGAATTAAGAAAAAGCAACATTTGTGAAAGTGGTTTTTTTTTTAATACTAGAAATTTTATTCATTACATCGTACATAGATAACTTAACTAAAGGAGTATTTGACTTAAAAGAACTTATACTTAGCGGCTATCCTATTTTGGCCTGCTGGCTCTTATTGGGTTTTTATTTTTATTGTTTTTTATCATTCATTAATTTTCCGATTTACACTTATTAACTATTACCCAGGTAGTACAATACCGGGGGTTGACTTAGCAATATAGTACTTAAATACTAACTTAATTTACTAAACTAAATCTAGCTTAAGTCTAAATACAACTAGCTTAGCCTACTTAGACCTAAACTTAACCTAGGTCTTAACTATCCTCTCCGATTCGTCGGAAGGCCAACATATGTGAACAGCATGTCCATGAGCCGCCGCTGTCCTGCTATTTCCGCTGGACATATAAATGGCTCATTAGAGCCACTCATACGTCCGATACCCCGGATCAGTCCGTTTTCATGTCCGTCTGTCTGTGCGTAAAACCTTGTCGTCAGTTCTACAACCCGATCCGTAAGCGGCTCAAGACCTGCCTCCTGATATAGGAGAGAGTTCTCCGGCCACTTTTTAGTTACCGGGTTGTAAAACCTACCAGTGCAGAAACGTAGAATTCTCCGTTCGAACATCTCCGCCTCTGCCATGGCTGATTTGGAACAGGTAATCCAGGATGGGGATGCGTATGTCAGGATTAGCCGAATGAGTGTTTTGTAGCAAATGGATTTAGACTTTGTCGTCATGCCCATCTTTTTGGCGAAAAGATGTCTGATGCGCTGAAATGCGGACCTGGCTACTTTTATTCTATGTCGAACATAGGGGTTAAATTTCAAGAATTCGTGCATATCTACTCCAAGGTAGCGCAATGTAGGATTAGGAGTAATTCCAGAGGTTCCGAACAAGACAGCGACTTTTTTGGCCTTATTGCGGATGGTTTGGGATCCCCGATACTTGGAAGGGTTCCTGAATACAGTCAGCTGTGTTTTGCAACTATTAAGCTTGATGCCCCATTCATCAAAATAAAATTTAAGGTTGACCAAGTAATCTTCAAGGCTCTTCGCAGCTTTGAGCGGGTCTTGGCTCGGCGCGAATAAGAGCGTGTCATCTGCATATTGTAGGACTTTAACTTGAAGATTGCCCGCTGGAAGAGGGAGGTCAGCAGTGCAAATGGTATATAAAACAGGTCCAGTGACAGAACCTTGTGGCACTCCTGATGTCACAGGTCCCCGGGGTGAATTTGCTCCATTAACGCTAACATAAAATTGTCTGTTGCTAAGGAAGCTTGCGGCGAGTCGTATTACTACTTCCGGAAATTCCAACTTGATTAACTTGTATAGAAGACCTCCGTGCCATACTCTATGAAAGCGGTTTAGTTTCACAAAGTTTATCATATGATGGATCATCATTTCTTCTATCATCGAAGTACAAGCTCTCCAGAATCGAATCAAAGATGGCTTATGGTATCAAAATAGATTCGTAGTTATAACGAAGCATGGAACTTGTAAACCAGTTTTTCTGTACATGAGAAGAGACTGAAAACCTGTCAAAATATTGATTGCAAAAAAAAATTTTTATAATTTTATTTTCCAATTTACTGGAGCCGCATACAAGTTGGTTTAAAACGCATTTAGCTGTTTATTCAGACAATCTAAAGTCGGAATGTTACGATGAAGTTTTTCCAATGATCAATTCAATTAAGGCTAATGTTAAAAATAAATAATATCAAATTTCAAAATACTTGAAATTCAAAAGAAAATTAATTCGAGTACTCCTGCATCATTCTCGTAAGTCACGTTTTGTATATGTTCTCCTCACGGACTGTTATCAGTTTCGCGACTGTCCAACTAACTTTCTGCTATTAGCCAAATTGTGAACGATGGACGAAATCATTATGAAGCCATTATGCAGCAACAATTTTTGAAAAGGCGATATCGGTATGATATCACCATACCGAAAACAATCAATGCCTCCATGATTGTTTTTGAAAAATCACAGAATTTTCCCTAGCCTATTTTTCTTGCAATGTTTTTCTTATAATATTCAATTTCCAACAAGCCAAATAAATGTTTTTCTAGATGCTGAAATAAATCTGATAATTTAACTGCATAAAAGCCATAAAATATTCATTTTCAACGTCATGGTCTACAATCAATCAACGAAATGCGATCATCGCTAATGAAGACATTTACTGTCAAATAAACCAATAAAAACTCCATTAGGTGTTAATATGATGTAAATTAAGTTACAGCGCCCAAAGTGGGTGCCGTCAAACACGAATATCTTTGAGGCCTATCAAACAATGGGAGCAGATACAATGGGAACGAACGTCCAATGTCCCAGAACGTGTCGCGGGATGGACTGTGGTCACATCAGACCGCTCCTCAATGTAGTCATGTCAAGTCATGGTCATGGGCTCCATACCATTAGATCAGCCAGCGATCTTCATCCGAAACAACAATTCGGACGCGCAATTTGATTTTGTTTGTTTGTCTCCACAGATACATTTTTATGGTGTTTATGTTTTGCATATTCTGCGATTTAATTGACTTTTATAAATAATTCATCCGAGGTAGGCTCTTGAGATTAGTTCATAGAAGCACCGATTATGCGATTAGTCAGTGAGTGAGCAATTTGGTGTGGTGCGGTGATCTGCGGTGAGTAGTCGCCTGATGATCTAAGAGTTTTTATTGTTAACGGAACGCTGTTTTTAGTATCTGATGATGATACCTTACGTTTATCACCGCAACCTTCGTAGATTAGATAGGCCACGTTAAAGGGTTGAGGTATAGCACGATGACGATCTCGCGGCTGCTAGCTGGGCCGTTTGCGTCACCCGCATTCCATTTGTCTGAGAAAGCGCTACAATCTACATAATATCGATATTAATAAACAAATTTGAAAACGGAGGCACTTGAAGGCGTTTTGCAGAGTTGTCTACTATCTTGCTTTGCAAGTCACTATTTACTTTGTGATGCACAACTTATGGAATGCATTACTCAAGTAGTTCGAGTCCCGCCAAGTTACCCGTAACAATCCTAAGGCAAACACTCGATTTGTACAAGTGGGTGCCTGTGTACAAGTTAATCTACTAAACACTCGGAAGCTGTTCAAGAATGGGCTGCGTAAACAGAAACCACACGCTGATTGTTGCAAATCGTAACAATAGCAATGAGAGATGATGCATATTTTTGCAGTCTTGAGTTTTACGTTGCGAAAAGTCAATTAATTCAAATACGTGATTTATGAAAGCGATCATTGACTTGATTTTAGTATAAATTAATTTCAATGAAAAAAGTGTTTATATTTTCAAATTTATTTTCCTATGCGTTACTTTTGTTGCTACAGTTATGCGTGTTTTATTATCATCTGGCTGAGTATCATGCAGACGATTTTCATATTGCTGGAACTAAAATATTATTTCTTTAAATTTGTTGGTATATCTCTCGTTACATTGCCGATCTGTTCCTGCATTTAGTATTTATATTTACCAATCACTCGAATGGCACCATATCAATAAAAAACTTTACATTTTTATTTGTACATTAAAACACGGCAAAAAAACAAGTGCATTACAATCTCAATAAAATTGAATGTTCCATTAATTCATGTAAATAGGGTTGAATTCATGTCAAGGCCTGACTACCAATTAAATTTCATCTCGCATGTCCAAGATACAGAATGAAGAAATTAAAAACAAATAAACCCAATCGAAAGAACACAATCAATTTGGATGCACAGTATATTTGCTTTCCAATTTAATCTCACCCCAGATTGATGGCATGTCAGTTCGAAAAATCAATTGAATGCCATCGTATCTTCCGCGGGTCCGTAGGCCGTCAAGACCTCACTTTGCTTGACAGATTTCTCTCAAGCTTGCAATCATTCAATTCAAGTCTGAATACATATTGGGCCTAAAATAATATAGAGTATTGCATACCGCTGACACATAAATAATACAATCTGCATGCAATCAGCCCGCTCGATGACACTTTAGCTATGCTTTACAAAGAACTAATTTGCGCTTCTTCGCCCCGCGTCGGTTTTTATTATTTTTTTAACACTAGATCATTATCTGTGTAAATTAAAAGTAAACAAACAAGACGTTTAATTTATACTACGGCAGCTGACACATTCTTCGATATAATTAAGTTGAAAACCGCCGCTTTTATTCCGTAATCTAGCGAAACATGTAGATTACGAGCGTATTATACAAACTGAGCAGAGACGGGTGGCTGTCGTCGGTATCACTAAAGTAATAGCTGCGAGTTTTTGCAAAAGGGACTTTCACAGAATGCCGTTTTAATGGTGTGTAATACATTTGCAAACACTATTTGAATGGAAAGTTAAATATTTATTCGATAATGTGTAACCGATGTAGAGGACATCAATGCAATTTATGATCGATTGTTTGAAGTAAATAGCATTGCATTTGAATCAGGAACTATTTTCAGCTGTTGGGGATTTTCCGTCTTAGTGGTGAGTCGCTTGAAAAATACCCTGCATTAAATTTGTTTGGATATTGTATTCTATACTAGCCCAGTCATTTAAGCATAAAAAAGGGGTCAAGCTCGGAATGAGAGATAATGTTCTGAACTTTCGCATATACGTTCATTTTGGGGTTTTCAAAGTTGTCTTATCAAATCTCGTTTCTGCGTCGTAAGTTATTCAAGGTCAAAGGTGAGAAAAAACAGTTTTTCGTGATTATCTTGGTTTCTATTGCTCCAATGATGTTAGCATCTATTATAAAAATTGTAGCGCATACAATTTGCGACAAATTTTATTTGAAACATTTTTTCATGCACTCAACCGTTTTTGCGATACTTTAACCTGATTGATTCTGTTATAAAGAATTAAGGATAACAATATTGTTGATGCTTCTGCAAAATTTAGTTCTTTTTCAATCTAAGTCTACAGAGCGCTTCCGCTTCGATTGGTATTGTGAATTCATAACGTATTAAAGTATGATTTTATTGTTGAAAGTATAAAAACCTTTTCATATGGCAACACTCGCCCTATTACTCTCTGTAATATAACTCGCTAAAATGCAAACTTCATATTTGTTTCTCTAGTTATAAGTCAGTCCGCAATAAACCTTCGAAACGGCAACAACGTGATTTTATCTGCCAACAGGTTATGGGCCCAGGTCGTGCGTCGCCTGCGGTTATATCGTGTGTCGTAGATAATTAAATAAAAATAAAAAAATGAGTGTGCCTAGTTTTCAAATAGACAAATTGGATGGGTCCAATTACTCATCGTGGGCCATCCAAATGCGAAGTGTGCTCGTGCATTCTGAGCTATGGCAAATTGTGTGCGGTGAGGCCGTAAAGGCAGAGAATTTTACGCGTGAGCAAGCGGCAGCTTTCGACGCCAAAGACGATAAAGCCTTGGCCAGCATAATTTTGTGCATGAAACCAAACATGTTAAATCATGTAAAACATTGTACGACATCAAGGGCTGCGTGGAAAAAATTGGAGGAAATTTTTCAGCCACAAGGGCCTGCAAGAAAGGTCAGCCTGTTTAAAAGGCTTATGTATCTCCGTTGGTCGGAAGGGGGAGATGTATCACAGCATTTAGATACATTTACAGATATATGCGAGCAATTGTTTTCGGCAGACATAAATTTGCCCGACGAATTACTCGTAATAATATTGCTATCTAGCTTGCCAAAAAGTTTCGAGAACTTTGTCGTTGCGATTGAAGCGCGTGATCAATTGCCATCTCTTTCAGCATTAAAGGTAAAGCTGCTAGAAGAACGAGCGAGACGGCAAGGCACAGATGCAAGTCCCGAACACAACGAAGCATATTTCGCACAAGCGAAACCCAAGCGAATGCAGCAGCCAGAAAAATATCGCAACACAAACAACAACAAAGAAAGGCAAAATGTTGACAAGCAACAAGGAAAATGCTTCAATTGCGGACAGCGAGGGCATTATGCTGCGAAATGCAGAACAAAAGGAAACGCTGATAAAAAACAACAGCAACATCGGTCATACACACTTTTAGCGGCAACAGCTTCTCCACTTGAAAGAGATAGTTGGTGTATTGACAGCGGTGCCACAACTCATATGTGCTACAACAAATCTTTATTTTGCAAATTTACTGAGCACACAGAGAGCGTTGGCTTGGCGGGAAACAAATACATCGAAGCCAAAGGCATCGGCAATGTTAAGATACAAACTGAAACAGAATGCATCACACTGAAAAATGTTTTATATATTCCTGACTTGAAGGCAAACTTTATGAGTGTGAGCAAAGCAGCAGATAGTGGCTTAAATGTAATATTTAATAAAAATTGTGCCCGCATAATAGAACCACAAGCTAAAGAAGTGTTAGTCGCACAAAAGGTTGGTAACCTATATTTCTTTAAAGAAAATCGAAACAAATGTCTGTTAGCTAATCAAAGTGATGCTTATAAATGGCATTGCAGATATGGCCATCTGAATTTTCAGAGCATGAAGCTCATTGTCGAAAAACAATTGGCAAAAGGAATTAATGAATTCAATTTAGATAACGAATTCAAGTGCATAACATGCATGAAGAGCAAAATTCACGGTTTGGCATTTCCGAAGCAAACAGAAAGCAGAGCAAAGAACATACTTGATCTGATTCATTCAGATGTATGTGGTCCATTTAAAACCTTGTCAGTTGGAGGTTCCAAGTATTTTTTAACATTTATAGACGACAAGTCGCGCAAAGTCTTTGTTTATTTTTTGAAGAAAAAGTCTGAAGTTTTGGAGAAATTTAAAGAATTTCATAAAATGGTAGAAAGACAAACCGAAAGAAAAATAAAAGTTCTTCGATCAGACAACGGCGGCGAATTCATAAACGAAGAATTTGATCTATATTTAAAAAATAATGGAATTACTCGTCAGCTGACTGTGCCACGAACACCTCAGCAGAATGGCGTTGCAGAACGGTGCAACAGAACAATAGTTGAAATGGCTAGAAGCATGTTAACGCAAGCAGAGTGTCAAGAGTTCTTATGGGCGGAAGCAGTTGCGACAGCTGTCTACATACGCAATAGGTCACCGAGTAAAGCCTTGAATAATGCTACTACGCCTTACGAAGTGTGGACAGGTAAAAAACCAGTGGTGAAACACCTGAAAGAATATCCTACAGCACCTATTAATGGGCTCATTATATGCATAGGTAGTGTGATGACTGAATTGATTGAGCAGATTTGCATATCTGGTGCGTCTTGGTCGGTTATTGAAAGTAATTTTACTAGAGAGATCTTCAATGATTACTGCACCACTAATAACATCAAATGGAAGGCAAGCGCTGAGCAGAGTTCTTCTAGAAGAAAGAGACATTAAATTTAGAAGACTCAGTCTGAATTTGTAAGATGACAGATGTTGAAAATCTCGTGGGTCATAGAGATTTCTCAAAACGAAAAGTACAAATTGTTTCTGAACAGACTCAACTCTATCGCTATGTAGCTCGAAAGCAGGGTTCCATATAATGCAAGCATATTCTAATAAAGGACGCACTAGGGTGGTATATAATGATTTGGTAACCCATATATTTTTAAACTCTTTAGCGCGTCTCTTTATGAATCCAAGCTGTTTATTAGCCCTGGCAAGGATTTTGTCATAGTGCAAATTGAAGCGCATCTTTTTATCCAATACTACGCCAAGGTCTATAATATGATCGACCCTATTCAATTTGAAGTCGTTAAGGTAGTAGGAATACATCGTGGTTGCATGCCTACGAGAAAAACTTATCACATGGCACTTATTGATGTTAAGATTGAGATTATTCACATCGCACCACTGTTCGAGGGATTGAAGCTTGGATTGTAGAAAGGTTGCATCAGACTGCGAGTTTATGATGTGATAGATTTTTAAGTCGTCTGCATAGAAGAGATGCGGTATACCAAGCAGTATCTCAGACACATCAGAAATGAAGATGGTAAAAAGCAGGGGGCCTAAATGACTGCCTTGTGGTACTCCAGAAGATGCCAAAACTTTTTTGGATAAGTGGCCTTGGAATTTTACGTATTGGGTTCGATCGCAGAGGTAAGACTGGAGCCAGTTAAGAACAGAACCGGAAATTCCAAAGTTGCGAAGTTTTTGAACCAGAGTTTGATGGTCAACTCGGTCGAAAGCCTTACTAAAGTCCGTATAGACCGCGTCAATTTGGTTCCCTTTTTCCCTTTTTCCATTTCACAGAGCACAGTAGAAACTAGTATCATGAGGTTGGTGGAAGTCGATCTACCCCTACGAAATCCATGTTGTTCCTCATTAAGAAGGGGGTCTATAATGCGAGTAAGATTATCACACTCGAAGAGTTTGGGGATAACAGATAAGATAGCAATTCCTCGATAGTTATCGACTGAACGTTTATCACCACTTTTGAAAATAGGTGTGAGGTATGAGGATTTCCAGAAAGACGGGAAGACACCAAGAGACAGGGATTTATTGAAAACCATGTGCAAAGGGGTGATTAATTGGTCTGCACATTGGAACACGAAGAAAGGAGATACTAGGTCCGGGCCAGGTCCTTTGCCAATCTTTAGTTGCTGAATAGCATCAGTAATAGCCTGCCATGTAAGGAAAAACCCTTCGATAAGAGAGCGTGTCTAGTAGTGAAAGTAGGGATCTTCGGAGAGCAGTAAGTATTTTGAAAATGGTCGGCAAATAAGCTACAAATGACTTGTGGACAAGACGAGACCGTGTTACCACGAAACATAGAACAAGGATAGCCAGTGGTTTTACGTTTTAAATTGACGAAATCAAAGAACTTTTTCGGGTCAGTGAGAATTTTTTCCCCCATTGAATTAACATAGAGCTCATACGCCTCGCGAGATTTGATGGAAAATTCTTTGGATAGCTCATCATATAATCTTATTTGATCCTCCTGAAAAGAGCCTCCATTTTTGATTGCTTTATATAATTTGTTTCTATGGTTTCTGAGCCGCCTTAAATAATTGTCAAGCCAAGGTTCGGAGAGTTTTTTTCTTCTTCTTCAGCTTTGGTACGAATTTGTGGATGGCGTTAAAGATTATTTTGTAAAAGCAAGACAACATTTCGTCTAAATCTGATGCCGATAGACCACTTGTCCAGTCAATTGTGTCCAAATAGTTTTTAATGCTTAAGTAGTCAGCATTTAGAAAATCAAATAAAATTTCATTATTGTATGACTGGGCGAAAGAAATATCTGTAGTGGATAGCTCAATTGTAAAAGCGGAGTGATGCAGGGTGTTAGAGAAAAGATTCTCGGCGTCAATAGTTGGACTAACCACCACTTCGTCATAAAGATCTGAGAAGATAAGGTCTAACCAATTGCCATTCTGGTTAGGGATAGGGATAATTTGTTGTAAATCATTGCCATAAAACGTACTTATGAGGTTAAAGTCAATTGAATCACTAAGGTTAATTGGAAGAAGGCGGTTATCATTTTCGTCAGGAATAAAACTGATTTTTGGACGATTAAAATCACCAAAAACAATTATTTTGTTTGCGTTAGCATTTGCTGAAATGGTGTCCTTCAACGGACAGAAAAACTATATTAACTTGGGTATAATCTGATTATTATCATAATGTTTCTAACATGAGCACATAAACAGCAAAACCATACACTCAGAATAGAAATATAGATTTAAAGTAATTAAACATAATGTAGAAAAGCAAAGTTGGTTCAAATAATTTGTACACATAGGTACAAATACATTTCTTACAATTGAATCAACTTTCTATCTAAAACTCATTATTGCTAGATTGTGTTTACTTTATTCTGAGCTTTCATGAATCCCTTGGTATTCGAAATTTTTAGAGCCAGAGTAATACTCAGTAATATTATGCGTTTATAATATTATGCGTTTATAATTTTATTTTATTTATCAGTAATTTTTTTTTTCAGCTGTCTGTCATAAGAAATACTTCAAAGGTAACCGCACACTTTCGTAAAAAAAACTGAAAATATTCACTCAAAAATATTTTTTTTAGCGAAATCGGAACGTTTGCTGTAAATTGGGCCTTAAAAGCCGTCATTGTGTCTGTATTTTGATGAACAATATCTCAATTCTTTAATCATAGTCAAATAGCGATTTGACGCACTTGCTTTTGCTCAGGTTTTTATTTTATTTTATTGCATTTATTTTTTTCCGCGGGCTGCAGACTTTACATTCCGTTTATCGTATCTACCATATCTGTCAATGTCATGTTGGAAAAAACAGCAGCCACTTGATATCGAGTTGAATTTTTATATATAATTCCGTTGCGATGAACTTTGCATTTTAGTGGTATTTTTTTTCGTATTGCTTTGATAGTCAGTTTTTTTAAAAAATTTACAAATGGAGTGCTTCGGTTCCCTTCTTGTCTATAAATCAGCATAGACAACGTATATCATTTCTACAGCTGATCGAAGCCGAGCGTATTGAAACGGGAAACTCGATCGTTTTGCGGAATCAGCCTCCGAAAGCAGAATCAAATTGGAATTGTTTTTGCGGGATGATTAAAATTGAACAACTTTTTATTAACATTAAAAATTTTAATCTACATTGAAAATTCTATTTTAACAAAGTGGTTTCGAAAGTATGCACTGTTTCTCCGTGATCAAATTCAATTACCTTTACTAAGTAAAATTATATCCATGGATATAAGTCGGAGATGTTAAAATTTGTCACAACTAGCATAAATAAAAATGTAATGATTTCCACCTGCAAGTGGTCACGCCAGTCAAGTATGCACTGTGTGCTGGTGTCTGATGAGAAACAGTGCATACTTTCGAAACCACTTTGTCAAAATAGAATTTTCAATGTAGATTAAAATTTTTAATGTTAATAAAAAGTTGTTCAATTTTAATCATCCCGCAAAAACAATTCCAATTGGTTACTTATTGCCATTGTAAATCTTTGCGATATGAATGCCTAATGTAAGCATTTATTGATTCGAAAATAGCATAACTGTTCCTTGCTGGCAGCCCTTTGCCAACATCAAAGTCAAAAATATATCACATCTGCCTCACATTGAAGCTAACCTACCCTGAGAAAATAGTTTCGATCCGATGACTGCATTGGAAGTTATAGGTGTACAAAAAAATTTAGGGCTACCATTCGCAAAAGTTTTCAATTTTTTTTAAATCGTAAAATTTGTTGTGTATTGTCACCACAAGATCAGTACCATCTGAAAATTTTCTGTAAATACATAAACAATCATGGCTGGCAACCCTCCCATGGTTGGTTGCAAACCCTATCATGGTTTTTCAACCAGTAGGAATTTCATATTGTCTAAAACAAGTTCCATTTACCGAATGAACTTCGTTTCGATTTCATGACTGCACTGGAAGTTATAGGACAAAAAGCTTTATTTTCCTGAGAGAATTTCCAAAATTCAAACACCGAAATCACCATAGCTGGCAGCTCCAGCCTAATTTTTCAATCAAATTTGTAGTAAACGTGGCTTAGAGTAAGGCTCAGCTACTATGTGAATTTCATTAAAATCTGGTGACTGAATCAAAATTCATAGGGCAAACCCAGTTTTTTTTTACTAATGATTTTTCAAGATGGCAGCACTGTTACAGATTGGCCTACATTTCAAAATGGTGGATTCAGATTTTGAGACAGATAGATAGATTGAGACAGTGTCCGTGTAGCATATTATAATACGCTGCAATCAACTGATTTATTTTGGTTAGAATCCTGCTCGATACCTAATGAAACGCAAAAGTTTCCATTCCGATGCTAGCTGCGTCTTTTCGCGCCTCATCGAGAGCTGTTTAGTCACTGGAAACAACAATAAAATGCTGCCGTAGTAATATAATTTGAAAAAACTTGGCAAAACCGTTTGAGGTTAGGCTTTTAATGCTCTTTACTTTGAGGCTAAGAAAATAATATATGTGAAAATAATAATAGCAGGAATCGTGTTTTGAGTTTCGTAATGAAAAAGTTGTATCTATAAAAGAAATGTATCTTTGTGCTCGGCTTCTTAAAATTTTGCTGATTGTTGTTTGTTCTCAACTTCCTACTAACTTACAGTTGTTTCTGCTCCGATTCTTAGTTGATTTCTTTGTAAGCTGTATTATTCTGCATTAATTTTGATTCACATCAGTAGATTTTACATTCCTTTTATTATTTTTACCATAATTGTCTATTTACCGCCTGAATTCAAGAGCAGCGTATAGATTTTTGTTGGGCTTACGCAGATTTCCGTGGCAGAAAATTTTTCAGCTTTAATTATTTTCAATTAGTTATAATTAATTTGGCGTATCTCTTCTACAGTGAATTTTTTGAGTGACCCATTTCCTGCAACCACATAGTCGATTCGTAATTTAGTAAAAAAAACTATTGAATGATACTGAGTACACTGCCTAATACGTTTTTCAAGGACTCGAACGAGCTACGAAAAAGTCAATCTCTCTTGATTTTTGGATCTTTGAACTTTCTTTATCAAGGACATTCGAGTATACATACACCATAGAAATATTATCATGAAAATCTTGGCTCAAGCATTCCCAAGAGATTCATCAAACTGGATAAAATGTAAATTTAACACTAGAAAGACCAAGACCGTCAATTTGACCGCACGGCGATTTCATTCTTAATAATTTTACAAACTATGTTTTTGTTTCTTTTGATATTTTATGACTTTTCCTAGTTTGTTATTGTAAGACTAAATCTTTATAAAAAAATATTAATTTGTATGTTGTATATGAGATTCCTTTACAAATACCTACTAAGACCGCACACCGTCAATGTGACGCCATACAAAGGCAGCGATAAGAATTGTAAACAACGATTTCTTCAAACTAATGAAAGTACTTTTGTTTTTATTAATATTGAATTCTGAGTAAGTTGTTACTGTTTAGCTTGTTTCATTTCATATTGGTTTCGTTTAGTGAGCAGTCGTAATTCTGTAATTCTGAGTAAGTTGTTACTGTTTAGATTGTTTCATTTCATATTGGTTTCGTTTAGTGAGCAGTCGTAATTTGTTATAAAAAAAATGAGTAGGGGTCTCAGAAGATCTCAAATAGAACAAGAATTGTTGTGATATCGGGATATACAACTAGATGTGTCAAATGATGAAAGTGGTGATGATTTATTAGACAGTGATGCAGTATTTCAGCCGGAACAGGTCACTTCTTCATCAGAAGATTCCGAAGTAGTTTCCTCTGCTACAAATAACAACATTATTGTAAATTCGCGCAGAGGACGCGGGGTATCTCGTAGATCCATTAGGAGAGGGCGAGCAGCACGCAGTGGACGTTCAGCTAAGACATCACTACCGGAAGTCGGGATGTTACTAGTAGCAAGTGACGGCACAAAATGGACTTGTATTTCTACAGACACTAATGGAGTAGGACGTCGAACCCAGCAAAATATAGTTAGAGAAATCTCAGGGCCTACTCCATACGCCAAACGATGCATTGAAAATAACAAGCCAATTTCTGCGTGGAGACTATTTATTCATGAGTACATTCTACGACGTATAAAGGAATGTACTGAAAAGGAAGCACATGACAAGAGTCAATATGACACTTGGAACTTATCCCTAGACGAACTAGATGCATTTATTGCTTTGATTTACGCTCGTGGAGCCTATAACATGAGCCACCTAGATTTAGACATTTTGTGGTCGCAAGATTGGGAACCACCTGTTTTCAAAACTACTATGAGCAAAAATAGAGTGATCATTAAATACTTACGTTTCGATTTGAGAAGCACGCATTCTGCTCGCTTAGCTAATGACAAATTTGCGATGATTTCGGATATATGGAACAAATTTATAGATAATTGTCAAATGTGTTACATTCCTGGAGAAAATTTGACAGTTGATGAGCAGTTATTTCCATCAAAAACTCGCTGTCCGTTTTTACAATATATTGCAAACAAACCCGATAAATTCGGCATAAAGTTTTGGCTACTAGTGGATGTCGAGAGTAAGTACCTATGTGGAGAATTTCCGTATCTAGGAAAAGACGAGAACCGTTCAAATGATATTTCATTATCCGAATTGTCGTTTTGAAACTGGTACAACCCTATTTCAAAAAGGGCCGAAACGTTGTATTCGTACTGACAACTTTTTCATGTCTCTAAATTTGTCTAAAAAACTAATGGTCGAAAAGACTAGTATTGTTGGAACAATGTGGCGTGCGAGACGAGAAGTACCGCTGATTTGCAAAGGTATTCGTACTACAAGATATGAAACTTTTATAATGAAAACCGAGACCGATACAACCCTTACTGTCTATCAAGGAAAACCAGCAAAAAATGTTATTATTTTAAGTACTCTGCACCCCAAAGTGAGCATAGGTACTGATCAAAAAAAGCTGCCTGAGGCAATTAAATTTTACAACGAAACCAAATTTGGTGTAGACATCATCGATCAAATGGCACGAAAGTACACTGTAAGGGCTGGAAGTCGGAGATGGTCTGTTCACGTTTTTTACAATATACTTGATTTAGCAGTTATAAACTCGTGGATTCTATACCAAAAAGTCACAGGCATAAAAATCTCTCGGCATGATTTTATCCTTCAACTAGTGAGCGATTTACATGCAGAGTATGTGAAAAAAAAATCTACTTCAATTGCGACTCAAAGACAAGAAACTAATTCTGAAATAAGTGAAAGGTGTACTACAAACAATAAGAGGCGGCAATGTCAAGTCAATAGTAATTGTAAAAAAAAAAAAACGTGCGAAAACGGCACAATCTGTAAAAAAGCTGTTTATGGGAAATGTATAAAAGATGAAAAAAAACTATAACTTGTTACAAATGTTACTCAGTTTAAGTGCTAAAATTGTTTATTACTAATAAAAAAATTAATTGACGTTATTTTTTTATTTTAATGTAATTTACGTAATAATTTCATAAGTATTCTGACTGAATCTCTAGTACCGTCAAGTTGACCGCTGCGGTCTTTGAAGGTATAGTATGAAGCCTGGCGCTTCTAGTGTTAAGGTAAACTTACTGACAACGTCAATAAATTTTCGGTTGGAAGCCAATCCATTTCAAAAAATAATAAAATCGTTTAGTTGTTTGTCTTGTTGACAAAACAATTGACAAAATTCCAAGTATCTGTTATGGTTTAACAATTAAAGCCGATTTAAGTCGATATTTGACAAATGAGCTATATTTTAGTTATTGGTTTGGGACGTTGTACGATCAAGCAAAAGTTACTGTTTGAAGGTAGGAGCTGCTGATACAGACGTGGATAGGACATGGAAACGAATTTTCAAGGACATTTTCCTAAATTGTTTTCTTTGATATTTCATCTTTTTTTGCATCTTGCTCTTGATTATATGGTCTGGACTATTCCTGAGCACGATATCTGTTATAATAAATACATCCTTTCCCTGAGTTTACCAAAGATGTTACGGTGTTAGTTAAATTAAAAACTTACTGCAACAAAAAATAATTAGGGCACAGTTATCAGTTTTGGGCGAGACATCGCTGAAACAATGGTCGAAGAACAATGAAGCTGTTAAGTTTTTTTTAGCAAACGTAATTCTATACAAGGAAGTTTCAAATTAAACATTAAATAAATAAAGTGATTAATTCTGTAATGTTTCGTTTGAATGCTTAGATTTTTCGCTAACTTTATTTTAACGTAAACACCTATGTTTAAATATGAAAATAATTCAATCAAATTTTAACTTTCTGACGCTCGGATAAATAGCGCATACAATCGATGAAATCGTCCAAACCGGAATTGAAATGTTGCAATAGATGACAAAAAGATGTGCGGGGACACGTTTTGGTTAGGTACTTCCACCTAAATTGAATGTAAACATAGAAAAGTATGTTGTCTTCGATATTACTTAAAAATTTAAAGCAATTTATTTCATTTCTATTTCAAAAAGGAAATAGAGTAATTCATACTCAAATCGTTAAGAAATGCAGCTTGACAATATCTAGTTGTTTGTAAATCTGTTTTTCATGTTTCCGTGCCTAAGCTTATTATTGTTGTTGCAGAGTGTTTATGTATTATTTAATTCGTGTATCTTTCCATAGTTAAATTTATACTAAATTTTGCGGAGAAGTATATATATATAGAAATACAATTTTATCTGGATTTTAGTTAAAATACAATAATTTGGTCAATTTTATTTAAGAATTTTCGCAAAAAAAAAAAAAATCGGTCTATTTAAATTTTATTATTCACTTTCAATCTAAATTGTATTCACGAAAGAAAATTTTCTATTATTTTAGGCCAAAGAAAGAATTCATTCAGCTTCATATGGATATAAGCGGATGAAGGATGCTTCTAGTTTTCAAATAATATGCTTTAATTTAAAAAAAATGAAGTTGACAGCATAGTGCCCACAGTATGTTACACTCTTAATTAAATTCAAATTGAATGACTCAATCTATGAATGTAAACAGAACGAATTGCTCTCGGTTACGATGAATCAGAACGTTGTACACGGCAATTTATTTTCTTTATTTATTTATATCACGTCATGCAATCAATCACGTCATTAATTTAACTGATAGAATCTGCATTAGGTAAGCTTGCGATCCAAGCAGCAAAAACCTCATGTTGTTTATTAAAGCGAAAAATAAATGTATGATTCAAATAATAAAAACATCGAAACCTTAACTCACAGCTTAATCCTCGCCGAATTCCGCAAAAACCGGCCGGAAGAATTTAGCAATCAGATAGCTTTTTAAATTCTTGAAATGTAGTTTCTTTTCAAAATAATAAATCATTAGCCTATAATATACAAATTACAAAAACATTTGATGATCACATTATCTGATGACGCACCTCAACTCTCTCAACATGCTCTCATGCCATACCAACAACAATCAACCGTTCGCGAATTCCCATTGTATCTATTACCTCAGTTACGTCATAATCCGTATTCGCAAATAAACTATGATTAATTGAAAAAAGCTCTCAACTACTTGCCCACCTCGAATTCGCCATGGATCCACTGAAGGTCAAACGTGCTGATAAATCAGCTGAGCTCAGTGGATGTAAACAACTTCTTGCATTGCTCGCTCTTATCAGCGAATAAAAATCGCGAAACCAGAACTATAGTGCCCAACACTACGAAGTCATCATCATCATTGATCCATTCAGATCCAAGATTATGCAAAAAGCTCCTCTCAGTGATAGCGCATCGCTTCCATGTTCGTTCGGATCGCAGCATCTCGCCCGCACGAACGTGCGTCAAGCACTTAATTATCTCGGCGCTTTCGATAGTCCAGCCGAACCACAGCAAAGTGTTTTCATTGAATTTTCTGCCCCCGCAATGACTCACTGAACCATTTCTTTTGAATCGTTGCGAATCACTTTCGCGAGTCATGAGATGATTCTGATGATGCTACGTGTATCAGGCCAGTCGATCATCCGCAGAAGTTCTTGCTTGCCTTTCATCGCGCTTTCGGGTGAATTTTGATCGTGTGGTGCTTTGGCTGTGCGATAATACGTCTATGCGCTCAGCTATTCATTGCCTCCTTCGCAAGATTCGCGTCGCGAACGATCCGCGAACATTCCGTTATAAAACTTCAGGTATGGTTCCGCCGCGATCTTCAGTATTGGTCGAGAATTCGCTTGGTAAAGACAGTAGTAACGGTCTCAGTGGTTAAAATCGTTTCGCGGGCTTAGCAGATCCGGGTTGGTTTCAGTTATAAATTTCCCGAGGACCCAAAAATGGCTGGAATTGAAATAAGTGAAAAATTGATTTGTTAAATTCGAGTTTGTTGAGAAAAGTTAGATAAGGTTAGATATCTCGATCTGTTTCGATGAAACCGAATTAGTGCAAAATCAGTTTTCTTACACGAACAGTTTCGTGAATTTCATGTATTTTCAAATCTGTGATAATTGGTGCCAATCAAACGTTCAACGATCTATCTAGTGCTTAGAGGAATTCGACGTACCTATCTAAAGGAATTATATCTAATTGTAATTATTGTGTCAGTTGCAAGCGAGGTGAGTGATAACGAGAGTGAATTCGACTTAGTGGCTGAGCATTGTTAATTGTTCGATTTTGATTTTTGATTGTGACTTCGAATTCGAACCGATCGAATTTAATCGAACCGATTTTTTCGCGTGCTTGTGTCAATATTTTTTAAGATTAACAAATACGATCAAGAATGCGACTTGCATGTAGGTTGGCGGAGGCGTAAATTTTGCAGTTGGTATCTATAATTTTTTTTTTGCAAATTTTCAAATGCGAATAAATTGGGCTGCCGTTTATATGTCGCAGAGGTATCTAATTAGTGTCAATTGTTCTTTATGGCATTCTATGGTGTTCAATGTCAATGTTAGGTTTTTGAATGAAGCACTGATCGGTTTAGTTATGCAATGGTGTGGTTTTTGTTTGGTGTTGAGTGTGCGTAGAGATATTGACGAATCGGGATTTTTGTTTGTTTGCAAAAGTTGTCGATATGAATTTGCTATCTGGTTTAAAATTAAATCCTATAAAATTTCGTGGCGAGTGAATTACTTATGACCGCAAAATTTATTTATGACATCCGTCTTAAGATCGATTCCAGTGAGATTTATGTAGAAATTGAAAATACGATAAGCCGATTAGAATATTTTTCATGCTCTACTCGGCTCCGAAAAATCTATTTCTTTATGTTTTGAGAGGGTTTGATTAAATGTGGCCTGATTTTTTGTTAGAGTCGTCATGTGGGGTGCTGCAATATTTTCAAGATGATCGACTTATAACAAAGCTCCATACAATTTTATTGTTGGATTTGAAGGCAAAGCAAAACTAACGCAGTTTTATTAAAACGCAAATTTTGCCCGAGAAGCTAAATTTATTTCAATCTTTGATTTATGGGGATCTATTTCCTACTACTTCAATTTAATTCTTCAGTTTCTCTGATTTGTATCGGAATTTGTCAAAAAAGCTATAATACCGTAAACGTTTCAAAGTAGATATAAGATATATTTACCATAAGGTAAACATTTCAAATTGCCTTTCAAAGCTTAAAGACCATGGTCCTGCGCAAATATTTCGATTCGAATCGGGATTCATAGGCTAGATGCACAAAATATAACATAATTTCAGTGTTATTTATTTATTTTATTTATTTATTTATTTGGTACGTATTCAATACAACAGGCAAGACTGCCCAATTATAGATTGGATACCATGAACAAAATAAAATAACAAGAACTAAATGATAATATATAAATATAAGTATATAAAATAATTAAAGTTAAAATAAAGTAATAAAAAATAAAATAAAAAATTAAGTAAAATGAAAAAGAAATAAAAAAAATCAATTACAAACACGTATGTCCAATTCTACAATAAATCGACCGAATAAAAAATAGTAAGTAAATGAGTAAATATAAATATAAGTATGTAAAAAAAAACAAATAATTAAAGTGGAAAATTAAATTAAGTAAAATTAAGTAGAAAAAAAGAAGAAAATTAAGAAAATAGAAAATAAAACTAATTAGAAAAATTTATAACTATATATAAAAATAAAAATATACAAAAAATTCAAGTAATAAATAAGGAAGTAAAATTAAGTAGAGCAAAAAAGAAAAGAAAGAATCCATTATAAAAAAGAATAGAAAAATAAAACTAATTAAATAGGATCGAAAAGTGACTAGCTTAAATTTTTTTAATGAAACAAATTTCAGAAACTGCTGTGTTTTTTCTTCCAAGCTTGAGTTTATTCAAAATGAGAGATTTTGTATTTTTGTAACTTAAAAGTATCCAAAATTAAAATTTTTTGTGTTAAGTTAGAAAAAAGCTGACATTTCGAAATAATTTCAAACCTTGACGGGTAAATTGACTCTCCGATTGTGACCTTATCAAGGTTGCGTAGGTACACTGCTGTGCTATAGATAGCTCATACTAACCCGAAGTTTTTTTTTTATAGATTAAAACGAATTCTATACTTGTGCATTGTTGTAGCAAATATATTAAACCTTTACCTCTCACTTCATTTATTATTTAATTCCATTTTTTGCAGTGCTGACTTCAATTTAGTTTGATATGAAAAGTTTCTTCTGTGTTTTAGTTTTTGTTGTTTATTCTCCTTAATGGAAACCTTTTATTCAAATTCATGAAAGTAAAATCATTTTTTTTTCTAAAATTTCGATTGATACATTTAAAGATCCTGCGGTTTGCTTAGTTTCGAAACCAAAACCAATTTTCAATTCAGTAAGCTGTTAATTGAAGCCTTCAGTTTGAGCTAATTTTTTTTTCAATTATTGATGCAGCAAAAAATTGAAGTAAGAAAAAAATTGAAAATGGCTGGTAATTATTCTTGAAGGACTTTTATTTCATTTACGTATATTATTAATATTATCAAAGCTAGAACGATTTTTCTGCTTAAAGGTATGCTTTTACAGCAAAGTTTTCAGCGTGAAGTTTTCAATTAACCAAAGAACATTAAAGAGCATTAGCAAAATGAAAATTGAACGTTACTGAATTTAAATAAATTATTTTAATACTAACTATTTAACATGCATCCAATCGAAAAAAATCGAATTGTCAGCAACCAACATTTATTTGAGGAAATATGAGCGGAAAACATAGGTAGTAGTTGAGTCGCAGCTGTGAACAGCTGCTACCGCAAGATAATTTTCAGCCCGACCTGTTACTCTCAAATACCGACGACACCGGAGACTAGATGGCACCGGCATGTCACACGAAGGTAATGCCTAGGTCAAGTTAATTTTCTGTTGTAGTTGCGGCTGTTCGCAGCAAGTGGCGCCCAACGTGGGAATCGAACCTGCGACCCTAAGATTAAGAGTCTCATGCTCTACGGACCGTGAATGGCAGGAATATTTTGTCGTACTAGTGAATTGCTAAAGGCTAAAAAAGTTTCCTTAAATAAATAATGTGAAAAGTTTTAAAGATTACGTTTTAAATTTGAACTATAAACACCTAAACCAGGTATAAAAATGTCGACAAACCTAAATTAGCTGCCATGATATATACTCAAGGTCAGCAATTTGCGAACAATCGCAGAAGTGAAAGCTAAGCTAACTTGGCTGGCAGTCTGTGATTCTGAATGGTTACAATAATGAATGTCCTTATGAAGAAAGTCCTGTATTTTTATTTCGCATTGAATAAAAATGTTCGCATATTTTAAAGTTTTGAAATTAATTTTTTTAGAATAATGTTTAGAAACTAATGAACGGTAATATTATACTTTGTTTTGAAGCGATTGAAGTTTACCGTTTAACAGAATAGCTCATTTTATTCCCCAACATTCTAAATAAGAATCACGTACTTTGCAAAAACAACGATTTCTCTGCAATGCGGAAGTGTGTGCAGGACATCACAAAATAACCCAAATTCATATGATTGATGATGATAAAAATGAAATTAGTAGGTACACAAAAAAAATAGTTCAGAGTGAAAAACATAAAGCATAAAAAAAAATTCAAAGCATGCTTAAAAGTATATATAAGTAATCAAAAGATATTCCAGGACTAATGACATACGGTCAATCGCATTCAATCAAAAACATACGTTGCTTCTTTCAAATTTGATTTAGCATCTAACCTTAAAATCGTTGTTTAGCCGGAATTTCGGCCGCATGGGACTCTATTAAAACTCTTTGAGAACCGTACAAATTGTCATTCTAGTGCCAACCAGAGAAAACGCATTTAACGTATGATCTTGCTTCTACTAGTTTATGTTACTAATATATTCGGAGCATGAAAACCACGCTTGAAAAAATTAGATTTGCGTCTTTTAATAAATAAGATCATTCAATATGTAACTCTGAATTATGGCTTACTGAAAGCATCCTAATTTCGGAAACTTTTCCATGTTTGCCGTAGTGGCCGAAGCAGAACAGTTTCTCGTGGTGTTGTCCTTGAAAGTACGCTCTACCACGATTTCAAAATCTTTTCACACTGAATATGCTGCTTTTTATGTCTCCTTCAAATCCAGTGTTTTTGTCGCTTCACTGTATTTGCGTGTAACTGTTCTTTTCCCACTCTTGAATTTTTTTTCTGTGTAGCGACCGATCGGATTGAACTCAAATTTTTGGAGATAGATGTATGTAGGGAGTAGGTGCATGACTTGTTAAAATTAAGATGTCTTTCACCCTATGGCGGCGGCGGGCGTTTAAGTCAATTTTCAGATAACCCTATATTTCCATGCAGAGTACGTTTTTGTTGGAAAAAAGTACTGGAAATAAAAAATAATTATGTTTTGTGCCTGTCCATGAAAAAAGAATTTTAAATTATGAACCATACGTGGGCACCGAGTGTCTAAAAGTAGGCAAGGGTTTTTTTCAAATTTCGATTTATCATAACTTTTGACAGAAATTGTGGATCATCGTGAAATTCGTAGAGCATATTGATGTTATTTAAAACTATACAAACATTTCAAGACTGTGTGGGCAACCTTGTAGCTACGGCAGTGACGTGAAGAAAAATCCTTCAAATCACCGACCCTCCTGAAATTGTTTTTTAATTTTGAAAAGAAATTCAAATTATTGTTAATTTTTAGCCATTGCCAGCATGTCAAAATAAAATTTTCAGAACTTCACGTTTTACAAGAATGGCAACCCATCACCAAATTACCTCTATTTGCAGCATGGGAAAATTCTGTTCACGAGTACTGACGACCAGGAAATCTGATCAAGTTGCACGGCATGTTGTGATGCAGTAATCGGATCAAAGTCATGTCTGACGCATCTGCCCTCAAAAACCTTTTTTTTTTTCGAAAATCAGTTTTCTAGCGGTTCTGATGCGCTAGAGTTTTTTCTCGTAAACTTGATGCCGATCGTGCTGATCTCTACTTATACCACAAATACTCAACTAATCATTGCTTACTCCCCCATATGCCTGGCTTACTAATGCCAAAATGCTCCCTGGCTTACTATTAAAGTCATGCGTGCTTGGTTGATAAAAACGCTGCTCGTTTGGCTTTTATTCTCAGATGAGATCTCCTGCCGAAAAAGAGACTAAAATTGCTATTCACAAACTACTTTTACATTATTGAATCCTGCCTTAGCTCAAATGATTCTAAGAGGTTCTGATCATATGTCCGTAGTTTAAAATCTACTTCTTCTGTAGCTGATTTTTATTTAAAAAAAAAACGCTTCCGACGTATATTTTAATTTTGTTTCGTAATTTTATGCACATACTATTTTATTTTATTCATTTTATACATGTACGCCTTGCTTGGTATATAAATAAATTAAAATTAAAAATTATTCTTCTGTCTACTAAGTACTTTCCTTTCTTTCATTTATCCTCTTGATTCTCTTTACTTAAGACCAATCTTCTAGAAGCTCAATCTATTATACCAATGCTCGACTCCAGCTTGTCTCTGTGTCCTGATAGAATATCTAACAAATTGCTACTGTTCATCATTTCTAAAATTAGTTTGTGTAATGGAAAGTTTCAATCATTATTCCTATTCATAAGTCTAATAATCGTAACCTTGTTACTAACTATCGTGCTAATACAATCCTTGCATGTTTCTCTGAAATTTGTGAGGTTTTTGTTTTTCATCGCATCTATGACGCTCTTCGCCACATTTTCCCTGGTCATTAACAGGATTTCGTGAAAAGCCGGAGTACTGGCACTAACGTGGTTAAGTTTTCTCATATAATTGTTTCTGCTTTAGATAGCTTCCATCAAGTGGACGTCATATACATTGACTTCTCCGAAGACTTTGACTCAGTCAGTCAAGAGCGTATTTGTTCTGCCTGCATTCGCGGTTCCCCATTCGCCCCTTTTTTCATCCTTTCAGTGTACCTTAAGTATCGATTCTTGAACCTTTGTTCTTTAATCTCTTCGTCAATGATGTTCTTAGTGTGATTGCTTCTCCTTTATAGTGTACGCCGCTGACTTGAAAATCTTTCGTGCCTTTCGTGTCACAAAACTCCTTCTGATCATTTCCCTCTTCAAAACGACTTAAATCGTCTTGTTTCTTGGTGTGACTTATTTTTGAATGTTTTTGAATGTTTTCAAATGGTCTTGAATATTCTCCTTAAATATTCCTTTTGTCTTAAATATTCTCCATGTCGGACAGAAGTGCGTCGATCAGCCCATTGCTCTTCATCATCTTTCGTTTTCTTGCATTTTCTTCTTCTTGTACCGAAATTAACATTGTTCCTTCTTGTCTTTGTGAATAATATCGCGGAAACTATTAGTTAAGGTAGCTTCAAGATTCGAAACGTAGGTTTGCACCTGAATTTGTTGTTCTATTCCCACATTTGAAAAACAGGATTGGTAAACTAGTTCATTATGAAATCCTCCACTTCACCAACCCTAAATAAGTATTCAATTAAGTCTTGAGCGTTTTCACGTGTTTCACCAATCTATTCGAAGACGATTTTGGTGAAGCTTAGAGAATTGGCGGTGTCCAGGGAAAAGTAGGCTTTCATGACCAAATACGTAAATGAGTTATCGATTCCATTCTGCATCTACAAGCGCAAGGCAGCGATGAAAGCAGCTTGCATTTTTAAACCAGTCAAATGAGAGATATGGCGACGTGACACCACATTGTAGGCTACCAAGGCGCAAAACAACCCTAAAACACCATCTGAAACTTTCATTTTAATGCACTTTACATTCAAGTTTCACACTCAAAGATAAAATATTTTATTAAATTGATAGCAGCTTCGATCAACAGTACAGCGCCAGATCAAAATACTGTTCAATCCTTAGTTTGACCAGCCGATCGTTTACAAAGACTATTGCTAAAAAAAACTTGACAATCAGCACTCGTCTTTGGAATCGGTTGGCTTTCGACTGCACCCTCTAACAAATACATGTAATCCGTTAACAGGGCAACACTACTCATCTTTAAATATGTTAATGTTATATGTACAGCTCGAAAGACTCAATTCCCTTTCTTTCGTTCTGTAAGCCATTTTTTGAAAGAAAAAAATAATAATATATGCAATTTAGTCAAAAAAATATAATCTAACCAGTCAGTCATAATAAACGTTATCTTTCTATTTTATGGTCAGGATTAGTTTCATACGTTTTCGTTCACAAATAGCTCGCAATTTTATAGTGTACCAAGACGCATTAGTACAATAAGCAATATAGAACGCTAACAGATTTTATAATTTTAGTGAATTCATTGAATACCAGAAAATATATATTCAACGTGTCAATGTTTCTTTCAGACCTATTATACTTTTAGGTTATACGTACATTCCTAGAACTTTTTGGCAATCATTTTTGATTGACCTTAAAATTCATGGAAGATTTTATGTATCTTGGGTTTTTTATGTATTTTTTATGTATTATTATATATTGTGTTTTTTTTACCATATCACAATGGTCTCGTATTGTCGTCATCATAAATAATCCACCGAATTCTAACTATAGCAATAACTATCTAATCTGCCAATCTACAAATCATTTCAAACCAAATATAATGCCAACACAAATATTACTATGAAATCCACTATAATCAGCTAATCATTGAAAAATACACAATACCGAAGTATCAAGTTTCACATTTTCTTTCTGGTCAATCAATGGATTTCTTAAAAATGCAACACAGTGTTAGCTTAATATGATCTTTTATTCACTTTTCTGTATAAATATTTCACTAAACTTTAAATTCTATAAGCATGGGTTCGAAAAAATCCGATTGACTTCATAAAATCTGCAAAAAAATCATTGTTCACTTTTTTATGGACGCATTATTGAAAGAAGGCAGTTGTTAAATTTACAGGTAATGAAATGACAGTAAAATTTTATGACTGGAAAAATCGAAAAAAATAATCAAATCCTCCATGGAATTGCGAAAAATTTTAATATTCCATTCAAACGATGCCAACGTTTTTTTTTTTTTTGTATTTTTGAAATAAAAATCGTATCATATTTCATGAAAGAGAGTTTAGAATGCGGAGTGTATTATACAGCATTCACATTATATTTAGCCCAACAGTATTGTTTGTATTACCTAATTGATCATTTCATGGAATGCTTGAATATGCTTTCTTCTTTCTTTGACCTAAATTTCATCCCGACAATACATTAGCGCACAATGACTCAAAACATTCCTGACTGTAATAAGCAGATGGCATTCCTACCGTTTTACACTTCTTTGAATTTTGGTAGGCCATGATTACCCGCAAGTACATGTGGTGATTCCATTCTTTTCGTTCACCTCACCTCCCTTCGTTTCTACATTTCTGAGAAAGAATTTGCAAAAATAATTAAACACATGCCTTTTGCTTTCTTATGCAAATTTTCAAAGAAAAAAATAAACAAACAAGCTTTGTTGAATTTTAAAATAGCTTCAATTTAATTCCTTTGTAATTACGTGTTTGCGTTCCAAGATATTCGCATGATCTTGAATTCCTTAATTTGAATAATCAATCGAACAATTAATTGCATTTTTTTGTTGTTTATTCTCAAATATTTTGAGAGTAATTTGGCTCTGTTGAGTCTGAAAGTACTTAGTCGTAACAAATTGATCGTTTGATGTCTCGTAAAGGCTTACCTCGAAATTAAACATGGAAATACTCTCTCTGCATAGCTAATAAATAATTTCAGGCTATATTTTCTTAAAAAGCTTTTTTCGTATGTATAAAATTTACATTTTGTTGAATAGCAGTGGCGACGACGCCTCTAATTTGCATGAATCGTGAACGCTGCCGGTTAATAAGTCCTTCATGTCTCGGAGGCAACAACCCCGATAACCAGTTATTTTAGCTGCAAAAATACAACTAAAAAAGTGTTGCAAATTCTTTTTTATTGCTAAAGCTAATGGGCTACGATTGGAAACTAGATTTTTAGTGGATCTAGACAGTAAATGAATGTGTGGCAATGAGGAAAAAAATATGAATTTTCATGAGATGGGTATTAATTCTGGTTCATGTCTGTATGTTTTCTCCGTGGGGAAGTATTTAAATTGTTCCTGAACTTGTTTAATTTACTCGACTACTGACGAAAAATTTGAGTTATTGCTAGAAAACGTTGTGTGTGGCCGACAACTCGTTTAGATACTGTAAAGAATTTGAAAAAAATGCGTTTTTTGTAGAAAACAGCAGGGTCTATTCGCCTTTTGATATTGATTTAATAATAGCTATTTGTCTTATAATATGATCTTATTAACATTTTAAAACTGATATGCATTGGTCTAAACAAACATTACAGACCAATTAATATACAGCCTTGCAACGTTCAATTAATCTTAATCCTGGTGCCTCACAAGTTACTTTTATACATCTATACCGCATAAAATGTTGGTTGGTTCACTTATAGAACTAAGGTGACATCGAGAATCGTTTTGTTCCAGCTGACTTTCGTGACAAAAGCCAAGAACTCGAGGCTATTGAAATCATTCGTAATTTTAAGTATCCTTCAGTGGATTTCCTTGTCGAACCGGAGGCTGCAATAAATTTGACTACCCATAATCACTAATCAAAGTAAAACTGTTATTAAAGAAAAAAATATTGTTGAGAGAAATGATAGCTTCGCGTAAACCCATGACTTAGATAATCAAAGGAAATGTAGCCCTTGGTTCTGAAAATATACACAATGTACCGATAGGTACAGACAAATTCTCTGGGGGAAAAATCCAAACGCATCCCCTCGAAACTCGGCCTCGAATAGTTTCACTGGGTCTGCAGACTTGAGCTCATTGGTGACGACTCATATGCCCTATCAAATACCTTGCATTTACGATCCCAACACGTCGGCTTAGTGTCCAGTAGTGATAGGGAATTTCGTTACTTTTGAGTAATGATAACGAATCACTACTTTCAAAGGTAGTAATTATTACTTTTATATCGTTACTCATTACTATTACTACGATCTGCAAGGAAAACTCGGAAAATATGTACCCTTACGACAACAACGGAAAATGTGTACTCTTACGAGCATAATATTCTTGAAAAATTTAAAAGAAACATTCATTATTAAGAAAACAATTTTATTTTGAAGAATCTGAAAAAATCACTCTTGACAAAGTAACGAAAAGTAGCCATTACTTTGTCAAGTTTGTTCATCTAAACAAAAATCATTCCTTTCATAAAGCACGGTACCGACGCATAGTCATAGACAACGTCAAAATTAGCAATGCGATGAAATCGCATATAATATATTCGTACGTACATATGTGTACACGTAGAGAGTAAAGACCGGTCTCTACAGCTTTACCACAAGCTTTGATATGATTGCTGCCCAGTGACTCGACTATGAGCAAAATATCACAGGTAACGAAATACATTTTGTGTGTCATTTGCCCTTAGAACGACGAAGGAACGATAATGCAAAAAGTAATGGTTACTTTCGTTTTCCGGTAATGATTACTTTTCATTACTCTGAGTAACCATTGCTTTTAAGTCGTTCATTACTTTCTCAACACCGCTAGTGTCCAGGGCTACTCCCAGATACCTGATCCACTTGCTGGTATGAACCTTTGCTTTGTCACGATGACGGTCACTGCTTTCAGACCACTAGCTATAGGCCGTGCTCGGTCATTCGCCGCTCCATCCACCTTATTACAAAGTTTAGTTTGAACTGGGTGAAATTGGCAGATCTGGCAGCACTTATCTTTCCTGTATCTTCGGTGTAACATGCCAAAAACAGATCCGGCGCAACAGGTCATTGTTCCCAAAATCAGGTCATAAGATTGGCCCTGTGACGCGCCTAAAGTGACTGCACCTTTTTTCACTTTAGCTTCGGCTGTGCATCATGGCCAGTAAGTCACTAGGAAAACAGAACTTCTGCTCGAGAGCCCAGATAATATCTCTCCACCGAGTTAAAAGTGTTTTGCACATCCTAGCATCACCCGCAGGATGAACGGTCTGGCACTGTCACTTGCCTTATCTGGTTTTGTTACTGTCCCAGTAGCTGCTGAGATGGCACCGATGATTGAATAGACTTTCCGAAACCAATGCTTCCTGACAGAAAGATTACCAGTCAATCTGACTGCTGACAGCAGCCGCGGCTTCAGTTACTCTTCGAGGAACTTTCCCGTAATGCATAAAATGCACAGTGGACTGACTGCTGATGGGGTGGGTCCTAGTTATCTTTCTCCTTATTTAAAAACACCAGTCGAGCTAGTTTTCACCGTGATGGGGGTCATCCTCGACATCATCCTCCTTTTGACGAAGATAGGATCCCAAGATGACCTTAGTGAACAGTAAAACACAGGTATGATGCAACTGGGGCTACGGATAACCAATTTGCACCTATCGTCCACGGGTCCAAGTACACCTTTGACAAAAATATAGCTATTTGGCACGTTTGCTCCTCGTTATAGCCTTGGCTAGCTCCAGCCTATTTTTGGCTCATTGCATCCCGCACCTGCATGGCAGAGCAGATCGTCGTAGTTTAGCAATTTCATCTTTCCCCCAGTACTCATGCTGCCTCCTGCGAAAGGGTTTTCTTTTGAGCATTGAAGCTTCACACAACCTGCAAATGAGTCCGATGCAGTGGTTTCTACTGTCGCTTGAGTTAGTGGGTACCTAGATGCTAGAAAGTCTCCTTACAAGCTCGTAACGAATTATTCAATCATCTTGCCACTGTTAAGCTTAGCGGCATTTCAGCCGAGCCACTTACTGAGAGAGCGGGGTTTTCATTGTTACCATTCTCTGTGTTTTCTTTTATCACCCTGCAGTCGTTGACCGAATGCCGAAAATCTTTCCGATTCCAAGACGACAGCGGCCCTTTGATTTGCTGTTGTCAAACCAGTTTTATTCCTATTGTTAAGTTGTTCACTATTGATTATTTTTTTATTATTCTTATTACTATATTTTCTAAATTTTCATGCCATAGCTTTTCTACCCTTTTACTTTGGCTATAGCCTGTAAAAATAGTTGAAAAATAAATAAATAAATGGTTCAACATAATCAACACTACCATTGTTAGAAATGGTTCCTGCTAAAATAACTCAATTACTGAAATCACTTTGACCACTATGCATTGACTGATTCAACGTTCGCTCACTCCCTTTTTTCTGCTTGATAAAAAAATTTATGATAATGTGAGGTCTGTAAAAACGTAAAAATTAGAGTATTTATGCCTTCAAATTTAAATTGATTTATTTTTGTTGCAGAGTGTTTTTTAGAGGGATCGGATTTCGAACTTGAATAAAACAAAAAGTATATTATTTTTTATTGCAAAATTTGGCTCTTTGCATTTAGTTTTTGAGAATGATCTCAAGTAAATGACCGGCACGACACGTCTCAAGTTAATGCTAGATGTCTAACTTTTGACCACTTTGTGAAGCAACTGGGGTCGTATATCATGAATGATGTCAGTTATGTTGTCTTCTAAAAATTGTCACTAATGTGACATTGTAGACCAATGACTTCACAAGAAGTAATCAAACAGAGTCAAATCGTACAATTTCGGTGGCTAATTGATGGGTTTATTTCTCATTTCTGAATTTTGTCTTCAGTAAGTCGATGGTTGAGGTCACAGCGCCGTCTTGTTGAAATCAAATCACTCTCGCATCCATAAAACGCAAATTCTGGATCAAAAACTTGTTTATCATCGCTCTGTACCGGCCGCCATTGATAGTAACACGATCGCTGTGTTCATCTTTGAAAAAGATGACCTTATGATGCCACCAGCATGCAGTGCGCACTATAAAGTGCATTTTTGATGGGAATTTTTTCATCGCTCTAGATAAAAGAATTTTGCTTATTAACGTAGCCATTGAGCCAGAAATGAACCTATGTCGCTCAACAAAATTTTCCCGTAAAACAGAGGGTCAATTTCTAGTTGACTTTTGGTTCATTCTTCGAACGTGTATTGCTTCCGATGATCATACGGCGTTAGTTCTTGCACTGGGAGCATTTTGATCGAGATCCTTGCGTAAAATTTTGCACGAAATGAACGGATGAATTTTAAATTCTTGCGCACGTTTGCCAATCGACAAATCTGAGTTGTCAGCAGCACTGGCTTCAACGGCTGCAATATTCTCTTCGGAATGCACTGTTCTCAACCTAGTTGTTTGCCTACGGTCCAGCAACGTGAAGTGGTTGGAAAAATTTGCAATCACATGGCGAATAGAACGTTCTGATGCACGATTATGTGGCCCATAAAACTCACGAAGCGATCTTAGAGTTTGCACAACTGAACGCTGATTTCGGAAATAAATTTCTATGATTTGTAGACACTGCAGCGTTGTAAATTCGTCCATGGCAATTTGTCAGACTTTACTAAGTAACAGTGTCAGTGAAATTGACAGCTGCCAACAATTCGTTTGAGTTTCCAAATGCAGCACCTGTAAAGACACCCTTTATTATAGGTTAGGTTAGGTTAGGTTGAAGTGGCTGCCAATCTACAGAGGCCTGACGACCAGCACACATAGGCACAAGAGAGGCCCGTTGTGATGCCACAATAATTAGTGACTCTCTTCTACTCACTAAAGTCAGGAAACCATTTGCTTCCTTTGACCAATCGGACTATCCCCTTTAGATTTACCAGGGACCATTCCGTCAGGTTTGAGAGAAAGGGTGCACCAAGTGCCGCCAATCTTCTCCTTGCCAAAGCCGGACACTGGCACATGCGATGAAGAACGGTTTCCTCCTCATCCTCAGAGCCACAACTCCAACAGAAATCATTAAACGTTGTCCCAAACGTTGTGCATGCCGCCCTATAAGGCAGTGGCCCGTTAGAAACCGTTAAACCTGTTAAACCTTAAAGCTGCCTCATGCCATGCGCATCCATGGATACCCAGGACTGCCTTGTTATCGCACAGGATGATTCATCTGCCCAGGACTTCTTAGCGTCCTCAAGATATTTTTGCCTTATGGCCAGTTTGACCGATGTCATCGGTATACCTATAGAGAAGGAGCAAGAGACCTCAGGTAGCAAGGTTCCAAGCCTTGCTAGCTCATCGGCCTTTATTATATAAAATGGAGCAATTTATTTCAAACTTAACTATTCAAATAAAATATTCTCTATAAAAATGAACTGCACAGTAATAGTTATTTTGGTTGAGCTATGATACAGATATTTTTTACCCAATTGTTAATTTTCAACATTAAATTAAATTTGTAAGATATTTAATTAAATTTGTATATAGAGTAAGTTTGAACCAAATTACTTGAGAGGATATACTACATTTAAATGTCCATAATAATTAAGAAATAGACGCGAAGAATACATGAATCGGATATGATAAATAGTTGGGCCTTATTGTTCAAAGTATTGTTTAAATTTCCCACAAAAATTCCCCAAATAAGTGAAAACTTAATTTCAAAAATTTCAAAAAATAAAATTTCAAATAGACAGTTTAATATTCGCTGATAGTGTCTAAGCTAAACTGTTCTACGAAAAGTGTTATACAGCCAAAAAGCTTCCAGTTGACGACTATCTTTCTAGGAGTTTGATCTTGGCTAAAAATAGGTTTGTTTCCAAGTTGAAGTATCACGTATTCAGAAATTAATTTACATGTTTTTTACTTAATTAATTTGATCGCTGGAAATAGTTTGAATCTACTAAGTTATAGCAAACTCGTTGCTTTTTGTATATAAGTACCAGTAGCGTAAAATTTCAATATCATTGAGTGAAATCAGAGAAAAAAACTCTAGCGCACCTGAACCGCTAGAAACACTAATGTTCGAAGAACAGTAGAAGAATCGTGCAGGTTTTGAGTGCATATTCCACCACATGCGCTGCTTATTACGGCCAAATTGTTTCAAATGCCATGTTTTACTTTTGTCTCAAGAATGCATTATAACTCATATGGTAGAAGGTTTCAGATATTACCACTGGCATGAATTTCAACGTTTATGAGAGCAAAACACGGGTTAATTATATTCGTTATCAGTTGCTTATTTCACAAAATTTTGAAAGCAGCATCTCATATAATATCAATGAAGAAAATGCTCAGTGCTTGCAGCACTGTAACTGAAGTTGGAGTTTGGGGCTGCGATCCGAAAAATTTGCAGAACTTTGGGAATTGAAACATCGGTTATTTATTTTCATTGTAAATGTTTCCGGTATGAATACTAACTGTAAGCATTTATTGATACAAAAGTAGCACAACCGACTCGTGCTGGCAACCTTTCGTTATAGGTGTATAAAGAAATTTAGGGTTACCTGCAGCGAGTTTTTTCAAATAATCGAAAGCTTCATATTTGCTGTTTATTGTCACTACAATATCATAACCAATTGAAAATTCTACGATAAAACCGCTTAATAAAGATATTGCAAGCAAACACAAAACCAACAATAGCTGGCAACCCTATCATGGCTTTTCAACCAAATTTGGCTTGAATAATGTTTATAATAGGTTCCAGTAATTGTATGAAATTCGTATTGATTTCATGACTGCACTGGAAGTTATAGGGCAAAAAGTTTTATTTTCCTGAGCGAATTTTCACAAAAAGACACAAAAATTACCATAGCTGGCAGCACCAATCGAATTTTTCAACCAAATTTCTATCAAACGGAGTTTAAAGTAAGGTTCAGCTACTGTGTCAATTTCATGAAAATCTGGTAACTTATTCACATTTCATAGGGCAAAAAGCAGTTTTTTTTCTTTGTAATTTTTCAAGATGGCACCACCTGAACAGAGTTGCCTACAATTCAAAATCGCTTCTATCAGACCTGGCCCTACTTAAGTCCAATGCATTCTGTAAATTTCAATTCTATCTGATTATTGATTCGTTAGTCACCGTGAACAGAAGTTTTTGAAGCTAAAAATATAGGTTAACTGAGAAAGGGTTACCGTTCTTGTCCGACATGAAATTTACAAAGTTTTACTTTGACTGTGTAGATTAAGCATAAGATTTGTATACAGATTGGTTTTATTGTAGAAACGGACATTTTTTAGGATATTCGATGGTTTGAATGTTTTCACTTCCAAAATGTTTATTTTTTCAAATTTAAGACACCAAAATTATCATAGCTGGCAGCTCCAACCGAATTTTTCAACCAAATTTCTACCAAACGTGGTTTGAAGTAAGGTGCAGCTACTGTGTGAATTTGGTCAAAATCGAACGATTCAATACGAATTTATAGGGCTAAAAGTAGTTACCTTTTTTAGTGATTTTTCAAGATGGCACCACTGGCACAGCATCGCCAGGATTTCAAAATCACTTCTATCAGACCTGGTCCTATTTAAGACCAATACATTCTGAAAATTTCAATAAATTCTGCTCATTGGATCGTGAGTTTCCGTGAACAGAAGTTTTTGATGCTAAAAACATAGGTAACTTGGGCAAGGGTTACCAGGCGTGCCCGTTATACCATATCAAAATTTTTTTTTGTTTATGTAAACAAAGCACAAAATTTACATATGAGTGGCTTTTTTTTTTAAGAAACGACATTTTTTCAAGAGAAACGATGGTTTGGAGGTTTTGACTTTCAGTGCCTGCCCTAGCTACAGGGTTGCCAGCACAATCATTAAAACGTACACTAATCTGCAACTAAATAAAACAAACATGTCCTGAAAATTTCGTAATCATGAAATAGCTCTGTCAAAAGTTATCGCAATTTAAAAATGTTCAAATTTTCCCGTTCTCTTTTTAGGCACCCAGCGCACACATATAGTTAAAAAATTCCAAAACATTATCCGATTCACATGTAAAACTTGTTCGAAATTTATGTCGTCAACTTTATTTTTGCAAAAATTATTTGTGTACGGAATAATAGGTATATTAAAAAAATCACTAAAATGGCCGCCGGCGCCAAAGGGTTAAAGATTATTAACTTTTTGTGAGACCTGGCACTATTCTGCATATACATCAATGTGTCCTGAAAATTTCAGCTCAATCGGATGGCGCGTTCCTGAGATTTTTTCACTGAAATTTTTTGATGATATATATATATATATATAGAAATATGAATTTTTGGCCAAAGTGATTTTAATACTAATGTTCTTCTTCGAACATTAGTAAAAAAGTTCGGACTCAACGGGCTAAAAGTTCGGTTCAACGGGTATGAAAATGGTTTTGTTAGTTTTCCATCTTGTTAAAACGTATAGCTTTCGTAGAAATTAAACATAAAGAGATAAAACAATCTGCCAGGTCGTTTTTATTTGCTTCCCTCCTTTATTCGTATCTATTTTTCATACTAAAGTTCGTAAAAATTTCGCAAGGATTTAAAAATTTAAAAATAAGTCTGATTTCGCCAAAAATAGATGTTGACAATAACATTTGCACGATTAATAAGTTTCAAGATCGTACAAAACTTTAAAAAAAAATTTTTGTTGATTGAATAAAATCTTATTTTTTAACAAGCATTTCTTTTATTTGTCAATTCAAATTTTCATTTTAAACAACCTCTTCCTTTATTTATTTTCCAGAAGCAACAAAATGAATCTCATTGAACATTTCAAACCACATCGCATCTTATTGATATGTTGCCTAGCACTATCGGTTGTCACTATGCTGGACGCATACAATCCCTTGTTTCCAGATTTTCCCGGACCGTATTGCGCCAAGGCGAAACAATGCTGTGATAGACGACAGGATAGTTGTTCGTTGCGAATATCCGGTAAGTACTAGTAAAATTTTAATCAATTCAGGATAATTTGGCACTTTAGGCACACACATATACACCGAGCAATACATTCTCATTGATTTACTTACCGTTTCTTTCACATTCGACACATGCAAAATTTTTGTGTTCTCTCGATTCGGCCTACAACACACGACTAATGCGATTTATTCGATTTTGTGGCGGACCATTGTGAAGATCCCAAAGAGATTTTGAAGGGTAAATGCAATTGGTTTGTTGTGATTGTTATCGATTGATTGATTTTTTTTTTGTTTGGTTGATTCGCTTAAAAACAAACAAGACTGTATTGCGTATGGATTTTGTTGGGTTTTGTGTTGGCCTTTGGAGAACTTACATTATTATCACGTTAAATATTCGTTTAATACTAATAATTTGTAATGTGTTTCGATAAATTTGTATGCAATCATTTTCGAAATTTTTTGTTTTGGTAATTTTTTTGGTTTTGGTTTTAAATGATAAAAAGCACTTCTAAATAAAATATGCAAATGTTATTTATGCGAAACAGAAACTATAAATCACGCAAATCTCTAAAGAAAGGATCAGTGTTTCTGAGTTTTAATAATTTATTATTCCATAAAAATTAACTCCGTGTTCTCGAAGTTGGTGTTCATTTTAAGTGTAGTATTGCTTTATTTTTATCTTATATATCTTTTTTTGGGGAAATTTCTAGTGTCGGATTTAATTTTTTGCTGGATGACTTTATTTTGAATTATTTTTGAATATTAAATAATTAGTGAAACCGTAGTGGAATCGCATTTTTTCTGAAATTTACTGTTTTACTTTCAATCAATTTGATAAGGCTTTAATCTCTAGCAACCCCGTCAAAGCCTTCAAACTATGTTTTTTTTTGCAAGTATGATCCTTTTAGATTGACATCTTTTGCAGGCAAAAAATGTATTGTTATTATGCAGAATATTGTCACGTGAATTGATTTCTTCAATGCTACGTTTTAGGAAAATAAAAAATAAAGTCATATTGAAGGCGAATAAAGAACAAAAGTTTATACTTTGTGTCCTTACAATAAGAAAAAATTAGTATTTTCACGTCATACTTAATGAAATTCGTTCAGAACAAAGCTCTCGATAATTCAAAAATACGGTAATGAAAAATATGTAAAGCACTAATAAATAAAAAGTGGATAGATGTTCAGTTAATCTATCATGTCCTAGCCAAAAAATATAAAATGCAAGAAAAGAAATTTGAAATTAGGTATTGAAAGCTCAAACACGCCTCTCACTATTTAAAGCTAATTAAAAAGTACAAATCAGCTGATGACAGGGGATACGATGCTTTTATCGTCAAACTCGCTGCATCCTAAAAAAAAGCATTGATACTGATACGCGCATACGCTAACCATTTGCAAAGGAAATGCTCCAAAGACTTTTCTTTTTCTAAGCGGGTTGGACAAATATTCCATAAAACACCTATACTGTACACATATCCTCGTAGGCTGTTGGATCCAGTCAGTATACCTATCATAACTCTACAATTTTTCCTTCTCTTTTTTGGCAAGAACCCTGTGATCGCGAATAGGTGTATTTTGAACAAAGCTTGGGCTGCAACAGCATTTTCAAATCAAATCTCTTTTCAAATCATACTACAATTGATACCACTGTAAGAGCCGTCTGCTTCCTTCAATCCGAAATATTAAGGCTGATTCTGTTATCCCATCGTTTTGCATGCATAACCACATCAAAAGACTCCTTCCATCTGAAAAATGTGTGCCCACTACCTACTTCCGAAAAAAGCAGTTGCAGATGAGGTTGGACCCAAGTTAAAAGAAGATCTCGGAATATCCTCTCGTACAGACATCCTATTTCAATGTCAAATGGAGACAGATTTAAAAACATAGCATAGGCGTCCAGGAGGAGTATTCATAGCACCTCACACAGCTATCCACACAGTCCTTGGTAGTATGGCTTACTGTTTACCAACATGTAAGAGCTTCAAAATAGTCCACCAAACCACGGATGTGCACGTGATCATCCACCTCATGATTATTATGTAGATCCTCATAAATACCCAAGAAGGCTTCAGACCCCATTGGGTGACGAAAGCTTCCTTGCAATGCCTGAAAGCTGCCAAATTCCACATGCTCTGTCCAGAGAAGTTTTTTGTCTAACATTACTTCTGTACATGTGAGTTCATTTGAAAGTTGAAAAGTTGTGCCTCGTTATTTGAAGCACAAGTCTTTTCAGCTTTCTGTTCCTATTCCTGATGAACGAAACTAGTTTGTTTTTACTAGAATTTACTTAAAGGCCATACCTCGAGCAACAATTGTCAATTAAATCCAGTGACCGATGTATAATTCTACATACCACATTCAGATCCTTATTGATTGCTGGGGTGGCTATGTTGCAGTTCATTTAAGAAGGAGATGGTTAGCATACTATACAGAAGCGGCTATATGCTAACCTCTTGTGTCCTATCGCCCATTGCATTTATCGAAAATAATTCCTGCCAGCTAGGACAATTCCTGTCAGTTATCTTTCAGTTCATTTGTCGCTATTTTTAAGTAGCAGTTGGCTTCAGGTTGCGATAGTAATGCATCCATTTGACTGGGACATTGTCCACGCAGTCAGCTTTCGTAGCTTTGCAGTTAAGGAAAGTGCAGTCAAAGGCCGTTTCAATGTCCAAAACCACCCCATCACATACTCACCATTAAAAATCGCTCCTTCAACCTTGGGAACCAGAAGATGAAGGTGATGATTTTTCTCGATGAGCCGTGATGTTTTAATCGTTCAAGTGTTTAGACTTAAGTGCTCAAGTGCATATGTGTCGTTCAAAAAGTGTCTCTAGGAATTTCAGCAAAAATCATACTACACCGATCAGCCCAATGCTATTTTGCTGTAAATTAACATCTCGCCAAGTATTTTCTTAAGGTGAGTGTTCAATTTCTTCCTTAGTATAACTGGATAGATATCATCCAGTCCCTTCGAATTTCCAAAAAACTTGATCGCTTTCCGGACTGTTTGACCAAGCAATTTCACGTAAACAAAACAGTAGGAATCTTTTTAGAATGGACTCGATACGGTCAACATACACCTGCTGATAAGGTGCCCAAACTAAAAACGTATACTTGAGTATCGGTCTCATTAAAGCACAAAATAATACCTTAGTTGGATGTATGTATGTCATGAAACTTTTCGCTGGTCATCATATATCTAGCTGTGCACCAATACTTCTTGCTGCTACAAATGGCGGAAGGTTTGGTTAGCAGCACAAAATCCCTCTTAGTTTTTGTCACCGCGTGACTAGCGTGAGATATCTAGATCCAGGCGAATCATGCATGTAAAAAAAAAATGTCATAATCTATGATCCTATAAAGTATTCATCTATGGATTTTCAAAGACGCTGCAGAGTTTTCACCGTATTTCATGGATATCAATTTAAACGATAAACAGACTATCCAGTTTATTGCATTCCTGTCGTTTAAAATGTTCAGTTTAGAAACACCATAAAGACCATTTAGTCTTTGCCCTCCATAAGCTACTGACAAAAATGTCAAACGACAGAAACGCGAATAGGTGTATTTTCAACAAAGCTTGGGCTGCAACAGCATTTTCAAATCAAATCAAATCTCTTTTCAAATCATACTACAATTGATACCACTGTAGAGGCCGCCTACTTTCTTCAATCCGAAACATTAAAGCCGATTCTGTTATCCCATCGATCTTGTTTTTCATCTATCAATCCCAAAGTGTATTCCATGAGTTGTCTTCACTTGTGGACATCAACTACTTAAGCATCAAAGTTTCTTAACCAATAGCTTAGGCGAGGTTTGGGTTCTTTTATTAGCAACGCTTTAATCAAGGACCTGCAGCGGTTGGTTAGCAAGCACTACGCCCACAGTGGACACCTGCCTATAAAAGCCACGGTGAACATAACGAAAACACAATATGTGCAAGTGCCCAGAGCAAAAGTATGGTTGGCTGGGCATCAAAAATGCTCGACGAAGAAACGTTCCTGCAAATGCTACCTCCATATATAGAACTGGTCAGAGCTGCTTCGATGAAGGCCCGCGCAAATTGTCAGGTAAATCCACTAGCTGTGTGACGCTTCTAAGCCACTACGTTCTCTTCACAAGACCAGGAAGTCAAATTATTGGTAGAATGCAGAAATTCAGGAGCTCCGGAAAAAATTACTTAAAGCTAGGTGATGTAGCCAGGGTTGCCGGAATAGCCCAGAGCACAAAGACTTGCAGAGCTAGTATAAAAACGCGCGGAAAAGTCTTCGACTTGCGATGCCTAAAAGCAAGAAAAGCACTAAGACCAGACCAATTCCGATCCTTGGGATGCGTACATAGATGTTATGACTACAATAAAGCGAACAGGTTCTCCTCAAATCAAGCGTCCGAACATGCTCCAGCAAAAAGTCGCAACGCTATTTCTACAGAATCGGGGCGAAAGCCTGCCAGTAATACAGGTATATCCTCAACATGTGCCAGCGGTAAGCAGAGAAGAAGTGTTGGCAGCCATACAAAAAATCGGTGACAATAAAGCGCTCGGCTTTGATGCGATAACGAATAAATCACTAAAGCTGGTGGTAAAGGACAACGTGCCTAAGCGAAAGCGTCTTTCTCGAGCAGTGGAAGCAAGAAAAACTGGTTCTCGTGCCCAAGCAGAATTAACCTATTGGGGAGCCCATCATCTTATGAAACGCATTGACTGCGAAATGTCGCATTGGGCGGAGAATTTCGTTGTCAATAAATTCGAATGCACTGTTTTGTATGGTAATGCCCACAGTGCCGGCGGCCGAAGTTTGGGCAAGAATTTCGCAGCGTCAGAATTCGCCAAATTTCTAATTTTTTCGTTTCGCTAGCGGTGATGCCAACCGCAGGTTAAATTGAATTAGGTCTGCTTGAATTAGGTTGGTGGCTTGGTTGGCGCCATGAGTGTATCTGTCATTCATCAGTGCATTGACAGCGAAATTTTCGCTGCCAATAGACTTCACCACATTCGAAGGCAAAAATCTGCATTGAAATTCCCCGCCCCATTCGAAATTTCGCAGTCAATGTGTTTCAGCCTTTATAGGCCAATATACCTGTTAATACGATGAGGAAAGTTTTCAAACGAGTCGAATACGAGTGACTGTTGTCTGAAATCGAAAGCGAAAAAGTATTATCGGACCGGTAATTCGGTTTTACAAAAGAGGGATCAACTGTGAACGCTGTCAGAATAGCAATGAACGCGAATGATAAAAGAAATTACTGCGCTGAGATTACCCCAGACGTAAGGAACGCCATCAGCTCCGCGGAATGAAAACCGTACTAAAGGAGCGTTAGTTAATAAGGTCGTGTCATGCTATTTAGCACGTAGAACCATCGGATACTTCAGGTAAAGAATCTTATTCTATGCCTCGAATGAAGGATCAAAACTTTATCTGGCAACGACGAAAGTATCACAGGGATCTGTCCTGAGTCTTCTGCTTTGGAACATAATGTACGATGGGACAATAAACCTACGTGTATCCAGAAAAGTTGTTGCGGTAGAAACGAGGATGCGGAACTTTGAAATATGCAGAAGTAGCCTAGAGACGGCACTAGGTGCAAGGATATCAGCGGAAAATATCGGACACTGTATGATGGAATCTGAAACTGCGTGAAATGTCATCAAAAAAATATACCCCCCAAACCGCGCTACAACGAGCAGAAGAGTAAGAAAGAAGAAGCAAGGACCGGGAGAAGCAGTTAAGGGCTGATCCACCCCCGAGAAGTAATGCTGTATAAGTAGTCCACTTGGAAAGTGTGGAAGAAGAAGGAGGGGATTATTTATTTATTTATTTATTTACCAAACAAGGTATAATAATAATACATATAAATGAAATAAATATAAAAAACATAAAATAAAAAAAAAAACTAGACAAATTTAAAAAATAAAAACAGGTTTAAAATAGGTATAAAATACAAACAAATATAATATAAATAAATAAACATTCGATAAATAAATACACAAAGCTAATTTACATGTAGGTCACAATATTAAATACGCAAAACGCAAAACGAAATTGATTAATTATCTAATTAAACAATTATGAAAATAGTCCTAAGTCATAAGAAGATACTAGGCCGGTAGACTAGGGAGGGTATGATAAGAGAGCCTTGGTAACTCTATTTTTAAAGGACACTTTGGATATCGTGGGGGAAAAGTGTTGGCTCATACTGTTGAATATTTTGCAGCATCTGTTAATTGGCTCATTATCAGCATATGCGGTGCTATACTTATATTCAACTATTCGTCGGGATCTAGTGACTCTCAAGGGCTGATTAAGCACAAATCTTTCCTGTATATAGTCGACATTAACAGCGTCTCTAATGACATCGAAACTGAAGCAGGTAGATAACATTAATCTTCTGGATGCAAGAGGTAATAAGTTTAGAAGTCTAAGGCGAAATTCATACGACGGTAAATTGCTAAAATCACTTGGATAGTAAAGACCTCTAAGAGCGAATAGCAAAAATTGCTTCTGAATAGATTCAAATCTCTGGCTGTGAATTTCGAAAACTGGGTTCCAGATAATGCAAGCATACTCAAGAAGAGGGCGAACGAGCGCAGTGTAAAGTGATTTTGTAACCCAAAGGTTCTGAAACTCCCTGGCCCGTCGCTTAATGAAGCCAAGTCGTTTACTTGCTTTAGAAATCATTTTGTCGTAATGAAAATTAAAGCGGAGCTTTTCATCGAGCACCACACCGAGGTCTAAAATATTGTCCACTCTACTAAGTGCCGTATTGCCTAAAAGGTACATATAATGTACGCGCGTACTTTTTCTAGAAAAGCTAATCATATGACACTTTGCGATGTTGAGAGGTAGGTTATTCACGCTGCACCAATGTTCAAGGGAATTTAGTTTTGATTGAAAAAAGCTGGCATCTGAAGACGACTTTATAGTAAAATAAATTTTCAGGTCGTCCGCATAGAGTAGATGAGGCACATCAGATAAAACCTCTGACAAGTCTGATATAAAAATATTAAAAAGTAAAGGGCCAAGATGACTACCTTGAGGTACACCTGAATTGACATGAATAGCTGATAAAAATCTGACATATTCTAGAGCAGGGGCCATGAAATATCTTTTAAGATTTCCACCTTCCAGCCGAAACAAAAAAGAGAGATTAACTTAAGCCATCCCATTTCAATATAGGTCGTGCTGGTTAAGTTTCCGATCATGACAGAACATTGATCTATTGGCTACAGAAGCCTAAAATCAATGCAGATAAACCACAATATTCTGCATATTATACAAGCTTGTCTCAATTTCCGATATGTTAGTAGTTGTGCTTGTTCGCGTACTGATTCTCGCTTGCTACCAGCATCTCAGTATTTAAAGATTTTTTTCTATTTTGACTATATATATTTTTAGCATACCACAGTTTGTGGCCGGTGTTGCAGAGTCTCCAAACAATCATTGCTTGAGGAAATCTAAAAATATAGGGAGGTGTAATTCAATTTTCATCTACATACATACTGCCCTAAATCCACCTCCGAATCGCACAGTAATAAGTAGCATACTTAAAGTTTTCCAGTGTGTTGGGAAATATAATATAAAGCCTACATTCTTCCTGGTATTTTCTTTTGATATTGCAACAGTTTACCAAAAATTAGCCCGTTTAGCAAAAAGTGACACTCGCAATAATTTCGAATATTGATTACTCTTATTTTAGAAAATGATCCTAGTAATAATATAAAATCGTGTCGTTCAATGATCTAAAATCAAGAAGCATAATCTTGCATAAATAGTGTGGGAAACCAGGTTCTATCTGACTAAGCTACCCACAGAAGCTCTACTTAGCGTTTGATCCTTTGTAGGAAAAAAGTATTAGTTCGTCCTCTCCTTCGCATGTCAAGATGGATTAACTGCCTGAATTTTTGTTACATGAGTTTGCTTCGCAGCGATATAAACGTCCAAACCGTCTATCGGCTCAAAAGAACATGAATATCTATATCTCCGGCCCGTGATTCGGCAATAGGAAACCAAGTCTTCTTCTTCGATGCTTGTGAAGAGACCTATAATCAAAATTGTTTAAAGGGATAACAAACAGTGTAATTATTTTTTCGATGATTTATAGAGAAACGCTTGTTCCCATAAAGCCCAAAAATAGAAAACAATATCAAATGCAACAAAAATCCTTACGGGATTTTTTGAGCTAAATTCTTGAAAAATTTGTTCTATATTTTAAAATACACACCCAAAGTGATGTCAAATAGAATCGATTCAATGACTAAATCCACATAATAAAGCCACTTATGAAAAATTTCTTTTAAATCATTCAAATCCTATCTCTCGAAAATGTTATGTCAATATCCTAAACAATCTATGTACTTTAAAAGCAAATCATTACACACTAATCGAAAAACGGATGTATACAAATGGCATTGTTTTTATTTCGTTCTTCTACTAAATTCCTTTTTTTTTGCCAGATACTCTATGCTATTGTGATGCTTTCTGCGTTCGTGATAAGAGCTCGGATTGTTGCCCCGACTACATTTCCTACTGTACGCCTGGCGCACTATTACGATGCTACCACGACGGAAAATACTACGAATATCCACAAACAGTCCGGGAAAATTGTAATATCTGCAAGTGTGGCATTGATGGGAAAATGGATTGTACACAGGAAGTGTGTATCACTGATGAAGCTCTCATTCACAATGTGAACTTAATTTCACCGTCGCTCGGCTGGGAGGCAAGAAATTATACGGAGTTCTGGGGTCGCAAACTGAGAGAAGGTCTCAAGCTACGATTGGGTAAGTTGCTAATATTTTTTTTTATTCATTGGGATCTAAGAAGATCATAGGATTTCGATGAATGGAAGGGTTTTAAAGGATTGTTATCTTATTTATTTTGAACATTACAGGTACCCTGGAACCATCTTTTAAGGTGAAATCAATGTCGCGATTATCGAATAAAGCCGCAACCCTCCCAAGACATTTCAATGCAATCGACCATTGGGGACTGAGCGACGAAGTTATGGATCAAGGTAATATATCCTTATGTGCACATATACCGTACGCTTTACATTGCTGAGTATTTTACTTTGAATTTCACTTTGGAATAGATGTAAACCGATTTCTCATTTATAGTCCTTAGTTACAAGGATTACATGAATTAATTCAGGACAAGAGACCTCACTCACCCTCTGCAAATTAAGTCCTCTTGAAGTTCAAAGTACAAATTTAAATCCTTGCAGTTATTTGCTTGATCGAACCAGTAGCATGTGAAAAAATTCTCAATCGAATCTATTTACAGGCTGGTGCGGTACATCCTGGTTAATATCCACCACGACTGTTGCTTCAGATCGATTCGCCGTCCATAGCAAAGGCCGTGAAATCGTTCAACTCTCGCCGCAACATATCCTGGCCTGTGCTCGTCGGTCACGTGGATGCAGTGGTGGTCATTTGGATGTAGCCTGGCGATTCCTGAACAGGAACGGGTGAGTGGCTTTAGATCCTTTCGTTAGCAGCCAGCTCACGTCATTCTACCAATGTGTTTGTATTACAGAGTTGTTGATGACGACTGCTATCCTTACAATCCGAATGCAACCCAATGCAAGATACATAACACAAGAGATTTGCTGAAAGCTGGCTGTGCGCCCCCGGAGAATGTGCCTCGTCAAGACTTCTACAAAATGGGACCGGCCTACTCGTTGAATAACGAAACCGACATTATGATTGAAATTATGAAGTCAGGACCGGTGCAGGCAACAATGCGAGTCTATCGGGACTTCTTCTCATACTCACGTGGCGTCTACAGGCATTCGGCAGCCAGTCGTAGCGAAGAATATGGATTCCATTCAGTACGTCTCATCGGTTGGGGTGAGGAACCTGGCTACAATCCTACGAAATATTGGGTAAGTTCATGGATGCAAGACGTAGGCCATTGAAGCGGTTGATATCTGTGCCGATACAAATGCTATTTTGAGTTGGCGGTAACGTTACTCTGGGCAGTTTTTATTTAAAAGTATTTTGTATATAATTTCAAATAATGTTACATTATCAGCAAATCATCTATTGATTTTGGTTAGATTTATATTTTGTATTATTATCAAAACCGTCTGTTGAGCCTTTATCTCAGATGCCTCGAAATGCCATCGATCACAATAGAAAAAACTGATCGCCAACATTGATCAAATAAATTTTCCTAATAGCATTCCTCCAAAAAAGATCCTTATTCTTTGAAAATACTATCTAAACTTGCTTTTATTTACACTTTTAGATTGCAACAAACTCATGGGGTGATTGGTGGGGCGAGAATGGTACATTCCGTATCCTGCGTGGTTCCAACGAATGCTTAATCGAGGATTATGTCCTAGCATCGTGGCCAAGAGTCTATGACGACTTGAAAACAACTCGACGCCGCTACAAGCGCTTGAATCGTCGTCACAATGCAAACCAAACGCGAAAACTCTAATTCACAAATTTCTTTTCATTCACACACACAAACACACAAACAAACACCAAACGATTTGTTAGCTTGTAAGATTTACGTAATAAAATGCAACAAAATGTTCATAAATGTAGTTATTTAGTTGGATTTTAATGTTATAGTCAGTCGTTTGCATTCGATGTTGTTGTAAAAAAAAAACGAAAGATTATGTTTTGTTTTAAATTTCCAAATTTTAAGTCGCACAGTTTGTGTGCATAAATTATTATCATTATTTTTTTTACATACACAAAGTGTTCTATGTTTAAGACAAAAAAAAAAATATTTTAAAAATGAAATTTCATCGAAATGTTATTAGATATATTCCTATCGATAATACTAACTGCCATTCATGAGTTCATTATTATTATTTTTTTTATTATTTCTCTAAGCAAATCAAAAAACATAAATTCTTTCGTGTACCTTTCGAATGAAAATATTGTACGAATTTGTCTTAACGTGTTCATCTACTATGAAAAAAAATCAAACCATCTCAATGTATTACTGCCATTGTGTAGGATTCTTGCTTACTACACAAGTCATTCTACGGCAAGATACATTTTATAAAAAAATCTTTAATGACATTATTTGATTTTAATTGTAGTTTGACTTTATTTTTATGCAACTGAAAATGTATTTTGATTATTTTTTTATGTTTAACATATAGATTGTTTATATTTTTACAATTAAGCTAAAATAAAAGCGCATATTATACGTGACAATGAAGTAAATTAAATAAATTTTAACTTAAAACATTGAATTTTATACACTTATCCTAGGTTAGAAAAATGATTAAATGTCAACTGGTTGATAAACAGGTTTTCATAAGTTCATATTTCATCCCGTGAGTCTGTGCCCCTACATTCAAGAAGTCTATACAAAAAATGCAAAAATAGATTAATTTCTAAAGTTTTTGTTTATTTTGTCAGCAATAGTCTTTAAGTGATTGCGATAACAGGTAAACCCATTTCCCCTTGGAATTTCTGTCAGTAATTTTAAAAAATAGGTTTGCTCACTTTTGTTGGAGTTATATTTATTAGTTGTATATCGTCGTAAATGTTAACAAGACACTTATATGGTAAAAAGAAGCCATATGCATGGAAAAAGTATTGAGATTTGCAAACTATCGATGGGTAAAGTAGTATGTATAATGAGTAAAAAAAATCTAGTAAAATCTACAACTTGGATGATTACCTCGATCTTTGAGGAGTGAAAGAGAAAGAGGCTGAACAATTCAGAAATTTTTAAAATGAAAGCATGTATCATGCTAAGCACAATAAATTGTTACTGCATGTTTTAGTATGCGGATAACATGTTAGGTATACAGGTCAACTTTATATATTCTGGAAGGACAAACAATGCTTTATTTATCAATATCGTATGTACACTTAAAAATATCAAATTTTCAATCAAAAGTTCAAATTGGCAGGATATCGCTAGTCATTATTTATAAATTGTTGCTAAAATGAAATAGATCATTATTGGCTAGCAGGATGAAATGGCATTTATTATATTTGTTTGAGAAATGGGCGAACACCGTGGGCCTCGGCATCAACTCCAATAAAACTGATCTTGTACTTTTCACAAGGAAGTACAAAATTCCTCAATTAGCCCCAATCAGATTGAGCGGCACCAGGTTAAGCCTCAGGTCACAAACTAAGTACTTGGGTCATATTCTGGACAGCAACCTCACCTGGAAGACGAACGTAGAGGAGAGAGTAAGCGGGCAAGCAATGCGATTTACACTAGCAGGAGAGCGCTGGGTACAACATGGGGTTCAAGCCCTGCTTTAACGCACTGGATCTATATCGTGATAGCCAGGCCTATTCTTGCTTACAGTTGCTTGGTCTGGTGGCCAGCAGTGAATAAAACTACCTTTGCAAACATGACGAACAGAGTTCAGCGGCTGACGGCTCTCTGTACGACAGGTGCCTTAGCCTCGACTCCTTCGTCTGCTCTGACTGTCCTGGCTTCATCTCCCTCCGCTTGACCTCTTCGTTAAGCGCACTGCCGCAAAAGCTGCTGTCAGGCTAAGGGAATCGGGACACTACGAGCCACGATCCTTCCGCCACTGCAGAATTGAGCGGAGGAACTTGGTCCCCACTCTGTGCTTCGAGCGGGGATATCAAGCGACTGTGAGGGATGAGCTGGAGTGGAATCAGCAAATGGGCGCAGCAACTCTTAGCATCTAGACCGACAGCTCTAAAACGGCTGCCGGAATTGGTGCTACAACATTTTCTGCAAATGCAACTATGGAAGCAGCTTTCGGGCTTCCTAATCACTGTAGTATTTTTCAGACGGAGGTTTTTGCGATACGTGAAGCCGCATACCTAGCATACGCCAAAGATACCACAACTGAAGAAATCAACATCTTTACAGACAGTCAAGCGGCGGTTAAAGCTCTTATACAAATCGAAGTGTGTACTTGACTGCATTCAGGCCCTGAATAGACTGGGCAGCAACAGAAGAGTCAGAATTTTCTGGGTTCGTAGTCACAAGGGCATTGAAAGAAACGAAAGGGTGGACGCGTTACCCAAGCACGGGGCTAGCGGTCACCTGTCAGGATCGGTTGACATTCCTACTCCAATCCAAACAATCAAATACTCAATCGATTCCAATATGATGCAGTGCGATGTGCAGATGGCGTGTAACTCAGACTCGCAAGCTAACCAAAATCATGTGGGGGTCGTACAATCTCATAGCGACTAAGTACCTGCTTGAATTAACGCGGACTGACTGCAAGCGGTTGGTCGGCATAATTACTGGCCACTGTCCTGTAGCAGCTCATGCCATAAAAATGGGACTCCTAACCAGCGACACCTGTAGGAAATGTCAAGAGCCGGGAGTCTCAGAAACAATCCAACACCTTCTGTGCCACTGCCCGGCACTGGGGAGAACCTGGTAGCGCTGCTTTGATGAGCCCTGGCTGGTGGATCTCTCATATGTAGCAGAGAAGAGGCTGAAGGACATACTTCAGTTCGCAAAAAAGTCCGGGGCCTTCGATGGCCGTTTGGCCATGGTTCTCCGGGTCCATTTATCTGGTATCGCTACGGACCAATAGGTCTATGCGTGGCCCTGTACCAGCTAGTTAAACCTAACTTAACCTTACATAACCTAACCTACTTTGCATCATTTATAGCCAACAGTTTTTTTAATAACTAAGACTTATCCTTAGTGTCGCTTATTAACCTCAGGTAATAGTCCGGGAGGTAGCATTGCGTTTAATAGTCATTTCATAGCGAGTAAAATTCATAACGTTAATAGTTTTCCTCTAGCACATTAGAGATGTTGTCCTACCTAATTTACACCTAAGCCATCTCCTGAAGTATATTTATACAAAATTGCTAATACGTGGCCATCATCTGCTGTTTTACATAGTACATATCAACTTCATTAATTATTAGTTTTTGTTGTGTACAGTTATGAGAAAACCAGATCGTGAACTATTCAAATTTGTTTTAAAATGACCAGCATTTTTACATTTATTAAGCCAAATTATTTACTTAACACTGTACTGTATCTAGAAAAGCTGACGAAAGTTTTTGTTTCTTATCCGTGGCTAGAATAGCAGTTTGAATAAGGATCAAATTGAATCAAAAGAACTGATAAGCCTTTCTTTAGGCAGCCAGTGAATCTCATCTTACACTAGACAATCAAAGCTGATGCTGCAAATGAATTGACAGGATAGCTAATTTGATTGGAACTCGTCAGCGGAAGTACTGTGTACTTCCCTACTACTGCCATACTGTAAAATATTTTGCATTTTTTTCCCAAAGTGATAAGAAAATTATTTCTAATTATCAACATGCATCTATCTTGCTTTCCTATACTTTTGAGAGCAGTCTTGTGTGCTGTATCATTAAGCAAAACAAACCATTCCAACTGACCTGATTTCATGGTTTAATTTAGTTCATAGTGTTTTTACCACTACCACTATATTGTATTTATTCCTGAAATAATCAAAAATATCCACACCCTACTGTTGAAGTGAATTTCAACTACATACATAGATACTAGTTTCAATTTGCTTGAATCAAAGAGGCATATTCTTTAATTCGAACGCAGTCATAATATTCGAAGTGTCGATGACATCAACTCACTAAAGTTCATCCATAAATATGATGGAAATTTTATGTCCTTACGTTTTAACACTCCTACGCCCCAACATGAAAACATTGTAAGAATGTTGGCAAGAGAAAGGTTTGCGTAGAAGGAAAGAGATATGTGAAATCAGAAATGAATCAGGAAGTAAATATGGTTTCCTTTTATGATCTGCCCTACATTCTAGATGAAACTATCTTATCTGTTCGCACTGTGAGAATGTAAAAGTATATCTAGTGGAGGACATTCAGACGAAATTCTCTCCATAATACGAAAAATATGCAAATCCAGTCAAACTATAATTTATGCATGGGAATGGCTTGTGTAAATGGATTCTTGAACATCATTATGATAGTATTACTTTGATTGTGATACTTTAAGAAAAGGACAGCAATTTAATGTTACAATATTATATATAACTTTTTTCCTATTTGGTAAATTTTCAAGCATGAGAACAATTATTGCCAATGAACAAAGTGAGTTAATGCCCACGCTGGGCGCTAAATGGAAACATTTGATATTAGCTGTATATTTCATTATTAAGCTTTCAAAATATTCATGCTGTCATTTGAAGCTTTGATCAAAAGTTGGAAGGTTTGGAAGGAAATGGAAGGTTTAAGCTAAGCTATGCAGCTAAGCTACATAATTATCAAAATATTCTCTAATAAGATTAGGTAGTAAAGAGGGAAGCCGGGCACCTGGCTAGCATAAGGCCACCAGTTTGGCCGTTTAGGCCGCCATAATATAAAACTAGTATTATACCTAGTATCATACCATTTGGTTGTTCCAGACACCCTCTTATCTGAAACAAATATCTGTGAATTAGCAAGCATATATGTAGGAGGGATAGCTTAATTCCCTCTCTTGTCTTCCGAAATTTGTCTACGGATATTTTTTTTCTGATGACACTACAATTTTCAAAAATAAAACCCGATTCTGCGAAAAATGAATTATGTAAGATTTGTACTTGTTTAAAAAAATCCATCTGCAAACCATGAAGGTCCAAGTCAGAATCCAGTCTTTCTGCATTACTTCAACCAGGTTGTGCTGGCGAAAATCAAAATCTATTTTTCCCTCTTTTTGCGAAATCTTTGCGATATTGTCTTAGAGCTTTTTTAATTCTCCAATTTCTTGAAAAAATGTTTTTCAATACTAAGCAGTGATAATTCAGATAATCGTGTAAGCTCATGATGTTTCGAGAACTAGTTTTAATTAATTTCAACGCAAAAAATGGCATTTAAATAATGATGTTAGTAGCCAGAATAGTTAAATTTAACTTTATTATGGTTAACTTATTTACTATGGCAACTTTTCATCATTATTTTAACGCAGTACAGGACAAAGAGCTTACTTTTAAGTTTTTTTTCGGTTGAGAAATAAACCACAAATGGACATTAAGCATTCAAACGAAGGTTGACGAATCATATTTTGAGCAGTGAGAGACGGTTTTTCCATGAGGTTTAAAATACCTTTTATCTAGCTGACTTGTAATTGTCTTTTTAACCTAGCCAAATTCATGACATACCTCTTCTTCATTCTGACTTCTGAATGACAAGTCCAGACGTGATTAAAGTAATATTAAGTCAATAAACGATTTCAGAGTTGCGGGTTTTATTTTTCTGTTTGGCGATCATGTCCTTCATTTATGTCGATTTCAATTCATTGAGAGAGCTTAATTACGTTTGAGAGGGCGTCATTTCGGTTTTTCAATTCATTTTCGATGTGTTCGATGTGTGCTATATGGTGGCTAGGATTGATGGATAATTTTTTTTAAGTTTTGCACTGATGCTGTGCTCTGGTCTGGGTATAGAATTGATTTCGCGTTGTTTTTTTATTTTGGCAGCTTTCATTGAGGCACTGCTCTTTACAATACTTCAATAATGGAGACTGTTAGGAAAGTAAATATAATATATTTATTAATTCAGCTTACGTATTTTATAAATTTTATCGAGGAGGCATTGCCTCCCTTGCCTCCTCTGAGGAGTCGCCACTGCTTAAGATAGTCCCGCGTTATGACCAAGAAGTAATCAGGAATCTGGAAACTATGCTCGAGTATCGCAAGCAATCATTGCTATGATGGCTTCAACAGTTAATTGCCCCTGTCGAAAGCCATACAGTCAGTTTGACTGATCTTAAGCTGATTGAATTGCTGAAAGCAGCCGCAGCTTCAGCTACCGCTCGAGGAGCTTCTTCGCCGTATTTTGCATATAAAGCGGTTGGTAAGCCGACGGAATGTTCAAGTCTCCTTTTCACTTTTCGATGAGCCATGGAAAAAATAAAATACCACACAAATCCAGTTATATCCGCGGTTGACGTTCCACTCCAACTTTAAGTATTGCGACCGGCACTCCATCAGTATCCGAAGCCTTCCTAATCATTTACAATAAATTATAACAATTGATATGTTTTACACTTGTTAAATAATGTGGAAAACTATGAATCGAAGAAGATTATGGCTAAGTTTTAGTTGATTTCAGTTAATCCAAATATAACTCAGTTAATATATATAATTTTTATATTATATATAACTCAGTAAATCAAGAGGGAACATGTCCTTCATCAGTATCAGTTTAAAGCAAAACTTTGAATCATTGGTAGTTAAATAGCAATAGCCTTGATACTCAACGAATTAATTGACTTATTGAACTTATTACTAATTATTGCAGAAATCAATGCAGTCTGTAATCAAATCAAGCCACATATCCGTCAACAACCGTCCGGCCACGGAACAGATTACAATACTCAATTATCCATCCCAAAAATTTTCAAAATTTCATTCATTCTGGTCTGATTAATTATGCACAATGCACTCTACGAGCTGGGCAGGATATAAACCTTTTGCACCACACCAGCGACGCGGACACAATGAAAACAAGCCACAGCATTACAACAAGTATTCCAGAACATTAGTCAACAAAATACTTGGAATTAGTTACTAATTAAGGCTTGTCATTAAACGGCTAACAAGGCAGTGGCACGCACAAACGTTTTCATTGCTTCCGTGATGGCCTCGTCTCGAACCGTGTGAAGAATTTCCCTCCAAAAATGACAAATCACCTTCGGTATCATGATCACAATGCTGTCGGCCAAATAACGCTCAAGTATTCATCGTCCTAAGTTTCAAGGAGCAAACTACAAAGTTGCTGGAAACCCAACTTCTTTGACTTGAATATTAAACATAAGTCTCCCTTCACAGCCACCTCATTGAAGGTTGGAAGCTACTAACTTCACAGTATTCTCTCGGAAGTGACATGAAGCCAGTATTATTATGTGACCGTAATTGTGATTAACGAATGCTGAAGTGCTCAAATTAAGATTGAATGACGTAAGCCACTGAATATTTAATAGTTTTCCCATGGTACAAGGTTCTATTTGATTGAGCTAAAGCATCTTATATTAAAGATGAGTGATCACATTTCACATCATCATTCACTTAATATCTACAGATCAAGAGAGGATCTTTTCAACAAACAAACAAAATCTAGTAAACTATAAAAACAAACAAAATCTAGTAAATTTGACCCACTCCATTTAATTAGTTCTTCATATATCCACACATTACTAATTCAAATGCAATTTCATTTGGTTTTTACCGCTCGGTTACACTCACTTATTTTTACTTTTTCGCATTTAGCATAAATAAACTCGTAATTTGCATCATAATTCTTGTTTCCGAGCCGGGTGTTTGATGGGACCGCAGGAAAACTTCCAGCACACCTTTATTGAATAATTTAAAACTTGGTAAATTAATCCACGAATTGAATTTCGCCAATTCAGGCAAGTAACGAACTCGTCCCGAATATTTAGGATGTATTTAATTTCGGGGTAATCTGAAAAGCATTTAGTAGATTATTACGGTTTTGTAATGCTATGGAATGTGGAATGGATGGACCGAGGAGTTTGACGTGGGATAAAAGTTTCATAATATTTAGCTCAAATGAAAGTTTATCTCATTAAATTAAATTTTAAAATAAAGTTTTGAAAATTTCAGAATAATATAATTTCTGCACATACTATTCGGGGATTATTATCATTGTGATTTTGAGAAACAACATATGGCAACTGTTATTGCTTCGGTGCATTCATCACACATTAGAACTTGTTGAATTCAGCCTGTTTCCTAACTCGGTTTCAGGTAAGTGTGAGCCCTAGCGGGGCACAAATTTGACCGAAATGCATTCTCCAATTTTTTTGGAACCGTAAAATGCCGTAGTTTTTCCTGATGTTAGGGATTCCTCTCTTGTAAGAAATTACCCCAACTTTTTTTATTGGTGAGTCCTGGTGTAGTAATTAACGTCACACAGCTGATTAATTTGAGTTTGCCTTTTTCCATATGATTGCAGCCAAGATATTATTGTGTTTTTCTCTGAAAACCCGCTTTTGGATTCGATATTCTTTGCGTTTAGACTAAACACACTTTTATTCGAAACAATACTTGTTATAACTAAATCAGTTTACACTTTGATTATCGCGTTAACAACAATATCAAAAGCGTTGAAATTAACTCGCTTTGAAACTAACCCGACTGGGGATGAACTTAATTGACTTTTCTAATAGATTTGCTTCGAAGTACTCATTTCAAAAGATTGACTGGATAACGAAATTTTTTAATTCTGTGAAGGACGTTTTGTATGGAAAATATATTGGTTTTTTCTTTATTTCTGGCGCTGATAGGATGAAATATGATTTATATTAATGTACATGCAACAGTATTAATCCGAAATTCACTCCTTTACTACTCTGGACTTTGAAAATTTCCCCCCACCACAGAAATAAGTTTTATTAACCCTAAACGTTTTTACCCGAGAAGCTAGGGAACATACCCATTCCTCTACTTCATCCTAATGGTTCTAATTCCTCTACTCTCTCACAATTCCTCTACTTCTTCTCAAAAATCAGACTTTCTAGCAATTCCTACTTACCGGGTTTTTTTTCTTGTTTCTTTATTTCTTTATGATCTTAGATCAATTCTGGATGGTTTTACAAATTGAGTGCCAGCAAATACTGAGCTTTGAGTGTCTTGTGATGAATTTGATTAAGGGTATCATTGTGAATCGGTTCATTAGGAAGGTTAGAACGACTTTCGGACAGAAGACATCGATCAATAGCCGCATTTTTCACACCTTTGCAGAGCCGATTAATGTAGGGCTGCAAACAATCGATCCCGATAATGCTGCTGGTATTCGCTGAGCTTTCGATACATAGAAAACGAAATAGAATAGACACATAGAAAACGCCTGAACGAAATCTTATTTAGGTTTTAATCGAAATCAGATTTGAAACTTGCATATAAAATAATCTACAATGTAATGTGCATTGAAACACTCAAAAACTGTCTGCTCACTACAACATTTGATATAAAATAATTGACAATTGCGGAGTGATATGCGAATTCATTCAATTAAAGCTGCTGTTTTCACAATAATCAACAGCAGTGGTACGAACCGTTTCGTACACTCTTAAGGTAGAAACACACTGCTGTCACGTCACGTGAGCTCATGTGCCGTCATATCAGCTGACCTCACGTGCCATAGATCTGCAGTACCATTTTGTATGTTTAGAAGCACACTGGTGGCACGTCACGTTTAATTTTATTAAAATCAATTGATTAATAAAGCGAAACGAGTCTTCACAGAAACTAAAACCATCGATTTATTATATACTCATTCCCAAGACCTGGATCCCTTAAAATATGTGTTGTTTGATTTAACAAAAATACTTGCAAATTTTATGTTAACTCACACCCGATAATTAGGAGAAAATTCTAGCTATCCATTTCTATATCCAAATCTTAATCCGAGATAAATGCTTTCCAATAACAGAATTTTCACTTCTACCATTTGACCCATTTGACTCAACAAAACGTTCAAAAAAAATCATCAAAGATCAATTTTATTGAAATAAAATGTATATATAATTTTCTCCTAGGATATACAGACTATTTTGAACCCAACCAACAATTTTCACAATGAACCTGAACCCCTGAAAACCTGAGATAGAGAATGAAAGCAGGCTAAGTAGCACTAAAGTATTAGAAAGACCACAAAATGAAACCAGATAGCTTTAAGCATATGGGAGTGAAATCCGAGGCAACCGTCAAACCTGACGCCAAGGTCAGGAAAATTTTTAGGAAATAAGATATAATTAGCTCCCTGAATTCAATCTCAAACGCAAAACCACACACGTTAGTATAGATAAAAAAATCTGGAGGAATGAGTTCTTGTAGAATTCATGGTTAGTGAAATACCTCTCTAGGAAAAAGTTGTAGTGACTCAAACCAAGATAGCAAAAGTTACATTCAACGGCTTCTCGTCAATACATTAGCCAACTTGAATGTGTCAACTGGTGTAATAATCCATCCATTCTATTGAAATTAAAAAGTCATTGATGCAGTTTTTGACGTTCTTGTCGGCGTGAAAATTTTGTTTGATTTAACAAAATTGTTTGATTTAACAAAAATACTTGCAAATTTTATGTTAACTCACACCCGATAATTAGGAGAAAATTCTAGCTATCCATTTCTATATCCAAATCTTAATCCGAGATAAATGCTTTCCAATAACAGAATTTTCACTTCTACCATTTGACCCATTTGACTCAACAAAACGTTCAAAAAATATCATCAAAGATCAATTTTATTGAAATAAAATGTATATTTAATTTTCTCCTAGGATATACAGACTATTTTGAACCCAACCAACAATTTTCACAACGTAAGATATTACGTTCAGATCTGTATGTACCATATAAAATCATGTGTGAGCTAAGCACACCATTTTTCTACCACAATTGATATCTGTACGAAAATATCAGCAAGCACTGTGAGAGCAAATCCATATTTTTCTCTTCAATTTCCCAAACTAATTAACTGAACTTAACCCACGGGTGGTCATCGGCTCCATTCACTAGGCGACTGCATTATATAACATCATGTTGCAGTTCGGAATCCCAGCAAAGTTGGTACGACTGGTGAAAATGACCATGACCGACTCCACGTCACAAGTGCTGATTCAGAATAATATGACCAACTTGTTTTCGACGAATACAGGGCTAAAACAAGGGGATGGAATAGCTCCGTTACTCTTTAGCTTAGCGCTTGAGTATGTCATCAGAAAAATCCTCGTTGACACGAGAGGAACTCTTTTATTTCAGTTGACACAGCTAGTAGCTTTCGCTGATGACATCAACAATATGTCATGTTCGTTCAACGACGCCAACGAAGTATTTGTAGCTCTAGGCGAAACCGCCAAGGAAGTTGGTCTTCGAATTAACGAACAAAAAACAACAGCTATGACTCAATCAAGGAAAAGGACGCCAATAAGACAAAACATAACGATAGGATACTATACCCTTGAAAACGTAGACAACTTCGTGTACCTAGGGACGAACCTCTCGAAGGATATGAATGAGCGTAACGAAATCAAACGACGGATTCAATTAGCCAATAAGACATTTTTTTCGGTGCTTCCCACTTTGAAATCTCGATGCGTACACAGGAATACGAAGCTTGGAACCTATAAAGCAACTATCAGACCTGTGCTACGCTATGAAAGCGAAACCTGGGCAATGAGCCAGGCGCCTGAAAAAGCCTTGAATACGTTCGAGAGAAGGGTATTGCGAAAGATCCTCGGTCCAATACGGGAAGAAGATGGATGGCGAATCCGATACAACAACGAGCTGTATACCATATATGGCCAGCCGGAAGTCTCTACCGTCATACGACTACAAAAATTACAATGGGCTGGCCACGTCGAACGAATGAGCGACAATCGAGTCCCCAAACGGTCTCTCAAAGGGCGAGCGCGCGGAGCCAGGCCAGTCGGTAAGCCACGCAAGCACTGGGAGGATTTGACAGCTGCTGACAACAGGTCACTTCTGGGAGCACCGAACTGGAGAACAGGGTCACTGAACCGTGACTAATGGAGGCGAAAAATTAAGGAGGCTAAGGCTCGATTTGGACTGTAGTGCCCCGATGATGATGATCGCGCGCATATTGGATGAGCAAAGTAAGTTCTCTTGAATTGATTTTTACTAATTTGTGTTGTGTAACTAAATCCAAGTTTTGAATAAGAGAAATGAGACGAGGCAAAAAAATTCGAAAATTATTAAAAAATAGTAAGTGCGCGAAGTAGTTTGATGATTTGACTCACTTATATAAAGTATTAGAAATATGAAACAATTGAAATACGCATACGTTTCTTTTTATTTTAGAATGAAAAAAGATGGTGGGGCTAAGCCCCACTAGCCCCAAACGCACCTCTAGTTGTGAAGAGAAAGTTTATACTTTAGCTGTAAGCCGCGCTTCAATTTGCGTTGAATTGGTTCAATCGAATTTGAAAAACAACTTTAGCAGAGACCACACGAAGGATGCATACTCAAAGACCAATCTGACCTGAGATAGAGAATGAAAGCAGGCTAAGTAGCACTAAAGTATTAGAAAGACCACAAAATGAAACCAGATAGCTTTAAGCATATGGGAGTGAAATCCGAGGCAACCGTCAAACCTGACGCCAAGGTCAGGAAAATTTTTAGGAAATAAGATATAATTAGCTCCCTGAATTCAATCTCAAACGCAAAACCACACACGTTAGTATAGATAAAAAAATCTGGAGGAATGAGTTCTTGTAGAATTCATGGTTAGTGAAATACCTCTCTAGGAAAAAGTTGTAGTGACTCAAACCAAGATAGCAAAAGTTACATTCAACGGCTTCTCGTCAATACATTAGCCAACTTGAATGTGTCAACTGGTGTAATAATCCATCCATTCTATTGAAATTAAAAATTCATTGATGCAGTTTTTGACGTTCTTATCGGCGTGAAAATTTCATATGGTCTGTGTGCTTACAGACATAAACAAACATCTCGACGGGCAACTAACTCTACGTCGTTCTCAATCTGCAGAAATAATTTTTGAGCAATCATAATTTTGTAAGGCTATAGCCTAAAATCACAGTGCCTCAGCATTTATTTTGCCCGACTATTTTAGCCGATAATTGAAATTCAGTGGTATATGTACTTCTGGGCAGAACGCGTTGGAATTCGCTTTTTTGACACTCTGATTGCAGGGGTGCTTACAGGCGCTCTCAAAAATTGTTGACACTCTGCTGGTTTTTAGGGTTCACAGATTTTGTTGTCCTCGAATTTCGATCCCATTTGCAAATCTTTTTTCCATCAGAGTAATATTCGTTTGCATTTAAACCAAAGCTTGTATGAAATTTCAGTCACTAATCCGTTGGTTTTTTTACTACTGAGAACTTTATCATGCACACCACCTTGCGGAACAAATCGCCGGTCAGGCCCTGTTCAGTGATTTTCTGAAATGGTGGATCTCGATAATATCCACCCTGTATATTCGACATGAGTTCTTATGTCTGAATGCTGTTTAGCTGACTAATAGGTTTTGAAGATAATATTTAGTATATTCATGTTGATTACAGTAGTCAACCATATGCCACCAAAAACGACTTATCAGGCAACTACAGATAGTTCCAGTATCGTGGTTGTGATGACGTCATACTTCGTAGGTCTCTTCAGTTTTCTTTAAATCTTGCTCTTCTTTTAGACAGGTAGGAAAAATTGTTTTTTTGTGGTGTATAAACACAATTTTATCTGATGAGATATTCAATAGCTGGTGGTTGATCATCCTTCTAGAAGTAAAAAATGATGTGCGGTGGTAAAACATTAATTTTTCAGTAAAGTTTTACCGCATTTCGTCTACGACTATTGTTCGTATTGTTCGTTGACCTCTGTTTGTTTGGAAACAACAGTGCAGTTTTTATTTTTCATAAGCAAGTTTTTTCTCTCTGCTGCTCTGAATTGATGAATGTAGTCTTTTTGGGATTGTTGCTTTGACAGCTACTTACTCCAAAAACATATCAAACGCTAAGCTCATTTACTTCAGTTTTTTGAAGAGGGGCACTTTCGAAGAAACAGAATCGTTGATATAATGTCTTTTCTCCTTAAATTGCTTCTTATGTCAGTCCTTTGCCCAATAAGGTGCTAACTGAAGTGTCAGAACAAGATAGATTAAAAGTTGCTCTTGCAGTATAACAAATAATTTTTTACAATTATTTAATGTCTGTGTTTCTCAAAATGATTTTATAACCTAATTTCCATAACCCATAATAAATACCAAAAAAGCATCAGATAACATCATATTTCATCATTTGCTTCTTATTCGGAAACTCTTTTCTGTCAAATTAGTTTCAATACAAATACAATTTCAAGATTCACAAACATGGAAATAAAGCAAAAAACATTTAATTCCCGGAAAACTCACTCAATACAGATTCAGTCAATTTGGAAAAAGGAATGGCTAAGACAACAATTAGAGATGGAATGTCTTTTTCTACCTCTTTCGCTTATTCGCCTGTCATTTCAAATCTTCCACTTTTCGACGTACTCCTTTTTGTCGCTTTGTAACGCTCTCTTGACAACGTTGCTTGGCACCACGAGAAGAAAATACGACACGAAAAGACTGAAAATACGACACCAACGACTTGCCAAATAATCACGAAATTCCTTTCGTTGCGATATTTAAGACAGCTACAGGTGAAATTCTCATGACAAAGTGAAGAAGTGACGTTCGGGGTCTTAAAGCACTTAAACGGGCTGTGAAGTAAAGGGTGAGGATATTTCATGAGATCGCGTTTACCATCTTCAAGCACCGCCATATTCTTAGCGTTCGTTGTTACGAGGACTCATTTCAGGGAAAATTAAATGGTTGCAGGAGAGCTCTTTCGTTCATCGTTGTGTTAGGTGTGGAAATCGTTTGAATTGTTCTTGCAGATTTTATGTCTTTACCTCTTCTCGTAAATTACGTATCAGCTGGAAAATTTTAGTCGATGAACCAGTAACGTAAATTGTGATGATAAAATGAAGAAGAAGATGATTTTATAGAAAAAGATTCGGAAAATTAGTAAAATGTGGTCAAATAAACCGAATTTTCACTGATTTTCGAAGAAAATTAGTATTAGAATCGTCGCGCCTATTATTCATACTTAAGTATATATATATATATATATATATATATATATATATATATATATATATATATATATATATATATATATATATATATATATATATATTTAATTCATACTTAAGTATATATATAATAAGTTTTTAGTGCCAATACTTACTTTTGACAAAAATGTAAATATAGGGATACCTGAATATTCACTAAAATGGCCGCCACCGCCAAAGGGTTATAGATATATTAATTTTAGCAAGTTACGGACCCATGCCTTTGCCGATATATATATATATATATATATATATATATATATATATATATATATATATATATATATATATATATATATATATATATATATATATATATATATATATATATATATATATATATATATATATATATATATATATATATATATATATATATATATATATATATATATATATATGTATATATATATATATATATATATATATATATATATATATATATATATATATATATATCTATCTATCGGCAAAGGCATGGGTCCGTAACTTGCTAAAACCCTTTGGCGGCGGCGGCCATTTTAGTGAATATTCAGGTATCCCTATATTAAAATATTTGTCAGAAGTAAGTATTGGCACTAAAAACTTATTATGTTTTATGCTTGCTCATGATAAAAAAATATAAATTTTGAACTTTGTGTGGGCGTTGAGCGCCTAAAAGTAGGCAAAGATTTTTTTCAAATTTTAATTTCTCATAACTTTTGAGAGAACAATTTGATCATCGTGAAATTCGTAGAGCGTATTGATGCTAATTAACATTATACAAAAATGACTGTGCGACTAACACTGTAGCATCCTGAAAAAAAAAACCTTCAAATCATCAACCCTCCTGAAAATATTTTGCTTTTTGACAAAAAATTCAAATTATTGATAAATTTTAACCTTTGTCCTCCATGTCAATTTGAAATTATCGATATTCCGAGTTGCACAAGAACGGCAACCCATCACCAAATTACCTCTATTTCCAGCGCTTGAAAATTCTGTTCACGTGAACTGAAGACCAGATAATTCGGTCAATATGAATTTTACAGAGCAAGTAGGACCTGGTTTGGAAAGAAATAATTTTGAAATGTAAATTTGCTCTGAAAAATAAAGCTTTTTTCCCTGTAACTTCCGACGCAGTCATGAAATTAAAACGAAATTCATGTAGTAAATGGACCATATTGTAAGCAAAAGTTTATAGAAAAATCGTGAAAGGGCTGCCAGCTATGATAATTATTGTAACTTTTGACATTTATTTATTGAGGATGAGCGTCATTAAATTTTCAAACGGGAATTATCCTGCAGTGACAATCAACAAAAAATATTAAGATTTCCAAAGCTTGAAAAGTTCTGACGGTGGTATCCCTAAAATTATTTTCACTCCTATTACCAGCGCAGTCATTTAAACAAAACGAAATTCACAGGGTGGGTTCAACTTAACGTGAAGCAGATTTGGTATATTTTTGGCTCAGCTGCAAACCAAGTGCTCCCAGCACCAGACAGAAATAAGAAACCAAGGTTTAATTTTTTCTAGCTTTGGAAATTTTTCTTATGGCAGTCCCAAACATCGTTATTTCGCTGAAACTTTCGATAAAACCCTCGGGTGAAAACGAAGTTCAAAAGATAATTTATTCAAAGGAAATATGTAGTCATAAAACAGTGTTTCTCATCTATTTGCTTTGTGTAAGAAATCTTTGATATATTACAAAAAAGTGTATCAAGTGTTTCAACAATTTTTAGTCACTCAAAGATAATTTCTTCGAAAATTAGATTTCTAGCGGTTCTGATCCACTAGTGTTTTTTCTATCAACAATATTTGTAGTCCCATGAATAGACAAGCCCATAACATTTAATAATAATAATGATAATTTATTTAAAAGTCATTTACAAAAAACGCCCCGGTTTTTGAGTTTTAAAAACTCATTAATAGCTTTCGTTAATAAAAACTTATAACATAAATAAGCAAAATAATGTTATAAATGAATAACGTTATAAATAATTCGTAAAAGAAATAAGAAGAAATAGCAATTCAGTCTTGAAAACAAAGTAATATGTAAATGAAGTTCGTTAGAATTCGCAAATTAATAATATGATTCACAAAAAAATATTTTATTACTAATGTTCGAAGAACATTAGTAATAAAATCGATTCGGCCAAAAATTCATATTTCCATATATATATATATATATATATATATATATATATATATATATATATATATATATATATATATATATATATATATATATATATATATATATATATATATATATATATATATATATATATATATATATATATAGATATATATATATATATATATATATATATATATATATATATATATATAAAATATAAATATATATATATATATCATCAAAAAAATTCAGTGACTATTTCTTCAAAAAAAAGCCACTGATATGAAAATCTTATGCTTTGTTTATGTAGCCAAAGTAAAAAATTTGATATGGTACAACGGGCACGCCTGGTAACCCTTGCCCAATTTACCTATGTTTTTAGCATCAAAAACTTCTATTCACGGAAACTCACGATCCGATGAGCAGAGTTAATTGAAATTTACAGAATGTATTGGTCTTAAATAGGACCAGGTCTGATAGAAGCGATTTTGAAATGCAGGTGATTCTGTGCCAGTGGTGCCATCTTGAAAAATCACTGAAAATCACTGCTTTTAGTCCTATAAATTCTTATTCAGTCGTTCGATTTTGACAAAATTCACACAGTAGCTGAACCTTACTTTAAACCACGTTTTGATCGGTTGGAGCTAGCAGCTATGAGAATTTTTGTGCCTCTAATGTTGAAAATTCGTTAAGGAAAATAAAGCTCGTTGCCCTATAGCTTCCAGTACAGTTATGGTATCATAACGAAATTCATATGGCAAATTAATCTTATTGGTCCTATGGTTGTTTTTATATTTTTTGGCATACCTATAGTAAGCGGTTTTAGCATAGAATTTTCAAATCGTAGTGATCTTATAGTGAAAATAAACACCAAATATTAAAATCTAGAAAATTTGAAAACTTTTGCGAGTGGTAGCCCTAAATTTCTTCGCATCCTATAACTTCCAATGCAGTCATCGGATCATTACGAAATTCGCAAAGCAGGTTGACTTCAACGTAAGGCAGATGCGACATATTTTTGGCTTTGATGCTAGTTAAGGGCTGCTAGGGCTAGGCCTTTTTGTTATTATCGTTCCAATAAATACTCTCATTAAGTATTTTCATCGCAACCATTTGCAATGAAAATAAGTAAACATTGTTTAAATTTTCTAAGCTCTGGACCTTTTTCGGATGGCAACCCCAAACACCTTTCTACCGCAGTAACTTTCGATGATGTCACCGAAATTAAAATTAGCTTAGATTCAATTATTACTAAGGGTGTATTAGTTTTGAGTAGGAAAAGTAAGTAGTGGTACACATACTCAAAATCTGCACAAATCCTCTACTGTTCTTCGAACATTAGTGTTTCTAGCGGTTCTGATGCGCTAGGGTTTTTTCTATTCAATCACTATGCGCTATGAGCTGATGCCTGATGAAAAACGGTGCATATCTCCGAAATCATTTAATAAAAATTTAATTTTTAATAGTATCGCTACCTAATTCAAAACAGGAAGAGTTCAACTAATTTGGATTAACTGGGTAGTCCTTAAAACTGGTAGAAAACCCGTTGCTTACCATTAGTCGGCTTATGTGCTTCACAATCGAGCTGACTAGAGCTTTTGAGTAAAATCAAATAAATAATATACACTTGACTCCGATATTTTTTCAGGCAATTATCCGTTATTTAATTGCATCAGCCCCATAATATTTCCACTCATACTTTCGCAAAAACAACACGAAATAATATTTTATTCAAATGCGCACTATTAAATGATTCACTTAGCTCCCATTTAATCCACACATCATTAGTCTTACTTAAATTCGACTTAATTTGCCGTAATTATTCAATGAAGTAAATATTATTCCAGATTTCTATTTATGCGTCCATTGAACAGCAAACATTGAACACATTTATATATGCAATATCATCGACCACCAGCGAAAGTATCTACTCAATCGGAATAAAATATGATGAGAACACTGATCTTTTTGTTTGTGCGAATTACATTGGAATTGACGAATTTAACACGTTCTGTTTCCGTTAATTACCTGACACATATGCTCTCATCAGGAACAAATTGACTTCGTCTGTGCACTGATGCAGTGCACTGATTTTCTCGTCATTTTAAAACAAACAAGGATTTTATTTGATTCGATGAAAAGTACGATTTGCACATGCATATTTTGTTAAATTCATTGAGATGATTCAAGTATAAAGAGAGTTTAATACAGTCACTGTGATGTTCTGTTTGTAATAAGTACAATATAAGGTGGAGGTTAAATTTTTTGAGGTTGTTTTTACAATAAATTCATCATAAACTTCCTTGGGTGATGGTATATTTAAATACGGAAGTATTGAACCAAAGAAATCTATTCACTTGCAAATGCAACATTAATTCACTCTCACAATCCAAGTAATTTTACAAATCTAACTTTCCATAGTCTATTTACAACAGTTCACCCTATTAGAATTTCTCTTCCATCCAGTTTCCATTGTGTCACTTTGTTCAAGGACGTCGGGTTTGGTCAGATGGCCTACAAGAATCATAATAATGCCCGCTATAAATCAGCTCCAAACTAAAATTTCGCCCAGAAAAACTCTTTAAGGGTTCGCTTCAATGGATGCGAATCGCCCCTAGCTTAAGAAAAGCCATCAAACCGCCATCAATTTAACTGAGTTCTTATACGAACGCCCTTGAAACGGAGGCTGCAACATTAATGCCACCGAACATGACGGGTCATTTGGCAAGAAGGCGCAACCGAAGTAACTGGATGGAAATATGTCTCGTTTTCGACATGGCAAGGGCAAACTTTAGTGGCAAAAGCATTGGTTAATACACAATTGACCAGAAATACAAATTTTTTTTAATACCAAAATTTATATCCTGGTTGAAATGCTTCAATTTTTCTTTCCACACGATGGTCTGCGACGTGGACTCATTAATCACCAACGCATCTCTCATTTACGTCTTCAAGTTTTCCTAGTCTACAAATGGGCTTGTAGCGAGGATATGAATCAGGACGTTGGGATGCTATATAGACGAAGAAAAAGCCAGCTATGAAGCTGATAGTATAAGCACGCAGGATTTTGAATTCATCCCGACCAAATGCTTCAACTTTAATTACATGTCGGAATATGAGGTTTTCAAACCGTTTGCACGAAAGCCACGAGTAGAAGAAGCTAATTTTGATAGTCATTCGGTTGTGGCGTACGTTGTTGACACAGGTCGGTTTCATCGGGGTTGATGGTGCTGCTGTTCGTCGGCCTACTCCCATTCACCTTTAGTTGGTTCGTTTTGTCTAACAACTTGTGGTTTTGTTTTCAGATTGTAAGCGTCAGGCTCCAAGCTTTGTGCTACGTGGCAACACACCGATGAATAGAATGCTGGAGCTAGAGAGGAAATGAGTGTTTTGTTTCGGGATATTGTGAGTAATAATAGAAAAAGATGTTTGTGGATGTGGTATGCATTTCATATTCGAGGCTTAAAATGATGATACAATAGGAAAGGGCAGAGTGCTGATGATACATAATAAAATTGACGTTTGAAACTGTAGTTTGGATTTAATGAAAGGTACATTTTAAATGTAAAGTACAGTTTTTTAGTCAAGATGTAAAATAGAACGTTGCTAACACTATCACAAATAATATGCGTGTCTATTGCGGCCAACTAGTTGGTATTATGGCGTTCTAAGTTGTATCAGTATCACCTTGCGCTATTGTGATAGATCATCATCATTTGAAATATTATTCAATCAAATTTCCCGCTCAGGAAGAGGTGCCTGAATTTGTCTTTTAAGATAAACTTTAAGTTCACAGCAACCGATGAATTCTGCAGACATAGCAATCATTTTTCAAAAAGTAATGAAAGTGGTTTGTGATTGCACATCCCAACTAACAAATTCTTCAGAATTCAGCTCTTGCGATCTCTCATAAGATTGTAAAAATGCATTTGAAACTCAGAGTACAACATCCTCTTCTTAAACTTGTATACTTGTTATAAGTTTTTGCAAACTTACAGCCTGATATTAATTTTTTTTAAAAAAAAACTCATACGTTTTAATTCTTACTAAAATATTCTTGAGTATTGATTATTAAGACATTAATAAAAAAATCTGCCAATAATGTCATATTTTATTTTATTATCAGTTTGACTCTTTCCACTCCAAAGATTATTAATTAAAACTCTCTTCAAAAGAAAGTTCAACAAGATAGTGCAGCAGTTAGTAACATCAGCAGGTTCTTTTTCTTTACAAATTATCTTCATTTTAGAGATGTATAAATCAAAAAAAGTAAAAGATGAACGTGAGACAAGCAAATGCACATTCACACATACCAAGTCATCGAATTTCTTCTCATTGTTGAGTTTGTTTACAAAGTCGTCAATTTGGCTTTGGCCTGTTAGTGTTACTTCTACAGAACCATTTGGAGCTTTATCTTAAAATCCACGCCGGACAGAAAAGTGTCTCCGAAAGACATTAATGTGATCAATTCTTTTATAATAAGCCTCATTGAATGTCGTAGGTTCACAAAGAAGAAATTTCGGAACTGCAAGGGCATAACATTTGAGATGGAAATGAATCATCGTAACGAAAGGATCAAAGATGAAATTGCCTTGTGAAAAATGCTGCTTGGTACAATTTTCTTTCAAGCATGGACCAAGGATGCCAAAATACATGGAAAATACAGAAAGCGCTAAAAACTAGCACTTTTTCAGCTCATTGTCCATCCAAAACAATGGAAAGGTGATCTGAATGAAAATCGAACGTAAATTTTAACAAAAATCTGAGCGAAATTCGTTTTTTTGAGGAATCCAACCTTCTTAATAAGGTACTATGCCACCGTTGAAACACAAACAATACGAGATATTTAGACTGTGAAACGTATACTTCTATCTCCATAAAAAAAAAACATATGCCTGAAATGTACAAGATTTAAGTGCAATGTTCTGAATAAGATGGTTTTCACGCATGATACAGTTTCCGCACACTTATAGCAAGAGATTTAAAAACTAGACTCACAAAGCTAGGTCTTTTTTCTCATGAAAAAATTATCTGTTTGAAATGTACATAATACAAATGTAGTAACCTGGCAACGAGAGTTTTCATCTAATCAATATATTTTCACACTGATAAGAAAGCTTCTTTGTTATCATCATATTTTTTCAATAAATATGGAAGGTAGAATCTCAGGTTAAGGCTGGTATTGAGTTAATCGCGAAGCTAAATTTTTACATGTCTCCATTATCTGGTCATTCTTTCGAGAGAAAATTTTTACAGTGGAGAAAAGCAGAGACAGTGCTCATTTTTGACGGATAAAATATCAAGAATTTCAATTTTTGATCGATTTTGCTATTGAAAAGGTATTTGCATAACTCAATTTTCAAATTCAAACACCAAATGTAACTTTTTAGCTCGAAAGAATAAACTGCACATACTAAATTTGCGTGAAATGATTGGCGACCTGCGTCAAGGCCATCTGCATTTTCAAAGTGAAAGTAGCTTCCAAGAAATTTTTCACGCTAAGAAGTAAGTACAACTCTTGCTTATTTTCAAGCTAAATTTTCGCCGAAACAAATTTCATGAGAAATTTTCAATGAAAATTTTACGTGAAATCGACGACAGTACTAAGATTTATAGAGTAGAAATACTTAAGGGGGTAGTACCGGTTAGAATGCTAAAAAATAGCCTAATTTTCAATATATTTTTTTTCACCTCCTTTATTTTGTATAAATTTTAAAATTTGCATGGGTAAAATACTCGTTTGGAAGATTACAAAACAAAAAATGTTTCATGAATTTTTTTCATTTTTCTACTTATTTAAAGAGGGCGCCAAAGTTGACGTCTCGAAAAATGCCTCGCCATACTGCGGACAGATAATCTCAGGAATGAAGAAACCAAAATACCCAACCGCATTTTGAAGAGAAATGTTTCTTACGTGGTAATCTACCACAATATTTTCGAAAAAATGTTCAAAAAAATGGCGGTTGTTTGAAAATATTTTTAGAGAAATCATTTTTTTTCCACTTTGTTTCGCTTGCCAAATTTTTTTGGATTAATTTTTGGCCGTTACTGTGGTAGATTACCACACAAAATACTTAAATAAAGTAGTGCACCAAATTTGATTTAAATAGGTTTGGCCAATCCAGAGAATAAGTGTCCGCAGTTTGAAAAAATGTCATTTCGAGAAAAACGCGTTTAAATTTTTTTTCCATATGTTTATTAAATATTATCTAAAAAATATATTTTTATCACCTACCATTGCTCAGTCTGCAATCCCTGGACTATACATAAGTATTTTTGAGTCCACATAAGCCAGTTGCTCTTGCAGTTGGGCAGTTTTTTTTCCCAAACGCGCTTCCTTTGCCGCTTTTTCTGCCTGACTTACACGCTCTTCATCTTTTTTCCCCCAGTAAATAAAAGCAGCGATCTGCTGTAAACTACCGTAACTTCTTTATTTTTGGGAATATCTTAATTTCTGAAGATATAATACATTGAAAAATGCAAAAAAAACTGATTTTTTCAACATTATAACCGGTACTACTCCCTTAATTTCACCAAATCAACCAGCAAACAAATTAAAATGACGAATATATTCAGATAAGAATTGATTTTCTGTTAGAGTGGAGAAGATTTGTTGAGAAATATTTTAGTTTTACTGCTTTAATGTACTAAAATTTTTCAGTTACCTTTTGAAATGTTGATCATTTTTGAAACGCTTCAATTATTTCGAAGCAAAATAGCAAGTATAATCCGTAAAATTTCATCTTATAAGTGCACTATTCAATACTAGTAGCATACTAATCACACTTTAATAGTAATCTACAAAGCTGATATTAGTGAACCGTTGCTCGCAGTTTTTTTCTCAAAAGACTCTTGTAGTGAATTATATAAGAAAAATTGTTGGTTGATTCTCATTATTTACTTCAAAATTTTCAAGTTTGGCTTGGTTTTCGTTCCCTATAAACAAGAAACCATAAAAGGAAAAGAATAAACACACAACTAAAATTATGAGTAATATAATTAAATTGGTTTGAAGGACTAACAGTAGCTGCAGATCTTCAATTTTCACCATTAATCTCTCTGCGCCCAACGTGGGCAGATTAAAGTGGACGATCAAAAGCGTCGCAATGTAGTTGTTTGATTATAAAGATTAAAAATGAAATTTGTTTCACTAAAAATTATTTCTTACAGTATTGACGGTTAGTTTTTTGAAAATTGGATTTATTGTGACACATAAAGTCAGAAGAAGAGTTAAAAATTTCTTCCATTTTGTTTCTAAATTAGGTTTTGAATATCATTTTGTAGGCGAAATTGATTTGTTGATTTGAAAGCTTTCAGCAAAGTAGCAAGATGTCACTAAGCACTGGATACAAATTTTCATGATCAGATTTAAGACAAACATCGAATTTTATCGTGATTATCCAATTGAGCAGCACTTATTAAAGTGCTTAAAGTACTTGGATAAAGGGTAAAGAAACGTAAAATCAAATTCGTATCTGTTAAATTTTTTCTTTTTCGCGAATCAAGCCAATTATCTCTATCATGGAAGTTATTTTATGTTGTTCAGAAAGCGCTGCCTCGTATTTGTGAGTCTTATTTATAACACTATTTATACGACAGGAGGAAAATTCACCGTGATTTTCAGACAAGAGAACATTCCGAAGTGAGTTCGCTTTTGTTCAAATTAACATGCATGAAAATCATCAAACTACAATAATTATAGAGAAAAATCTGCACATTATCTGAAAAACTTTCATTGACTATCACAATCCAAAACATCTTTGAACAATTTTCAATGAGATCTTAATATGAAAACACACAATTTCCTATTTCTATTCTATCACTTCAGATCGATGGACATGTTTCATAAATTCAAACAAACATCGTTGCACCTGTCAAAGCACACAACTTCTGCTTGAACTACAAATACTAACCGATCATAACGTCTGTTCAAATGGAAAACTATTTAGAATGCCGTTGCATCCTTCTTGAAGGAAATCGGAGAACAGAGTAACGGTGTGCCAAGGCATGATTGTGTTGCTATTTCGGTGAATTTGGTTTGCAACGAAAATTGAATTATTCATTGTTTATTTACATATCGAAGATGCTAAATGGCAAGCAGAAGAAGAAACTCGAAAAAAGCTTACAAAGTGCAATGTGAACGTAAATAGGTACGATGTGTCTTAGGTGCTAGTCTTTGGAAATCGTTGGATTTAAATTGATTGAGAAAGAGTGGCTGGCTTGTTGATTTATGCCAGACGATGTGAAATTAAAGTCTGGAGTGTTTTATTTGAATTTTACATGAGGTGAAAGCGAGGGAGCTGATGCAGGAAAAGCAATGTAATTGAATGTATATGGATTATTTAATTTGGATGGATGACTCTATTGGTTTTTAATATGAATGTAATTTTATACAGTCTATCAAGAAGGTTTTATTAAGTAAATTTCATTGTTCCAGTCCTTAAATTGTTGACAGTTGAAGAGTTATATTAAAACTATATTATACAAAATGAGTAATCTGCAAATTAATGCAAATTAGCTATATTTGGTTGAACATTTTCGGAACTTAGAGCTAAGCTGTAACAAATAAAGCTATCTTTCAAAACATCTTCTAACAAATTTATTTGCTTAACTGAAACTTCAGCTACAGTGTCTGTATTGATTTAATTTCTTCTCTACATAATGTTTTTAGACAAGCTTGTAATCTTTCTCTGTCACGCGACACAGATGGTGGTGGGTGTTTTATAGGTCTTCGTAAATCGCTAACGGGAAGCCTTTACTCAAATCTTGTTGTGTCTTACGTTGCTGAATGTGCTGCCATTATTGTGCCTTTGGCTATTAAGTATTTTTTACTGCTTGTATATACCGTAGCACATAAGCACTGGTTATGGGCGCAATTTTTATCAACTGAATAATTTCATCCTTATATATTTATTTTCTTGGTTGCTCTGTCATTATATGTAGGGAGTTCAACCTAAAGTCTATCATTTGGGATAAATATATTTCATGAATCACCTCAACAAATTATTTCGTCAGCTGTTTTTCTTCTTTTCTTTCCTTATGCTCATTTTTACAATTCACTATCATTCTCAATAAAAATGGTCGCGTTCTGGACCCCCGCATTTCCAATATTCCCTCATGACGAATGTATCTTTCCTCTTTTTTACGTGTTTATGCTATGTTTCTGATCTTCATCAATTTATTTTTTCACTAATACTAGCCACCTAGTGTTACAAGCGCAAATCTCGTGTTAAAAAAGCTATGAAACCGCGCTTTAAATTTTTCAGAGCTGCCTATAGTAGTATGGCTACAGATATCAACGGCACTTTCATAATTTCGACATTAATGACACATACTTTTTCTTATATTCCTACCTTAATTCTCTTATAGTCAAGTATACGCCCGTAGTTTGTCCTTATCGTGACATCTCCTTTGGTTCACGGATACAGTGAGCACTGCTATTTGCGCAGAAGATACGGCACGTGATGATTTCTTGCGTTAAGAATTTTATGAGGCAAGTCAGTGTCATTATTGGTTGCGTTCTGTGGCAAAAAAAGAAATATCACTGGTAAAATGTAGCTACCTTCCTAAAATAGAGTCATCTTTCCTTCTATCGAAACCATTCTGATTACACGTTCGCTCTCAACATACTAGCAAGCAACATTCCAATTCTGGGCCATTACCATAAATATTTAATAGATGTATCTTTTGTCGCAACTCTTTCTGTTGATCTCCTTTTTCCCCATGGGAGTAGAAAACTTGACGTTCCAACTAATCTTAAGTGATAGCAGTTGTAACGTATCATATTTGCTAAATCTCTTCCATCTTCGTTAGGTGTCTCTTCGTTCATAGTTTCATTTCCCCATCAAACTGGAAAGTAACCTGGTTTCCTAATACTGAAGACATGGAAAACGTTTTCAACTATCGCCTCATATTGAATATAGTCTCTGTTTTTGACAATGCTGATGAAATACAAGTGGATCTCTCGAAAGACCAACTATGTGGTCCTGCTTGGTAAGCTTTCTTGCTTCGGCATTTTCAGTGTCTCCATCTTTCTGGTTTTTTTCCTACATCGTTAATCTTATCTGCAAAGTTGAGACAAATGATTGTTCTTTTCCTCGTTTTAAATCCCCACCTGGAATTCCACGAGACTCAATTCTTTTCTTGGCTTTCGAGTGCTTGTTCCTGATGACCTTTCTTCTGTGTTTTTATTTAAGTGCTTCTTTTACGGGGATCTTTTATTGTCTCCGATTTTTCTTAAATCTTCCAGGAAAGGCTTTTGGCTTCCTGACTCGCAGGTATCAGCCAATGTTTTGTGGAATCTGATGTAATTTTATGACTAATTTCTTTATGTTGCTCTGTTCGCAAGGGCACCGTACCAGTCTGAGGCAGCGATCTAATACTCGCAGGTCTGAATCCCGCCTGATGTGCATGGTTGTGGCTGTGTGCTCGTGGATTTTTTAGAAAGCTGGTGACTGAACATAATACCAGCAGTCTATTAAATAAGTCTAACATCATAGATTTGACAGTGCCTGGGTATAAGACCAGGGTTTGGAAAATATTTTAAAAAAATATGGCACCTAGCCGCAAAGTATGAAATTGCTAAATCGGCTTCTCTCACATGTATCGCCCTATTGGTTCACAGCTAAGCACTTGCTTCAAAAAGTACACTCCTGAGCTTTGCCATTATCATCATAAGAAAAAGTCAAATGTAACAACCTTAAATGTGGGCTGTATTTCCTCCCTCTTAATGTATCCAAAAGTGCGGGACCATGTCAGGGACCGATGGTTGCTCTACAACACCGAGGATAAAGTCAGAAGTAGGCTTGTCCCCTCAGATGTAGCACAGGGGTTGATCTTTGAACCTTACCTCTGGAGCAAGATTTGCTGCAACTGGAAATGCCTGCGGATGTGTTCCTAGTAGGTTACGCTGATGATATCATAGCGTTAATCATGACCAGATCTGCAAATTTTGCTCAACTTTGACTAAACTATGTCAGGAGAATTGATTGGTGGATGACAGATCACTTCCTTTAGCTGACAGTCTTAATGACAGAAATTATCATGGTGACGATGTAGAGCATACCAACTAAGCATACCAACTGTCATACCCATGATAGTTGGCTTGATCGAGCACTAGACCAGCAAGTCGGCCAGATATCTGGGAGTAGCCCCGGACACTAAGCTGACGTATTGGGATCATATCGGCAGGACATGTGATAATGGTCTAGCAGTCGTCATTTCATTTTGTAGGCTAATGGCCCACACCAGTGAGCCCAATGAAAATAGACAGAGGCTGCTGGAGGTATCAACCCATTCCACATAGCTAAATGGTGCTCACATTTGAGGAGATGCACTCCAAATTAAGAAGTTCTGGAAGCAGATAGCCAGTGTCCAGTACAGGAATAGCCTGCGAATAACATGTAGCTACTGCACGGTCTCACAAGAGGCTGGAATGGTTGTATAGGAAGTGATCCCGATCGACCTACTAGCGTGAGAACGCACCGAAGAGTACCTCTTTCGCTCAAAGCTGGACCGAACTGAGTACATTAACCCTCCAACTTTGGGAACACCGTACTGTTGGTAATTTATGTCTGTGCTCGATGATGCTCAGTACATATTCTTTGTGTGCAGTCGTTTCATAAGTTTGAGGTCACACCTGATACGATCGTCGATGGAATGCTGCAAAACGAGGAGAACTGGCACACAGTCTAAAACTTACATTGAAAAAGTATTGCGCATAAATCGGGACGAAGGTTGAGCTGAGGTAGTTTTTTGACGTCCGTGGCTACCGAAAGGTGGTCAGCACGACCGGGTTGAAGCGATGCTTAGGCAGATTCCGACTCGGAACTTTGTGGGCTTGAAGATGGTATTTTTTATGTGAGTCAAACCTCACATACCGCGCGGCCTGATAAATTAGCCGAGGTCCTGGTAAGCAAATTTTTTTTGCCCATTTGCACGAGGGGGGAAAATATACCTGCAAACAATCATAACCGGAGAGAGTAGTAAAATTATTGAAAGCCTTAATACTAAAGTCTTAAGCCTAGATAATATAACGGCAGAAGATCTACATACGAGTACTAGAGTGAGACTGTATTCGAATCTTATTGAGCTTTTGCCTCAGTGTGTCAAACAAGGAAATTTTAGAAGTTCAATCTTCATGGGAGAATAACAAAACCAGGTTTGACTGAAGTTTATATCCAGTACTTAACAATGAATATAGACTTTGCAAAGCTGTTTATTGTCAACATTGCATTAATTTGCACCTAAAAGTAAGATCCTTCCCGGTTTGTCTAAATCAAGAATCACGCCTATGGATTCAAGGAATGTGATCCAACAGATCCATCGAATCAGAGGCCGATAGTTGTAACAAGTGTGCTAAGTAAAGGTTTTGAAAATCTTCAGATCTAAACAATATGATTTTCAAGATTACAGCAATAAAACAGTGGTGGTGCCAGATACGATACATTTTAAAAGCACCGAACAGGATAAACAACGACATTTACCGTGGATCTTAAAAAGGTTTTCATACATTTGATCATGCTTTTCTCATACAAAGGTTTAAACATTATGAAACTAGTCGAAATTTCAATCAAAACTATGCAAAAGATCTACACCTATCTGGCTGATTGATTACGTCTCAAGACGGCACCTTATTGTTACATTCTCCTTTAACCCTTATGTGTATACCCAACTTAAGTAACGTTGTTGTATACCCGGGTACCTGGGTGCCCACCTCCAGTTTGTCCCCAATCCTGAGTCCGTAATTCCATGAAATCGCTTACAATATTTTTTAACAATAATTCAACATCATCAGAAACTCCCAAAATTATTTTGTTGTCAATTAGCATTTTATAATTCCAGGAAAAATTTTACAGGGTCGCGATGTGCGGCTGGATTGAAGACACATTTCCATGAAATCGTTTAGAAATTTTTTTTACAACGGAATGTTTCATAAACATCACTAGAAACGTACGCAGACGCTGTTCAGGTAACGCGAAAAAAATGTCGATCTACTGCCGTATTCAAAATTACATAATTGTTAAGGGTTGCTTCAACCCGCTTACCCTCTAGCATAAAAACTGCCACATGCTGCGTTTTGTGTTATTCTGAATAGTGCTGCTGAGACGAACAAGTGATATTTTTATAATTGAATTAAGTGTTATTTTTATAATAAATCATGGAAGAACTATCGAGAGCTGAATTTGCAAGGTGAATATCATTTCCAAATATATAGATAACTATCTCATTTTTGTATAATAATAAACTCGTTTTTATCATTCTATTAGATTGAGTCGCTTGGAACGAGAAATTTATCTGAAAAATCTGCTTGGAGAAAGTGATGAAGAATCAGATTTCGAAGACGACAGCGATGATGAGAATTGGTTGCCTGAGAGTATAGTAAAAGAGCCACCGTCAGACACAGGAACTCCTGCCGAAACGACCGAAGGTGAAGAGGATTCTGAGTCGGCTGAGAGTGGCAACGAGTATCAAACGCCCAGTACATCAGCGGTTGGATCTGGTGAGGAAAGATCAAATGAATATATATCGAAAGATAAAACTGTGTGGAGGAAGACGCCGCCTCCAATACACAAAACACACGCGCAAAATATTTTACGTCAAAGATGTGGTCCACATAGGTCGACAAAAACCCTATCGATAAGAGACACCTTCAAGAAAATCTTTACAGTGGAGATGGTGGATCTAATTGTTCGACATACAAACAGGAAGGCTGAAGCAGAAATTTCTATATATAACGAAAGGAACCCGAATTCGATACGATCATGGAAACCAATTAGTGTGCAAGAATTTTATGCATACATTGGGGTTTTAATATCTTCTGGCGCAAACAATTCGAATACTGACCACATAAACGAAATGTGGAAAGCTACTTCATACCCTCTCTACCGCGCATCAATGGGAAACAATAGATTTCGATCTATAATGCGATTTATTCGTTTCGACGATGCTCGTACGCGCCAGAGCAAACAGGATAAAGCAGCTCCTATTCGTGACATTTGGACAATGTTGAACTCTAATTTGGATAAAATGTACAAGCCGACAGCAAATTTAACTATTGATGAGCAGCTTTATGCTTTCCGCGGCCATACCAGGTTTACCCAATATATACCTTCCAAGCCAGCCAAATACGGCATCAAGATTTGGTGGATTTGCGATGCCGAAAAATCATACCCTATTCAGGGCATCATTTACACGGGCAAGCAGGGAAATGTTCGCGAAACAAACCAAGGGGAGAGGGTTGTGAAAGAACTTGCTGCGCCGTTCAAAGGAAGTGGGAGAAACATTACAATGGACAATTTTTTTACCACTTTGCCTCTTGCCAAGCACTTATTATCGTGGCAATTGACTATAGTTGGTACCCTGAAGAAGAATAAACCATATATTCCCGAGCAAATGTATTCTTCTAGATCGAGAGAGCTATACTCTTCTCTCTTTGGTTTCCACGAGCATGTTGCAATCTGCTCGTATGTGCCAAAGAAAAATAAAACTGTAATCCTACTCTCGACGATGCACTCAGATACTGCTGTAACTGATGATGAAAAAAAGAAGCCTCACATGATTACCTATTATAACAAATACAAATCAGGCGTGGATGTAATGGATCAGATGGTTAGCCGTTATACCGTGCAAAGGCGTACCCAACGATGGCCTCTGGCTTTATTTTTCAACGTCATAGACATAGCGGCTCTAGCATCATATATCATTTATTATGAAAATAATAAAAAGATAAAGAAAAAAACTCATCAACGACGACTCTTCCTACGTCAACTGAGCGATGAGTTATCAAAACCTTTCATTGAAGATCGCGCTAAAAATGACCAAATACTCCGGAACTTTACTACAAAGACTGCGATCGAGAGTGTAATTGGACCAATCGGACCACAGCTGTCTGCTTCCGCCTTTCTTCCACAAACTCAATGTCGAGACAACACTGGTAGATTAAAAATAACTGGCTCTTGCCATATATGTTACAAAGACACAATAAAAAGACGCAGGAAAACGCGAAAGTCTTGTTGTGTTTGCAAAAATCCTGTGTGTGATGAACATTCAACATCCACTACAAAATGTAACCATTGTATTATGAACCAATAAAAATGTTTTATAATATGCTAAAATTATTCCTAATTGTTTATTTATTGACTTCAATCTTCATAATATATCAATATCATTGAATTTCTGGGCTGATATACTAGTGGGCACCCAGGTACCCGGGTGTGAGCTAACGGTATGTTGACTTTGACCTCACTTTTCATAGGTTCCAAAAAATCGCAAAAATTTTTCGAGTCTGTCATTAGCTTCTAAAAGAGTTAAAAGGAGAATTCCTGAAGCCTCAGGTTGCTACCTCAATTATTTTAAAAGTTATAACTAAAACAATGACGAAGTGGGCACCCGGGTACCCGGGTATGCACATAAGGGTTAAGTGAACTAGTAATGCAACACGATGTTAACCCTTTTATCTTTTATTTTAATTGCATTATTTTACCTTAGCCAAACCATATGCCGGATAGGGAAAATAAAATGTAGTATGTAGTATATGAATATATGCGAGTGCCGTAACTAATATGGCTGAAGGAAGCCTGAGCTTAACCTCCTCGTGGTGTGTGCGGGCAACTTTTCTTTCCGAAAAAGTGGGTGAATATTTCCAGGCTAGTCTTTTCCAAGTAAGGTTGGTGAGAGACCGATGACCTCTCTCGTAAAATGCTTTCCGAAGTGGTTATCTTGAAACCATCAACAAGCGTCGGAGCTGGATTGATACCACATGACGACCACGCGAACGAAAGCGGCTAAACGATTTAAACATTTTCTCATGGAACGTTAGAACGCTTTACAGTGCTTGAGCTGCTATCAGCTAGCCAATGTCCTATCTCAATATAAGGCTGATATAACAGCAATACAAGCGACGAAATGGCTAGGGAATGGTGTTTTACAAAAGACAGAATATGACTTATACTCCAGCTGTGGTCGAAAACACCATGTGTTCGGGATAAACAAAGGCTATGCACCCTTCGCATGCAATGCAAATTTGCAACTATCAACCTCATAAACGTTCACGCACCTACAGAAAAATCTGCTGACGACAAAAAAATAATCATATTATGACCGGATCCTCAATGCCAATCTAAAAATCATCTTTGGAGATTTTAACGACAAATTGTGTCGGGAGCCGGTACTCAGGCATTATGTAGGCACCCATAGTTTGCATGAGAACACTAATTACAAAGGACTTCTAGTCATAGAACTAGCAGCATCAAAGAACTTATCCTTGCGAGTATCAGATTCCCCCGTAAAAATGTTCATAAGGCCACCTGAATATCACCTGATGGAGCCACTCAACCAGATAGATCACGTATTGAAAAATCGCCACCACTACTCGAGCCTGATAACGGTGCGGACCTATCGAGGCACAAACTTAGACTCGGACCACTATCTTGTTGGCAGGGCTCTCTGAGCGTTAATCGCTTTGCATAGAAGCAATGCTCGAACGAGGCTTGAATCAACACGGCTGCCTTACGCAATGAAGATACGAGTAAAACCGTTGGTCTTGCATTAGGGTTCTCTCTCTCTCTCTCTCTCTCAAAGAGCTTGATGGATGGATAGTTAGTCCTGGGGCCAGGTTGATGGGCATAGATAAGAAGTGGACATGCCTTAAGAATATTGTCATTAGTATAACGGACGCCATATAACGCCGTAGCCGCAAAGATCAGAGTGACTGCTTTGATGATGAACTCAAACCAGTGACTGAACGTAAGAATGTTGCATACCGGGCAGTGCAGCAATCTCATAGAAACCGGGCACTTGAGAAGGAATATAAAGAGCTCAGAAGAACAGGGAAGAGACTTCACAGACAGAAAAAAATCGCATGGGAAAAAGCCCTGATCTGTGAAATAGAGAGAGCTAGAGAGCTAGATCCGCACTAGGCGCAGAAGTTCTGCCAAATAGTTCGAAACATGACGCAGTACACACCACGCTGTAAGGGCAAAGAGGGTGATCTGATAACCGATCCTGCAGACATTTCTGAGCGTGGAAAGTGCACTTTGGTGAATTGCTAAATGGTTCGCTCAACCAAGATTTGGAAGCTCCATCAATGCAAGAAGAAGACCTTGTGCTGCCACCACGAAGCATAGAAGAGGTGCGAAGAGCCATAAGTCGATTGAAATTTAACAAAGCTCCTGGAGCCCTGGAGCTGATTAAATATGGTGGGCCCAAATTACACCAAGCAATTCATGAAGTTATATAGTTACATAAAGAGATGCCAGAAGACTGGAGCAAAGGTATAATATGCCCTATACATATGAAAGGAGATGGAACAATGTGCAGCAACTTTAGGTTTTTAGCATTGTTGAGTACCTCCTATAAAATACTCTCTTTTTTCCGCTAGAATGGATAGTTCCACATGATAAAGTCAACCTCGGACAATATTAAGGTGGCTTCATCACAGGCAAATCAGCAATTGATCAGATCTTTACTCTCAAGCAAGCGATGGATAAACGTCTGGAATTCAACATTCCACTGCACTATCTATTTATAGACTTTAGGGCCGCTTATGATAGCATAGCCAAGGTAGAACTGTATAATGCCATGAGAGAAACCGGCATCCTAAACAAACTGACACGATTATGTAAATTGGCCATGACCAATGTAATAAGTCAAGTTAAAATAGCCGGAATGCGATTCAGACCATTCAACATCTTCAATGATCTGCGACAAGGGGATTATATTACCTGCCTCCTCTTCAGCCTGACGTTGAAGAAAGCAATCAGAGACTCTGACACGTTAACGAGAGGAACTATGGTCACCAAGTCCTGCTACGATACTGGCTTATGCAGATGATATATACATAATTGGAAGATCAGAACTAGCTGTTCTCGAAACCTTCAACGAGCGAGCGGCCCAAAAACTGGGGCTGTACATGAAACACAAAGCACATGCAGGACATCTGCAGGAAGAACACCTTGAGTTGGTCAAACCTGCTGGTTAGTTGAGCATGAATTTGAAGTTGTGCCATCATTTAACCATCTTGGGTCAAATTCGGCAGCCAATAACAACATGGAGGAAGAAATACTCGGGTGGCTGCTCAAATCGAACAAAGCCTACTACAGTCTGTCAATGCTCTTCGAATCGCAGATAAAAATTAAACAAAGATAAATGGTTTCTAATGTACTGTCAAATATAACTAGATAGTAAAAGTAAAGCAATTCCATGATAACCCTCGTACGGGTCTAGGGGTTGAAGCTGGTAGAGAGCTTTATTACAATTTTTTTTAAGTATTTGTGGATACGAGTGTGGAGTGATTAGTTCCACGACTCATTTGATCCCTGATTTAAATCTGGTACCTAATCAAAGCTAGGTGAACTCAAAGCTTGGTGCGCGGACCCTCGTTCGAACCTGGATTCGAACCAGGGACCTCACACGCAAAAAGCCAGTGCTCTACCCACTAGGCTACTCAAGCTTCTTAGATATAACTAGATGTTTACAGATAATTTAAATTTATGCAGCTCCAGATTGGCGAGTCGTCATGTTTGGGTGCTATTATCTATAAAACTAGGTAAGAGTGAGTTTATATACTGGGTCGCGTAATTGTTAAGCATACTCACCAGCATCTGGCCTCTTTGGCTAGTTCATTGAAAATTGACTGCCATAACATTAGACATTAGCAAATCAAGCAAATATTTCATGTAAAAATTTCAACTTGAGCTAATTTTCGAAATGTTCACAATAACTTACATGATACGTCAAACTTTAACTATAAAGTACAATCATCAGTAATTCGCTTTTCATCTTGTTCAACTCACAATTGATCGATGATGACTTACGAATCGAAACGGAAAATAAAACTTCCCAATTTGGAAAACCACCTCGAAATTGTTAGCTGACAGTATTTTTACAAGCCATATTCCCTTCTCTGACAGCTGGTGTAAATGTATATACACAATCCATGATTAAACCATAAATATAGATTGTTGAAAAAATACCGCAAAGTACATTTTTGTCCGAAATCAGCATGATTGAAAATAATTACCCATTTTCCGTTAACTTTATGGCAATGACGTGACTGAGGCTCTACTCTACTTTTCTGTATGCGGTGCTCCAGACGATTGGGGCTGCGATATGCAAATGAAATAGGGATCGAATCCTTTCGAATTGAAAAGAATGGGCTAAATACGTATTTTCCTCCGTACCTCATAAATCTCACATTAATATTTATTTCGGCTCGAACCCGAAATTACATGTAAATTCGTACGCAGGCTTTAGTCGGAATTCAACATACGTAATGCGGTTTCTCTTTCACCGTTCGATGTGTAACCCAGCAAGTGTGGAATGTTTTTGCATTTTGAGTTGTAGGAATCTATAATCCTGGTAAAGAAAAGACCAGAATGTTTCAGAAAAAGTGTTTAGGTTATTCAGCAGAAGGCTACTATATACAGTCTGTCAAGAATGAGTTTACACATAGGAAAAAAATTCAATTTTTCATCTTTCTAATTATAGAATACGACTTTTTATTTATGTAATTGAATGTTGTTTTCTTAATTATAGTTATTTACATTATTTCCAACCGATATATACAAAAAAAAGTACAACTTTAATGCAAAACAAGAACGAAAAGACCAACGAAAACAATTATTGCAATTCTTGAAGTGTCAAGAAACTCTTTACACAAATTATTATTGTATTTAATATTTACATATTTACAGGATATTTAATATTATTTGGTATATTTAACATTTGGTGTGGCCACCTTTGGCATCCACCACACATCGCAACCGATTTTTCATTGAATGAACCAACTTTTGCAGGTCATACGTGGTTGGTATTTTTTGCCATTCTTCGAGAATCGCAATTTTTAAGGCAGTTCGGTTTTTGGGTTGCATTTTAGCGACTTGTTGTTTTAAGTAAGCCCATAAATTCTCGATGGGATTTAAGTCTGGACTCTTGGCTGGCGTATCCATCACTTTTCCGCAGTTGTATAAGGGCCACATTCGCACCATGTTCGCCTTATGTTTGGGATCGTTGTCCTGGTAAAGCTTAAAATTCGGTTTGCTGTTATGCATAAACCCGAATTTCTGCGCACTGCTTGCCAAATATGTTTTAAGGATGTGCAAATATGGTTGGGCGTCCATGGTTGACTCGATGAATGCCAAGTCTCCTACTCCTCTGCTTGAGAAGCACCCCAAATCATAACGGACAACTTACCAAATTTTACAGCCGGAATGATATTTCGATTTTCCAACGATGTTAAAGGCTTGCGCCACACTCTAGCCGGTCCATCATTTTAGAACAACATCATTTTCGTCTCATCGCAGAATATGATGTCGTCCCAGAAGTCAACGGGTTGAAAAAGGTGCATCATAGCGAAAGAAAAACGCTTTTCGATGTTTAGTGCAGAAAACAGTGGTTTCTTTCGTGCAGCTCTTGATGAGAACTTATTTCGTAGGATGGCCTGTCGTACTGTTTCATGGGAAACAGCAGCATCACACTCTTCCTTGAATTCCCTAGCAAGTGTTCTGGTTGAAATCCAGGGGTTTTTATCAAGTTTCCTTTTCATAAGGCGCTCTATACGTTTAGATATTTTTGGTTTTGAGCCACCTCCACACTTTGGCTCCAATCTATTCTCATTTTCAGCACGATTTATAACGTTATAGACTGCCATTCGTGCTACACGAAACATTTCAGACAGTTCCTGTGCGCTTTTACCTACTTGGTGATTATAGTATATCATCTGAACTAGCTCAAAGGATAATCTTTTGCCTGGCATTTTAAAACACAATATCTCACTTATTTATGCGTATTAGCCAAAAATTAATCACACACTAATGATCAAATTTATAGAGCTTTACAATACAGACCAAAAATTATGGTAAATTTACCGTATCGTTGCAGTTATGCAAAAAATAAACTTTTGTGTAAAGAGTTTCTTGACACTTCAAGAATTGTAATAATTGTTTTCGTTGTTCTTTTCGTTCTTTTTTTGCATTCAAGTTGTACTTTTTTTGTATATATCGGTTGGAAAGAATGCAAATAACGATAATTAAGAAAAAAAAAATTATTTACATAAACAAAAAGTAGTATATTATAATTAGAAAGATGAAAAATTGAATTTTTTCCCTATGTGTAAACTCATTCTTGACAGACTGTATCTCAATGACAAAACTTTCAATTTTAGCACTATACTTTATACGATTTATGGATTTAATTTTGTGAAAATCGTCAGAAAACTAGGTCAACGTGTGTATTTCTTTAAGTTACATATTTTACGAATAAAATTCCCGATAGTAATGATTTAATAAATTTTCAATGACAACAACTGCACACAAAGCCATTAAAGCATTCCCTCGAGTAACTCTCCCTGAACAAGATGTTGTCAATGTAAATGAGGTTTCCCGAAATAAGTTTGATGCAAAAATATACATTCATAGTATACTCACTTTCATTGTGGATCCGTTACAGATATCTTTTGTATTCGATCAATGACAAAACCTCGAGAATTTTCCACACGATAACAAAAGCGAGTAAAATCATTGAAGGGAAACACTCTTACGGAAAACTTTAAGTTGACCGAAAGGTAAAATACAAAGGAAGTGGACCCATGTGGTAGTGTAATCTCTCGGGGGATGAATTTCGATTGAAGAAATATAGCCAAAAGCAAACAAATATGTGTAAGAATCCGAATGATGTCGTTCTTGTTTTATTCTTATTTCTCCTGTCTGATTAATGTCAAGTGCTGGAGCTTGTGTAGTGTGAGACAAAAAATTCTTCCAGTAGAATTGTTCAGAAATCTCGTGGGACTAAGAAAAATGCAAGACATAAGGTAACAGACAATGGAGTTGTTGGTTTGATGAAAAGGATTTGATTTGATTGAATGATTTGAAGTAGAGCACGAAGTTTGTTAGTAAGACCCACAGGTACTGTTTGAAGTGATAGTTTATTGTTTTAAGAATTTTGAAGTTTTTGAAAATAGAAAATTTACAAAATTGATAGCAGTTAGTGAAACCGTTATAACAAAATCTGTAACACAAATCAGTAACAGTTACAGACGGTAACCACAAAGAATAGTTTTTACTTATTAGTTCATATATTTGGTTTTTAGGATTCTGTATGAATAAATTACTGTGCTACATCAGTCAAACCGCGTTGATTTCGTTTCCATTAGTGTTACCAATAGAAAGAGGAGCTTGTTGTAATTTTTCTACCGAAAACTACTTGCGTCTAGCTATGAGATAGTGACAAAAAATTTAACTAGTACAAGAGTAAAAGTGTCTTATTACTAAACAGCACGAAACATACATTGAAAATACGCCACTCTGATCTAAAAGCTTCTACTGTGGAGAATTTATCGCGAACCGACTCTGAATTACATATTTTAACGCAAAAAGCAATTCTGTTCGCTCCTCGAAAAATTGGGGGTATTACTTGTAATATGTTGTGAGTATCATTATGCCAATGCTTATGATGTTTTATAGTTCCAGCACAGACATGAGGCAGTTAAATTAGCATGAAAGTACATTTTCGTGTTTCTTTGACATACAATGTTATTAGAACGCAAGTAGGGAACCTAGTGGTCGCTATATTTTTTTAAATAATATATGTCATCACTCATCAGTCAATCCAACAAATACTAGTACAATGATTATATACTGCAGATATATTTAAACAACATAGCTCTCATCGTTCCAACTATAACATGCCAGCAAAAAATTAAATCCGCATCAATATTGCTTATCTGAGTGAATGTACTAGAACAGATATAAACAGCACCAGTCTATACACAATTTATGTTCTTTCTGCCAGCCTAGAAAACAAACAAATATTTTTCCCATAATACTATCTGTGTGCTGAGAAATCGGAGGCACAAATATCCCTGGCAGAAAATATTTGAACGCCCATTATCACCAATATTAGCACTGACATCGTTGTTAATTGCATAGCCGAAGGATAGTTTTGGCAGTCGGTCCAGATATTTGTGTTCTTTTTCGTGTTTGTACAAGAAAACGGTTTGTAATAGACCGTAGGATACTATTTTGTTCTATCATATCGATTTCGTCCAATCTCGAAATCGGATTCAATGCTCAAGGAAAGTACGTATGTATGTGAATCACGTGCCTGTTTATGTTTGGTGGACTATCGAAAGCAATGTATCCATCTTTATGTTTATGAAGAGTAATTAGTTTGTACAGTCACGAAATGGAATGTGATAATAATGCTTTTGGTGGGCTGAAATATGTTCGCTGTGATAATAATCCTTTTGGTGGGATGAAATATGTTCGCCTGCACCGCAGCCTATAGACTTGATAAGGCCTTGAAAAAGTGTACTGAGCGTTTTTTGAAAGCTAGTGAATTCTAGGATTTCATTTTCAGCCAGATTTCACCACTTAACTAAAGTCATTTCTGGGTGCTATAGGTGCAGAAAAATATTGTTTGGTTTTAAAAATAATCCTGTATTTGATGCAAACTTCTTGTAAACTTCTATAAATTCTCAGTTGACCTCGCGTAGAACATTAATGATTTCCATCAAATGCATCGCAAAGCACAATTTTCCTTGCATCAACCAAAACCACGATGACTTACACAGGATACATCCATCGATCCAAAAATCTGAAAAATGACAAAATATAGCATTTGGTATGCAAATAGGACTAAAATCTTCAATAAAAAAATATTAGCTCGTTAGGTACAGTAAGATAACAAGATTAAATTGAAGGGCTTATCACCATCCAGTTCTTCAAAATTCAAGATTATTTTCCATCCATTCATTGCTGCGCTTTTTTTGTCGGTATCGTTTCTAACTCCAGTACCACCAGGTATCATTGTTTTTGTTTAGTGAGAAAAAAAGAGATAGTCCATTAAATAATTCATAAAACTAAAAACAAAAAAAAAGGTTAATAACGATAGCAGTACAATACAAAACAAAGTATAATATAATTTAGATAACAAAAAACGAATTAATGTCTTCTGTCATTATTAACCTTATTTTATTTGAACTATCTTGATGTAATTTTATGAATTATTTAATGGATTATCTCTTGTTTTTATCATTCGGTTTTTTTAATCGGGCTAACTCGTGTTAAAACGGAAATATACAAATAAATAAACTAAAATTTCTTCAAGAACTTGACATCACAGCTGGTAGGTATTGAACTGACAAAGTGAAAGACAATAATGTAAAGAAGCTTAATAAAAAGTTATAAAAAATTAAAAATTATGAGAAGTTTCACGAATTAACGCTATGATATGACGTCAAAAACTAGAGAAGGTTAGTGGAAAAGGACGAAGCTGTAGTTCATCGTGTCTGCTGGGGATAAGCAATAATGGCGAATGGAAAAGAATGTCGGTTCGCTCAAACGGGATTAAGAACACCGACGAAGATCTATCTGAGCGGTTAGCCACGCGAAACAAAATCTTCAAGCCAAGGTCAGATAGCATAAAACAGTGGAGGAGCCTTAAAAAGACATTCATCAAGGAACACTCGGCGAGACTTTGAAGGATGAATTTGGAGTAAAGTCAAACGATCACTATACTTACAATAAAGTATGTGGAACTTAAATAATAATGAGCTTGTAAATCTACGCTGCACGCGCTCTACGGCATGATTTAAATACACAAAGTGGGGAGACCACACCTAACAACAGTATTCGAGGATGCTACGCACAAGTGACAAGAACATATGGACAGAAGTAGTGATGCTAGTAGGCTAAGTTAGGTTAGTGAAGAGGGCTGCCGGGAACGCGGCCAGCATTAGGCCACCAGTTTGGGCCCATTTGCCACCCTCATAGACAATCACACGCATTCACACTTACAGCCATGGCACTGGCGGGATTCGAACCCGCAGGCCCCGTAGCACGACGCTTTTCGGCCTGACACATTATCGAGCAGAGCTACCGGGCCCCCAGTGATGCTAGTAAAACGAGAGGAAAACCTGAAGACGAAGCTGGACAAACGAGGCCTTGGCAGTTGTGTATGCGATGTGTTTATCAAACTTAAGCTAAGAGTCGAAGAACACACCAATGCCGTTGAAATTATCGACAACCACAAGAGACAATCCGGATAAGGAGTTGGAAAACATTGACGGGAGATATTACAAGTATTTACATTAGGTGACATTTAGATATGTTCGGAGTAAGAAAGTTCCTTGAGCATCACCCACTCAAAGCACATAGATCATGCTGCAAGAGGTGACAATCACCAAGCGATCGATCACTCTGAACATCATCAAAAAAAACATCATCATCAAAGTCATCAGCAAATAGAAGACAGGGAGAACGGATAACGAAAGTGAGATCGCAAGATCTGTGATCAAGTTGCTCTAATTGTCCTTATAAAATGTGCTGCGTGGTAGGCGTCTTAGAATGGACTCATTTACTTCTATCGCTTTAGTTTTTAATTGTGAGCGTATTTCATGATTACAGTTGTTACTTATATTCTCGTTATACTAAACAGGCATTTCGATCCGAACCTGATCCACCGATGCAATGGACCCTAAACGGTTGAATCCGCACGCGGAAAACCACACCAATGAGATAGTAATGCGAGCTTAAGCTGGCGCCCCATGTCTATAATAATGATAATGTACATACCACTCGCAATTGATTGTATAGCATTCAGTTAGCAGCGGCTCATGCAATGGTGGTTGAGAGAATAATAAATATATCCAAAAAGTCACCTAGGTATCTCCAGACGTGACAATCCTTAACCAAATAGACCATGCGTTGATAAATCTCTGCCACTTAAATAATTTCTTAAATGTGTTGCAATATTGACCCAGACCACTATCTTGTTGGCAAGATGTTTCGAGTTCGAAGACAAACCAATAGATGACCAAAAAACGGCGATTAGCTAAAAATCAATATTAATAACCTGAAAGGTCCTGACGCTCGAAATATCAACCAGTCCTCCACAGATGCAGCAATGAGTAGCCCTCGAGTTGAAACCCATGTCAAAGCGTACATACTATTTACAGCGCGGAAAGAACGGTCTTGAGCGATATTTGCCTGATGGTGGAGAAGGGTAGAGAGTGAAGGATTTACCATCAGCTAGTACCTAAAAAGAGCCAAAACCAAATAAGTTCGCTTTATCATACGCAAAAGTGAGAAAAGCATGTCTCAATTGACAGGTGAGAATGTATGTATCCGTGTAGCGCATAGGTGACAATGTGTTGGCGTGCGTATAATGCCATCAAGAAACAGTAAGTGCAGCAAATATTCGCTGAAATCAAATGAAATTGGCTGTAGTGGTTTGCACAAAAGTGTCGGAGATATTCTTTTTAATAGCCACATGGTATCGAAAGTAGTATCTTCTGTTAATTATCTAATCGCTTACCATTTAAATACCCAGAATTGGTTTTAAGAAAACCAATATTGCAAAGAGTCTTTTTCGGCAAAGCACTTGTATGTTGCCTAGTGGGAATGAAAAACGCTGTTTGGTGGAGTACTTTGCAACTGTTCAACTTTCGACTTGAATATATAAGGGCTTGTGGCAACCCTAGCATGGTCTTCCTGTTTTGTATTAAGGTAACTACACATTCGGATTTGAGATAGTGGCTTTGAGTGGGGTATCTTTTAAATAACTCGAGTTATTTAATGAAATGGCCAAAGAATGCCTTGTTTAGGCCGTGGTTGATGCCAGCAAGGGAGATGGAATCATTTCTTCCGAAAATTGGCTAAAGATAATGCAGGCTTTATTTAGAGTCTGTGGCAAGCTGTCGAATGCCAGCTGAATTCCACCAAATACGGTGAACGACGCGGGCTGGTGCAAAAGAGCCAGGCTGGTTGCTTCCGGAGACTAACAATCAGCTGATTTCTGCAAGCGGGCAATCTTCGAGCTGGAGGAACTCTGGCCAGGCACCAAGATGCTTAAGAATTAGATCCCCAGCCGGCCAAGATGCACGACATGGAGTTTCCGTTCGGATCCAAAGGAAGTCCTGAGCATAGTTTGCCTTTTCAACCCAGATCATCCTACGGAGGATTGGAGGGTTGCAAAGATTGGTGAGCCGGTAGACAATCGGCGGCTGGCCGTCTTTATCACAAATGAAAAGGCATTGCCGGTCTTGGATACCCGAAAGGGTATTATCATGTATAGGGTCGAAAAATTGACTCTACGGATCTACTGAAGCGACAGGCCGAAAAGCACATTTTGACGTCAACTCGGGCGAATTACTTGCCCCAGTTTATGCCAAAAATTGACCTATTTGTAATCAGTGTAAATGTAGCGTGAATTAATTTCATAACCAAAGGATAGGTTTCGAGGGAGCTATCTTGTCTATAGTACAAATTCCAATATATAGGTCACATATGCTAGAATTTTCAATTTGGTTTTTTGGAAACAACAAATAAATTTTCTTTGAAATTAGAATAGTAAAAAGGGTATGAAAATCCAATTTTTATTCTCTGAAAAGTAAGTTGCCTTGACGAATATGCGTCGAGTTTAAAATGTATCTTTCCATAAAATCACGACCACTGCGTTAAGCTTATGAAAATCAATCATATGCGATTTTGACTTAATATTTTGTGCTTTCACATTTCAGTCAATGAAAACTTATCAAATGTGAGTTAAAAACTGAGAAAGATATAAAATATAGCTTAGCAGTATGAGGTCTAGTATGAACTAAATTTGATCCTGCATAGGATAAGATTCGTCAAAACAATTTGGTATTTTACAAATTTATACAGATAACTGTATCATACGATTTATTTTCAAAGCTTTCATTCATATCAAATGCAACATTTTCTTCAATTCACCATAAGTGTTTTGTGCTGCTATAACAACTCCCAAAACGATTTCATACTTAAAACTCAAAACTTTTACAATCAACACGATTTTCATTTGTCCAGAAAACTCTATTGGTAGCTGAAAATACAGAATGAAACTAGTGAAATTAGTTGCAACCTCGCCAACAATGATCCTAACGTCCCTTCAGGGCATTCGAAAGTCCAGTTCAACATTTAGGTAAATTGTATACAATTCTATTCACGGACTGGCCGCGAGATAGAATCCTGAAAAATGTGTACTCCGCCTGTCTGTTACAGGCAAGGTTGTACGAATAAAACTTTTCTCATTACATAAAGTTCAGCCGTCCATATACATTCACGTCGGAAGGCAAAAAAGCTAAGAGGGCAGCTGATATCATCAACAATGCAAGCTGGGCGGAGAACTGAGTATCTACTAGTAGGTAACTACTATTGCAAATGCTATGTCTGTTATAATGGAGTTGGGATTGAGTTAATGTGCACGGAGTTTCGTGAAATGAATTATTATAAGATGTTTTGCAGAAGAAATATTAAGGAGGTTATTAGTATGGAAATAAGAGTCAGTATATTGTTTTACGAAATATCAAAGGTGCGCAAGTGCCAAGCATCTCAGACTGGTTTGAATTCATTTGGCTTACTATTGAATGCCGTTTGTTCTACTATGGAATCCGAAAATCATTCTGGTAAATGTGTATAATTTGTGGCTCCAGAAATTTATTTGGAGATTCCTTAGCGATAAACCTGAAATAAATTTGAGACCATCGAGAAGATTAGCCCAAACAAAATTAACCACCAGCAAAGACTCTATAATATTTTCATAAACCAGCAATCAAAGTCGAGTAGATAATCTCAAACATTTGCACACGTTCGCTTCTATATTAGATAATGTGTTCGTAAATGCTTCAGCTTACGAAACCTAGTGTACATCATCACAAGTTACCAGTACTTGGTTGAAACTTATTCGTATATCTATGAATTTACTCGATTCCTTGCCAAGATTCAACATGTTGAGGCAACTGTTGCTGCATTAGAACTTTCCGATCTGGACATTTCATATGGCAGAAAGCTATTATCTTTATCTCCGGGATATCGTTTCATAACTAGTATTTCAATTATTCTATCGTCGAATGAAATATCTTCAGACATTAGAGTTTGTTGTTTCATAGTAAATTAGTCGTTGTGTGAAATGAAATTAATTAGTGACTGTATTGATGTTGCTATCTGATGACATTGTCTGGCATTATTTAACATCTAAGTTAGGTTTCCAAAGTAACTAATAAATTCTTGGGTCAAAATAGGATATGCTTAGGTGAATTCAACTCAAAACTACTCTGATTCCACAGTTTTAAAAAATATTCTACAATTTGTCCGACAGAATTTGAAAAATAACCTTCAAAATTGAGGCCAGCTACCATCTAAATGTAGTGCAAAATTCAAGTTTTCGATATCAAAAATTATCAACTCAGTCCGGCGTGTGTTTTAGAAAATGTTTAGCACTACTCACACCTTAAAGTAGCTTGATGGGTAAATAAATATAAATTTAAGTAAAAGTAACGAATGAAAACCGAAAAGTTTGGTATGTGTATTTATCAAAAAGACTAGAATGTGTGAAATTTAAAGTTTGGTTGTGCCGGACAACATCAAGTGCTCAAGGTAGCCCGATTATAAATGACTTATTTAAACCAATTAAATGTTATTATAAAACTAATAGCTAAGTTCTTATCTAGATAGGCTTAAATTCAAATCACTTTTGTTAAATGCACAAACCATTAAAATCAAGTTAGTAGAAATGAAAGATTTTGTTCAAAACTATAATATAGATATTCTTGTGCCAACAGAAATCTAATGCTGTGTTATTTGCCACGCTTTTATATATAGGTTGCAATTTGTATTATACATAATATTAACCATAAAATTCTTCCCAGGTTGCCATGAATATCTTAGACATTAACATGACAATTATTGCTGCTTATTTTTCTGGCACAAAGCTCAATTCTATTAAGCTAGATGCATTCAAAGCAGGTATATATTTGACTAATAGGTCATTTAATAATTATATTTTATGTGGGCATTTGAATTCGAGACGTAGATTTGTACCAGACCAAATAAAGCAGGAAATAGTTTTTGGCCTTGCAAGCTCTGTCGTCTACACATTTACCTGTGTTCACTGGAATTTGCCACTCATCAATGGCCCTAAAAACTCCAACAACAACCCTATGCTTTAAAAATACTATTGTGGTTTTCTATTAAAACACGCTTCATGGATTCGATATTTCCTGCGTTATGAAACAAAACAGCTCAGTTCTAAATAACTAATCACACTTTTATTCAAACAATAACTGTAATCACTAAATCGCGTACACTTTTTAATTACAGCATTACTAACAATATATCACTCGTTTTAAAACTAAATCTTTATTTATCGCTTTTAAATTATCGCGCCTGGAAAAACATAATTTATCCCAGTGAAGTTCGACATAAAAAACGCCAAACTTCGGAAAAATTACGGGAAAGCTGAATTTTGGTGTGAACCTTGATACTGGCGTGTTGACCAAATTGTCAAAAGTCCCCATCGATCCGAGTGCTGCGTTACTTTTAATACGGGGTCAAAGGTCACCAAAAGTGACCTTTCCTAAATATCTCAGTAACAATCACGTCTACGGAAAATCAATGTATGACGAATTTGTGGCTGAAAAAATTTTCAACAAAAAAGATTATATAATTTTTTCTTGTTAACTATAACCGTTTTTGAGATATATTGATCTAAACATTTGTAACTAGCAGTATCCACTTTCTCAACGGCAAGTTTATAATATCCGATTTTGATTAAGACTTGGAATGTTTGTGAGTTTGTTTTGCTATATTTAAGAGGCACATGAAAACAACATGTCAGCAAACTTATCTACCACACCTCAGGGTAGATGGAAAAGTGTGATCCGAAAAGTTATCCCCTTCTCTTTGCCATTAAATGGTATCCCTGAACTTCCATCCCCAATCTTCAGGGATGAGCTCGTTGCCTACTCGTTGCCCACTTTTAAATAAGATAACATCACTAGATTATCCTGTTAATTGCCTATTCTTGACATTGCAGGACCACCCCCACACCAACACCCTGCCCTCGTTGCCTACTCGTTGCCCACGTTTAAACAAGATAACATCACTAGATTATCCTGTTAATTGCCTATTCTTGACATTGCAGGACCACCCCCACACCGACACCCTGCCCACATCCTCCGCAAACGAACCACTCCGAAATAACAGGTTTTGTAGTTTTTTCCCATGCCGTCTTATCCCATGAACGATCAGGACAAGGTCACATAATTTCGGGTAGAAATTTGTTTTCAAGGCTTTGACGCTATGCAGTCGTCACAGGATTTGCAAAAAAAAAATGATTATTCGGGGATAGTCTGCAGGGGGTTGAGCTCCTATAATGTCCAATAATGAGCGTTGACAGAATTATGTCGTGATATTACCTTGCTTTTTCATACTCCTATCCTGTGCATGCAAATCAAATGATTATGAAACTTTCAGGACATATTGATATTACTAATTTGTCCCTTTATGTTGTTTTTGATGAGCGAATGAATGTGAAACCCCTCAAATCATCGACTCTCCTAAAAACTTGTCGCTTTTTGGAGAAAAAGCAATTCATATAAAAATCTTATGCTTTGTCTACATAGCCAAAGTAAAACACTTGAAATTTTACAACGTACAAGAACGGTAGCCCTTCCCCAAGCCACCTATATTTTTAGCGTCAAAAGCTTCTGCTCACGAGAATTCAGGACCCAATAATCAGATACAGTTGAAATTTACGGAATGAAAAAACAATGATAGGGCTGCCAGCTATGGTTGGTTTGGGTTTTTTTTTCGGCATATCTTTAGTAAGTGATTTTATCATAAAATTTTCAAATCGAAGTAATCTTGTGGCGAAAGTAAACAACAAATATTATGATCTAGAAAACTTGAAAACTTTTACGGGTGGTAGCCCTAAGTTTCTTTTTATCCCTATAACTTCCAATGCAGTCATCGGATCAATACGAATTTCGCGGAATAGGTTGACTTCAACGTCCGGTAAATGTGACATATTTTTGGCTTTGGTGCTAGCAAAGAGTTGCCAGCACGAGGCATTTTTCTTATTTCCGTACCAATAAATGCTTACTTAAGCATTTAAAAATAAGTAAAGAAAATAAGTAAACAATTACAGCAGACGTTTAGTCCGTGGACTATACGCCAAATCCCATCTAAATTATTTATTCCACCAGCTATAAACACTCAGTGCCCGACCCAAGCAATAGGTCAGTACACGATTTCAAGTGACCTGGCCTAAAATAGGTCGTGGTCTATATCGCTGCAAACACACCCGACCTAAGGCTTGATTTTTGCGCGACAATTAATAATATATGTACGTTGAATTTAAGCTCACAACCCTCCCGTTTGACTCAAAATCATATAGATAATGATGCTTGAGAGACAAATGAAAAGATAGTTACAGTGTATGAACTGAAATCAAACTAAATGACAACTGCCACGTATGTACAAACGAGGACTAAATTCAAATTTTAGGTCAGGTCGATGTAAATACTTTAGGACTAAATTAAATTAGTCCGCGCTATAGTTGAGGTCACATTTGGTCCAATGTTTGGTCCAATGTTTAAATTTTCTAAGGTCTGGACATTTTTTGGATCGCAGCCCCAAACACCTTTCTATCGCTGTAACTTTGGATGAAGTCATCGAAATTAAATTGGCTTAGGGTATATTTTTACTTAGGGTGTCCTTAAGTAGCTACTCGTAGAATACACGCTCAAAATCTGTACAAATCCTCTACTGTTCTTCGAAAATTAGTCTTTCCGGCGGTTCTGATGCGCTAGGGTTTTTTAATTTATTGTTATACTCTATACAGTTGGTGGATTGTTTTTGACTGAGTTCAAATTGAAAATCAAGTAAATGAGTTCGAATTTTCGTGGATATTACAAAGCAATCGCTGTGCTATTCAATGTTGATTAAAGACACTTTTATATTTTGCTTAGTAAAACATAGTATACCAGCTGTATGTGATTTCCAACAATTTGCTAGAAAAAGTAGTGCTTTTTTTCTAAAAGCATGGAAAAGTAAAAACATATCATAATGCATTGGTTAAAAACATGATATGGTAAGAAACTGAACAAAATATGGAAAAAAATAATCTGCCTAGCTATATATATAGATATGAATCAAATTTCGAAGCTACAGTTTCTAACGAGTACACCAAAGACTAGCTATATAATGGTAAGATAAAATATGCCTCATATTGCAAATAATTAATCAAAAAAGTTGCTGTAGCCCAAATCTCTTCTGTTTTGAATAAGGAATATCAAGTCCTAGTACACAACTGAGCTTGAATTATTAATATCGGGCAACATCGTTTATTCTCTCTTGAGATTTGATTCGCAATTCTGATTCTGAAAATGTAACCACTATACACGACATTGGTCGTATACACTTGTCCTTACCTCGGCTTCCTGATATTCTAGCCATGTCAGTATTCCAGTCTCTGAATGATCGAAACTATAGCTCACACGTACTATGATATGTCTCTGTGCACTGCCTTGCTTCTTTTCCGGACAGCTATCATTGATTTTTGCCAAAGAAGTCACGTCCGAAAACTTGCTTTCGTATTGTAAATATATGTACATATTCGTTTGGTTATCTTGAAGCTATGCATCATAGTGTCTCTTATTGGTAGCGATATACTTATTCAGATCCCATCCTAGTCGTTCATAAATGAAATGTTGCAAAAGTGATTGCTGAAGTGACGCCAGTGGCAATTTCGAAAGTCCTGTCGAGATTCGATATGAGTTTAAATGTAATTTGTCGAGAACGAACAGGACATGGGAAGTGTTGAAGCTTGTGTTGATATGAAATCAAAGTCTAATTGAATCATGCAAATTTGTAGATAGTGAATATCAAATTTCAAGAGTTAGACAGTTTTGGGCTGATGGTCTGGAAATTATCTTTTGAGGTTCAATGTGACGAGAGAGCTTGGACTTCCTGTGGAAAAGTGAGTTTATGGAGCGTATGCTGTTCAATATTTTCGATTTAGTGCTTTCGATATGTGAGTGAAACTTTAACTTTGTGTCTAGTTGAATTCCAAGATATGAAATTTCTTTAGACCACTTAACACTAGATCCAAGAATATACACACCCGGACAAAATAATAGGTGTGAACCCCCAAAATATGTAAAATGTAGAGAAAAAATTAGACAATATGTTCTGCAATCAAAAAACCACTACGGCAAGTGAGAAGCACTCTTTTTGAATGAAATGGGGGAATCCCCACAGTAAAACGACCTCTTGGAAAATATTGCAGGTTGTTTCTTTGTTCGGTATTCAAAAGTGAGCTGGACAATATAATAGGTGTGTGCTGGTAAAAATTTAAAGTGAATAAATTTAAATAGTTACATAGTTGCAAAAGGTGAGATTTTGAGGATATTTAACTAAATGAAGGTACAATTATAACATTGTTATAATATTAGATGGGCGAAAAAAAAACGTTGAAGCACGGAGGTGGCAGCATAATGGTTTGGGGCTGTTTTTCGTGGCAAGGTGTAGGCCCGATACATCGAATTGATGACATAATGATAAGATTCGTGTACAGCGATTTGTTGGATACGGTAATGCTGCCAAATGCCGCTGATAATATGCCACTGTTGTGGACATTTCAGCAGGACAATGATCCTAAACACTCATCTCGATTGGTGGAAGCATGGTTCCAAGAGCATATGGTGGACGTCGTTGAGTGGCCAAGTCTATCCCCAGGCCTCCATCCTATTGAGAACCTCAGGGGTGAACTTAAACGAGAAGTTTCAAAGATGGTTTGCCAAAACAAAGCGCAGTTATGGGAGAATATTCAAAAAGTTTGGTACAATATTCCTGTAGAAACTTGTCGGAAGTTGATATCGTCTATGCGCGGAAGAATTGAAAAAGTCATCAAGAAGAATGGCGGATATTTAGGGTATTAGATGCGTTCTAACGAATTCAGTATAAAAAGGGACCCTAACTATCGAAATTTCAATGTTAACTACTAAGTTTGTTGGGCACACCTATTATTCTGGCCATATGAAAATTGGCGTATTTTATGAATTAACTAAATTTTAAGTTTTTTTGAAGAGTTTGTGAAGCCTTTTGTTTTTTGTTATGACGATGAAGTGTGTTTATGTTGAAAACTAACTTAATTTTTGAGGGATGATAATGAAATATAAAAACACCAAGCTTGTTTTTAAAAAAAATTGTTCACACCTATTATTTTGTCCGGGTGTGTATGTGTATAGAAAAACTAGATAAAAAAATTTTCCCTTAGTTTTTATTATTTATTTACATGTCTATTATAATAAAACATAAAAATGACAATTAACTCTTTTCAACAACAAAAAATAAGAAAAAAATATTTCTCGGTACTCAAAATTTGCCTGGACAAAACTAAAGCACCCATTCATAGACAGTCACTTTTTCGTATCGCTACTGACGGACCGTTAGCAGGAAACAGTTATTGCATCAAAAATGCGTTTGCTTTATATAAATCATTGAAATTTCGTCCTTAATGCAGCATTTGCGCAAAATTTTTGGTGGTTTATCGTGACATAAAATTAGTAAAAGATATTCGATCAGTCGGTCAGTTGCATCGCGGCTAATCAAAAAGTTTGGACTGACGAGCCGTATCTCTCCTATGCATTCTGCCTGAAGGCCTCGATGAACATTCCGAAGAGATGATGCTTTGATTAAAAAATAGATACACTCAGAAAAAAAATATGTAAAATTGGGGAAAAACGTAGTTATTCAATCTATTTTTCACTATGAATTGGCGTCATAGAGGATTCACTATGAATTAACTATTACATAGTAATACGTACTTAAGTTGTAGTATCAACAATTTTCTCCATTGAATCAACATGGTAAGCTTGTAATCTTAAAATCGCGAATAGGAAATCCAACAACTAACTTGTATCATTATAACATGCCATCTTAAAGAACGGTGTAGCTGCATAGTGAAAATATTAACAACGTCATAAATGTACAATGAAGATTCTTGGAAAAACAAAGGCACTCTCAAAATTACTCAGGAATTAGTTAAATTCAAAACCCATGTTTTATTTGTACAACGTACCTGCACTTCGGCTACATTGTAACTCATTAAATAATTATGCTAATTAAAATAAAAATGATTAAGGTAAGATGCATTTACCACTTTATTTTATATTCATACTTAAAGCTAATTACAAAAAAATTGTTCACGTTCGTTTCGCTTGATAAGTATCAAGCCCTTAAGCTATGGAAAGCAATAATGTTTTTTCAAATTGATTCAGGATTAATTCAGGATAAATTAATGTTAATTTTTAGTGTTTACATGGAAAAAATGCTTATCAAAACTAGTGTCATACCAACTTGAACCTATTATTCATTATAATAATACATTTTCAAAATGTATTTCATACATTTTTTATGCGTATTTCTAATGATTTTCATGTCTATCACTATCGCTACAGTTTTAACGTAACTATTTCAGGATCAACTTGATCACACATTACCACCACTTATTATTTGATAATAATAATTAATAAACGATTTATCACGTACCGGTAATAACCAATTTAAATGAATAACATCAAAGTGAACCATTAAAAACAAAACCGAACTATTTATCACTCCGAATGATTTGCTTCCACTGTACGCACCAGATCTTTTATGCGCATTTGATTACTCTCGGAATGAATGCTGAAGGGATCTCGTAAACGATCAAACAAAAGATAAGAAACTTCAGTGCATCTTGTTGAATCAACAAATCGATTAGTTGGTTTGTATATGTAACTCAAATAGCCGCATAGGAACATGTTATGCCCGATTTATACATTGGAACGAGCGTCTCGGGTACAAGAGTAAACAAGACTCAACAAGACATTGGACGAGACTCAACAAGACATAGGGTGTATTGTTTACTTAGGATATTGCACCGTACAACACGGACCATACACCATGCACCTTTCATAGGGTGAATTGTTTACTTAGGATATTGCACTTTGCATCTTTCGACAGTTGTGAACTGTTTTGTTCAGTTCAGTGAACGATGACTGAGGTACGGGCTGTGGCTATTGCAACTGCCTGGTGTGCGTTGAGTTATTTCAATCTGGGACACGCAAACACATGTTTGAAGTCCCGGCGAAAAATTCGAAAATTTAAATGAGCACATGCTACCCTCTCGAATCCCTTTGACTTGATGCATAAAACCGACTTCGCTTCCAGCGGCTTCGAACTCGGACGAGACGGTCATAAACACTCAGGCACAGCAGTAAAAGGATCATTATCCCTTCGTAAAACAAACAAGAGCCGACGAGCAAACCATTTACACACGCGTGCTTGCCATGAAAAACACAGCCGAGACTAGACAAGGAGACCGTTTACACACTCACCCTGTCTTCATTTGGCATTACTCGGCGAGCATGTAATTCCGGCTTTATATTTACTACATTCGTGTTGAATTTACATTAGTCGTTTGAATTCTGAAAAATTGTTTGTATTTATGAAAGAAACTTCAATGAATATACAAAGAGACCAAATGCTTATTGTGAGCATTGTTTTAACATTGGTAATTATTGATTTTACTATGCGTCTTTTTTCTGAGTGTATTAGTCGAACCTACGATCTCTTCTAATCAAATTAAAAATGATTTCAAACTATCAGTATGTGCAAGGACCATTAGGGGAAGAGCTAGTGAAGCAGGTTGGCCGGTTCATTAACCTGCGAAAAAGCCTTTCGTCTCAGAGAAGAACAGAAGGGCCAGGTTAAAGTTTGCCGAGGACCATTTAGACTGGAGTATTCAAAAGTGGAGAGCTGTATTATTTTCCGACGAATCGAAATTTATAAGACATGTTCGACGACCAAAAGGACAAAGATTGAACCCTAATGTAGCAAATAGTTATTGGCCGAGGCCCAGCGAGCCAAAGTCAGACGAGGCCGCCAACATGTGGACGGCATTTGACAGCTCGTCACGAATCGCCTTGACTCGTGCCCAAAACCCATTCCGATCGGAAGTCGCACGAGGGCCGGCGAGTGCTGTCAAAGTCGCTTGTCTGGACCGTCCACACACTCGGGCTCGCCAGATCTCGCCTGGGCTCGGCCAATATCTATTTGCCACATAAGCATTGCATCCCAACAACCAAACATGGAGAAAGTAATGTCATGGTCTGGGGTTGCTTTTCAGGTTAAGGTATTGAGCCAATTCATCGGATTGATGTTATTATGGATCGATTCGTATACTTTGACATAAAACAAAACATAATGCTGCCGTACACTAAAGTGGAGATGCCTCTAAAATGAAGATTTCAACAGAACAACGATTCCAAACATACCTCTAAGCTATGTAAGACTTGGCTGCGAGCAAATAAGATAGAAGTTTTGGATCGGCCTGCACAATCTCCCGATCTCAAGCCCGTTGAGAACTTATAGGAAATTGCCAACAAGAAGACCAACAAGAAAATCTGCAGGACAGAAACTTTACTTTTCGACGCTATTAAGACAGCGTGGGAAAATATTTCCGAACAGTTCATTGACAATTTATTATATATATCTTCTATGGAAAAAGATGTACTAGTGTTATTAAAAATAAAGGATTTGCAAGAAATTACTAAAACTACTAGGAGATGCTAGCTTAAGCTAGGAGATGCTTTAGTTTTGTCCAGGCAAATTTCGAGTACCGATATATATTTCACTTTTATTTTTTGTTAACGAAAATATTGAATTTTCATTGTTATGTTTTTTTTTTATAATACACATATAGATAAATAATAAAAACTAAGAACAAATTTTTTCATCTAGTTTTCCTAATAATATCAGAGGATAGCTGATATTTCGCAAAACGGTGCTGTAGTTTTGTCCAATACTGTGTAGCAATGTTACAACGCGGAAAATTTTCGAAGTCAGAAATGTAAACATTATACAGCGTGGGGCTTAATACTGAGCCATGAGGAACGTCGGCAGGTATTTCACACTTTTTGGATAAACTTTGTGTCTTTACATTAAAAGTGCGCCAGACTAAAATGGAATGCACAATTTCACATAAGTAGGTGGGCACTGAGTATTGAACAAATTTGAAAATGATACCATCATGCCATACTGTGTTAAACGTTTTTTTCAATATCAGGTACTATAAGACCAGTTGAGTCTTTTGGTATTAAATTATTATTGATATGATGAACAACTCATGAGTAGATGATCAGTGGAAGACATGACAGATCGAAAACCGAACCTAAATCAGAAATAAAGAAAGTAAAAGTGGCTTGGAGTTGTTTTTTTGAATACGGAAGAGGATTACTTTTTCGAAAAGTTTACTAAAGGAAGGAATTAAGCTAATTGGGCGGTTGCTACTGGGCCGCCTGGGATTTTTAACTGACTTTAAAATTAGAATAAGGATAGCGTTTTTCCAAGTAGAAGTAGCCTAGCTTTAGCAAGCAGTTAAAAATAAAAATAGCTAAAACTATTGCCTTCCTAAAAAGTTTTTTAAAAAGGACGTCTGGTAAGCCGTAAGCACCAAGGGCACATTCCACTCTCAAATTTGAGTGCTGGGATCTTGTTTCTGCAGGTGGTCTGCCAGTTTCGTGCATTTAGGTAGCCTCTGATAATGAAATTTTAAGCTTAAATGTAATTGTAAATCGTTTTGGAACTGATTAGTCTTGTGGGCATTTAATTTCGTGCCATTAAAGTAAACTGATATATGCGGCTGTGATTTTGATTTCTTCAATATATACTGCAACCGTTTCAACGATTTGGGTAGGTAGATTATTTAATCGCTGAAACTTTAGATATTTTTTAAGAAACAATGCTGCACCACCCCCAATTGCATCTTTTTCTGCGTTTCTATATACATACATATATACATACATATATATATATATATATATATATATATATATATATATATATATATATATATATATATATATATATATATATATATATATATATATATATATATATATATATATATATATATATATATATATATATATATATATATGATAGCTAGAACTATTCAGTACGTGTTCTTATTTTACCCAAGGTTCGCTGAAAAAGAACAAATCAATTTTCCTATTATCTAGATATGCAAAAATTTTAAAAGATTTGTTTCTAATACTTTGTGCATTCTATCACAGTTATTGGAGTTTCTGTTTATTTATAAACAAATTTGGTCGCTAGTTCCACGATCACATTGAACTGATCAGAGTGAGTTTTACAAAAAGGTAGTCTTTTAATGCGCTCTCGAGACAGGTTTAGTAACTCTTTAGCAGAAAATGATTCGCCAGAGCTTGGAAAAGACGAAGTACTAGCAACAAAGTGGAGGCTAAAAGTTATGCCATTGTTGTTGTTAATGATATTGAGAGCATTGTGGGCAATGGCACTGTAAGCTCTATACGTCTTAGATGGATTGATTTGATTGCCGATACGACTGACTCTGGTAGGCAACTAAGAAAAGTTAACAGAGTCGAGTGCTGGTATCTGTAGAGACCAAGTTGGAGTAGTGTAGCTTTGACTATTGTTTGGGCTACGAGAAAAAGCAATTTCACGAATTTTCAAAAATTCTTTTCATTACGGACAAAGAACTTGCTTGCTCAAATGCAGGCCAAGGCAATTCACACAAGATAGTTCTGCTGTGTTTTTGGTAGGATATTTTGATTTCTCGTGATGTTTGTCGTAAATCAGACATTTCGTCCGAAGAAAACAAAACGATATTCCGTGTCTTCAACCTTGAAAGCGCCGGCACTGAGTTGCGTGTCGAGATCTTCGACGTTGGATACTCCACTATATTCTGCTATCACTGACTAAATTAACTTTTTTGATATGGAATAATTTGATTGGTCCGCGCGAGAAATACAGTAAGTGTCTTCTCGCGTTTCAAGATGTGCTCCTCAGCCAAGAGTTTTTTCAGCTCGGATCATTCGAGATTGAGTAAAGAATTTAAAATGAACTTGAGAGGTTTTTGGTCCGCACGAGCGTACGTGCAAAACTTCACTTTGGTTTTTTTTTACGATAGTGCCAAAGCTCAGGGGATTGCCCTTTGAAGCGATTGCTTAACGATGGCGGTGAGGAGACACATATGGGAAAATCCGATATCAATTCTTTCATTATTCTTTTAAGTGCCACATTTATTTCTTATTTTCTAAAGTGTTATGCCTAGTCGCTACTAAAGCTTTTTTTAATGTTTTTTAATTCCTCTATTATCCACTTAATATGAATAATATTAGCAATAAATAATTAAAAACATATACAAATAAAAACAAAAAATAATTTATTTTATTTTATATAGACTCATAATATTTGCTGTAATTTAGTTTTTAAATCAATCTAAAATATTTCAAGTCAATCAATTATTTATTATACTTTCATCTTCAACTATTATTAAATTCTACTTTTTCCTTAACTTTCTTTCACTTCACTTCAGAATTGCAGTCTAATATTATCATTTACTATAAAGCTAATAATTGATTTAAAACGTACATCCTTATAAATAAATTCAGAACCTATTGCCTAAATTTTAGCCATTTAATCATTCGCGACAAAAGCTTTCAAAGGCATAAAAATATTGGTACACTTTATTTTTGGTGCATGCGTAGGAATAGTGGTAACATCTTTAAGAATATTAATTCGAACAGAATTAGGTCATCCAGGATCATTAATTGGTGATGATCAAATTTATAATGTAATTGTAACAACTCATGTCTTTGTAAATTTTTTTTTATAGTTATACCTATTATAATTGGTGGATTTGGTAATTGATTAGTATCATTAATACTCGGAGCACCAGATATGCCAATAAGTTTTTTAATGCTCCCTCCCATCTCTTACACTTTTATTAGCTTCATCAATAGTTGAAGTCGGAACAGGAACTGAATGAACAGTATATCGTCCATTAGCAGCAGGTATTGCTCATAGAGAAGACTCAGTAGACCTTGCTATCTTTTCATTACATTTAGCAGGGATCTCATCAATTTGAGGGGCAGTAAACTTTATTACAACCATTATTAACCTACGATTAGCGGGTATTACATTCGACCGAATACCACTATTCGTTTGATCAGTAGTAGTTACAGCAGTCTTCTTACTTCTTTCTTTGCCGGTAATGATAATTTTTTAATTATAATTTTTTGACCCCGCAGAGGGGGGGTGATCCTTTTTTATACCAACATTTGTTTTGATTCTTTCGTCATCCAGAAGTTTGCATATTAATTTTACCAGGATTTGGTATAATTTCTCATATCATTAGTCAAGAATATGGCCATATGCTCGTGAATTTTTTGTTGCATTCAAGGTTGGTCAGCAATAGCTTGAAATATGGGATCCGAATTGAAACAGAAAAATTCCACCAATGAGGTCAGAAACAAATAATGAAAAGATTTGGTGCGACGTTTTAAAGTGCAACAAATCCACTGTAGCCGCAGTGTACACGAGAACTAAACATTAACCTCATAATTTTGTACGATATTCAAATGGGGCCAAAAAGTTTGTAATGGATTTATTAGCTTGGTGCACATAATGAATAAAATTGTACCTCATTTTGGAATGTAAGCGCCTCAGAGCAACGAAATTTTTCAATTGTCATCAAAAAATATCAAAAAAATATGATTGCAGATCGTAAAATATGTTGTGAAAACGCCTTCAAAAATTTCTAGCCAAGATTCCACCCATCTGATCATTTGACAATTTTTTTCGAACATTTTTATGAAATGCTGTCTACAATTTATGGCAAGATGAAATCAACATCAATCATTTCAACAACACTCAGAAAAAAATTTATTACGTTAAAACAAAGCAAATTTTGAAAAAATCAAGTGGAATTCGTAACAAACTTGTATTCTGCTCTGTCATTTTTTTTTTTCTGAGATAGTCTCGCACATATTTTATTCGCACTCACGAAATTTAGCCGATATCAAGCATTAGAGTCCCTCGGCATCAATACTAACGTTGCTCCACAATCTAATTTCATGCGTCGATTCTAAAAATACCAGCATAATGAGAAGATAGTGTGGTGCTTTTATTGAATCGCTTATAGTGAATTTAAGATTGTTTTGTTTTCTTTCGGTTGTGTTTGATGTAGAATTTTGCGGAAGTTTCACTCTTAAGATCAGAAAAATATTTATGAATGTGAATGTTTTAAATAGTCTGGAAATCGCTCTGGTTTTAGATGAGGATGCGTTTGCTATGTTATTTTGAATTATATGTTTGATTGAAATGGATTCGATTTTTATAGAATACCAGACTATTACGTTGGGAATAAGAATGATTTTCTCTTAAGTGATTGTATTTGATTCAAATAAATTTGAATCACGATTTATCACTAGATTTAAAATTAAAAGACTTTGGATCTCAAAAATCTCGCTAGCAATCTCAAATATGAGTTTGGTGAAGCTTCCTGCTGCATTAGAAGCATTGAGGTTAATCATTTTGATTACATTTTGTCCTCTCAGGACCACCAGCTCCATAAGAACCATCAAATACATACTTCATAGTACATGCAGTCCGACAGAATCCGCCAATGTAAATTTCCCAACTGTTAACCATGTATAACCCTCCATCCACAATTCACGTGAAACAAAGCACCGACAAGGAAGCGGTCGGCATCGGTAAAGCAGTGCACTGTATACGAGTTTTTGAACAAGTGAATGAAACGTGCCTTCAGTATATGAAATGTTAATTAAATTTGCGTGACGGAATGACCCGTTCGAAAGATGCCATCGCCAATGAGAATGAAAAACAGTCAACCGTTGCACGTAGTATTAGAAGTAGTTGTCTAAGGACAACCTCAGTGCACCGCCAGGATAAAATATGAAATGAAAATATAGGAATGTAAATGAAGTCATTCCGAACCGTTATTATTATCATCTAAGTGAGTTTGTTCTTGCTCAATTCGAATTAGGCCAGTAGCGGAAATTAACAGTTTTCTATTGTTCTGCAATGATCTTTGATATTTAAGTTTTGTCATGCTGATTGAAATGAACGTAGACCTAATTAATATGATGACTTTTCAGCTCTAGAACTAAGCTGTTCCCAATCATAATCGACAAATTGAATATTTTATGTTCATGTGCTCGCAAAAAAACAATCAACATTCTTATAACATATCCGATAAGCCAAAAAAATTGTAACTGAGACCAATGGAGATAATTCGTCAAATAATGTAACACCCAGTGAAACTCTGAGCACTTGTTTTCATCACACTTTCAAAAATCAACAAAAATTAGATAGTTCTAAAAGTTCCTTATCGTACCTTAAGTACCTTAGAGTGGCACACATATTTCCTTGTCCCTTCTTGCTGTCTAACTAGAAGGATTCCAAATAAAATTGAAAGCAAACAGTAGAACATTCTTTGTACAATGGTAAGCAATGTCTAATAGATATATAAGTTAATAATTCACTTCAAAATCAGCAAAAAATGCAGCTATTTCCTTAAAAACGTATATTGTTAAAAACTATTTAAAAATTTAATTATTTAATTAAATTATTTTATTTAATTATTTAATTTAATACTAATATTGATCAGATGGAAATCGTTGATTACGAGAGCAACACTTTTTTTGTTTGAAATTGATATTTCATTTTCTTTAAAAGCAAATCCATTATTAGCCACGTGCCAGTTTGGTACGCAATCAACCATCTAGAAATTTACTGCCACGTGGCTTATCAAATTCGTATATCTTGACAAAAGCCTTTAATAAACTTGATCAATTTTTTTTTTCTTTTCGTTCAGTCAATAAGCTATTTTCGATTGGGTTGACTCCTACTTGACCAACGAGTATCTGCTCCTGCTGGCAGCAGTCATCAGATGAATTGGGGGAATAATGTGGAGAATATGATAATATCATATTCAGGCTGATGGAATTGTGATCTTAACCTCCACGTGGTAGCTGCCGGTAACAATCTTTCGTGAACAAAAAAATGGCTAGGATTATTCACGCTTTAGGGAGTTGGCTCCTAAGGAAAAATCCCCAAGCCAGTGGTGGAAGAGAAGAGCATATGTCGAGGGTTAAAAAGCTGCTGGGTGAAGCAGTCGCTAATATGCGAATTTGGATGTCGGATGGCAAGAGCCCGTCTAATTTAATGCCTAGGCTGGGATACTGGTCTTTTCTATTCGTCATACTCGTGGGACCGAAATTGAGAATACCAAAGAAAAAAACGAAGGGGTTGCCTTAAGTTCTAATGATCTAAAAGCTCCATAGCTTTCTAACAGTGAATCCTCAAGAAATTTCAAGGAACAGTTGAGGCTCAAATCGCAGAAGCATTCCAAAGAGCAAAGCCATAAGAAGGGCCAAACATTACTCCACACCAAAAAATAAAGGAGGACAAGGCAAGGAACAAATATTCCAGCCAGCTTCACAAAAAGAGAGAGGCAAACCGAAAGAAGGAAAGGCAGCAGAGGCTCCCGAAGCCTCCTCCTTTACTTCTGACGGCAGATCATTGTTACAAATCGCGGAGAACATCTCGCACAGTATAGAAACACCAGGTCCCAGCAGTTTCCAACTAACCGAGAAAAGGGAATGAGGTGTCTACAGGTGAACCCGCAACATGCCAAAGCTGCCTTGGCGGAAGTAAGCAGCAGGTTTGCCTCGGGCACCTACAAGATGGGGCTAATATAGGAGACCTGGGTAAATAAAGGCAGAATAAATGGCCTGAATACAAAAAACAGTAAGTAAATTTGGGCTGCAGGAGAACCCGAGCAGTAACTAACACAAATATTAACTTTCTTCTAATTCCAGAATACACCAATAGGGACACAGTGACGGTCCAAGTACAGGTCCCTTTCGAAAGAGGAATAATAGAGGCGGTATTTGCCTCAGCCTACTTCCCAGAGGATGAGGATCAGGTCCCAAGTAACTATATCAAAGGGCTCGTTAAGCACTGCAGAAGGAAGAATAAAATGCTGATTGCGAAATGCAGATAGGATGCCAACGCTCATCGCACAGCGTTGGGGAGTAGTGACGTCAACACTAGAGGTGAGTTACTCTTAGATTTCTTCTTGAATAGCAATTAAAATACAGAACACAAGAGTCTTTGCAAACGTCTTCTTGGCATGTTAAATTTGAATAAGCATTGGAAACACAAGCTTTTGATGTAGCTTACATGCTTCCCGACCCAAATCACCTTTCCCACTCCTATTGCAGATTTGATCACGAAGAATGCTGCAAACAGTATTTCCAAATGACCAGCAAGCCCTACTTTTCTATGTGTTTTCCTCATTCTTAATATCATCCATTCTTTTCAAACATCAAAGGGACTCAGCCTTTAGTCTGTTATTCTGCGTGAGTAAATATTATACTTTCACGCTAAATTTGTTTCGTACAGAACTTTCTCACAAAGACCTTGCGAGAAAATTTAACTCAAACGAAAACAAGTAGCTGGCCATGAAAAGCCAAAACAACTGGCAAATTTACCAGAAATATTCGGCCAATATCACTGAATCCAATAGTCGTAGCAGGCCCTCCATCAAATAACGAAGCCCAACTACACTTCAGAATTCCAAGAACACATTCATCAAGGATAATTAATTGATGTGGAGTAACAAGTTCAATCGATAGATTCGTTCACTGCGAACTCGTACAGTATCCTTTCGATCCGTTCATTCACTTCTCGACCCGAAAGCGTGTTTTCTACAAAAATCTACTTCGGAAACTTTTCCATTTTCCAGATTTACCATGAAAATGGGGCCGTCTTCCATTAAAATGGTAAACAATTTCCCATTGGAATTTGGCGCCAAAGAAATTTTCATGTAATAACCATTCCAACCACTTCCAATACTTCAGCCACATCGGGAAATCCACCCATCAAATGCATCTTGGGTTTCCGAACATTTTCCAAGCATTTTCCCATAGCGAATGTGCGAATATCTCGTGTAGTAGATGAATGTACTTTACTGTGGGCGACAGAGGCGGCACACAAGACAGATTTGTGGTATTTGCGCAAAGTCTCCAAGAGCGGCGATGATGGATCCGAACGATACGTGCCGTGTTCAAATATTTTCCAAACCGTCCGAGAAAATCAGTTGGTATTTTCCTTCGCAGCTGATCAACTCGTTCCGGAAAATAGGCTATCTAGTTGTACTGGCCAAAAGAGCTGGTAGCTTTTCTCTCTAGTTATAGTGAATAACGGATGCTTGGTGAACGGTTAGAAGTGTGCATTCGTGAAGAGTTTTGGTAGTCCGGAGGTTGTAATAGGGAAAACTGTACGATATTGTTCAAACCGTTTCAGTATTAGCATTGATTTCAAAACCATCCTCTCTTGCGAGAAAAATTAGAAAATACACGTGATATTCCTGGTCGTAGGCGGTTTGTGATTGATTTTGATTCTTTCGTAAAATTTAATCACGTTTTGATCCGTGCTCCGTCCTGAAGTCAATTTTATTAGACCGAGCCGACAGAAAACGTGTCCTGATAATTCTATTTCCGGTGAGTCGTGTGTAGGCAATTTGCGTTGATTCTGTGCCCTGCATCCGCTGATACTGATCCAGTGGAGTGAATGTAGAGGCAACAAAGTGATTATCCTGTATCATAGCGGGCTCAAAAGGCTTTCGTTTTGTGTTCTCGGTGTAATGAAACCTAGTTTCGATTTTATATTCGGAGTTTTGGGCGTGCTGATGCGGTTGTGCTGTGTTAAAGGCACTACGTATCTGTCTATGTTAGGGTGCGAATGAAACAGTGTGATTGACGCAAAACGAATCATTTCATTGTTAATTAAAACGACTCGCGTGCCACTTTAAATTTTTCGATCCAGTTATGCGGTGAACCTAGTGTAATCCATTGTAAAATGGTAAATAGTTGAGGATTTCCCCCCATTGTCTCTACAGCACTTAACAAAAATAATCGAAGGCACCTTCCTACTTGTGAGCTATATGTTTGATATTCGAGTGTGAAAAGTTATTGTGAGTTGAAGTGATAATTAGTAGGTGTTCTAATGCGAGTGTCGACAAATGAAGGAAATTTTTTAATCTGGCGTGTTAACGTTAGAACAAGTGTCGTGTATCCACTAGTGGAGCTGCATAAAAAGAAAAAGTGAAAGTTAAAATACGAAGTTATTGAGTTGAGTTGAAGCAGAAAGATCCTCAATAGTTTTTTCTAATTAAATTTCTGCAATTTGCACAAAGTGGAGGAAAAATGTTGTAGTGGATAGAAGCATTTATTCATGTTGCTGGAGATGCATGTGTAATCTTTGCAGTTCACTTCAATTTTCAAGGTAGCAAGAAAGGTGAGTGCAGGACGTGAAATGTGTATAGATGTTGTAATTACAGGGCAACATAAAATTGTAGCTGAAGAAATGTATTTCAATAGCTGTGTTTCGCGGGTTCAAATTTTATGAATGATTTTTACGAAAAAATGTGGATGCCAATATTCCAATATTAATATAATTCTGTGCAGTGTGAGCAAGAGCCATTAGATATTAAGTACATAGGTATTATGCAGACTTTTGAAATTGCAGGACGTGGTATTGATTAATGTTATTTTGTAATTTTGGCTAAAAAAAAACCGAAAACATTTTTACCCAAGCGTAACGTTGGAAAAGTGTTAACTTTTAAAATTTCGAGAAAATGACCTGCTATGCTCTCATACTCAGAAGTCTGCAAGTCATATACAATAGAGCTGCGACAAAGTAGGAGAAAGTAAATGTAATAATTAAAAAATCAGACGCCGATTGCTCAACTGCAAAGGTGGAACCATGTTTAACAGTCGAAGTTTTTGCACCTTTGTCGAGAAAAGGAGAAATGTGATAAAAACTACTTTGAAAACCATAATAAAGCAATATTGCAGGCTACAAAGGCTTGCGAGAACCAGCCTAATGATAATTATGAACGATAATTCTTTTGACGCAGACGTATGCTAAAGTATCGACAATTTGATCACAATATTTACTGCCATTTCTCCCAAATTTTTCATTCTAGTGCTAGTTTCTTTTGATTCATTTATTCCTTGGGAGGGATATACTTAGTTTATAGAAAATGTTATTTTGTTTCGTTCATTTTAAATTAAGTTGCTGAAGTTTTGAATTGTGTAGTATTAAAATAATAAATGATAACAGTTTTGGAAAATGCAGACCGAAAAAATATAGCTATTCCCTCCAGGATTATTTAAATTGCATATGGCATCGACCAAATGAACTCTGACTACCTAAAATTTGGATGTATTTGAGCTAGTTTCCGTTAGTTTGCTTTACACCAAGCTATTTACAGCCTCACCTCGACTTAACGTTTAAATTTTTTTCTTTGATTTTCCTTCCAATGAGAATATCTTACAAATTTCGATATCTTTGTTAAAGAGAGTTTGAATTCACGTTCAATGTTACTTAAAAAATTATGTTGAACACGTCAAAGGTCAAACGAAATGATGCCGACCCTTAATTTAGTCGAAAATTCTTGTGCAATGTAGAATATTACCTTTGGATAAACAGGTTTGTGACCACGCAAGCTTTTAAAATTTAGATATAATTAGTGAAAGAAATCGACATTGCAGCCATGGCACGGAACTACATTCACAAAAGTTGACAGCATTCTCTGGTGTTATCGTTGTTGCAGCACGACCTCTCAGCGGAGCCGCCGTCAGTGCAACATGATTTTAATTTAAGGACTCCTCTTTAGATACCCAGCGTGTCCTGTTTTGCCGACTAACGCATTCTGGCGTGGGTTTTGGGCAGAAGAGGCACGCTATGGCACGCGAACACCACATTTTAAACCACAAAACATGCAAGGACAGAAGATGGTTCTTATGAATGCTTATTTCATCAAATAATGCATAACATGGTAAATGTAGTTTTTGGTAACTCAAATAATTTAAAATCACTGTCATTGTGATTATTGTCACAACTCGAACCGTAACCTAACAAATGACTGTGTTTCCACTTTACTGAGTTAGTGATTTGCTCATTACGCTGTCCCCCAAAACATTGTCACCGATCAAGTCAGCATTGCATGCTGAACGCAATCAACCTTTGGGCTTCGAGCGTAATCGTACCAACCCAGCCATGTTCATAACGTGGTCAGTCTTTAATTTTAGTAATTATCAGTTGCTTTTTTATAAAAAAAAAAGCATAACATAAAAATCTGAAAACTGTATCAGGCATGTTTCTGAAAAATTCTCGTATTTTTAGCTTATTAACGCCGAACCTTCATAAGATTCAAGAAATGATTTCATGGTTAGGTGCACTAACTGCCAAGCAAAAAATAATTGTTTAGGCTTCGATTAATGTGTATTTAACTTATTGACTGTCGGTAACAGTTTTGTGAATTTAATGTTAATATATAATTGCTTTAAATTTTGGATAAACAATGCCTAAACTGTATCGCGCAATGCCAATTTCTAAAAAATATATATGAAAAACGTTTTGAATTGAATAAGATTGAACAGAAAGCTGTTGAGAGCATTTCGCATAGTTTATTTCTTGAGTCTGGCTCTTCAAAACACATTGTAATAAACACTATTGATAAGAATCGAGCTCGCCAGCTCCCTAGCCTCTGTAAATATTTTATGATTTTTTCTATAAGATGTACTACATACTGTACTGATTACTCCAAAGTCTTTGACTGTGTCAACCACAACCTCCTTCTTCAAATGCTAAGCACCGACAGCATAGCTGGTTCTCTTGTTACCTGGTTTCACTCTAACAACTTTGGTCGTACTTGTACTATAACTGTTAATTCCTGCTCTTCAATTTGCTTTTATCCTGTACAAGGTGCTCCACAAGGGTCCATTCTTGGTCCTTTTCTCTTTCTTTTGTTCATAAACGATCTCTGTCTTTTAAGCCGGACTTCTTGTCTTTTATATGCTGACGATTTCAAGATGTTTCGAGTGATCGAGTCACAGGATGACTGTACGATTTTACAAAATGATTTTAATAGCTTAGAGACTTTGTGCGCTGCCAATGCTCTCACTTTAAACATCGCGAAATTCCACAAAATTTCTTTTTCTTATAAGATGTCATTTTTGATGATTTCATATTCTGTTTCTGGCTCTCCTCTTAATGCTGTTGATAATTGTAGAGATCTTGGTGTAATATTTGATACAAAGCTATAAAATAGGCCAACGATTTTTTCCTTCATCACGATAATGAACCGTCATGACAGAAGTCGCTTTCTAATCGCGGATTTTCGGCTGCTTAAAGTTTTCATATCTGCCGTACTCATCAGATTTAGCACCATGCGACTTTTGGCTCTTCGTAAAAATAAAAACTGTGCTAAAAAAACTTTTTGACACCATTCCTGCCATTAAGATTGCCAGGACAGATCAGTTGAAAAACCTTCCGAGAGAAGCCTGCCAGAAATGCTTCCAGTCATGGATTCAACGTTGGGTAAAGGCATTGCTAGCCAAGGGCAGTACTTTGAAGGCGATTAATTCAAATTTTTCGTAAGCTTTTCAGTTTGATTTTAATAAAATAATTCACCCTATTTTTTGATCAAACCCCGTATATAGGCTGTTTGAAGAAGATTTGAATATGACAAAACTTTTCACACAATGGGTCCCGCGGCTGCTAGCGATGAATCAAAAACGCATCCGTATGGACGTTTCGCAGGAGTGCTTGGTCATGTTCAAGCGCTATTCAAGAGAATCTTGGCGACAACACACACAGTTGACGAGCCTTGGATTTGCCATTTAAGCTAGATATTAAAGAACAGTCCATACAGTGGATGGAAGTGGGTGGAAAAGCTCTGATGAAGGCCAAAATTGTTTTTTTTTTTTTGGGATTCGCAAAGTGTTCTGCTTACCGATTATCTGGTAAAAAGAAATACGGTCATCGGGGAGTAATATTCAACACTTGCGAATACACTGAACGAAGTGATCAATAAGATAAAACGGTTTCGCTTGGCATGGACAAAAGTTGTCTTATATCACGACAAATGATTAATACACACCAATACACACCATATTGGTGTTCCAAAATTTTCTTGTTCCAAAATTTGAAAAAATGCATGTCAAATGTGGACGTGATTGCTGAGTTGAATGCATATCTTACAGAACTGGAAAAATCGTATTTCCCCAACGGTATTAAAAAATATCGTTGGACAAAGTGTATTGAGTTGAAAGGAGACTATCTTGAAAAATTGAAAGGCATATCGCCAAAAATCAAACGTTTTCTTTGTCTGCCGTAACTTCAAAGTATGTTACGTCAGAAAGCACATTGGGCAAAATGCACAGAAGTCTATTTGTTTTTCTTTTAATTCTGCATTTTATATTATTGCCGAGATAAAATAAATAAACACTAAAGTGGGTTTTACTAACCCGAAATTCAGCTTCAAACACATTTGGTAGAATTGTTCATTGGTTTATTTTCCAGTGCTATAAAAGTATAGTTTGTGTCGATAGAAAACCAGGAAAACGAGAAGGAGACAGGGTCAAAGATAGGAGCTCATCTTTCCAATTTTTGAATTATCTATGTTTCTGTGTAATTGTATGGTTGTTTTGCTTTAGAATTTCATTCGAGAATATGCGATGGAACAGCAACGACATGTTTTTCTAAATAACGGTTGGGTTCACAATACTACCGAAATTGTGAGGATGTTCTGTTGTGCTATAGCTCAAAAGCACAAATGGCAAAAAACTAATTAATTTTCCGTACAAATTTATAAAGCTGATATTATACCTAGTCGCTAGTTCTTGACATAACGCAAGACAACCATGAGCGTACAATGTGGCTCAAACTTATAAGCAGTAAGTTCCCAGTATATCATAGCTTGAAACAAATTTTTGTAATCGGGAAACTCAGAATCAATTCTGATGATGAACAAACTGCATTTGGGCATGTCTTTGAGATTTGTTTCAGAACTCCAAAAGGAAGTATCGTGTACGAGACGGAAGCAAAAAAATCACAGAAAGTTCTTCGAAAACACGGAAAGAATGATCGATTGCTCATCACAGAGACTCAAACGGATTTATTCCGGCGAATTCTGCTAATTTCTCTGTCAAAAAGCAGATATTTTACGATAATGCAGTTTGTAGCCTTCTTTTGGCGGGCAATAGTTCTCGAAAACCACGCAGACTTATCTGGGGTGTGTTCAATGTGCATGCTATAGCTGCTTTTAGCTGCTAATTTAGCAGCTCTGGCTGTCCAATGTCACGAAATAGCTACTTTCTGATGCTTGCTATTTGACAGTCGGGCTGTCCAAGATTCCGGAATAGCTGCTAAGGTAGCAGCTATTCGCTGCTCGTAGTCTGGAGGATAGCTAGAAAGTAGCTAAGGCAAAATGGCCGTGCGTACACAGCTAACATGCAGTTCAAACGTCATTTTCAATTGGAAATTGAAATGAAAAGTTGTTTTTGCGCTTTTGTGGCACAGGAGATGAGGAATAAATTTGAAAATAGGGACAGCATAAATTAAATACGGGCTTTTAAACACTTAAACTCAACTCTAGTTTTAAGTTGGCTTGCACACAGCGCAGCTCATCTTGAGTTTTTAGAAGGCGAGCGTGGAGCATAATAGGCCGTGTGCACTGATTCCTGTATTATCAAATTTTCAACGATTTTTTTTTTGCTCTTTTTACCATATATGGCGTCAAAAGCAGGAATTAAGTGATACGTTTTAAATATGTTAGGAAAATTTAAATGGATTGTGCAGCTCTATGTTGAAAACTTTTAAATTTCATACAGCTGCAATGTATAAATAATAAGTGCAATGGAAGTATTGAACTGATCCACGAAAATGCAAAAATTACAATAAAAAATTGAAACAAAATTATTTTTGAATTTCCTGTGTAAAGGCTGACCTTCGTAGCAGCTCTTGGCTGTCCAATATCCATAGCTGCTTCACCTAGCTACTGCGAATTTTGACACTTGCTAAAGTGATGCTATGCTATGCTTTTGGAGTAGCTATAGCATGCACATTGAACACTCCCCTGGATTCGTGCTCATCAGTCCATGCACAAAATTTATTTTTTGATTTATGTATCGGAATTCTAGAAATTGAATGAAATTCCATTACGTATTCCTCATTTGTGGTTTGCTAGGTAAAGAAACCGTGAATTAAAATGCTAAATTAAATGGTAAAATCAAGTTCTGTTCAAGTTTCCGTTGTGGAACCGCAGTTAATCTCCTTTTTTTCTAATTTAAGAGCTTATGAAAACACAAATAATAATCTTGATGAAAATAGTGTTTACTTTATTCCACCTTTATTGAAAACCAATAAAAAACTATGCTTTTTGTTGACATTTGAGGCGCATTTATCAATTCTTTTCAATGTTATAAATTATTTCACGATCACTGTCAAAATAGCCAACCCCACTTATCCAAATATTTACATATGTATGTACGTACATCATAAAAGAAAAATAATCAATTTCATAAACACTGTTTGATCTCACGGAAGCAGCTATCAAAACTCAACGGTTTATAGAATTGCAAGCGCACCATTATTTCGTTTCACCTTTGACTATGCTGATTTTCGTATTATCGCCAATTAATTAGAATGAATTACAATAGGAACCCATTCAATTTTGCATTGCTGAACACGCAGCGTTTAAGCTTCGACATACCTTAGCCCAGAAACTTGCATGCACCAATTAATGGAAATGTGATGGCAAGTGCAGGGTGTGGTGCACGTATATGTAGATTTGCATGCTTAGTTTGAATAATCCATGAGGTTGCATTTCTAATCCGGCAAAACAATGTTTGGGATATATATACACTTATTTTTCGAGCGCGCGAACGGCAGAAGTGAAAAGCGATAATTGATGAAAATAAGTGTGTTCTATGGTATAGCTGTGGAAAAGAATAACCGAGTGCGGATTTCACGGCACGTGAACTGTGTGAGAAAATTTATTGTGCGCGCAGCATGTTATTACAGTCGCGTTTATTACGTGGCATCATTCTCTCCGCAAAATGAAATGAAAATTAGTGGATATCTTACTATTTTTATGCTCCTTGTTTCCTTGACTATTCAATATTAATAGTAGACGTATCTTTAGATCTGTTGATATCTTGATACACTACCTGGTCGCAAAGACACACCAGTCGGTTTAATTTCAAACTAATTTGCGTTCTGTCATTGATGCATAACATTTCTTCATGACAGATTAGTAATTTTCAAAAGATTCGAGCAGCGACATATAAATTGGATTTTAATTGCTTTGCAAACAAATTAGTGCTTTGCATTTCAAACTTTGCGACATCGTTAAGATTTGATCCCCGCAATTCCATGGACGTAAAGCGTTCCTCCAGAGGAAGAACGTCGATAGTATTGCATAGCTTAGTACGAATCGATTCTTGAAGATTCTAATGAAAATTCAGCTGCATCAACGATGACAAATTGAATTTTCAATGCAAACGAGTCTGACAACGTGGAACATTTGGTCAACAGCTGAATAAATACAGTTTTTGTTGTTGTAAAAAGAATTATTTTTTCTAGATTTGTTATTGTTATTTATATCAAGAATTCAGACATTTAGATCTTGCGTTCAAAGCATGGTATGTTTGGTCATTGAAAAGTATGTTCTGATTCACGTTTATAATAGATAGAAAACTATTTGTTCTTGAATTTCAAACAACATATCTGAAATTGACATGCATTTCTCTGACTACAATAAGGAAACTAACATAGCTATATATAAAATACAATAGTTGCGGTGGGGTGGGTAAAGTTCATTAAATTTGTGAAACACAAATCAAAAATTAGATCTATGAATGAAAAGCGGAAGAATTTTGATGCAATAGCAATATTATTTGTAGTGATGGGCTCAAAAACGCCAAACAGTTTGAAAAAAACGTTTGGCTGCAAAAAACGAACGAACAGTTTTTCCAAATAGCGACAAACAGTTTTTCTAAAACGAACTTTTTTTTCTAGAACGAACAGCATTTCTAAAACCAACCGAATTTCTACAACGAATAGTTTTTCGAAAACCAATTATTCTAACTATTCTACAACGAATAGCTCTTCTAAAGCCAATCGTTTTTCTAAAACGGACCATTCTTCTCAAACCAACAGTTTTTCTAAAACGAATAGTTTTTATAAAACCAATCGTTTTTCTAAAACTAATCGTTTTTCGTTTTTCTCAAACGAATCGTTTTTTTAAAACGAACTGTTTTTTCAAACGAGTCGTTTTTCGTTTTTTAAAAACGAACTGTTTTTTCAAACGAATCGTTTTTCGTTTTTTAAAAACGAACTGTTTTTTTCAAACGAATCGTTTTTCGTTTTTTTCAAACGAACTGTTTTTTTCAAACGAGTCGTTTCTCGTTTTTTAAAAACGAACTGTTTTTTTCAAACGAATCGTTTTTCGTTTTTTTCAAACGAACTGTTTTTTTCAAACGAGTCGTTTTTCGTTTTCTAAAAACGAACTGTTATTTTAAAACGAATCGTTTTTCGTTTTTTTTAAACGAACTATTTTTTTCAAACGAGTCGTTTCTCGTTTTTTAAAAACGAACTGATTTTTCAAAACGAATCGTTTTTCGTTTTTTAAAAACGAACTGTTTTTTTTAAAACGAATCGTTTTTCATCGTTTTTCGTTTGTTAAAACGAACTGTTTGGCAGTGGAAAACTGTTTAGCTGCGGAAAACAGTATTTTAGTACTTGCGAGTATTTTCGTACTTGCAAGTATTTTATTCAAATATTCAAAAAGTTTTTAGGGCAAAAGTAGCTGAAATCGGACAAAATCGGCCAATTTTGGGTTAGAGTGGTTTGGGACATAACGGGCCAAGACATATTACTGTGACATAAAAATTTCGGTTTTGTAGGGGAGTAAGGGGTTTTTTGGCCATAGTTTGGCAAAAACTGCTTTTACCGCGCTTTCGATGATTGAAAGTGGTCGGGGAGTAAATTAATGATATTTTAAGGGCAAACAATTTTTGATAGGGGATATTGGGCAAAAACGTCCATATTTAGCAAAAAATTTTTTTTGGTCTAGCATGAATTCGGGCACCTTTCTGAGTTGTTTCGGGCGAAATTTCCATACAAGTCTGGGAAAAAACGGCCTAGTTTCGTAGATACGGCAAAATGAAATCCGGTGGAAAAACTAAAAGGAGCACTAAAAGTGCCAAGGAGGAAAAGGTTGAGATCCTTTTTGGTTCACCAGTTGGCGTCTCCGGGTGTGCTAAGGCCCTCCTCGTGACTGCAGGTCGCCACCAGGGTGTCTCCATACCTAACTGGGTTGTAAAATTTACGAGACCATGGGAGGTAAGATGCCCCTGGACTCATTCCCAGCCTTACGGAAGAGGTTGGCCCCCTAGTGGGAGCATGTTTAACCCTAGATCACTAATTATATTTTCGAGTTACGTTGTCACTAGATATTAGTCTCACAGACTAACAAAATAAAACTTCATTTTTTTTTTATTCGTTTTTATTAATTGAAAAGTAAACAATATGAAGGAATATTTATCAAATTTAACTGATTATAATGAAAAAAAAACTTTAAAAAAATTGTTCTTTGCACTCATTGCAGACTGGGACAGTATGTTCTCCGCAAATTGCCTTTCCACAGGCATGGCACGCGAATTTTGTCATTCTATGCTTTTGATAGGGACAAAATGCGCAAATTTTGCGCTTATTTGATTGTGCTTGAGAGGTACCTGCTGTGATGTTTTCAATTTGTAAAATATCTTTGATACTTGCTCTAATATCCCTCCTCAAAGTCACAGTATTGTAGCGCTCTCGTAACCACGGTCCAGTGAGCTCATCCACGAGTCGTTGAACAAACTCTCGTCTTTTTTGCGGCTTTTGTCTCATCCTTACCAAGTTGGACACATAAAGTACATATGTGTTGACCATGCACAAGTTCAAAATATTATAAAATATGCATTGAGGCCATCTATTGGTCTTACGACTGCAACTCATGACTGTACACATTTGGTCTATGGTGTCAATTGCTCCTTTAGTACTATTGTAGAAATGAATCACTTCTGGTTTTTTTGAATCGGGGTTTATATTCGGCTGGTCGTGAGCAGTCGATAGTAAATAAACTACTTTATTGGACTTAGGCTGATGGACTTAGGACTTAGGCTTTATTGGACTTCAACTGATGACTCATTTCAACTTTCGTCAGTCGACCAATGTAACTCGATTTCCACGTTGTCTTCGCAATCTGAATCTGAAACACCACATATTTGCTGATGAACTTCTTCATCGGTTTCGCTGTCAGACTGATTCAAAATTTGCAAAATCTTTTCTTGGTTTCTTACCAAATTCATCTAGGCAAAAAAAAAACGCCGTCATAAATTTTCTAGCTCATAAAAATAACCATATAATAATAAAAAATTACACCATTACATTTTACATACATGTTTTATGAATAATAACAAGAAATAATTTAATTCAAAAATAATTTATTTACGCACACAAAAAAATTAAATAACAATAACATGTAACATACCTTGGCTCAATTTTCACTCGTAGTCACTATATATTAGTCTGAGAAACTAATATTTCCCAAAATCTCGAAAACAAAACGACGTACACGCGTAATGATAACCGGCGGGTCACTAAATAGCTAATTAAGGAAGGTACTGTGCGCGGCGGTGTGGGCAAGTATCGGGAACATGCATAAATATCGTAACCGTGTGGGGTGTGTAGTTTGAGAGACTAATATTTAGTGATGCAGGGTTAATAAACGAAACATTTTTTTTTTATTGCTTAATAAAAATTTCATGCTTCAGTGAGGCAAAGTGGAAATCCGACTGTTTTAGATTAGCCAGGAAAAGTTTGGTATCAGAGATCGCTCGATGAAAAGTCATATAGATGACAAGAGGATTAGGTGGTCCTATCTCAGTAATTTTTTTACTTTTGTCATTTGAACGACAGGAGGTGTTTTTTGCATATAATAAAATGAAAAGCAAATTAAATGGATTGAATTTGATCGTTTTTCTTTAGATGGCCCCTAGATTGGAGAAAGACTTGCCAAATAAATGACCGACCATTGGAAAGTTACGAACAAGCTGCACAGACTAATGACTCGGTATTCTTTTAAGTTAATCTTGCACCATCACCATTCTAGCTTGGGAACGTTGTGTCTGGAGGGTAGAGGGGGGCATATTAGTCAATTTCATTACTTTACTTCAAATCGTATGCATTGTATGTAAACATGTACATACTTCAAATAGGTATTTGGAACAGGTATTTTTTCGTACTCGTACTAGTTATACCCAGTACGTGAAAATCCTAGTACGACTCAACTCTAATTGTCGTACACCATAAAATTTGTTTCTCTCATTAATTCAAACTGTTTTTTTCAAACAGTTTTAAAAAACAGTTGTTTTTGAAAAAAAAACAGTTCGTTTTCGTTTTTTGAAAACAACAGAAACGCCCATCACTAATTATTTGCAGGCAGTAGCTGCATTATTTTGACTTAGGATTTTAAAATTAGAATCACTTCTCAGAAAAAAGGGCAATGAACTTCAATCTGAATGTGCTTTGAGAGCGAATCAAAAAGAGAACGGAGAGTGTTAAAAGTATGCTATAAATAGTTTATTGTTAATTTGCACTATTTGCGGGAGTAAATTTATGCGTTTGTTTATTTCATGAGAGAATTAAGTACACGGAAAATTTTTTTAGTATATTTTACCGAATTTTAAGTGATATCCCATGTGCATAGTTGCATAGTAGAACGCTATGATATATTTTAATATATTTTTTTTCCATAAGCTATGGGGCTTTCGTCTGAGAATCTAGGCGAACGTAGAGATACACGATAGTATTTCTTACAATAACTTATTTGATAACATACAAAATTATTTCGATTCCAATAACTAAAACATGTTAAACTTTCCCATGTTTCCTTGAACAAATTACCAATAGGCATAGTCTCAATTGCCAGTAAGCATAGCCACAAATCCTACCGTGCCTCTATATTTGCTCATCTTCTGTTGTTTTAACAGCCTGTGATTTAACAGCGCTCCATTATTTAGGTGTCACATTAAACGCTTTAGTGGCGACTAGGCATTATACTACCGCTTGTGTGGCACTTAAAAAATAATGGAATAATTGATATCGACTTCTCCCATAGGTGTACTCCTCTGAGCTTTGGCATTAGCACTATGAAACACCTACTCGAGAGAAAAATGATGCTCACGGACGGTGCATGCTGTTAGAGCGATAGAAAGAATGGAAAGAAGAAGGAAAAATTTGCCAGAAAGTAGTTGATCGTACACTCAAAAATATATCACCACTTAAAATTTAATAGAATCAAATTTAAATCAAAAATTGAAAAACTTTTAAATAACAAACGAATCTTATTTGAATTAAATAAGCCCCCACATTCAATAAAAATGATTCCACTTTATTATACAAATGTTATTTTCATATCATAGTTTTCATCATTGAATGTAAAACAAAACATCTTGTGCTAAACAAGACCACTTTGATACAGCGTTATTGAAATGAAGGCAGTTTATTTGAATTAATAAGAAACGTATATCACGCCAAATCATATTTGAAATTATTTGATTCATATCTAATTTTTTTATTTATACAACGATTTTTTTCTGAGTGTAGTGTCAATACAATTCACAACAAACATTTTCCAATTTGAAATTGTGCAACGGATATAATTTTTAATATTTATTTACATACAACGTGCAACGTAATATAAGGACTACACAGCATAACATGAGTATGAATTATATCGAACATCAAACCGAACACCGAAATTGCTATGTGGCATATGAAACTTCTATGATAGAATAGCAGACAGCACTTTCTGCCACACCATATTGTATGGTTGCTTCACACCATATTGTATGGTTGAAATTATAAAGAAAATTAAATTTTGTTGTTATTTATGAGGCAAGCGACTACATAGTTTTTTGTAAACAGAACCTTTTAATATGTAGTTGGAAGCCATTAGACATAGTAAGATATTCTTAATGTTGCTTTTACTATGTTGCTTTGAAAAATACATTTGAGTATAGTGTGGCTGAGCATAAATATGCGAACTTTTACGGCGAAATAATGCATTTTTTCACAAATTCAGTGTTACTAAATTATAGGAATATTAACCAAGAAAATGTTTCTCAGTAAACATATATATTTAGATGGAAATAAGTCTAGATGACATTCAGTCGGCCACTCTCGTATGCGTAATTGCATAATATTTGACGAAAATCAATGAAATCTTATCCTTAAAGCATAAATTATATTTATTTCTATCAAAGCAGTATGAGCTTTTTCTATATATGTAGCTCTGAAGTAAAGTAAAGTCTTGAAAAAATATGCAATAAGATATTTTATTGATCAAAGTAAATTTACTACTTTCGAGTCAGCCACCAAATAGTGAGTATGGAGATCAGTAAATACTTTGTTAGAAAAAGATATCTTCAACTTACAGTTAAATCCGATGGAAAACGTCTTATGGTATGAGGGTGCTTGTCTGCTGCTCATGCTATTACGGGTAAATTACATTTTATTGACGGTACTTTAGATAAAATGAAATATATAAATATTCCTAAAGAGAATTTAAGAACAGTGACGAAAATTGGGTCATGCTCAAGCAAAAACTGCGAACCCACAACATTTCTCATATTCGGGAGCTAAAAGAAAAGTTGGAGTAAGAAGGGACACATATTGCATACAGTTAATCAGATCAATGCCAAATAGATAAGTCGAGGTAACGAAGAGAAAAGGTTACCCGACGAAATATTAGTCGTACCTCAAAAACTTTCTTTAAGAAGAACTCCTTTAAAGAAAAGTAATTTTACGAATAGGAATTTACACAGAACTATGAATTATTGTTGTTTTTTGTGTCACATTTTAGCTTACATAAATTATTTTATCTATCTTTGCATAGCATTAATATTCAAAGCTTGATAAAGAAAAAAATGTCAATTATTAAAGAAAAATTATAAGAACTTTCAGATATTTTGGCATTTATTCTTTAGATTTTTTATTTATGAACACGAGTCTGAGCGACAGTATGGTTATGACATGTAATGAGTCTGGTATAAAATGAATATTTCATATGTCTGACTATTAATTTTGAGATACTGCAAATTCAGGCCACAAAAAATATTGTCCTTATTTTGAAAAACAGCGCATTAACATAGTCGGTCGGTTGATCATTAGACGATTGATTCTTCGCTTCGAAGCTGATTGTGCAAAAATTTAAAATTGAACTATTGTAGCAACAATAAACTTTGTGTAAAAATTTAGAAATTTGTTAAGTAAAAATTGATGAAATGTACCGAAATAACTCGATTTCATTATTTATGCCGCTGACCTTAAAAGTCACGCATTATTCCATAATTAAGTAACTCAGCTTTTACTAGATGTACTTTAGAATAAATATTAGATTTTTAGTTAAATTCTTAGTAATGAATGATTATTTATTTAATATTTTCTTGCTCACTAGATACTTTTTTCCATTTAGTTACCGTACGAAATCGCTTGCATTTTTTATGATAATTGTGACTAATATGTGCAAAGTTTTGCGAAATACAACACAAGGCCTTTTTGTTGTTTTCGTACCAATAAATGCTAACATTAAGTATTCACATCGCGAACATTTGCAATGAAAATAAGTAAACAATGTTTAAATTTTCTAAGGTCTGCACATTTTTTGGATGGCAACCCCAAACACATTTCTATCGCTGTAACTTTCGATGAAGTCATCGAAATTAAATTAGCTTGGGGTCTATCATTACATAGTAAGAGAAGTAGCTAGTGGTAGTGATCTAAAGTAGCTAGTGCTAGAATATACACTCAAAATCTGGACAAATCCTCTACTGTTCTTCGAACATAAGTGTTTCTAGCGGTTATGATCCGCTATGGTTTTTTTTGTAGCTTAGTTAGGATAAGTGTTGTTAAGATTAAGAAGTAAAGTGCTTTTAAAAAGTGCTAAGTGCTTTTTGCTTTAATTCTTTAGTTCAAATATCATAAGTTCGGTCTTAAAAAAAATCACAATTTTGGCAAAACCCAAATAACTAGGATGCTAGTAACGCGTGGTCAGGTCATTAAGGGCTGTAAATGTCTAGATTAAAAATCTTAGCTTTAAGAATTTGGAATGCTATATGATGATGGAGAAAATAAATTAATTTTAAAACTCATACCTAAAATTAACTGAAGGATCACGCGGCGCTTCGTTCTTAGCGCAGCGTTCGTTCTGATTGTAAATGTCATTTTCTTAGAAACACACATACTCCAACTCGCAAAAAAATCTGGAGTTCTCGATGACTATTTGAACTGAACTATTATGTTTCAGGTTTTTTTGTGGATCAAACTATGGACCAAAAGATCTGTGAAGACCACCAAAAAGTTGTGTCAGCCAAAAAAAAACCGAATCTTACTAATTTTTACTAATTTTTTGTGTAGTCAGGTCAGGTTGCTGTGCGTGGTAATTTATATGGCGGAGTCTTTGTTCGCGGTCGTTAATTTGTTCGGTTTTTTAGTGACCTAGCTAGGTTTTCAAAAAATTATCGGTTCTGAACCTTCGGTATGGTTGATTCGTTCGCGCTCAGCTGTAACAAATACCGAAAAAATTAGGATCCAAACTAAGCGTTTATATATGCTCAGTTTTAAAGGATTTTGTTAGTTACACCAATCCTGCCAAAGTTAAATCCAAATTTCCGCTTGAAAAATGTGTTTCCGATTACCAGTGCCAATAAAGCAGAGAAATACAAAAAGACAAATAATTGCAAAAATTCAAATAATCGCTCCGCTGACCTGGCAGTCTGTATTTCATAGAGACTTAATTGATTGGTAGGCTGAAGCTGATAGATACTATTTCATAAAGCAAAAGAGTGAAGACTATCATTTGTTTCAAAAAACAATCCTAGTGGATTTTCCACATTTTTTAATTTTCTTTAACATATTTTTTGATAATTTAAGGTATTCATAAAGGATTGTTCCGAATTTCGGGGTAATATTTTCATTCGATTTTTCAAAATGAAAAATTGGAAAAATAAGCAAAAAAAATCTGGCACTTAAAAGAATAATGGAATAATTGATAACGGCTTCTGCTATATGTATCTCCCTACAGCCATAGCTAAGCATTTACTTCAAAAGGTATTCCCCTGAGCTTTGGCATAATCATAGAGAAAAAAGTAATCTGAACATTATTAGAAGTGTTTACTCCGAACTCTTTTTTTCTGAAATTACTGACTGTTTTTTTTTTTAATTTTTTCGGACCTCACGAAACTTTTTAAAAATTTACGCCCTTCAGATTACTTAACAAAAGCACGGGGTGATTCATGTGTGCGATTTCATAAATCACAAAAAAATTGTCAGAGCTGTGTTTAACTATGATATTACGAGGTTCTAGGGCATGCAGTAATAAAGCGCCCAGTGAGGGCAGGTCTCTAAGAGCAAACTATTTTCTTCGTTAGCTTTATGACCAGTAGTAAAATTTATTTAGTTTGGATTAAGAATACCGAGCTTTGAGTTCGTCTAGCCCTGACTCTATATTGTGCGGGTAAAGTAAGTCGTGGAACTAAATACTCCACATTCGTATTCACATTGATTGTAAATGTGTGGATGAAGGTCTCCACCAGCCTCAACCCCAAACATTCAGAAACGTCAATGATTAACTCATATTCTCTTTTTTGTTATCATGCGAATGCACAAAGCGATTCACTAAATAATGATTTTCATTATTATTACTACAATTTAACCAACGCTGAACAAAGTTTTGTTTTACTTGCAGTTTCAATAAGCTATAGTTCATAATGAAGTAGTAAAATAACCGAAAAGGCAAAAAGAAGAATCATAGATTCATTTGATGGAAGAGATAGAAAATATGACCAAACAGAAAAATAAATATAAAAAAGTGTGCAATGGAAGCGAATGGAATTGCGATTTATGCAAACTTCGGGATGAAAATCCTTTGAGAATATATTGTGTGATCGTTTGTCAATATTTCAAAATCAATGTTGGAAGCTTACGAAAAAAACAGTTTACTTCTTTAATGACAAACATAAATTGAATTAGGTGATTGCTGTTATGAAAAAGGAAGATTTAATGAGCTGACGCTTAAAATTATAACTAACAAAATTATATTCGTGAGACACAAAGCAATAAGCAACCAACCCAGCTGAGTTTTATATAGCAAGACCAGTATCAGACATTCACGTGGGCGAGATTACTTTCGAGCTGGATGAGACATTCTCCTTTAGCGAAGACTACAATTTAATGAACTATACAGCTTCTTGCCCCACAGATGCGTATTGTGCTTCTATGTCGATAATTTTCTGTTGGCACAATAGGTCACCAGATTTCAACACCAATTAAAACATAGAAGACAGAGAGAAGGAAAGAATAAATTATTCTTCGAGGTATATACTACTGAAAAAATTCACAAAGGTATATGCTAAAAAAAAGGTATATGCTACAGAAAAAATTCACAAAGTGTTGTGACAAAGAATTTTGTAGGAGCCATCCAATATTATATTTCATTTTAAAATAAAATAAAATGACTTTATCAAGGTTTTGGCATCAAATATCACATTTGAAATTTCGCATGAACATCAATTCACCTGAGGTAACATTTACAAAAATAAGGCTAAAACGTTACCTTCCAAAATTGTGATAGTCAAATTCATTGACCCAGGACTATGCATTAGATATCCACTTCGCTAAATAAATTCTTTAAAAGTAAGCATTTCTGTCAAACATACCCCTATTTTCTCGTACGATGACTTATTCAAATCTCATGTGACACTAAATTTTGCAGCACGTACATATTTACACGATCTCTAAAATGTTCCCAAGCATATGAATTCATGCAAAAATATGTAGTTGTCAGGCGCCCGTTGATATTTTTACGCTGCAAAACTTACGCCTGACGAGCTGCGATACATTTTCGGCTTTTATCTTCGAAAGAAACATTTCAGGGATTCCTAAGAGATTCCAAAAGTTGTATGAAATAAATATGCGCACATGAAAATATTTTAAAAATTCTGATTTGCTAATATGCAAACAGAAGACGTCACAAGAACAGAGCACTAGGTATGTGATAAAATGAAGGTTTAAATTTTAAATTACCTGTGCAGTGCTTGGGGCTAAAATCTAGAGGAAAACAAGAGTAGACCAAGGATTGGCAAAGCTTAGCACGACGTTGATGATAATTACCTTAAAAGCTTCATTAAGTCTTATGTAAATTGTGATTACACATGCATGAACGTTTCATATTCATGGTTAGTATAAGGGTTTAATCCCGTGATGCAAAATGTTTTGATTTTGGTCATCTGAAACTTGAGATTAAGTTGGTTACCCATCTATGAAAATATACAGGATTGTATCTTAAGATTACGGGTTTATAATATACGGCTTTCTTGGAAGAGAAACTTGTATGATGAAATGGATCAAATGTAAATAGTGAACTTGGAAATAAAAAATAGTTAAGAAGATAGTTTCAGGGTAAAAAATATCAATTCAAATTTTGTTCCCTATAGCAATAAAACAGAAAAAATAGATTAGAAAAATACGTGGCTCATGATATTATGGTACGTTCAATTTTCATAGTTTTTTAAAATTTTGAAAGTGTATGGCAGTGTATTTGTAATATTAACTACAAAATATTTATGTATTACTTATGTGCTTCCTATAAACAGTGAAAATATTGGTTAAATTGTCTTCTGGAATATCGTCCATATAAGCCATTTGAATGGTAGCATTAACGCATATATCCTGACAATTTTTGCAGTATTTTAAGATCCCATGTCAGCCTGCTCACAGTTACCAATGTGTTTCAACTCACATCAACTAAACGTAAAGTCCATCCATTGCATCGTATAATTTCATGGTTTCTGCTATGCCTTCGCTGAATACATAAAAATTGCAAAATACATGAGCAGGTTAAACTTTACTCATTTTATAAACTACCCCATACAACATAACACTCTTTGCCATCAAATCGTATTAAAAATTCTGACCTTTCTCGCTCACAACTAGCAACCTTAATGCTCGCTCCTAACAGCTTGTAGTAAGCCACATTATCTTTATTATCTTCACTTAATCAGAAAGCCATTTCAGCTTTTCTTTCCATCATATTCTCAGTATTTTCTGCTTATACAGCACATCTCACTGGACCGAACAACGATGATGGCAACGATAACAACACAATGTAGCAAGGTAGTATGATTTCGTATGATTTTCTTGAGATTTTACTGAATCGCCATGACGAGTAGCAGTGGCATCAGTTTGATTGCGTGCAATAATAAAGGGACATAAATTATAGTAATAAATAATTCATAAGGATCTTATTTTATGCGAAATTTATTGGGCACATATTTTAACGTTGTTTTGGTTGAAAATTTATGAATAAATGGTTTGGTACTCGAAGACTGGGCTACAGAGGATTATGTTTGGTAAATATTTTGTAATATTTTCATGGCTCGAAGACAGCAGCTTATGTGTTATGTTCTTCTGAAAACTCGAAGTATTTATTACTCTGTATTCCTTGAAACGATTTGGCTAAGATTGTAAACATTTGAAAGAGATCATGTTATGCATTTGAAATTCAAATGGGATTTTAAATAAATATTAGGTCACCTGTTTTGTTTCATTTTATTTATATATGTTGTGTGTGGCTGTAGTATTCTCAATTACAATTTATTTACCTGTTTTTAAGTTAATTCATTTGAGAACAAAATACGAAATACTGCCATAATTCTGTAAAAAAAAATACCGTACAAAAATTAGCACAATCATGCATGAATGTATAACTTCTGTTCGTAAAAACATATTCGTCAAATGGGAACTCGGTAAAATTATTATTTTTATGCAATTTTTCAGCAGCTTTGACAATTGGAAATATAAGTTGCCAGGCAGGTATCTAAATAAGCGTGAGTTACAGGAGCTCAAAAATTGCTTGAAAGTCATTGTTACTAATGTTCGAAGAACGTTAGTATTATTACTAATGTTCGAAGAACATTAGTATTAAAATCGCTTTGCCGAAAATTCGTCATATATATATATATATATATATATATATATATATATATATATATATATATATATATATATATATATATATATATATATATATATATATATATATATATATATATATATATATCAGCAAAATGGTTAAGAGAGATAATCTCTGGAGTGGCCAATTCGGTTGAGCTGAAATTTTTGGAGAACATAGATGTATATAACAGGTAGGTCCACAATTTGCTAGAATTCAGATATCTTAAAACTTTTGGCGGCGGCGGGCATTTAAGTGAATTTTCAGGTGCTCCTATATTTCCAAGCAGTGTACATTTTTGTTCAAAAAAAAGTACTAGGAATGAAAACTTATTATGTTTTAAGTTTGCTTATGATAAAGAAGTAAAAATTTTGAGCCTTGTGTAGGCACTGAGTGCCTAAAAGTAGGCAAGGATTTTTTTTCAAAATTCGATTTGTCATAACTTCTAAGAAAAACAATGGATCATCGTAAAATTTTTAGAGTGTATTGATATAAACTAAAATTTTACATACATGCACTTTCAAGACTGTGCGGGCAACTCTGTAGCTACAGCAGGCTCCTGAACAAAAATCCTTCAAATCATCGATCTTCCTGAAAATTTTTTGATTTTTGAAAATAAATTCAAATTATTGATAAATTTTGACTTTTGTCCACCAAGTCAAATAAAACATTTCAAAATTCCGCTTTAAACAAGAACGGCAACCCGTGATGAAATTACCTCTGTTTTCAGCACTCAAAACTTCTGTTCACGAGAACTGACGATCGGATAATGCGATCAATATGAAATTTACAGAACGTGTTGGAATTTGCTAGGAACAGGTCTGATAGAAGTGATTTTGAAAAAAAAGCGACACTGTGGCAGTGGTGCCATTTGGAAAAAATCGCTAAGAAAAAAAAATGGTTTTTGGCCCATAGCTTCCGATTTAGCCACCAGATTTTAACGAAATTCACGCAGTAGGTGAACCTTACTCTAAGATAGATTCCGTACAAATTTGGTTGAAAAATTAGTATAGAGACGCCAGCTACGGCAATTTTTGTCTCCTAAATATTGGAAATTTGCTCAGGAAAATAAAGATTTTTCCCTATAACTTCCGATGCAGTGACGAAATCAAAACAAAATTCATGTGAAAAGCATATCTTGCTGCGATTGTAATTCTGTAGGAATTTTGTAGAAAACCCGTGAAAGGGTTGCCAGCTATGATGAATTTCGTAATTTATTTACATTGCTTTATCGAGCGATGTTGTCATTAAATTTCCAAATGGGAATGATCCTGCAATAACAATCAACAACAAATATTTACGTTTCAAAAATTTAAAAAGTTTGGACGATGGTAACCCTAAAATTTAATTCACTCCTATAACTTACAGCGCAGCCATTCAATCGAAATGAAATTCATAGGCTGGGTTTGACACAACGTGAAGCAGCTATGGTGCTAGCACATGATTGCCAGCACCCGACAATTTCGTAAATATCGCACTAACAGATGCTTCGATTTTCTATTCATAAGCAAACTATTTACAATAAAATAAGCAACCGATATTTAAATGTTCCGAGTTTTGGAAATTTTATTGTTTGTTACTTGAATCTATAACCAAGTTTATTAGCTTATTCATCTGCATCATCCCCCTTCTATGGTAAGCGTAATTTATGACAAACGACTTCGATTATATAAAAGCACTAAAAGATTATATAAAAGCAAAGCATCTAAGTTATACATCTATATGCTTTTAGAATCGTCAAAAATTGGTGCAACTGCACCAAGTTGTTTATATAATGTTATTTTATTTTAATAAAGCTCTTTGCCCTATAGCCTCCAGTGCAGTCATGGTATCATAACGAAATTCATAAAGCAAATTTAAATTATTCTAGACAATATTCAGTAGAAATCTAGTTTGAAAAACAATGATAGTGTTGCCAGCTATGATTGTTTTGTATTTTTTGACATAGCTTTAGTAAGCGATTTTATCATAAAGTTTTCAAATCGTAGTGGAGTTGTAGTGAAAATACACACCAAATACTAAGATCTAGAAAGTTTGAAAGCTCTTGCGAATGGTAACCCTAAATTTCTTTTTATCCCTATAACTTCCAATGCAGTAATCGTATCAATACAAAATTCGCAGAGCAGGTTGACTTCAACGTGAGGCAGATATGACTTATTTTTGGCTTCAGTGCTAGCAAAGGACTGCTAGCACGAGGTATTTTTGTTATTTTCGTACCAATAAATGCTCGCATTAAGTATTCACATCGCAAATATACAATATATAACAATATATATGACATTACGTACAATATATAATATATAAGACAATAACAATAATATTACAACAATATATAACAATACACTCAAAATCTGCACAAATCCTCTACTGTTCTTCGAACATTAGTATTTCTAGCGATTCTGATGCGCTAGGGGTTTTGTTTTTTTTACAAACATACAAGGAATTTTTATAATTTTTGTATTCGTACTTTTAAACAAAAAAGGAAAGTTTGGTAAATTTGCTCCTCTGCAACCCAAATTTTAAGTTGGTAGAGATTTGTTTCATAAGTAATATGTCCAGGAGTCAGGTACCTAGCTCAGTCTGTTCAAACACCTGCATGGGATCATATTTAAGCATTCATGGCTAGATGCGACCCAATTGAACAATCGCAAATCCGCCATTCCGCTACTAATCATTAGGGATTTACTGACTCAGCCATACTAGCCCCAATCAGAAAGATAATCACTGATAATATGGTATGCATTGCAGTCAATATTGGTTTTTACACTTGCACACCGAATTTGGTGATTTAATATAAAAATTATGCATGCAGTAGTGATAGAAACATACCTTTCTAACTATTAAAAAATGAGACAAATGAAAATAAAGTAACGACAAGTAATAAGTAGATTGAAACTGTCCACTTAAAATACAATAGAAGAAAATCAACATGAATCTTAAAGAACCTTTTAAAACTAGCATATGGGGCATTTCACGAGAAACGGACAACGGAAAAATTCGAGGTTCTGGGTTTCGTTCATATTGCGCATTTTTTTGTTGTTGGTTAATTTGGACCAGGCTAATTTTGTTGATTTTTATAACGAAACAAAGCTTAAAGCTTTCTTATTTTATCATAAAAGTTTTAGGATGGGGTGGCTAGTAGTTCAAGAGGTAGGTGAATTTCAATACACATAAGTCATATGAAGCGTGGTACCGAGAGCTTGATTAGGACAGCTAGTGAGTGCGAAAACAAAACATTTTTTTGTAAAACTATTATATATCACTTACACAAAGAAGATAAAGTATTAAAAAATGCTAATGCTAATTTACTTAATGGAAAAAAAATACTTTTTTTATGGGAAATGAATTTATTTCAAAATTTTTAAAATTTTATCCTCGTTTCTTAAACTGGTTCTTTTATTTATTACTGGAGGTGTTTCTACGATCATTTTTTTTTAGCACACGTTCATATAAGATTAATATCTCCACTTTTCTGCCAATATTCTTGGAATTTTTCTTAGGTCTTTAACCTTCCGAGGAAATTTCAATTCGAAATGATTGAAACATCGGCAGCCACACGGAGACATAATACACACAATTAAGACTCTTTAATTTAATAACGAAACTAAACGTCCCTGCAAGCGCTGAGCAATAACTAAAAAAATAACGGAAAATTCAAAGTGGCTTGGCACCATATATATTATATGGGCATCATATACATTAAATAGGTTTTTATGAAAAAATAGAACCTAATTCAACTAAGAGACGGCGCTACTAATCCTATTTCAATATCAATTTTTGTTTTTGAGCCTATTAGCTGTCGCAAGCAAGGTCTCGGTACCATGCCTCATGCGACTTGTATGTATTGGAATTCACCTACCTCTTAAACTACTGGCCATCCCATTCTAAAACTTTTATGTTAAAATAAGAATACTTTAAGTTTTGTTTTGTCATAAAAATAAAAAAAAATTAGCTTCTTTCAAATTATTCAAAAAACGAGTTGAAATTATTACTTTCGGTTTCACAGAAATTTTTTCTTCCGGTTCTCAAATCTAATTTGAAAATTAAAAAGAACAGTTAGTTTTCTACACTTGTTAGTATTTTTGATGTTTTAAAATTTTTTTTTTGAATCCTTCCGCTTCCAAAAAACCCTTTCATCAATTTCATCCATTTTTCCGAAGCCCATAACTCGGCAACGAGACATCATAGAAACCAAAAATGGTGTATCGACGTTCTTGTCCTCTAAAAGTACCATTATGAGCATTATGAACGAAATCCAGAGCCTCGACTTTTTTTCGTTGTCCGCTTGTCCATATATAAATAAATAAATAAATAAATTAGCCTCAAATCAACTAAAGCATTAGTGCATCTCAAAGCTTAAAGCTAATATGACATTATTTAGTACAAAGATAAATAGACCGTATGCCACGAGGTTCAGTTAAATCGAAAAATTTACCATTATTACTTTCCACGATAAGTGTTAACCATCCACGTAAAATCGCAAAAACTGTAGAAAATAAAATTTTGTTCAATTTAGGTATAGAAACTCAAATAGTTATGCATTTATTTTAAGTGTATTGCACAATTATTACGCACATATTCATCAAACTCTTAATTATTAACTTGTGATTTGATAGCAAACACCTATTATTTTGTCTATTATTATCTGAAGGCTTGTTACTAACTTCGTATTAGTTTCATAGCGTTAAACTTACTAGAGCAGTATCTGTATTTTTTTTGCTTTCCTCCACAATTTGTGCATCCGAAGCAGCTTGCTCAGTTGATTTTAAAGCTGAGGTACACAAGCGAAATTTAATACGAGAAGTTTAATTGTTTGAGGCTTGAGGACCAAGTTCTATAAAGTAAGTCTTTCTTCTACTTTATCATGTCATAATCCTTACGAAAGCCTGGTTGAACAAGGATATTTTTGATGCTGAGATCCTACCACAGCGCATTGTTTTCCGCAATGATCGTGATCGCTTAGTCTCTGGTAAGTCTGATAGTGGAGGGGTTCTCGTTATCATTCACAAATCTCTCGCTTGTCCCGTTTGCTGCAATTTGACTACTACCTCCTCAGTGGAATTTATTTTAGTGCGTGTTTCTCTAGCTCCTACTTCATTATTATTGGTTGCTTCAATCTATATCCCCTGTAATAGCCCTTCTTCACTCTACGAACTTTTCTTTTCTGAGCTCTCATCCTATCTTCTTTGTCGTTTTCCTTCTGACCACTTAATGTTATGTGGTGATTTCAATATGCCTTCCATCGAGTGAAATACTTCCTTTTCAACCATTACTTCTAGTAATAATCTTTACTTAATCCTGTTTTCCTTCATTTCTTTATGCGCCCTTTCTTATTAAACTCAGTAACTAATACCAATAGCAAAATACTAGATCTTATTTTTTCTAATCTTCCAATATCTTGCGTGTACTTAGATTCCGCAGTTTTACCGTATGTCCCTCCCGATCCCCATCACCCTCCTTTACTTTTAGAACTTTCTCTAAATTATCCTCCTAGATCTAAAGTCTCTTGCTAGTCCCGCTTCAATTTCTTTAAAGCCAACTACGCCGGAATGGCGAACGAAATCAAACATGTTAATTGGTATACATTTCTTCGCTGCTCAGACGTTGACAAGGCAATTTATATACTATACGCCTTGCTCTCAAACCTCATTCCTCGCTTTACTCCCACATGTCGTTCCAGAAGGCCTAATGATGCTCCCTGGTTTACCTCTGAAGTTGCTGCCGTTTTTAGGGCAAAGGATGTTGCACGCAACAAATACAGACGTTCTGCCTTGCTTGTTGATCTTCTTGAGTTCAAAAAACTACGCTCTTATGCTAAAAGGGTCGCTAAAGAAGACATGTGTACCTACACTCAAAAAAAAATATATTGCTGACAGATATAAAACGACGGAAATATAATATATCTCACATGAGTATATGGGTGTATTTTGAAAGCCATGATATATTCACGGCAGATATAATATCAATATTTATCGTATGTACGCAGAAAAAAGCGAATACTTAGCCATGGCAGTAGGGATACACATATGGGAGAAGCCGATAACAACTATTCCATTATTCTTCTAAGTGCCACATTTATTTCTTATTTTCTAAAGCGCCAATGTTATGCTTAGTCGCTACTAAAGCTTTATTGTGGCACTTAATTAATGGAGCGCTGGTATTATGCCCAGTCGCCGACTGTTAAGACAACACAAGACGAACAAATACAACCATGGGCACGGCGGCATTTGAACCCGCGGGCAGTAGATCGCTGCTTTGGACTGACGCGTTAGCGAGCTAAGCTACCGACCCCTCTGCAAGCTCAATCTCAAACTATAAACAAAAGATGCCCCATTATTAGAAACGAAAATAGACCATATATCTATGAAATGCATATTACATTGTTCAGTGGTCATTTTATACCTGTCGCGTGTATAACATACCAACTGTATGGATTTCATATCTATCGCTACCAGAAAACAGAGAAACCCATATAGAACTTATACCTGAAGCGTGTATAATTATGATTGCTGTGTGCATATTTTGTGTACCCAAGGAATATTTTTTCCCTGAAAGCCGAATTTTACTTAAAATGAGCATAACTCTGGATTTCCATTTACTCATAATACCTTTTAAGTCATTAGTTATACCTGTTGCTTGTATATGTTATGTATCACACATAAATAGAACAAAAATATATTTGTTAGGGCAATTTCGTGCCCACTACGGTTAATTATGGCTATTACGGATATTATTATTTTTGCTGCACATATAGCAGAGCGAATTTTTTTTTGTGTGTACGTTGCTAGAGTTGAGGTTTCTATCTGTTCCAACAATTCTAAACCCTTCTGGTCATTCATTCACTCCCTGAAAAAACCCCCCTTATCTCTCAAAACATGTTTCTTCACGAGAATTCTGCTGCCACAACTGAAGAGACCTGTGAGCTCTTTGCTCGTTTTTTATCGTTGTTTTCGACCCCACAAAACTCTCTTTCTCCTCCACATGTTTCTTTTTCAACTCCTTCGTCGTATCGTGATAGCCTGAAAGCGCTCTCTTCTTTCCGTACAAACCCTTTAGAAGTTGAGTACTTAATGAGTTGTCTCGATTCTAGCTCTAGTTGTGTGGTTAGAAAGGCCTAATATACTAGCTTTGTGTACCCTTGTCGATTATACATAACCTCAGCATCGCATCTGGCGTTTTTCCTTTCTTATGGAAATCTGCCAATAGTTTCCCTATACTTAAAACCGGTGACCCTGCTTGCATCTCGATTTACCGCCCTATATCGCTTTTGCCTTGCTTCAGTAAGCTACTTGAAAGAGTTGTCTGCAACAGAGTTTCTCCTCTATTTGTGTGCCTTTCCTCGCCACCGAGCAACATGGATTTGTCAAAGGCAAATCTAATATTACTAACTTGCTATCGTTCACCAACACTGTTGCTTCTGTCATTGATCAGCAAAGACTGTTGGATGTTCTTTACACAGATTTCTCCAAGGCGTTTGACTCTGTCAACCATGAGCTTCTTCTGTCGAAATTTCCCTGGTTTTCTTCCTACATTCATGAACGTACTTGTGTTGTTACTATGAACTCCTACTTGTCCACTCCCTTCTATCTCTCCTCAGGTGTTTCACAAGGTTCGATCCTTGGCCCCTTATTATTCTTAATTTTGATTAATGATCTCCCGGGTCTGCTAAACTCTTTTCCTCTTCTATATGCAGACGATCTAAAAATATTTAAAGGAATCGATACAATCGAAGACTGCTTACAGCTTCAGAACCTGAACCTGCTCACTCTTGTCAACTGGTGTAATGCAAACCATCTTACTTTGAATGTTTTAAAATGTCGCCAAATGTCATTCACGCGTAAAACTTACCGACTAGTATTTTCATACTACGTTTCTGGGGCCTCTCTCGACTTCGTTTTTAATTTTAAGAACCTCAGAGTAATTTTTGACTCTAAACTTTTATTTGATTAACATATCTTGCACATAACTGCCAATGCGTCCAGACTTTCGGATTTTATACTGATATCTTCTAAATATTTTACAGATGTCTCCACTTCTGTACACTTGTTTGTCTTGTTTGTCCGCAGTATCCTCGGATATTGTTGTCAAATTTGGTGCCCACATTTGTAATATTTGATTGATGCGGTTGAATCTGTACAACGCAGGCTCACCCGCTCTCTTCTTTACAAATTCAATTTTGCTTACTGTGGGTATAGTGCGGGACTAGCCATGCTGCAAACACTATCCCTGAAATCTCGCAGACTCTTTCTCGATGAATGCCTTCTGTTCAAACTGCACCTTCAACTTGTCCCATCTGACCCCTGCAACCAGGTTTCTGTTCATGTCACGAATCGGTCAAATAGATCCACGTTAACATTTAATGTTCCTTTTACGGGGACTGATACGTACTACTTTTCACCGCTGTTACGTATACCTAGGCAGCATAATGCACTCAGACTAGTTTCGCTGCCACCGACTTTAACACGTTTCAAAACCATTTTGAAAGATAAAGTCGTTACATGTTCTATTTAATACGTTTTTATCTTTTTTCATTGCTCATATGATATATGCATTTTTATTTTTATTTATTCATTGGCTTTTGATATTCTGTTTGTTCTATATATATGCTTACATTTTTTTTTTCATTGCCTATTTCATAATTGGATTTGTTCTGTTGTTTTAGTCATTAATAAATAAATAAATAAATCATTCAAACCAAAATTGATTTTGTTCCGTTGACAAAGCAAATAATTTTTTTAGATCCGAACTGAAAATGTACGCCAGTTTAATGAAAATATTAATGAAATAAATTTACTTTTCTCATAGTTTTTATCTTCGAACATTTCATTTGCATACATGAATAAACTAATTGAAAATTCATTCAATTCATATCATTCACACTCAGTTGTGCAAAAAAGACAATCCAAGAGGCTCAAATGATACAAAGCCAAACATACTTGACGGAAACCCGCAAAAATGAATGTAACACGTTAGAGATAAAGTTTTATTTGGCAACGAAATTTCATCCTAAAAATGTCCATCATTTGCACCCATGTTATACTCCTTTAAGCGTCACAAACAAGCTCAAGTTCAAGTTGATGTGCCCATCAATCAAATGTGTTTTCCATTCAAATTCATCAGGGCCTGAAACGAAACCACACTCTCGCCCGAATCTTTTGTATTCAACACGATTCCGGGCTAGCCTGCCGGGATTAGGACTTATTTCCATCATAACAACTTTTCAGACAGATACTCCAGCATGACGTCTACCACCATAAAAAAAAAACAAATGTTCGACAATAAATCGCCTATGGTGAATTTTTGTGGTCTGGGACAATAGAAATTTTCTTAACCTCAATTTCAAAGTATTCGCCAGCTGTACGAACGGAACATAACTATTCGACAAACGATTTGCCTACGCAACGAATCAAAGGAGTCGGAACAGCAGTAGAAAAATGCCCACAGGTTATGACTATGCAGCTCGTAAGATTTCATTTTAAGGACAAGATGCAAGGCCAGTAACTAACTAAGAATGCAAATCAGCACAAGTACGAAACCGTGAAGAATTCATGCCGCAGGTAAGGCACAAGAGCACCAAAGCACTTTGCATCCAGGTTTAGGTACCTACAAGTTTCTATTGCTTTCGGGACTAAATACGGAACGCAGCCACCAGAACTAATTGGAGAACTGCATTGCGGGTCACAAGTGATAACTAGAAAGCGACCGCTTGAGTATTACACAAAATGTCGAGAGTGCTTTGGTGAAAGGCAAGAGGTTATTTGTACAAAAGGACGCTTGTTGTGGGGATAAGACAAACTTTGATGCTAAAGTGACTCCACTTACTTGTATTTCAAGCAAGGACGTTGTTTTGTATGTTGAGATTGGAATTCAGACACCTGAAGAATTTGTCCTAGAGACGCCTGTGCTTTATGCGTGAAGGACGGTGAGTTTGAAATGATTTTCGTGAAGATTTTTCTCCATTGTGTTTTCAGCCAGGTTTGAAGTTAGCATAATATAATTGAGCAAGTCAAATTTCCGCTCATGTAAGTATGAATAACTCTTTTATAATCATCTATCCTTAAAACCTCAATCAACCAAATTAACGTCAAGGTTAGTCTATTGTTTTCTCTCCCCAAGTAAAATATCTCACCCCCACACATTTTTCCGTTTCTATTTGCTTTTGAATCCCATGATGAAATGAAATTTCAACGACAGCTCTAGATCTCTAGGATTCTTAGTCTCTTAAATTATTCAAGCTTTTTTCATAGTGACAGATAGTAGCAGGGATGCTGGCCAGATAAGTGAAGAAAGAAAGCAATAAGCTACGATTGGAACTTATGGCTGGCATTCGAATCCATTCCAACAATGGGTTTTTTTCTTTATCAAAAACAATGCATTTCAGAAAGCTAATGAAGGAAAACTCTGGGCGCAAGATTACTATCCAGAATGGCCAGCTATGCGGGGTCGCGTAGCACAAAAGTCAGTTTACCTCTGATAGTTCGTTGGGCTAGGTCAAATGTGTTGTATACGTGCGTGTGTGCAAAGTTCACAAGCTCCAGGTAAACTCATGTGAGTTTATTCTAATGGGTGTTTATAGCTGATATGTGTAGGTGGTTGACTCGAACATGCACACATGATACACAACAATTCATTTCAAAAGGCGGCTGACTGTTCCTGGCAGGAGAAATTATTTCTTGTAGGTAATGTGCTTTTAGGTAATTTCGTGAACGTTTCTTCTTCTAGGAAAATAAACATTTGACTCCAGTAAAGCAAACGTTAATGGGATTTTTTGGATGGTTTTCTAGGTAAATGAGAAATTATTTTTATGAATGTAGGCTGTCAAGTAAAATAAGCTTGTGTTGTCAGTGTAAATTTAGGGTAGAAATTTACCTGTTATCACGGACAAGAGGACGAGTCTTTGTTCTCTCTGAGAAAAGAACTTGAAATCGAATGAGTACATTGAAATAATGATAAGTTTAAATATATACAAAGACTACGTTTTGCTGAATGGGTGAGGTTAGTTACTTCAATTTCGTGACGGGAAATGCTCGTATTACTTTAAGAACCACTGAAGCACCTAGAGGTAAGTGAGGTACGAGAATTTTTGGGAACATTGAACTTCTCCTCGGAAAAATATGAAAGGAAAATTGACTGTTCGAAACTTGTATTATTGTAATTTTTGATAACAGTGACGTTTTCAATACCTTTTTTGCCTCCTTTTTTCCACTCTCTATCAGTATGCACGGTCCTTGTGCATCATCGTATCATCAAACACATGGTCCTTGTACTTCCCACACAATTGAAAATTCGTAAAAGGGAAAGTACAATCGTTATCAATTCTCATTACACTTCATACATTAAGTTTCTCCTTATTGACAGTTGTCTAGAGAGAGGTCTACAAAACACTCTAGTATCTTCAATAGTGGTTTCCAAGAACTCGTACTTTATCAAGAATGCAATCATTAGTGCAACTTTATGTCTTAAGTGGTGAATCCATGACATTTTCTCATTTAGGATCAATCTAAGGTATCAGATTCCGTGGATTTGAATTTCTCGTTCTGTTTTTGCTCCTGTTAAAACGGAAATGAATAAATAAACAAATTTGATGGCAGATCTTAGTCAGGTCTATGATGGAGAAGATAGTTTTGTCATGTAGTTCATGACAGAAGCCTTGAATAATGGGTATCGGATATCTATCCGGGACGGCTATGGCGTTAAGGCGTCTCCACTCCCCATTAGCTTTGCAAACCATGTGAAGTGGATGGGACCAGCTGCTTTCTGAAGGGTGGCATATACCCTACTTTAGCAGAAAATCAAATTCTTCCTTAGCAACCGCGAGCTTATCAGGTACTGGTCGACGTGGTCTCGACACAATTGGAGAGCCCGTAATCAAGATGTGGTGTGTAACCTTGTGTTCTCAGGGTTGTGAGAGCCCTCAATTAAAACAATAAGTTTTGGAAGTTTGTACGAAATGTACGTGCCTTTAGCAGAAAAGGAAGTTAAAGGATCCACAAGGACAGCGTTTGCCAAGTTGACGACTAGTCCGTAGAGGCAGATTCCATGCGATCATTAAAATGGGTCGAGAGATATCGGCAATGATGAAACCCCATGAGAACTCACGACGAATTCCTAGTACTAGCTTGATCACCTTTTGGTCGACTACTTTGTTGTGGCAAGTTAAATACCAGACAATGCAAAAAGATCTGCGCCAGTGTCAGCAAGGTAGTGTCGTTTAGACAGGTTGGGCTGGGAGATAAGCTGTGTTGTTCTACCGTCTGAAGATAACGGTTACTGAGTTTTTTTGGTTCGGTTGAACCAGCCCTGTAAGCAGATGGAGGGACGCATTTATGCGCGTTGTTCACAAATTGTCTATGAAAGTTGCATATTTCGTATTTTTTGGTGTATTTACGGCTAAGCGATTGCGAGCGAGACCTTCCGTGAGTCCTGGAGCATGATGAAGTTTGCAACTGCTCGCAAAACAGCTTAGTGAGGATGGGGATCTGATTCGTTAGCTCCGCCACCTCTAACTGCTGATGGGAAACGGCGACAGTATTTACATGAGGTTGTATAAAAACCTCAGCTATTTAGTCAGTCGTTTCCGCTAACTTGGCCAAGCTGGTTTCCCGGGAGCAGGCCAAAATAGTTTGAGTTTGCTCAGAAAGCCGTTGCAGCTAGAGGGTCCCTACCTGTCGAGCCCTCCAATTGCTTCATATCTCGAAGCAACTGGCAGGACTGTCGTTCTCCTAGCTTCAGATGCCCCAAAAGGGGCCTTAGTTTAGTAGAATCGCTGGCTGATAGCCGCGATATCAGCGCCTTCTTGAGGCTCTCGTTTAGTGTCTCTGAATCTGTGCTCGCAATCACATCTCTGATCAACCTCAGCTTTTTCGAGCCGAACGAAGAGACCATATAGTGGAACTTCGCTAGTAAAGCTTTAACTATAGGTGCCGCAAAATGGCTCTCTAGCAGGTAAAACCACAAAACGGGGGGGTTTTACCGATGCCCCACTAAGTTGTAGGCAGAGCGGTGCGTCTGAAATCTCAATGGCTGCCTCTTTGTCTAACGACATCTTATTTGTATTTGTGTATTATATATACTATGATAATAAATAACATTTTGATGTTCCTAAATTAAATATTAATTTTTGTTCAGGATATCGTTTAGCTTGCCTGGAGGACCACATCATCTGCGACTGATGGATGTGTTGCCGGGGGTATGAACGGTATGGTCGATTTCAAATCGTAGCTGCAATGCAATACTATGCTAGACTGGCGATGCATGGGTAATATTTTAACTAATATTTTTAAATATTTAACTTAAATTATTGATATGCAGGATATTGGAATCTTCTTTTGCAATCTTATTATTATTATATATAAAAAATTAGATAGATTTGAACTTAGCTGCTTGAAGCTCATTTAAAGTACACAGCGTACAAGGTGTTTGGATGATTTTCTCGGACCTAAGGCTGGTTTGAGCTCTCCAATAGAAGGTCATTTGAATAAACGGTACCCTTAAACTATCATTTGAAAGAAAAATTTAAAATTATCGGGACTGTAATATATTTTATATGCCGAGAAAATTCAGTTTTCCATCACAAGCAACATAACACAGATGGTTGCCATCGTGAAACCCATTAAACAGTAGCTACATACAAATCGTCCCAGTCAAATTTCTGCTGCACCACAGCAAATCTGTAGTAGACATGTGATTGCACTGTAATCGGATTATGTCTGTAGCGGAATTAAAAATAAATAAATGAATGAGTATATTTTTGGTGCTAAAGATGCTTTAGATGCTAAACATATTTCAACTATTTGACATATTTCAATATTTCCAGTGTAATATATCTACAAGTTTGATAGACCCTGAGAAAAGAAGCAAATTATCTTGGAAATATCGAACCTATCTGGAAATCCAAATATTCCTGGCTTTCAAAGGAAAAATTGGTTTTTAAATAAAATTAATTGGTTTCGAAAGCTTGAACACTGAACTTATTTCCCCTTTCTCAGGCAGATAATATAAGATTATCAACAAAACCCACTGTCAGTTACAAACGGGCTCTGTAGAAAAACTTATCAAATTTTAGCCGTATTTCAATATATTCATACAAAAGAACCCATGCTTTAAAAATATATTGACAATTAATAGAGAAAATGCAAGAGATAAACTAATAAATTTTTATCAAAACTCCCTAATAAATATCTGCTAAAACTTAATGCGACCTTGCGATAAACTTCTGTCTACTGTTTAGTAATACATATCTATTCAGTTTTTCTTGATTAAAGATAAATGTGATTTTTAGTTTGTTTAGTAGGTCAACTTCAATAACTATTCACTTCATTATATTGAAAGAGTTCTTCAACATGCAGTAATATCTTCTTCTGTAAATTTAAGAAGTGTAATCAATGATAAATTTTTACAAGATAAACTTTCTTGTATAACGTGAACCTCCATAAATTATATCAATAAAATCTATATAAATGAATGCCCAATGTAGCATTATCTTCTAATGGCTAGTGTATTTTACATTGAACTAATTCCATCCTTCTCGATTCATGCAAAAATAAATATCTTAGCGTCTAAAGGCTGGTACTGACTTAATCATGAAGCTAAATTTTGACAAGCCTTCATTACCTGGTCATTCTTTGGAGTGAAATTTTTGACAATGGAAAAAAGCGAGGACTAAAAGATCAAAGACGAAGACGGAGAAAAATGTCTAGAATTTCAATTTGCGATTGATTTTATCATTGAAAAGACATTTGCTCAATTTAATTTTCGAATTCAAACACCAAATATCACTTTTTAGCTCCAAAGAATGAGCTGCACATATCAAATTAGTTTAAAATGGTGGGAAACATGTATCAATGCCATCTGCATTTCGATTACGAAAGTAAAATTTCACGAGAAGAAGCCACTTTTCATGCAAAGAAGTGAATACTACTCTTGCTTGATCTCAAGCTAAATTTTCGCCGAAACAAATTTCACGTGAAATTTTGTGAAATCGAACACAATACCAGCCTTAAAATGTGAGTAGGTAGCCATTGAACTTACGTTGCGTCATCTAATCTCGAAGAGTTTCTACAACTACAAAATAACATCATCTCAAAATATTCTCAATTAAGATGGCCTTTTACGATATTCAACATGAGCCCAAAGAACGTATCACTTCAAACGTCTCGTTTTCAACAAAACCACAAACAGAACGAGCTAGCTCTATGACTCCGAATCGGAGTATATGCATATCGTTACAGTGTTTGAGACACGAAGGAATAAATGTGCGGTGTGGTTTGAAATTTTCAAAGTTTTTGCTGGAAATATAGGAAAAACAGTTTACGAAATTGAATCCATCAATTTTATTTTTTCACACATAAGGGGATAAACATATGGTCTTACACAGCTGTGACTTTGGTAAAAGTTTTTTGATAGTTTCTTGAATATCAAATAGTATCTTGTTAGTCGCTACATTAAGTATTTAAATTTACATCAAACAGTTATTTTAGAAGATGTTTGCATAGCAGTTTCACTTCATGGAGCGGACAATAAGCCCGTTTATGTGTACCTCTATCGAGTGCTAGATTAGGCAAGTATCATTGAGAGCAACAACCATCCTGCCCCCGTTGTTATTGTTGTTGTTTTTAATTCTGCCTGCCGTAAACAGCTCTTTATAGAGGCGCAACAAAACGCAGCTGAGAATTATTCCAAAATAGAAACAATGCCAGAAGTGTATACAATAAATTAGATTTGTATACGTTGTGCATCTGTTTAGATAATCATCGTTTATTTTTCTGAAATAATTTAACCAAATATTTATACTTATTAAAAAGCCATCTACAATAACCCGTTCACAGAGAAAAATTTCTTGAAAATTGTTCAAGTGAATACAATTTCGTATCTTCTTCTAAGCTCAGGGATAAAACTTCATGTACCATAAACTCAATAGCTTCTAAATAGACTTGAGTGACTAAACTTCCTGCCTAGATTCAGTGAGACGTGGCTTCGAAGAGCATAATCGTATAAGTCAATATTTAGCAGCAAAGTCATCATCATCTACATCATAATTTGTGTCATAAGAGTGAACTTGATATTTTTTCAAAGCCAACAAAATGTCGAGAGCTTGTCAGGTCCATCCATCTTTGACATACACTTAAGCCTGGCGTAGGGAATAATGCGATAAATTATATAATTCCTGGATTTCTTATGTTCTCGTGCCAGTCATGTAATTCCGGCAGACAAAGTGATAAACTCACCACTTTGGCCCTAGATGATTCGAGAACAAATGACAATTCGTTTTCCTTGACATGCTATATCTACCGTCATTATGCAAATATGTGTTGTTTAGATAACATCATGACGACATACGCGCATCTTTGTATCTGCTACTATTTGTATACCAGGCGTAATTGAGATAAATTCCCTCACGTGGCAAGGCCGCAAGATACCCGAACAACTCCTGCATCATACCAGATAAATGGAAAGTATCCATTGCCAGGATCACATTTCCTTCCAGTTGTCCTGTCGTCGTCATCACCGTTCTTGTTAAGATGAATCAATTTCTCTGGCAATGACATTATTCCACACATTAATCATTTTTTATGTGAATCTGATTCACCTTTTCGGGTGGTAGCCTTGAATATGTCTTTGACTTTGAGGTACAGCACTACGTCTCTCGGTGTGATGTCACAACTTGCCAGATGGCGGTAAATATAAATGATAGTTGGCGGACATATCTGCGTCGGTGGACTTATGGGCGGGAAGAAATACGTATGAAAAAATAATAGCCAGCGAAATAGAGAGATTTTCTGAGAATGTGTCTAGATTTACGTAAAGAATATCTTAGATTAGGGTGAAATTATATGGAAAACTGCTCTCTGAAACTCTTGAAGACTGTTTGCCTTAGAGCTAATATACCATAAGTTCTAGAAAACATCTAATTAAAAATACAATTTGGGATCCATAAAACGATTAGGAGTATTTATTTCCGTTCAATTCGAGAATTCTTTATTTTCAGACATCCTGCATTTAAGCAAATACATGACAATTTAACGATTTTGATTGACATCTTTACATCTCTATCCAAATTTTTAGATCAACGTGAGCATGTGCTTGCCTTAAATTTTCTTTTTATAAAGCAAATTTAAGGAACAATTAGCAAAAATCGTGATTAAATTCTTATATGAGCATTAAACTTGACTTATGGCTAAAACCTAAGGTGAAAGGTAAATACATTAAGAAGAAAAAAAAACTCTAGCGCACCTGAACCGGTAGAAACACTAATGTTCGAAGAACAGTAGAAGAATCGTGCAGATTTTGAGTGCGTATTCTACCACACTAGCTGCTTATTATGGCCAAACTAATTCAAACGCCAGGTTTTACTTTGGTCTTATAACTCATATGGTGGAAAGGTTTCAGATATTACCAGTGGCATGAATTTCAAAGTTTATGAGAGCAACACTTGTGAATTATATTTGCTCTCAGTTGCTTATTTCACAAAAATTTTCAAAGCGGCATCTCATAAAACATCAATGAAGAAAATGCTCAGTACCTGCAGCACTGTAACTGAAGTTGGTGTTGGGGGCTGCGATCCGAAAAATTTGCAGAACTTTGGGAATTGAAACATTGGTTATTTATTTTCATTGTAAATGTTTCCGGTATGAATACTAACTATAAGCATTTATTGATACATAAGTAGCACAACCGACTCGTGCTGGTAACCTTTTCCCAGTATCAAAGCCAATAATATATTACATCTGCTTCACGTTGTTATATTACATTCGAAGTTATAGGAGTATAAAGAATTTTAGGGTTACCTGCAGCAAGTTTTTTCAAATAATCGAAAACTTAATATTTCCTGTTTATTGTCACTACAATATCATTACCATTTGAAAATTCTACGATAAAACCGCTTAGTAAAGATATTGCAATTAAACACAAAACCAACAATAGCTGGCAACCCTTTCGTGGCTTTTCAACAAAATTTGGCCTGAATAATGTCTATAGTAGGTTCCATTAATTGTATGAAATTCGTATTGATTTCATGACTGCACTGGAAGTTACAGGGCAAAAGGTTTTATTTTCCTGAGCGAATTTTCAAAACCAAAGACACAAAAATTACGATAGCTGGCAGCACCAATCGAATTTTTCAACCAAATTTTAATCAAACAGAGTTTAGAGTAAAGCGCAGCTACTGTGTCAATTTCATAAAAATCGGGTTACTTATTCACATTTCATAGGGCAAAAAGCAGTTTTTTTTCTTCATAATTTTTCAAGATGGCACCACTGGCACGGAATTGCCCACCATTCAAAATCGCTTCTATCAGACCTGGCCCTGCTTAAATCCAACGCATTCTGTAAATTTCAGTTGTATCTGATTATTGGTTCGTGCGTTCCCGTGAACAGCAGTTTTTGATGTTCAAAATATAGGTTAACTGGGAACGGGTTACCGTTCTTGTCCGACATAAAATTTCCAAAGTTTTACTTTGAACGTATAGATTAAGCATAAGATTTGTATACAGATTGGTTTTGTTGTAGGAAACGGACATTTTTTAGGATATTCGATTTTTTTAATGTTTTCACTTCCAAATTTTCATTTTTTCAATTTTAAGACACCAAAATTATCATAGCTGGCAGCTCCAACCGAATTTTTCAACCGAATTTCTACCAAACGTGGTTTGAAGTAAGGTCCGAACGATTTGATCAGAATTTATAGAGCTAAAAGCAGTTATCTTTTTAGTGATTTTTCAAGATGGCACTACTGGCACAGAATTGCACGCATTTAAAAATCACTTCTATCAGACCTGGTCCTATTTAAGACCAATACATTCTGTAAATTTCAATTAATTCTGCTCATCGGATCGTGAGTTTCCGTGAACAGAAGTTTTTGATGCTGAAATTATAGGTAAATTGGGCAAGGGTTACCAGGCGTGCCCGTTATACCATATTTTTTTTTTGTTGGTTATGTAAACAAAGCACAAGATTTACATATGCATGGCTTTGTTTTGAAGAAACGGCATTTTTTCAAGAGAGACGATGATTTTGAGGTTTTCACTTTCAGTGCCTGCCCTAGCTACAGAGTTGCCAGCACGTTCATTAAAAGCTACAGAAATCTACAACTTAATAATACCAATATATCCTGAAAATTTCGTAATGATTGAATAGCTCTGTCAAAAGTTATCGCCATTTAAAAATTTTCAAGTTTTCCCGTTCTCTTTTTATGCACCCAGCGCATACATAGGGTTAAAAAATTCCAAAACATTATCCGATTCACATGTAAAACACGTTCGAAATTTATTTCGTCAACTTTATTTATGCGAAAATTATTTGTGTACGGAATAATAGGTATATTAAAAATATCACTAAAATGGCCGCCGGCGCCAAAGCGTTAACAATAATTGACATTTAGTGAGACGTGGACCTATTCTGTATATACACCAATGTATCCTGAAAGTTTCAGCTCAATCGGATGGCGCGTTCCCGAGATTATCTCACTGAAATTTTTTGATGATATATATATATACTATATATATATATATATACTATACTATATATATATACTATACTATATATATATATATATATATATATATATATATATATATATATATTATATATATATATATATATATATATATATATATATATATATATATATATATATATATATATATATATATATATATATATATATATATATATATATATATATATATATATATATATATGTATGGAAATATGAATTTTTGGCCGAATCGATTTTAATACTAATGTTCTTCGAATATTAGTAATAAACTGAAAACACATAAGAAAAAAAAAACTCTAGCGCACCTGAACCGCTAGAAATACTAATGTCCGATGAACAATAGAAGAATCATGCAGATTTTGCGTGCATATTCTACCACACGTGCTCCGACCTGTTTCGAGTGAATAACCATTTTGATCTTTAAAATGCATTTAAACTCATAGGATGGAAAGGATTGCTGGGCTACTAATTGCATGAATTTCAAGATTTCGGAAAGCCAAACACTGCAAAATTTTGAAAGCAGCATAAAATAACAAAAACAAAAAAAATGCTTAGTGTTTGCAACACTTTGCCAGCATTGCAACTAAAAGTCTCCCGTAATTGCCTCACGTCAAAATCAAATAACTCTATCAATTTCTATTTTATCCGATGATTTTGTCGAAAGTAACAGGGATAGAAAGATGTTTGGGATCAAAAAACGAAAGATGTTTGGGACCAAAAAATGTCTACAACTTAAAACATTTGAACATAGGTAACTTATTTTCATTGTAAATGTTCGCGATATGAATACTTAATGTAAGCATTTATTGATACGAAAATAGCAAAAAACGCCTCGCGCTGGCAACCCTTTGCTAGCATCAAAGCCAAAAATATATCACACCTGCATCAAAATCAACCTACACTGCGAATTTCGTCTTAATCCGATGACTGCATTGGATGTTATAGGGGTACAAAATTTTTTTTCGAAAACTTAATATATGTTATTTATTGTCACTACAAGATCATTAAAGTTTAAAAATTTTACGATGAAATAGCTTAATAAAGATATTGCAAAGAAATACAAATCAACAATAGCTGGCAACTCTATCCTAGTTTTTTAACCAAATTCCTTCCGAATAATGCCTATAATAAGTTCCATTTATCATATGAAATTCGTTTTGATTTCATGACTGCATTGGGAGTTATAGGGTAGAAAGCTTTACTTTCCTGAGTGAATTTTCAAAACACATGACACCAAAATTACCATAGCTGGCAGCACCAACCGAATTTTTCAACCAAATTTCTACCAAGCACGGCTTGAAGTCAGGTTAAGCTATTGTTTGCATTTTATAGAAATTTGGATACTGAATCAGAATTGATAGGGCAAAAAGCAGTTTTTTCTTTATAATTTTGACCTGGTCCTACCAATACATTCTGTGAATTTCAATTGTATCTGATAATTGGGTCGTGAGTTCTCCTGAACAGAAGTTTTTGATGCTTAAACTATAGGTAAATTGGAGGAGGGCTACCCTTCATGTTCGATACGAAATTTCAAAAGCTTTGCTTTGGTTGCATAAACAAAACATAAGATTTCTATATGAGTTGGTTTTCAATATTTTTCAGCAGAGTCGAAGGTTTGAAAGTTTTCACTTTCAACGCCTGCCGTAGCTGCAGTGTTGCCAGCAAGCTCTACAACTTAGTAATTTCAATATGTCCTTTAAGTTTCGTAATGAACTGATAATCTGGTCAAAAGTTATAGCATTTAATATTTTTTCGAAATTCCCCAATCTCATTTTAGGAACCTAGCGCACACATAGGGTTAAACATTTCAAAAATATTATCATATTCACATTTAAAACACATTCATAATTCTTTGTTTTTTGCAAAAATTATTTGTTGACAGAATAATAGGTATATTCCAATTATCTCTAAAATGGGCACTGGCGCCAAAAGGCTAAACATGAACTTTTTGTGAGACCTTTAACTATTCTGCATATACACCAATGTATCCTGAAAACTTCAGTTCAATTGCGTTCCTGCGATTTTTTCTCTGAAATTTTTTTATTGATATATATATATATATATATATATATATATATATATATATATATATATATATATATATATATATATATATATATATATATATATATATATATATATATATATATATATATATATATATATATATATATATATATATATATATATATATATATATGTATATGTATATAGATATATATAGAAATATGAATTTTTGGCCAAAGTGATTTTTCTAGAAAATTCCAGATTTCAAAAGAGGATAGAATAAGAGGAATTTCAGATATTGATGTTATTAAACAACATTTTATTTATTTCCGATTTTTCGCCAAAAATTTAATTGGCAGAATCTGATCTTTTTTGGTGAGAGTCACTTCAAAGTAGATGAATTTCGCCAAGACTATTTTTAACAAAAAAAGCCAATTTCACATCACGGGAAATATGTTTTTTTCTCTTTATCTGCAATGAAAAATTACCTTTGTTTTTTTTGTGAATAAACTTATGTACTCCTGGAACAGATGCTCAAGGTGACACACAGGATTTTTCATAATGACCTCAAGTTTCAATTCATGAGAATAAAGACAGGTTTTAAAGGAATGGCAGCTGTTCATGTATGAAATAACATGATACTTAAACAAGAGCTCTGTAGGTGTGCCAATTATCTGCAAGTTTGACGACCTGTAGTCACTTATTTTGACTTAAATCGAGCGACCAGAAAGAAACACTAATTTTGACCACATTCTAAGGGGTTTTAAAATATTTAATATTCTGTAGCAAACTTTCATGCCATAACATATCAAGTGCTTTTTTTCAAACGGGGAAGGTTTGTAATATATTTTACCATCTCAAATGGAAAATAGTCCTCCAGATGAATTGCATGAAATTCCTTTATTTGATTTCCAAGCTTTCTGCGAGGAAACGACTGACTGAAAGGATACCAAAGGTTTTGAATCTGTGTTTCTTTGAACCGGAAAACGAGTTGGAAAGTAACAGCAACAGAACGCAGTTTTAATCATCAAGGCAGTATTTTTTTTATCCATAGGTGAATAACTGACGTTCGACTGAACTACGTACATATTTCTATTCCACGTATAATTTTTTAAGTATTTGTTCTCCGTTATTACTGCTTGACATGGTTTTGGCTAATTTGCTGATTTCTTATGGCGGTGATACACCATTTATTTCGTTTTAAAGTAATTTGTGTTCATTGGGTACTGGATGTTCGAGGAACGGTTTTTTTCTGTTGGAACATTACTGCTACGTCACCAGTATAAGCCACTATGTAAGACGACTTTGCACGGGGGTATGTATGAACTGGTATATCCAAAAAATTGTTTTCCAATGCCAGGTTGAAAATAAATCCGTGGATAGCATCGATTAAGACCCAGATATTTTGTTGCATCTCTTGGCCTAATCATTTTGATTGAAATATTAGAAGAACTGTACGAATTTTTCGCTCTCTAGACCTAGAGAAGATATTCGGCGTGGGTCTAGGAAAAACTGGCTGAAGACGGGTCGGCCGAGAGCCGCAGAGCAAGCTTCAAGCTACCCTTTTCTCAGCAATCACGTTTAGTGTAGGTGATTTCTAAACGTCCACCCTAATTACCCGAGTTGCCTCAGGTAGTCAAAGGTTCAATGAACTATTCAATATGCTTTCACAAATCCAACGAGCGCTTGCTTAAAGTTTTCTAAATATGCTTCCATTGACTACAATATTTTATATGTATATTACAAGCCCCCACACGTTTTTAGCTAACATTTTTCTAACACAACTTCATTAACGTTATTATTTTACCACTCACTTGTCAAAATTATTCACTTTCTTCGAATACCTAAATTAGTTAGTTTTCATAAAGCCGTCAACACCACTTGAGGTTCTAATCCAAATTGCGCCACCCTACAAGCTACTGCAATCATTTATGTCATTTTTCTTCACTAGAAGCTCCAATTTAACTTGTACCGCACAATGGGCCGTCAAAATCTTCCTTCCACGCTTCACTTGCTGGTTATTCCGATCCAAAATTTAAAAATTCAGTTTTGCACTATTGTCATTTTTCTTCAATTATTCGTATAAACTTTCTATATCCAACAGGAAGATTTTTTTCTTAGTGTAACCAAGAATCTGTTTTCTTGATATTTTTTCCTTTCGGTGTGTCACTATTAAGGTTAACTTTAAGTCAGCTGGCCAAAAAGGGGGCTTGGTGGGTTATGCAGTTCGTCTACTAACCTTTCGGACAGTAATGGCATTTCGGATGGTGTAGGTGGGAAGGACCTCAGAAGGATTAGTGCTTACCAACATTGGATCTGAAGTGCTTACTCAGCTGCGATGTTGGTAAATGCTGCTGCTTCTGGCTGTATCGAGTATGGGGTTGCTGTAAAATGTCATATTCGTGCGGATTGCCTAATTCGGTCATATAATAGACTTGTTTTACTATGTAAGGACCATTGCCCGTAGGATGTATTTTCCAGGCGTGCCAAAACAACTTGCCGTCATCATTCCAGACAAGTTTTCTGTTCCTCTGTAACATCAACCAGGAATGCTGAACTCATATACCTACCTTGGTCTGGGATTCATAGTATTATAGTAAATTATGTGTTTATAGTTGCATGTTCATTTTTCGCATGTTGCTCGTGTGTTTTGACATTGTGGCATTTTTGGTGTTATTACTTGTTGGTCAATTCTGTTATTAGTGGTGTTAGGGTGTTTCTGACGTGACTGCTGAAACATGATTCATTGGTTCGTGTTCCCAATAGCAATCAACCGTTATTAACTCACAAAATTTTCATCACTTAGTAAATTGCTCAAAGCTCCATTTATGATCGCCAAATCACATGCAATGATGAAGAATTTCTCCAACATTCCATTGGGCTGGTATGCTAGTTTTACACTAAAAGCTAAATTGTTAGCATCCATCACGTAAACAAGACAAGACAGATGACTACCTGACTTAGTGTTGGAACTTTCGTATCCGACCAGCCAGCTCCAGGGAGGGTTATTTCTTTTGTTGGGTAAAATCTAGTTGCCTACCATAAAACTCGATGTAACCTGCAATAAAACATCCTATTCTAAAACATTCTAGGTAAGTATTCAAGTTTATTTGCTTAATTATCTTACACGAGCACATTGTGCTCGAAACACAGAAAATGCGTTACGATCCGTTGTTTTGACTCCAAGATTCCTGAGGCCTTATATCTTTCAACATTTAAGGTGGTATAACATTTTTTTATGGACCAAGCTATTCACTGCTTTGCTTTAAAGAAATTCCAGCAGATTCGAATCCAGCATAATTGTTTTTGCCATTTCTCTTATAGTCCTAATAGCCCTCGCAGTAACCCCGTTTGGCTGGGGTGAGTTTTATATGTTGATGTTTGATTTTATTATCAAAAAATTTCTCCCAACTATTAACTTGAATATTCGCTGTTGTTCTCTCAAAATTTTGATTTTAAGTCATCATAGCGATACCATTTTCAAATGTTTTAAAAGTTTCACTTTCATATATGGAGAAAATACCTAAGTTATAAATAAAAATTAACCGCGAGAAATCTGCAATAGATAATACAAAATATTTCAAGCCACCATTAAGGATCTTCGAGCCATACTCCTAGTGAGAACACCGGACGATTTAATGAAAATATTTGATAGTTTAAAACGGATAACTTAAAATAAAAAGATTTTAAAAGTTTGATTTTAAACTTGATATTTGGATAAATAAGGAAAGTAGTATGGTTTCAAATAAATTTTCTGAGCACTAAAGTGTCAGACCTGATATGATGGATGACTGTGGTGAAGATTTATTATCTCTGATTTATTGTCTATTTTTTTATCCCTTTAAATAATCTAATAACTCTAGATTGCTCATACTGCATGTGTAAGAATTAAAGATTCGTTTAGCTTTATGAATGGCAAATCGAACGTAAAAAAAGTCTAGCGCATCAGAACTGCTAGAAAACTGAATTGTGAGGAAATTGTCTTTGAGTGACCAACAAATTTGGAAATACGTTATAAACTTTTTTGAAGTATCCAGAGCAACAAAACCCAATTATAACAAATATGATGAAAATGTTCAGTGCTGGCAACACTTTTCCAACGAAGAAGCAATAAGTTTACCATACCAAGCTCATACTTAACTTAACTTATCCTTTGAATTTTGTTCTCATCGCAGGATTTCATCGAAAGTTTCAGCGGTTAAACGTTGTTTAAGGCTGCCATCCGAAAAATTTTCAAAACTCGGAAAATTTAGAAATTGATTTTTTATTTTTATTGCAAAAGCTTTGCATATGAGAACGTAATTTGAAGCATCTGTTAGTGCAATATTTACGAAAATGTCTGATGCTGGTTACCCTGTGCTAGCAACAAATCAAAATACTCGCATACATCAAATCTGCTTCACGTTAAGTTAAACCCACCCTGTGAATTTCGTTTCGGGTGAAAAAATTTTTAGGGTTACCACCCTCAAAACTTTTCAAATTTTCAAAACGTTAATATTTGTTGTTGATTTTCATTGCAGGACCATTGCCATTTGCAAATCTAATGGCAAAATCGCTTGGTAAAGAGATTTCAAAAAATTATGAAAATGTTCATAGCTGGCAGCCCTCTCATGGTTTTTTTACGAAATTCATACATTTGGCATGCATTAGGTTCCATTTACTGGATGAATTTGGTTTTGATTTCATGACTCGACAAGAAGTTATAGATAAAAAAGCTTTATTTTGCTGAACAAATTTGCACGATTTAGAAGACAAAATTCACCATAGCTGGCAGTTCTATTCTAGTTTTTCGACCAAATTTTCATCAAATGTTGTCTGGGTTAAGCTCCAAACATTGCGTGAATTTTATTAATATGTGATGGCTCAAATATGTGATGGCTGAATCAGAAGTTATAGGCCCAAAAGCTGTTTATTTTCTCAGTGATTTTCTCAGTGCCACAGTGTTGCTTGCATTTCAAAATCACGTCTATGAGACCTAGCCCTAGTTGATACCAATATGTCCTGTGAACTTTATTATCATCGAATAGCCGGTCGTAAGTTCTCGTGAACAGAAGTTTCGAATGCTGAAAATAGGGGTAATTTGGTGATGGGTTGTCGTTCTTGTGCAAGTCGGAATTTTGAAAACATTAATTTGACATGATGGGCAAAGGTTAAAATTTATCAATAATTTGAAGTTTTTGTCAAAAAGCAAATATTTTTCAGGAGGGTCGTGAATTTGAAGGATTTTTTTCAGGAGCCTTGAAACTCCATATGTGTTAAGTCTTAATCAACATCAATACTTTCTGCAATTTTCACGATGATCTAATGTTTTTTGTCAGAAGCTATGAGAAATCAAAATTTGAAACAAAATCCTTGCCTGCTTTCAGCCACTCAGCACCCACACACGGCTCAAAATTTCCAATTCTTTATCAAAGGCAAGCTACAAACATAATAAGTTCTCATTTCCAATACTTTTTTCGAACTAAAATTTACACTGCTTGGAAATATAGGAGTACTTGAAAATTCACTAAAATGCCCGCCGCCACCAACGGGTTAAAGGTATCTGAATTCTAGAAAAACATGGACCTACCTATATACATCTATATCTTCCAAAAATTGCAGCTCAATCGGATCGGCCACTCCAGATATTAACTCCCTTATTCATTTTGGTGATATATATATATATATATATATATATATATATATATATATATATATATATAAATAAATATATATATATATATATATATATATATATATATATATATATATATAAATAAATATATATATATATATATATATATATATATATATATATATATATATATATATATATATATATATATATATATATATATATATATATATATATATATATATATATATATATATATATATATATATATATATATATATGGTGTGTAAGTATGAAACCGGAATTTGCCTATAGGTGGCGATAGATGTCGATGCAGTTACCGACACATCACGTCTGCTGTGTCTAGTTATTGTTTTGATATCTGGCAAAGATTTTCAACTCAGAATAACACGAGTTTCATTCAGTAGCATTAGTTTATTAGAGATAAACATGTCGAGTTTTGTGCCAACAAATTACGATTTGCGGACAGCACTACTTTTCTGTTTTCGTCTGAAGAAAACCGCATCGAATGCTTGTGGAGGCATTTGGTGAGCATGCTCTCGGTAAAACACAGTGTTTCGAGTGGTTCAAACGGTTCAAAAGTGGCGATTTTGACGTGAGGAACGAAGAACATGGAAGACCACTGAAAAAGTTTGAAGACACTGACCTGCAAGCCTTGTTGGACGAAGACGACGCTCAAACACAATAACAACTGGCGGATCAGTTAAAGGTGACCCGACAAGCCATCTCCCTTCGGTTGAAAGCCATGGGAAAGATACAAAAGGTGGGGAAATGGGTTCCACATGAACTCAACGAAAGACAGCAGGAAAACCGCAAAACATCATGCGAAATGCTGCTCTCCAGGTTCAAAAGAAAGCCATTTTTACATCAAATTGTGACTGGCGATAAAAAATGGATATATTTCGAGAATCCTAAGCGCAAAAAGTGATGGGTTACTCCGGGTGAATCATCAACATCGACGGCAAGACCAAACCGCTACGGACGAAAGACAATGCTGTGTGTTTGGTGGGATCAGAAGGGCGTAATCTACTACGAGCTGCTGAAACCTGGGGAAACTGTCAATACTCAACGCTACCGACAACAAATGACCGATTTGGATCAAGTTTTGCGTGAAAAACGACCAGAATACCAACAAAGACAACACAAGGTGATTTTGCTGCATGACAATGCACCAGCACACAAAGCAAAACAGGTCCAGGAAACGATAAATTCGTTCCGTTGGGAGATTCTTCAGCACGCGCCTTACTCACCGGACCTTGCCCCATCCGATTACTACTTGTTTGCATCGATGGGACACGCACTTGCTGAGCAGCGCTTTATAGCCCAGTGAAATCCGACATAAAAAAGGCGAAACTTCGGAAAAATTAGGGGAAAGCTGAATTTTGGTGTGAACCTTGGTACTGGCGTGTTGAACAAAATGTCAAAAGTCCCCATCGATCCGAGTGCTGCGTCACTTTTTATACGGGGTCAAAGGTCACCAAAAGTTACCTTTCCTAAATATCTCAGTAACGGTAACGTCTTCAGAAAAACAATGTATGACGAATTTGTAGCTTAGCAAAATTCCAACAAAAAAGATTATATAGCTTTTTCCTGTAACCATAACCGTTTTTGAGATATATTGATCTAAACATTTGTTACTAACAGCACCCTCATTCTCATCGGCATGTTTATATTAACCAATTTTGATTACGACTTGGCATGTTTGTGAGTTTGTTTTTCTATGTTTAAGAGGCGCATAAAAAAAACATGTACACAAACTTATCTACCAGACTCCAGGGTAGGTGGAAAAGAGTGCTCCGAAAAGTTCCCCCCACCCCCCGTCCCCCTTTGCCATAAAACTTGTAGGGACACTTGCTCGCTACTCTCTTCTCCGAAAAAAAACTGTATTGCGGCATCATTTATGGGATATTCCACGAAAGAGTAGGACAAAATAACCAAATTGCAGGTGGAAATAGGTTTTGTAACATATCATGGGCCTAGGAGCATGAAAAAGCACGATAATATCATGGCATAATTCTGTAAACGCTCATTACTGACGTTATAGGAGCTCAATCCGATGCAGATTATCCCCGAATAATCAGTTTTTTTACCAATCCTGTTATGGCTCCATAACGCCAAAGGGATATGACACGTCTCGAAACCAATTTGCACCTGAAATTACGTGACCTTGCCCTGATCTTTCATGGGATAAGACGGTATAGAAAAAAAAACTAAAAAACCGGGTATTTCGGGGTGGTTCGTTTGCGGGGGTGGGTAGGGTGTGGGAAGGGTGTGGATGTAGGGCTGGTCGTGTCATGTCAAGAATAGGCAATTAATAGGATAAAAAGTGATCCTACCTTGTTTAACAGTGGGCAAAGGGTAGGCAACGAGCTCATTTCTGAAGATTTGGGATGGATGCTCAGGGATACCGTTTTATGGCAAAGGGGGAGGGGGGAACTTTTCGGAGCACACTTTTCCACCTACCCTGGAGTCTGGTAGATAAGTTTATTTACATGTTTTTTCTATGCGCCTCTTAAACATAGAAAAACAAACTCACAAACATGCCAAGTCATAATCAAAATCGGATAATATTAACATGCCGTGAGAAAGAGGATGCTGTTAGTAACAAATGTTTAGATCAATATATCTCAAAAACGGTTATGGTTACAGGAAAAAGCTATATAATCTTTTTTGTTGGAATTTTGCTAAGCTACAAATTTGTCATACATTGTTTTTCTGAAGACGTAACCGTTACTGAGATATTTAGGAAAGGTCACTTTTGGTGACCTTTGACCCCGTATAAAAAGTGACGCAGCACTCGGATCGATGGGGACTTTTGACATTTTGTTCAACACGCCAATACCAAGATTCACACAAAAATTCAGCTTTCCCCTAATTTTTCCGAAGCACCATGTTAGATTTCCCCGGACTATTACTTCTTACGAAGATGTACGAAAATGGCTCGATGACTGGTTTGCCTCAAAAGAACAACAGTTCTTTTGCCGTGGAATCCACAAATTGTCAGAAAGATGGGAAAAATGTATAGATAGCGACGGACAATACTTTGAATAAGTTACTTTGTATCATATTATTACAATAAACGTGTATTTTCTGTACAAAAATTCCGGTTTCATACTTACACACCGGTATATACATAAATATATGTAAAGAAGTAGGAATTTTCGGCGAAACGAGTTTAATACTCAATTTGCTTCGAAAATTCAGTAATAACACAAATTCTGGAAGAGACATTGAGTCGAAAGGGCATGGACAAATAAATGGAGATACAATGTGGACCATTTTATTAAGATGATTCAAAACCAATTTGAGCTGGTGACATAGCTCTTGTGTGCGCAATTGAAGATGATTTCTATGGAATCCAATAGCGAATTGTATTACAAGATCATGTGGAAGGCAAGGAATCGAAAGGAAAGCTAGTTCGGGCATTAATTGGGCTTCTTAAATTTTTTTATACATCATTAAATTTATTTAGTTTTTAATTGGCTCAATTTTTCCCGTACTGCAATTCAAAAACGTATTTCTTTATTAAGGCTGAACTATAATGGAATTGGGTGAGCCTAAGTTGACTTAAATAAATGTTCGAATATATAGAATTGGCTTGACTACACATAATGTACTTTTCGGTCGGTTTCGTCCAATTCAGTATATTAGCTTTAAAAATCGTTTGCAGTTCGAACCGCCAAAAAAAGCAATCACTATTTGCCATGTGTGAGCAGACATTTATTTAATGAAATTGTAAATGTGTGAATATCGGATAACGATATTTGCCTTTGATAGTTCAGTCACATTTGTTCAGGTAAGTATATTATGGGTCAATTAATCAATCGGCAGAAATTGAGTGAACTTTCGTTCGGATTCAGCATTTACTTAAGTCAAATTAAATGCATATTGATTGAGCTTTTAGCGCCATCTTAATTACTAAAATAATTAAATATTAATTGTACGCTCATGTGAATAAAATCGACGAGATAACGAATGCCTTTTTGAACAATACTCCATAAGAAAACAAAAGCGTGTGTTCTCCTATTATTCACGGCTGGCAAACTCGCATCCATCTAGTTTTCTCCAACACAATCAAGCTAACACAAACTCGTCCAGAAATACAACTCAACACAAAACTTTCATTGCCTGGCTCCCCTAAATACAGAACTTTTTCAACTGCTTCAAGGGAAATTATGATGTCCTCTTTCGCTCCGTAAACATCCTTATATAAGTCTTTTTCTATTTATGCTCGCACGAAGACAAACTGTATTTCACAGGGTATTATCTGAATCTCACCGGAAGGGATATTTCCCTATGATGATTACTGTTCACAATCAAGATTCTGTGCGAAATATAAAACTTCGCTCCTGTAGAAGCGACCAGACAGAGCCGTCAGCATTTTGTTAAAAAATGCAAAGTTGTGCTCATTTAAAAGTAAGATTTCCGTCGCTGTTGCCTTTCAATTTTTTCGCAACTCGGTGTCAGGAATTAATGGCGGTTTTGGTTTTTAAATGAGCGCCTGAGATGGATTTGTGATGACGACGGGTGTGAATGCTGCCGGGCTAAATGAGAAAAAATTAAAAATAATGCCTCGTAGCTGTGTTGATTGGTGAATTTACGTTGGCAGAGATATGTATCGTTTTGTACGCGTTTTATTTTCGTTGTAATAAATATTATTCTGGGAGGTTTTAATCCGTATTATGATGTGTAATGACTTTTTATTTCACGATGAATTAAGGTAGTGTTGCGTAAGTTTTGTGTATTTGAATATTTGCAGCTGCATAGTTAGTTTTAAGTTAGAAAATCAACATTTAATTAAAAACAAAAACTTAGGTAATAATGCAAATATCTAAAATGTTTACTCTAATATTCAGGATCAAAAAACTTTCTCTCGAATATGCAACTAAGTCATACATATTTCATATCTAGGAAAGCATCTGTGTCTAGTATATGTACGAGTAACCCTTTGCACATCGAAATGGTTTCTGTTAAAACGAAATTCAAAATTTAAAGTCTATTTTGACTTTGGCAAAACATATTGCGGTTTGTCGACATAAACGGATGTAAAGTACCAAGTAGTTTCTAAAAAAAAATTCTATATTCTAGGTGGATGTCAGCAGACCGACCATTTGTGTGTCCTATTTACATTTCGTTACTTATTCATTTCCACAGTCGACAGAAGCAGACAGTGCTGTACAGCAACCCGATGGCCATGTCCGGCAATTTGAAATCTGGCCATTCTCACATGTTCTCTGTGTTTTATTCGTTGTGTTTCTTGCAGCTGTTGCAGTTTCTATCTTCTCTTTGGTGGCCATTTTTCTCCTATCCCTATTAAATGTGAACAGTCGAAACCTGGCAAGCTACCGGAACCTGAGGTGGCCGCATTGTAAATATTGGGCTGGGAACAAAAATTATGGAATGCGAATTTTTACCCGGAGGAAATATTCTATTCGCTCGTTTGAATGAATATACACTGTGTTTGATTAGTATTCTTTTAAAGAAGTGTTATATTAATATCTAGTTGAGTGCGAGCAATAAATAAACGAAAAACTAATTTAAAAGTGCATTATTAAAATATCTCTGCTTAAGAACTGTTAGAAGAGTGTAAAGAGTAAAGTTTGGTGATATGAAAAAAAATGAAAGTTATATTCTCAAAACGAGCCAAAAGATAATCCTAAACGCAACAACAACATAAATCACGCCTCTCTCACTCCGCTCAATATTGATAAAATGTAACTCATTTCTTTGTCACATTTGAAGCGCAATGCATGATTGTTTTTTCAGAAAATTTCAGATTTTTCTATTTTTATTGGTCGGATGAGTCCATAAATACAAAATCAATCTGCCAGTTGTCATTATAAGTTGTCGCAAGCCTTAATACACGATTCTTCCTATCAATATCATTCGAAGGTCGAAATTGGTTGCACTTGGGTCTCAGTTGGACATTTCTGTGATGTCATCTTTTCTTGCGGGATTTGAAATATCTTACCACACAACTACCAGACCATATTTTTTAAGTGCTTATTATTATTGCCCGTGTTCCATTATTACTATTTAGTACTTGCAAGTACTTCTGTCTACTTGCAACTACTCGCGCTCTCGTTCCCGAGTAGTTCATGAGTAGTTACGCCTTTTTTTGCCGTGAGGTGGCTATTTGGTTGTCAATAGGTGGTTTTGGCTTTTTCATGGTTATGTTGTATGTTTTGGTAGTTAGGAAATTAGAAATATCCCTCATAATGTGTAGAAAGTTAAACGAGGTAATTTTCTGCCAGTTGCTTTTACATTATTTATCGATTGTGGTAGTTTATACTCGTTATTTTCTCCCTTTATTTTCAACTGTTTTACATTTTAAAACTGCATATGCTGAACTAATTAGCATTATAAGGTAACTTCATTTTTCACTTCATTTTCTATAAGCCGAATAAGATTCGATTGCATAACACAGCATTACAAACTCCAAGATAATTTTGACGCAATTTCCACTTTTCTTTGAACACAAGGCAAAGCAGCAATGTGAATGCTTATTAGTTTTCAAATATTACGTAACGGTATTTTTTTACGTAACCGCCGCCGAAGTGTAGGACTTCATTTTGACGATTTGAATGTCAAAAACAATAAGTTTTTCCCTACTGAATCTCAATTTTTAATAACATACGATATTCACGGAAGCAGTGAAAGTGTACCGAATTCAATTCATATTTACAAACAGAAAATAAAATAATCAAGGCAACGATAGCACATTAATATCAGGTTTGAAATACGTTAACTTGAAAATACCTGCCTCTAACGAATCAACTGTTTATTTTACAAAATTCATCGAGTGAAGCTTATACGGTTGCTTTAGTATGTAAGCTCTACATGTAGTACAGGTATTGCTTTTATTTGAAAAGGTAGTTCTTTCCGCACTTTTCATTTGTGGCTTCTTTTAATTAATTTAATCTTTTCTGCAGAGGCTCCCGCTTGTGCTGTTATTGACCTGAAATCCACATTAATTCAACAATGATTGGCAAGCGATTTCCATCACTTTTAAGCTTATCTAGTTTTGCACGCTACTTGCGTACCTATGGATGTATTTAGAAGAAGCGCTATGCTTTCTTGTACGTGCTGTACAATTACTATGTATACTTGAAGATGAAAAAGGAACCAAACGTTCCGTGAGACATTCACTAGCTGATGAGAAGGCAAACGATGTTCTACATTAAAGTGATTGCCAGATTGATTGAGTCTGTAACTTAAGTCGACTTCCGTTGATTGGAACAAAAAGGATCTATTGAGGCATATTAAGTCACTTCAGATTCATTTGATGTTGGCAAAAAGTTATTTACGAGTTGCTTAAAGGAAGTTGAGGAATTAGTTTTGTTTCTTTTAACATGTAGTTTTATAACGCAGAGATGTAGGAGCTACTGAATTGAATTAAGATAGAAGAATGAAATTAAATATTTTGGAAAGTATACCAAAACTAAAAATGACTAGAAAATAAACTTCCATTATTGAAATAGTTTTTTAATATACCAAATATTATTTTCTTACAGCTAGGGTAATATATACCAAACAGTATTTCACGCGAAGTTTAAAGATGAAAAAAGCCGTATAAGATTTTCGGAGATTGAAAGAACACAATCTCCGAAAATCTTATACGGCTTTTTAAATCATAATCGTTTGTCAACTTAAAAATTTTAACCTCCACCGCTATTTCTGTTCATATCCTCGAATCCCTGTAAATATAACACTCATCAAGATCAAACGTAATGTGAGCTATTGAAGCTACAGTGAAAATACTTTATTATTACGGAAAGTTTCCAGAGTCGTTAATTGAAATCGGAAACTTTTCCATTTACCAATTACGTAACATTGAATAGAAGCATTTCTTGCCGATTGCAAAACACGCGGGGTTTGATTCCTTTCGTTTTCACATCAGTGAGCAAATTTATTGAGGTTGTTTGTTAGGATTAAAGCAATGACAGGAATATGATAAGATCAAAAAAGTTAAAACCGTTGCAGAGGAATAATAAGATGGTAGAAAAGTTAATTATCGATTTTTTCGGAGCTCTTGATGGCAAGAGTTATTATGAGAGTTGATCAAGTTTCTCAACTTTGTTATGCAGCGTGAAGCTGGATACAATTGGTTGAAATTGAGGAAATTATTACGGATTAGACGGCATACGACTGTTTGGGAATGTTTTTAAACTGTGAATTTAGAGAAGATTCACTTTTGGTCTGATAACTTGTTTGGTTTGCTTCATTTCACCAACGGTTTGTTTAGCAATCAAGATAAATGCTTATTTGTAATGTTGTTGTCAAATGTAGTTTAGTACGTTGATGACTGTATGTATAAAATGAAATTCAGTAAGCTGAGAAATGAACAAACAGTTGAGAAAATTGAATTGAATCAAAAAGTGAGAAGATTTTTAGTTCAGAAGTGAGTCGGCAATTAACCGTAGAAGAGGCTAGTCGTCGTTGGGATAACACTTTTGGGAGAAATTGCAGTAAACGAAAATAACAATAGTCTTGGGGTCGGCGCTGAAGAAAAAATCATAAACGGAAAGACAGATTTGAAACTATCCCAAGTGGAAACACTCAATCAAATAGGAAGCTTGTGAAAATCGAGTTTGAAGCATATTTTTCAAAGTGCGCCGCGATTACCTTGAAATCTGATATTTTTCGCAAAATAGTGTTCCAACGTTTGCGAAATAAGCTAAAGCCGGCGCCAAACGATGCTACCAACACCCTCGAACGTTGGGCACTTGATGGTTGGACGCATAGTGTGGCCGATGCTCCAGCTACCAGTGCCCAATGTCCAGCGTCCAACGTTGGCGCTGGAACATGTTCGGTCTGTTGTCGGTCTTTTTGTCCGCTTCAAAGGGTTTTTGTCACTGGAGGGTATGATTGGAGGACATTTGGTGAACTGCTACACGATTGGTTCCAACAATTGAAGCAGATTTTTGATGTGTTTTGACAGATATGCATTTTTGTTGCTTACATATTTTAATTAAGCATCAATTAAAATTTTAATAGATAATTATTTTCAAAACAATCAATCTAGATTAATATTATAATCGTAATACTGGGTTATCCATTTCGTGCTATCAACTAAATTGAAATTCACAAAATTAATATAATTTATAATGCAAAATCAATGTACACGAAAAATTGAGCCAACACTGGAATCAAATGTATTGGATCAAGAATTCGCGCCACCGTGTAGCAGAGCGCTTGCCATGTCAATCGTCCAATATTTGACTCAAACGTTGGAGGCAAAAGTTTGAATCAAACGTTCACCGCATCGTTTGGCGCCGGCTTAAGTCTCGTGGATTTGACTAGTCTGAATTCAGTGGAATCCAGCCGTTCTGAAGTGCGAGTTGTGGTTTGGCAAATTGTCGGATTCGACGAAATTGGTTGCGGTATCACAGGTAGGTTGCGGTATCACAGGTAGGTTCCGTTACGACCGGGTTTTGAAAAAAAACCAAAGAAGATTAGCAGTAGTGGAAAGTGTAGAAGGAGGAATACGTTCGAAGTGTACGGAACTGGTGCTGTTGCAACGGTGTGTGTAGAAAATCGTACAAAACGTTACGTCTATCCCGCTCTCGCACAAAGTGCTGTAAAATCGATTCACTAGTCAAGTTAATTTTCTTAGTTATATTTTGTTTGTTCAATAGTCTTAGTAACTTCATATTTAGAAAGAAAAAAATTAGTGAAAAAAAATTAAGTGAATCGTTGGTTATTTACAGTCAATTATTGGATTCAATATAATCGTGTGAGTTTAAAGAAAAAAAGTGACTCTCCCTATTGAATAGATTTCGGGGCATTACCTTTGATTAAGTGGGCTTTACCGTCAAAACATTTTCCCTCGTTCATCCGTGAGCTATGTCTCGTTCCGTGGCATAGGGAACGCACGGGAACGAATGAGTGGCACATTTTTCCCACGACCGTCTGCGGCTGTGGTCGTCGGGCAAACCCTGAAGCGTTCCCCACGGTATTTGCGTGACCAAATACTATATAATGAATTAATTTTTTTAACATATATTTTTAACATAAAAACGCAAATGTTCTTCGAACATTAGAGCAAAAAACAAATGGCTTTTGCCCTATAAATTCTGAAATAGTCGCCAGATTTTATTTAATAAAGTTCATACTGTACCTGAACCGTGTTCTAATTTGGTGGCGTTTTGGTTGAAAAATTAGATTGGTACTGCCAGCTATTGTAATTTTTGTGACTTGAATTTTGAAAAATCGCTCAGTAAAATAAACCTTTTTATCGTATAACTTGAAATCGAAACGAAGTTTATATGGTAAATGGATCTTATTGTTGGCGAAATTCAGTAGAAATCTGCTTGGAAAGTCACGACAGCGTTGTTGGCGATGGTTGTTTTTGTATATTTGTGCTATTTCTTTACTAAGCGATGATAAAATTTTCAATTATTAATGATATTGAAGGGACAAAAAACGACAAAAATTAGGATTGCGAAGATTCAAAAACTTTTGCCGATGGTGAACTGAAAGTTATTTGTATCCCTATAACTTCCAATGTATTCTTCGGATCGAAACGAAATTCGGAAGGTACGTTGGCTTCAACGTGAAGTGGATGTGAGATATTTTTGGTTCTGGCAAAGGGCTGCCGAGTTGTTTTTGTTATTGTCTTATCAATACATGCTAACGTTATGTATTCATATGGTGAATAAGCAATCTTTAAATTTTCCGAATTTCTTTATGTTCCGGATGGCAGCCCCAAACATCTCTCTGTTTATGTAGCTTTCGGTGAAATCAAAAACGAGATTTATAGGGCTGGTTGTCAAAATCATAGGGTTGTCATTTATAGGGTTGGTTTATTTTGACATGAAGCAGTTGTGGTTCAAAATCTGCACGATTCCTTAAATGTTCATCGAACATTGGTGTTTCTAGCGTTTCTGTTCTGCTAGAGTTTTATATTTATAATGAACATGATACAAAGATGAAACATTCTATGTTCTATGTTCATTCTATTTTTTTCGTCAAATATCAAGCGTCATTTGTAGGAGCTTTTGATTTACTTCTTTAGTTTAAAGAAATTTGCAGCTGAAATCTGCATTGATTACTTGTAGAGTCATATTGTGAAGCTGCTTTTACTGAGAGAAGTTGTCGTTTGTGGTTCGACTAGTTTAAAAACGGTAAAATTGACGAAATTATTCTCCGACAGGATAACGCTCGTCCGCATGTGGCGGCGCCAGTCAAGACCTATTTGGAAACACTTAATTGGGAGGTAATATCCCACTCGTTGTATTCACCAGACATTGCTTCTTCCGATTATCACCGGTTCCGGTCGATGGCACATGGTCTGGCTGAGCAGCACTTTACATCATATGAAGATACCAAAAATTGACGCGATTCGTGGAAAACATCAAAAGATGAAGAGTAATTGCTGTTGTTGCCTTCGACTTTAAAAGAGGACCAAAAGGAGGTGGGGAAAGGTACTTGCGATTAAATAATGACTTACATTCAATAGAAAACTAGGGTTTGATAAGTTAAACTATCAATTTATCTTGCAAAATTTTCAGTAGCTTTCTCAAAGGACCTTACTATTACTCTATTTGTAAAACTTGTCAAAGAGACAAAGCTGTCAAGAAGTCTTTAAATTAATTTTTTTCTGCCCAAGCATGCTAAAAATATACTCTTCACAAACATCTGTAAGCTTGATGACATAGATAGTACACCTTCATACACTAAACTTCATCAGTACTTTGAATTTAGCAAGGCAAAAAACTGAACTTTATTCAGCTGTTTTTTAAACAAAAAATTTAACCAAGAAAACTTTTGGTACTCTTTCCCACCATAAAAGGGGCAGTATTTTTTTTTTCGAAAAGTCTGCATTTTGAAGACAAGCGTTTGTTTGGCATGTGAAATTAATCAAAGTTTTAAGTATTCTCAGACTGTCGGTGCATTACTTCTATGTATACACCATACATATGGACAACCCTCTTAGAGTTCAACTTTGAAAACCAATAAATATCGGACTGTCTCAGTTAACTTTTTTATCACAAATATAATGGCATTTGGAACTTAAACTGTACATGCTTGTTCCTTTATTCCAATGTTCCAATTTTTTCTGATCGAGAGAAATGTCTCTTTTGTTTCGAAAGGATCCACAGATGTAATCAAACTTTTTTCGTTCTTCACGCACTCTAAATCATGGCAAACTTGAGTCAGAACAATCTTTTACTAAACGTATTTGATTTGATTGCTAGGGCCATCCTCAGAAATTATCACAGCACCATTTTTCATGAACTTTGAAGTTCTAAGAGCAATACAAAGAAACCATTTAAAGTGGATTGATTCTCACACCACCCCTCTGCGCCATGTGCTTATATCTCTTATATGTTTTTGCGGAATTCGTGAGTACACAGGTCCATTCTTGTTGGGTAGAAAACACGTCCTCATTCCTGTCATTAATTATCTGAAAAAATGCCAACATTATGTGGGAAGCATCTCACTCACGAATTCCGCAAAAGAATGCTCGACAAGACGATTCGCAGCAGCCGGTGGCAGAAATGACTGTTCGTTTTAGCTAAGTGCCTAGTAGTCTTTAATTTTTAAACAGTTCAATATTTCCGTTCCTTCTTGACAGATAGCTTCCAGATACTTTGAATCGGAAAAAATTATCCATAAAAATGGCGATAGGCACACGAAAAAGGTCCACGTGTTAAAAGAAGACACATTTAGTGTTCATCCGCATTTTCAGTTACGAGTCCTATGCCATCGATTGTACCCCATGCAAACGAAAATTTAGTCAATATCACGTATGAATCAACCTTTTTCATTTGCGGTGAATCGAAAACATTTTTATGCAAACTAGTAAATAGTGAAGGGTCAGATTTGAAGATAATTTTTGTGGAAAACGAATCCGACTCACATAGTTGGATGGACGTTGATCTTATTAGTTAATATTACATTAACTCAATTCACAATCTAGTGGAGGTAAAGTAAGCATAAAGACTCCCTAGTAGGGTCTTGATCACGTATCATCGTAACAGGCTTTATTTTCAGTCCGTCGAATTGAGAGGTAAATAATTTAATCAGAAACAGTTGTGAGTTGGTACACAAAAGGAGCAAACAACATCGGGTCTTGGATCGATATCCCAGCTGTCCTGATATGATCAATCACACTTCAACCTTCTCTATCGGAAGTATCACATTTGCTTGATATTAGCTTGTATCGTTCGTTCACCGCAACACAAGTCTACAGTGCCTAGGGAAAATATGAATCAAGCGTAATTTATCATTATGGGTTGCCGATACCCTGATGTAAACGCGGAGCATTCTCCAAATTCGGTATCTGGCAAACGGATGACAGCTATCAGACAGAAATTTAACGAGTTCTTTACGGGTTAAATACTTTGTCCTATTTACATCACCACGTCCATGATATCCTTTTCAGTTTCGATGAATAGTTGAATCAAACGTTGGCACTCAAGACTCCATGAAAGTGACACATCCGATAGTTACGAAACGTGCTGATTCGGTTGGTACTTTATGAACTAAACCATGATACAAAACGAATATCCATTCCGAGAAAATTATCTTGTATGGTGGATGGATGTTGTAAACGTGGTGACATTGAATAGATCGCTGGTCTGGTGAATGTATCTTAATCACTCTCCGTTAGTAGTGGAAACAGCAAAAATGATTACGATTGACATCAATGTCAATAAAGCAAATTTGAAAATTGGATTAAAATTATGATAAATTGGATGAATTTCTGATGAAATGGCTCATTTAACATGGTATAGTGTACTCGATGTAGTCGTTGTATGGGTAAGAAATGGCGAAATTTTGAAATATAACTCGTTTCGCAGTTGAGAATTGAAAATGGCGAGAGTCGAGAGATAATCTCCAAGACTCAATTTGCTCCTGATTATTTCATCACATCTGTCTACATAATGCTCGATGTGTGAAAACATTTAAATTTGAACCAGTGACCATTTTCGCAAGCAGATGGTGCTCTACCAACTCAAATTCAGAGGACTAAAAAATTTCTTTTGGTTTTTGGCAACCGTTTGATTCACTAAATTAAGAATTTCTGAGTCAAATCTAAATTTCTTGTTAAAGTGTTTAACACAGTTTTCTGATACAGGAGGACAAATTTAGTAACGTTAGTTTTGTAGAAAAAAAATGCATGGGTAACTTTTGCTTGTATGAACCATAAAATTATAAGTTTATTAGATTTATGAAAATTTGTTGAAAAAGGTTAAAGTCTCTGATGAATCCTATCTTAAGGGGCTACATAGGTCTTGAAGGAAAAAAAAAACAAATTTTTCAAAAAATTGTATTTTAAAAACCCAAAAATCTATATTATTTGAAATTTATACATAGAAAAAAAAAGTTTAGCATTTGAGGAAGTTGCAAAAAAAAATTTTCCTGCAGTTTTCCTCGTCCAGCCTTTTTTTGCGGTAGGCAGAATATTTCGGTGCAGGTTCATCTGAAATCAAAATTTCAAACATTATCTTATAGTTTATACTTAAACTGTAGGAAAACAGCCTGTTAATTAATGGGTTTTGAATATTTTGGGTGTTGGTTTTAAAGCTGGAAGACTGTAAACTTGCTAGGGAGTCAATGTTGCATACATAGGCTTCTTGATGGATTGTCCTTGTAGAGTAATAAAATGGTTTATTTCTTATTAATTTTAGGGCTTTATTTTGCGCGACTTGCAGCTTATTTTTGTGAGATTTGGCACATTGTGTCCAAGTAGGAGCTCCATATAGTATCATTGGCTGAAGAGCCACTTTATAAATCATCGTCTTATTTTCTGTGGACATTTTCGACTTGCGATTTATCAGTGGATACAGAGCGCAAATGGCTTTAGATAATTTAGTGCACGTTTCTTCGATATGGTCTCTAAGGGTAATTTTCTTGTCGAAGACGATTCCTAAGTATCGAACATTGTGCGCCCAAGGGATTTCTTTGCCAAGAAAATCTATATTTCGGCAAGGTAAATGGAGTCTCTTCCTTTTACGAGAGAAGAATATAGCCGTTGTTTTCGACAGATTAATTTTAATTTTCTATTTATAATAGTACTGGTAAAGTTTTGCCAGTTGTTCTTCCAAAGTATCGATGATTAAGCTAGCCTCGGTTGCACTTTTGTAAATACACATGTCATCAGCGAATGTTGCCATATTACAGTTGGGGTTTTGAGGTACATCTGCAGTGAATATATTAAACAAGGTAGGACTTAGGCAGGAGCCCTGGGGGACTCCAGCAGGTATGGAAAGGGCATGGGAGTATTTTTCTCCTACTTTTACCACAAAAGAACGAGATGACAGGAACGATGATATTATATTCACCTGATAAATTGGAAACTGAAAGTTTAAGAGCTTGTATATGAGACCTTGATGCCATACGATATCGAAGGCTTTCTCGATGTCCAAGGTTATAAGTCCCGTATATTCTTTGCGATTGATCGAGTCCCAGACATTCTTATAAACCCGGAAAACCTGGTGGTTTGTAGAGTGATTTTGACGGAATCCAAATTGGCAGTCAGGTATAATGCACGAGCTCTCTAACTTCTTATTGATCCGCCGCAGAACTACTCTCTCAAATACCCTGCTTAGAGCGGAGAGAAGGCTAATAGGACGGTAACTATCTGGTAGCTGAGGGCTCTTACCAGGTTTTAGTATTGGCACAACTACTGCGTTTTTCCAGATGGTTGGGAAGTAGCTAAGATTAAGACACGCATTAAAAATGAAATTTAGAAAAACCACCGTTTTCCTGCCAAAGTTTTGAACAACAATGTTTGAAATTTTATCGTTTCCTGAAGTCTTTTTATTTTTGAGCTTAGCAGCTATGTTAACGATTTCAATTGGGGTACAAAGATCATTTGGTGTGATATTTGAGGGAGATTTTTTATGTCCTGGATGCGATTTTGGACAATAGTGTTGTTTGTGTGCGTTTCAAGATGCTGCGACGTGGAGTGCGATGTTTGGAACTTCCTAGCTATTATATTGGACTTATCTTGGTCATCGAAATATAGTTGGTGGTTAGAGTCCGAAATTGGGGATAGTCGAGTTTTTCGCTTCATCATTTTGGTTAATGCCCAAACCTTGTTGCTTTTGTTGCTAAGTTGCATTAGCTTAGAGCTCCAGCTTTCATTGCGCAGCACAAGAATGCGGTAGCGGACTAGATTTGTGAGTCTGTGGACCAATGTTTTGAGTTCGGGATTCCTCGATCTTTGCCAGAGACGTCTGAAGCGGTTTGTAATATCTATTAATCCTAGTGTTTCATCATCGATACTTCGGGAGTGTATCGAAGACCTGGTTACATTCATAGTGCTATTAGTAATGGCAACATGGGCACTACTATAGAATGAGTCAAGTAATCTGTCTATCTGTTTATTAGATTGGATTAGTGAAAGGTCACGAGAATTGAGGGTGATTAAACTATCTAAAACTCTTCTGAACTTAGCCCAGATGGTTTTCTTTTGTTGATATCCGCGCACACTGGTTGTATGGGGATTGCTAATCTGTTCAATGCTAAAAGCTATTGGGAGATGTGGCGACGAGAGGTTATTCAAAGTGATAGGCTGAGAAATATTAACTAATCCGTTGCTGACAACAAGATCAAGTGTTGATAGATTCTCTCTAGGCGAGAAGTAGGTGGGCTCAGTAGAAACATGTAAGAATAAGTTCCTGGAGCCAATTAATTGAAATAAAATTTTTCCGGTTCTGTTCGCTCTCAAGCAGTTCCACTGCCTATGTTTGGCATTTAAGTCTCTACATAAAATAGATTTATCAAAAGAATTGATTATAAGCTTTAAATCAGCCTCAAAGCTAGTGAGTTTAGTTCTGTCCAACCTTGTACCTGGAAAGTGTGCTGCGATTAAGTGTATACTACTATCATCCAGCCTCACGATGATAGTTTCTAAAACTTTCGTTGGGAGAGACGGCAAGACATAATGCTTTATGCCCTTCCTGACACATATAGCTACACCGCCGCCGACTGTGAGTTCTCTATCAGTACGATGCACATAGAATTTCGGATGGGAAAAGATTATGTTACCTCTCAGCCAAGTCTCTGTAAGCACAAGCAAATCTAATTCGCTGTCGATAGCGAGGTTGAAAAGTTCTGACGACTTGTTTTTGACGCTTTGTGCTTTCCATAATAAGACCCTCAAGTTTTGATTAGTTGCCATTCAGAAACTTGACTGCTAAGTTTACAATTACGTTAAACTGGTCGGTTTTATTCTTACATCTAGATAAGTCATTGATCAGCTCAAGAGATAGCTGAAGAATTTGATCAGCCGTTAATAGTTTGGGTCTGTTCGCGTTGGCGCGAGTTTGAGGAAGTATGTTCGATTTAAGAATTGAACTGTACGATTGTTTCGCGGTGGACTTTGGGTGTATCTGGTCGTTCCTCGAGGGCAGGGGAATGTGATTGCGTTGTTTCTGTAGTTTTAGTGTTTGATCCGGGCGGTTGATAGTGCTTTTGGTAATTCGCGAGTAATTAGTGTTTCGGTTAGAAAGTTTCTCGCGAATTGCGATCTGTTCTGCACGTTTGGGGCAATGATCATCAGAAGCTATGTGTGCTTGTTGGCAGTTAGAGCACTTGATGTTATTTGTATCTTTAGTAGGACATTCTGTATAGTCATTCGATAGACTGCAAATTAAACATTTTGGCGGTAAGTGTTAGAAAGATGATCCGTGGCCCCAAAGCTGGCAGTTACGGCATTGTGTTGGAGTGTTACTACTGCGAGTATAATAGCTCCATTGAACTATGGTGTGTTCGATCGACTTGATTTTTTACAGTTCGCGTAGTTTCACTGTACCTTTCGCAATAAATAGAATATAGTACGTTTGCCCAACGTACCTTAACTTTAACGGGTTAAATTTTTTAATGTCCATGACGTTTAAGTTGTGTTCTGACTTTAGCGTTTTACTCAGTTCCTCACAAGTCATGTCGTATAAACCCGATAAAAGAATTTTTAGAGGGCGCATATCCGCTCGCCGGTAGGTATAAAAGTTTACTTTTTTCTGAATGAGGTGTTTGTTAAGTTTGTCCCATTCAGTGATATCCGAAAGAATCACTTTCCTGCCCATTGTGGTGAATTTCACATCGAAGTTTTCGATTGAAGCGATCATGAGAAGTAGGGGAACATTATTGGAGGAGGCTTTACCTTTTTCGGAGTAGTAGTGTTGCTCTTCGGTGTCTCCGAAGCATTGTCTTCTCCAGTTATGTCAGCTAAAAGCTGGAACCGTTTTTTTTAATAGGCAATTTTTTAGGTAGAAGTTTCAAAATATGGAAAAAAAGCATTATCAACGTAGCAGAACAGCCCGACGTTGGGCCTTGGCCGCCTGGATCGATTTCTTCCAATTGTCTCGGTCACGTGACTGCGCCCTCCAGTCTTGGAACCCCAATAGTTGCTCGGCGTCCGCATACACTGAGCTCTCTCAACGAGCTCTGGGTCTTCCTCTTGGCCTCGCTCCGTCGACTCGTCTTGCGTTCATGACACGTTTTGGCATGCGATCGTCATTCATTCGTTGCACGTGCCCAGCCCACTGTAACCGTTGCAATTTGACGATCTTGGAGACTTCCAGCTCATCGTAAAGTTCGTACAACTCATTGTTGTACCGGATGCACCATCCATCTCAGTCGCGAACAGCCCCAAAAATCCGCCGTAGAACTTTCCGTTCAAAGGTGTCGATGGGCATAGTGAAATTATTAAATTGCAGTGAAGATAACATCAACAGCTTCAACTTCCACTTATTCATATTCAGCAACTAAAGACAAAATGAGCACTTAATATTTCTTAGCTGTTTCAAATAGTTAATCTCAGTCAAAACGGTAATCCAATTTTGGAAACGAAAATCTTAGGGTTGAGCCTAATCGCTGCACTTCGGTTATCTATGAGTGAAAAAAAAACATTACCTGATAGTCCCAAAGCCATTTAAAATGCCAAAGAGAAAATTTAATTTTTTCTCTCCTGTATCCGCCATTCAAAGTTCATTGGAAAAATGATCCATTGCGCTCAAGTCGATGGGGCGATGGGGCGATTATATTTACTTGTGTCTATACTCAAAATATTAGCATAAATAAGATTTGCCAACTTTGAAAAATAGATCATAAATACTTCCTTGACATGAAAAATGAGCTACATTATTCTGATTAAAAATTTGATTAAAAAAAATTGTGTCCGACGAAGCCATTACTCTCAACGATCATTGCGATCATTCATCATAAAATACATAAGTTTTTGCATACTTTATAAAAAAAACCATCCGATTGTGTGCTTATAATGTTTACCTTTCCTAGACTTACGTTATACTTGTCAGGACTTCTTCTCTCTATTATTCACTCTGACATATAACATATCATTGTACTAAGCCCACAACATGTACTCCAGCATAAGATAAACCATCTTCAAATTCAATATATGTTCACCTGCATTATAGAATGAATTCTTATCACACGTGTATTACGACAACAGTTTTTCGTATTTCAATTTCCTGAATAGAATCGAGCAAATACATGTGTTCATGTCTGCAGAAAAAATTGAAATTGAATGCATGTCAGGCATTTAGGTAGAAGAATAGAAGGAGTCGACATATTTGCAGCTAGCAGGTAAATTTTTTCCTTGATGCGAATAAAAAACTATCTGAAATTTCAGTTCAATGATATTGATTGAACAAGGCTTCTGTACAGAGCTTCGGATTCATGATTGGCTTTTCAATTCTTAACGTCTATTCAACAGAATGGCACAAATATTTTTGATTGATCCAGTCCTCCAGTCTGATTTTTTTCCGGCTAAATGCTATCTTTATAGAAGCCTGACATTTTCACCACTTTATTATTGATTATGTATCTAGTTTACTTAGTTTGGAACTTGGATTACTTAAAGTCCTATTTTCTATCGCACTTTCTATCCCACAGCGTTTTTTTCGTAAAGCTATCGAATAATCAAAATAGTGACTATCATTAAACACTTCGATGTAGAGTTCCAAATCAAAACTTTTGATAATACCTTTTTAGCGAAAATATTTGTAGCCACAATATGGAGGTTGTAAGAAACTGAACGTCTAATTCGACACACCATCAAAATTTTCCAACTTTTGTTTAAATAAGTACAATATGGGAATAATATTGACAGCCTTCCTTCTTTTGTAGTTATGAAATTCCACAAACGTATAAAATTGTAGTCCCAAGTTTATTCATAACTGAAGTCACTATTTTGCATAATTCAAATGCCATCTAATTTATGGACTACTTTATACGATCATCAGTCCAACATCTCACTCTAATAAGCATTTCTTTAGTTTGTAGCTCATCAAAAATAATCATAATCCTTTCTGGAAATACACATATGCAGATAAGAGCTACTCAAATAGTCACTCGTAGCATTCTCTAAAGCTTCTCAACTACCGTGCTCAGCACGAACTCTTATCATGCTAGAAAATTCTTTGTATTCGCTTTAGTTTCTGATCCTTTCGAAAGAAGCTTCTGTAATTTATAGTCTTAGCACGAGACGTGCATGTTGAGATGTAAAAAATAATCTATGTTTCAACAGCGGCGGCAGGAAGGAAATGTCAAGATAAAACAAATGAACACATAAGAACAACTTATGTTATCAAAGCGTGACGTCTTCCTATTTGCTGGTTGTGTCTTGTAATAGTAATCCACTTTAGCATCGGACTCGCAGCTTGCTGTCCGAGTTATTCAATTTTTCCAGATTTGCCAGATGAGGTTGGGGGTGGAATAAGTTTCATCGTCGGAAAGAGATAGTTGTTACGAAGAAGAATATTTACTTCGGTGTTGAATTGAAAATCCAACGAATTTGAAAACTGGAACTATTTAAATTAATTGGAACTTAAAGTAAAGTGGTTAAAAAACCATTTTTAGTTTCAACAATTTGAAGAAATGGCTGGTAAATAAAATTAGATTAACAAATTTAAGCTTTAATTGAACATTGACATGTTATGAACATTTTAAGCCATCCCGCATGACAACCATATAGCAACAGCGTAAAAAATAACTTTGAATGCAAGAGGTAAATAAAATTTAGTTAGTTGTCGGCTTGTTCCTATTCAAACTTTCTTTTTGCCTTGCTTCTTGCACTACTAGTATCTCTTAATGCATTTTTTAAAACAAATAAAACAGGTAATGAAATTAAAATATTTGGTTTAAGATAACATATTCTCAAAAATGGCACCAATTTTGATTACGTTTTCCGAAAAATCAAGTTTTGCGCACCTATGAACCTTTTTCTTGGGAATGGTTTGAAAAATGTTGATAAATATTTATTTTTGTGCTCTCAAGTGAATAGAATAAAGCTCTACAACTTTGTTTTAAGAAAGATTGAGCAGTAGTCTAATTATGTTGGTTCAAAACTAAAAAAGTTGAAAAATTTATAAAAAAAATTCTTCAAAAAAATATCTCCAAACAAGTAAACTTTTTAAATATCCAACAGTAAAAAAAACGAGAAAAAAATATTCAACTGGAGCTGAGAAGCACGAACATAAACATTAATAGTTTTCTATGGGATTTGGAGCGACAAGCCGCTGCCTTAACTTGGTTAAGTTTTTTTCATGAATCTGAGCATCCCGCTTTTTGAAAAAATCACACTTCTCTAACATACATAAAAATCGCTTTTAGCTATAAGTAGCCAATGCATTGAAGTTTACTCAATTTTATCACTAAATTATACCAGAAAATTATGCCAAGAATAATTACCAGTTTAGCTAATTACAACGTTGTCAAGGTGTTGCTAACTGAATGCCAAAAGAATGTAGAGCGCAACTGGAATAACTTTTCATGTTTAACCAAGATTTTCTTGCAGGGTCCGAAATCGGCTATTTTCTCCTATATTTTCTCGGCCATGAGCTTAATTTATAATAGAGTCTAGAAATCACTTTGGAGACTGATTTTTGAAGACGCAATTACTGTATCTGCTTCTGCGACAGATAACTGGAGTAGCAACAGATAACTGACTATAACACCATGAGAGCGTAAGAAGTAGATGACCCACATAAACCATAAGTGTCATCAATTGTGCAAATGAATAATCAAATGCAAAACAGTCACATCGGCAAATAATGCGATGGAATTTTTTTTATACTGTAACGAATTTGTGATGATGATTCACAAGACACTTTCTGCCAGAGAATGGGCCGCATTTTGAATACGGCAGCTAGCTCCGGAGAAGGCTCGAATTGCGCAATGCAGAGCCCGGACTGAGGTCTGAAGTCAGCAGCCGCTATCGACTTACTCAGTACCCTGTCTTTGCGGGTCGAGGAAGTGTGATATTGACTTCACCTTCAGAGCAGTGCGCCACTAGCTCAGAGTGTGCAGGCCACGGATGACAAGTGTCTTAGGTTTTTCGGTAGCTGCCGTGTTAGTCCTTGCATTTCGATCAGTGGTGTTAATAAGTTCGAAGACCTTTTTGTGTTGTTTTTGGGATGCAAACAAAATGAGCTATCTATGACTCGAGATATTTTTAATATTCACTATGATCGTTTGAGCGTGAAGCTTAGTAATGACCTTCGGAACATCCATCTTATATGCTGTTACACGCGGTTATAGTTCTCATAAGTGGGGAAAGAGGGGAAGACGGTTTTGGTTTTTGGGAAGGAACTCTTAGCGGTTCTTTAATTTTAGTCCTTCGTCGCGCTACCAGGCTGAGCTCCTGGCTGTCTTGGTCGATTTCGATTTATGGTGTTACAATTAGTTCTGCTGCTTTGGGCGCACTTAATAGCTCATAGTAATTAGAAGTGACATTGAGGCATTAGTGGAGAAATTGAAAATGATTTAAGTGTTTGTTGCCTATTTTCAGTGCTAACTTATGCCATTGGAGTAAAAACCGCGGAAGAACTACATTTAGATTCTTGAAATATTTTGGAATTAAATTTGACATCTCAAAAAAGTTGTCTTCTCCTTTTCTTTCAATGTGAAAAGCGACTTTGAACACGGGGAGTATGTATTAACTGTATCAAACAACTCTACATCATTTAAGAATAAATGACCAAAGTTTGATGATTATTTAGCGATGTGCTGATGATTCATAGTTTGGTCACTTAGTAGTAATTTGTCAAAATTACCACTAAGTGACCAAACACATACAACACTTAAATGATCATTAATGGTAAATGATCATTTAGGCAGCACTGTGTGTCTAGTACTTTAAAACTATGACGTGGCAAATCAGTTCATTGCGATTCTAAGCATTCGGTGCAAATGAGCTTTTCCAAGAAGTGACCACATCAACCTAACTTTTTTTATTCAATTTACTGATGATCGAAGCGTTTACCTCTTGGAATATCCAACAAATTAATTTATTAAAGTAGAATTACTTCACAATACCAATTTATTCGAATCGTTTTTCCACTCACAAAATTCACTATCCAAATTCAACCTTTCATAAACTCAACTGTAAACTACCTACAATTAAACCATAAGAAAAAACTTCCAGTCCTAAAATTATTGGTCTATTATATTACTCATCCGCAAAACATACCTCAAAATCAAAAGGCCATTAGCTGCATTCCGCCAGCTTACAAATTTTGATTTTTCTTTCAACATGTCCGTTGTCGACATCGGCACCTCAGCAAAGGTCAAATGCAGCTTACATTTCCATCGCTGAGCCGAATATAACCAAGCAATTACATGTATTATTGTGAAATGGACAGACAGCGACTACTGTTCCAAATCAATCGTGGGGACGGTTTAAACCCTGAGGTCTGACGCAGCTGAACAAAGAAACAAAAAATGAAATTAGAAAAAAGCTACATAAACTTTTTCTTACTTTTGTGTCACTAAGTCTCTTCAAAGCTTTATATGACCTTGAAAAGCTGCAATGGCTCCTAAAAAAATGTTTAGCCTGTTTACAAACATCACCATTATTCCTTACGAATTATCTGCTCACTGTCATTTATTGGAGAGATTGTGGGAACACATAACCACACAATTTACACTTACATATCACTATACTGCACACCAAAATTATTAAGAACAAGTAGGCTAAGGTAAATATTTTTGAAGTTTTTGTAAAAACAAATTTGGAGAAAAAATATATTTACCATGCCAAACAAACGTGTTCTTGTTAGTTTGCTATTATCATTTTCTGAAAGAAATTTTAAGGCGGCGTTTCCAATGATGGAGTGAGCTTTCGCCGAATCTCAGAGTAGAGCTGGCCTGTTCCCAATGATAGATTTTCGAAATTCGAAAATTGTGATGACATTTTGTGCTTTGAAAACTCAAAGCTGTAGCACTCATTGCTAGTTTGGGGGCATTTTATGAAAAACTAATATAATCGGATTTTTTTCTAGATTTCTTGAAAACAAACGATTAAATCGATCAAATTAGCTAGTAATTTGTATAACATCTATAATAATTTTTGATACATATGTTATGTAAATAATAAATTTAGATGTTATATAAATTAAAAATTTGAATGTTCACTTGGAGTTTAAATACGATAAATTCACTTTTAGAACTAGGCCGTGTGTCCAATGCTGGCTTGAAGTGTAATGTATCTGCGTACGCATTAGCTATCATGAACTAAAGTTACCCTTTTTAGATTTCTTTACTTGTTGATCGTTCGATATCGACTGAACTTATCCTGCGAGATTTTGTATCAGGAATTTCTGTAGGAATAAAATAAGTGGACAGTAATCGGTGCTGCCATTCTTTATTATTTCGAAGCAATGATTTTGGGACAGGTTTGGTGAAAGTAAAAGTACGTTTGGAGTTGAATGTGCAGATGGAGGTAACTGAGCTGAGCGTATTAATGTCATGGAAAATTACTCTTGGCCATTTACTAATTTCCAGTATTTTTGGTGAGCAAAAAGCACACTACGTCACTTACGAACATTAAGTAGGTCTGTAGCAGATAGATTTGATTTTCTTCGAAAGGCACGTAATAATATATGTTTATGGTAGGTACTTTTATGATATATAAAAGTAATACAAAATTCTAATATGGGATAATCATGTATAACAATTTTTTTCAATCGATGTGTTATTGATTGTGTTTTATAAAGGCAAACTATTCTCATTTATTCCATGAATTTAATTTTTAGCAGCATCATTGTCTTTATCAAGGACTATATTGCTTCACCTTTAAATATCAGAAACTATGGTAACGTTAATAAAACGTAATAATTACAATATTTCACTCGAAATTTTGATGAGGCATTTTATTCTTGACCCCCAGGAGAAAAAAGGCAAATCGAAATCGCATACGCCTTTGGTTTGTCCATTTGCTGGCAATGTCTACTCCAACCTCACAACTTTGAACACATGAAATCATTCGAATTTGAATTTCGAAGGTACAACGACATCTGTCGTAACACATATTTGAATTTGATTTTCAATAACTATTTTTATCACAGATGGGTTATGAATTTGTTTCATTATTGATTTCAATGCACAAATCATTCATCCAACTGTATTTTCTATGACATTATCTATTTTTTAACACGGAAAACAACACTTTATACTTCATTTTAAACAGAGCTTTCAGCAACGCCTTCTATTGAAAAGTAGTGAATTTAAAAATTCGAAAATGTCCGAAAAGCTTCACGCTGTAGTTGAAATAGGTCCCACTCTAGAGTTCAACCACAGATTTTAGAGATTGATTAGAGAGAGAGGAAGATATGTGAAAGTGCATGAGAGCAAAAGTGTGCGCAAACACATTTCACTCCAAGCCAGCATTGGAAACGCGGCATAAATTTCAAAATTTAATTGACCCCATAAAAAATAAACTAGTTCTAAAACTGGATCCTACAAAAGCTAACAGATTGTTCAAACCTAAACCTAATACCTTAATATACTGATTTTGTTTTCGCAAATCTAGCGATGCAACCGTTTTTGCAGCAAGACAATAAATTTATGTCGAAATTGATTTCCTTAGCTAAACATTTCGTCCCTTCAAAATCTATGCAGCAATGACTTTGAAAGGATATAATTAGTCAAGGTGATGATACCCAAAGTTTTAATAACCTTGGTTTCAAAAAGAGATAATGTCATCTTCTAAACTAAAATTAATCTTAACGTGAAACATTCATTGCATTGTTATGGAAAGGCTATTTACTCACGTTTCCTTTGAAAAGATGCAATAATAGTAACAAAGTATTTCAAAATTCCGCATTTTGACCTAACACTTTTATAACCCATAAAAACAAAAGCAAAAATTAAGAAAACTTCAAATTACCTTCCATTCCCTAACTTGACAAAACTTTGTCGTCCCTCGAAGTCTACGTTGCTGTATTAAGTGGTGGCATGCGGCTGGAAGGCTGCAAAAGTGTGTATTCTGCTGAGCGCCCTCCTTATTACGAACAAGGAGGAGTTCGCCTCCTCTCGAAGGAGGAGGCGAACTTCTATGTAGAATTTCGCAGTTGAATTTATTGAACCACAATGAAGCAAAAGTGTCGCTGTCAATGCACTGACGAATGATCATGGCGCCAACCAAGACTCCAACCTAATTCATTTTTACTAATTAGTATAAACATAAGTAACATTAGTATTAAAATCGATTTGGCTAACAATTCATATTTCCATATATATATATATATATATATATATATATATATATATATATATATATATATATATATATATATATATATATATATATATATATATATATATATATATATATATATATATATATATATACATATATATATATATATATATATATATATATATATATATATATATATATATCATCAAAAAAATTCAGTGACTATTTCTCGGGAATGCGCCATCCGATTCAGCTAAAACTTTCAGGATACATTGGTGTATATGCAGATAGGTCCAGGTTTCACTAAATGTCAATTATCTTCAACCCTTTGGCGCCGGCGGCCATTTTAGTCATATTTTTAATATACCTATTATTCCGTCGACAAAGAATTTTCGAAAAAATTAAGGTAACGGAATGAATTTCAAACGTGTTATAAATGTGAATCGGATAATGTTTTGGAATTTTTTTAACCCCATGTGTGCACTAGGTGCCTAAAAAGAGAACGGGAAAATTTGAAAATTTTTAAATTACTATAACTTTTAATAGAACTATTCAATTATTATGGAACTTTCAGAACATGTTGATCTTAATTAGTTGTAAATTTGGGTAGCTTTCAATGAGCATGTTGGGAACCCTGTAGCTAGGGCAGGTGATGAAAGTGAAAACCTTTAAATCATCGAATGTCCTCAAAAATTATCACTCCACCACTCATAAATAAGTCTTATGCTTTGTCTTTATAGCCAAATTGAAAAATTTTACTTTTTATAACGGGCACGCGTGGTAGCCGTTTCCCAATTTAACTATATTTTTAGCATCAAAAACTTCTGTTCACGGACATAATCAGAATGAGTTGAAAGTTACAAAATATTTTGGTCTTTGGTAGGACCAAATCTGACAGAAGCGATTTTCAAATGCGGGCAATTTTGTGCCAGTGGTGCCATATTGAAAAATCACTGAGAAAAAGATCTGCTTTTGGCCCTATAAATTCTAATTCAGTCATTCGATTTTGAAGAAATTCACAAAGTAGTTGAACCTTACTTTTAACCACGTTTGGTAGAAATTTGGTTGAAAAATTCGGTTGGAATGGCCAGTTATGATATTTTTGGTGTCTTAAATTTGAAAAATTTCTGAGGGAAATAAAGCTCTTTGCCCTATAGCTTCCAGTACAGTCTTTGAATCATAACGAAAATCAAATGGCAAATTAAGCTTATTGTAGGCAATACACAGTAGAAATTTAAGTTCAATACAATGATAGGGTTGCCAGCTATGGTTGTTTTTGTATTTTTTTGGCATACCTTTAGTAAGCGGTTTTAGCATAGATTTTTCAAATCGTAGTGATCTTATAGTGAAAATAAATACCAAATATTAAGATCTAGAAAATTTGAAAACTTTTGCGTATGGTGACCCTTAATTTCTTCGCATACCTATAACTTTCAATGCAGGTTGACTTCAACGTAAGGCAGATGGGACATATTTTTGGCTTCGGTGCTAGCAAAGGGCTGCTAGCGCTAGGCCTTTTTGCTATTTTCGTTGCAATAAATGTTTGCATCAAGTATTTCCATCGTAAACATTGTTTAAATTTTCCATGCTCAGTAAACACCTTTCTACTGCAGTAACTTCCGATGAAGTCACCGAAATTATTACTACTACTATGATTACTTAGGGTGGATTAGTTTTAAGTAGGAAAAGTAAGTAGTGGTAGAATACACACTCAAAATCTTCACAAATCCTCTACTGTTCTTCGAACATTAGTGTTTCTAGCGGTTCTGATGCGCTAGGGTTTTTTTTGTTTTGGTTTGCTAAATACTGTCGTACGATGATTAGTTTGGCTTACCATAATCCATATCAGCCATCGCTTGTCTATTCCAGCAGACCATTTAACCTATTTCAAGCAGACATAATTGAACCTAGTGGTGATGCCAACCTGCGGTAGGTATCATCGCTAGCGAAACGAAAAAATTAGAAATTTGGCAAATTCTGACGCTTCGAAAATTTCGGTCGTCGGCATTGTGCGCATTACCATACAAAACAGTGCATTCTAATTTTTTGACAGCGGCTTTTCTGCGGCCAGTGCGAAAAGTCGTTGTACTGTGGCTATGACTATTGGGTAGAATAATTTCCAAGGTATAATGCTCCAAAGTTTACAAATTAACAAAAGTAAATCATTTATTGCGTATTTTCCATATATGTTGTTTATCAAATGAAACTTTCTCCTTGTATAAAAATGAAGAATTGATCAGTACTGCCAACACTTTGCTAGCAGTGTAACCAAAAGTCTACTGATTGTCTCAAGTCAAGATCAACTAACCCTGTGTATTTCGTTTTACTCGATAGCTGAAAAAAAATGTTGTGGCTACTATGCGCGTAATATTCACACATATGCATTCAATAATTTTTTTTAAAATCTTCATTCGCGTTTTTGGAACATTTCCGTTCGTTTTGTTCCTTCTGATTAAAAACTATTAATTACCTAGCTCTTATAATGCTCCATTCCTCATGATTACATCAGCTCGCCTCTGCAAAGCGTTATTGAAATTGTTTTCGAAGCGATAGAGATGTCAATACAACAATGACCTAGATACTCGTGATTAATTAAAAGGATGAATTTTTATTGCAACAGCAATCTATACTCGCCGAGCGAATTAATAAATGCGCAATTCATTTTAAGCCAATTTAGATGTCTTACGGTTCGTTGTCTGTTTCGAATGGGACGACACAGCAAGTTCAACTACCGGCGGTAACAAACTTCCGGTAAAGGATGATAAAAGAGAGTTTTACGAAGGATCAGAGTTTTTATGGAAATTGTTTGCTGCTGCTGACGCAATGTGTTAGGCATCTGATCCTTATAGCTTATATCTATGGTAATTTATCAAGATTAAGCGAATGAGCCCCATACGGTTTGGATTTACGCTGGTCACCGCAAATTTAAGTTTACGATGCTGCTGGATTAAGTTGCAGTGGGTAAATGTGGCTTAGTCGCGGGATGAATGCTAAGGAGTTTAGCATTAAATTGCTTCATCGTGACTTGGAATATCTGTGCTATGATATATGTGGGGTGAAAATATTTAAAAAATATTATGATTCAATTAATTTGGAATAAAGGGAATTTCGACGTCATATCATGGTATAGAGGTAGTTCTCTTGATACCAATGGTAGGCACTTACAAGGCAGTTCAAAGTATATAGAAACTAAGATCAACAAACAAAGCAATTATGATACGCTTCATTTGTATTCAAATTCTAACAAAGAAAGAGAATTCTCAATGCTTTGTAATTTACTTTTCCCGCGATAGCACTTAATCCCATTTTGAATGTTTTCCGGCCTGCTAGCAATGAATTCGACTTGGTGGACTAAGCGTTTATTTTGGTTTGAATAATTCCGGCTTATAAGCAAATACAGTACTTCGAATCGCATGCTAGGCCATGAAAAAATTTCAGCTTCTTATAAATATATACATGTGATGCCGCATTTATACATAGGGACGAACGTCTCGTGAGGGCATCCGACAAAACATTTGACAAGACGCTCAGCAAGACATAGGGTGAATTGTTTACTTAGGATATTGCACCATACAACACGTACCATGCATCATGCACCTTTCGACAGTTGTAAGCTGTTTTGTTCAGTTCAGTGAACGATGGCTGAGGTACAGGTTGTGGCCATTGCAACTGCCTGGTGTGCGTTGTGTTATGTCAATCTGTGCTACGCAAGGATATGTTTGAAGTCCCGGCGCAAAATTCGAAAATGTAAATGAGCATTCGCTACCCTCTCGAATCCCTTTGACTCGATACATAAAACCGACTTCGCTTCCAGCGGCTTCGAGCTAGGACGAGACGGTCATAAACACTCAGGCACAAAAATAGAAGGATCATTATCCTTTCATAAAACGAACAAGAGCCGACGAGCAAGCCATTTACACACGCGTGCTTGCCATGAAAAAAACAGCCGAGAATAGACAAGGAGACCATTTACACACTCTCCTCGTCCACATTTACCATTCCTCGGCGAGAGTGTAAACGCGGCATAATACTAGCTGACCCGGCAAACTTCGTGCCGCCTCAGAATTAATAAACGTTGCTTTAGCTTATCAGCTGAATTAAATGCAGTTTTATAATAAGATCAAAATGAATAAAGTTCAGTAAATGTACAAAAATCAAAATGAAAAGTATATTAATTACATTGAAATGAATGAATTCACCTGGCATCAAGGCTTTTGTTTGATTGAAGCGAATCGAAGTGATTGAAGCAGCATTGTTGCACTTCTTTCTGTTTAATTATTTGCTGGATGGATTCCACTCGAGTCGTTTACCTTTATTGAAGCACCTGGTAATGTAAAAAAGCATTTATTCTTGCGCTACGAAGATTATCACGTTGTTAACCTGTACGTTTCTCATTGCCAATACTCAACGGAAATCAACGGACGAAGTCGAGCCATACCCAACGGTCATCGCTGTAATGCATTCTAGCAGCATGCATGAAGCAAATATTTTCAGCAATGCAGATGTAGCGCTTGAAAGCTATTTTCCAAAAAGTCAATCGTTTAACTATGAGCGATTTTACAGCAGTTCCCAATTCGGGATTGGGAATATACCGTAATTCGTGAGCTTTCGCCCGATTTCCATGTATGTGTGCGCAGACTGTGTACGTGCACGGAAGTTCCTCATGAGCTTGATTTGCGAATACCGGTTTTGTACGAAGCGTTTATATGTGTGTGTGCCGGATAAAATTGTATGGCTACACGAAGATCGGATTATAACCGGTTTGAAATCCCGATTTCGTGTAACTATACAAATTTGAGTGGCGATCTGGTTTACAAACACATAGATTCTGATTTGTTTTCAATAGGGCGTGTCCAAAAGGGAAACTTCTTATATCGTGGCTTCTAGCGGCCGCTGTTCACTTCGTTGAACAGTTTGGAGGCCATCCACCAAACAACATGCATCGGAATGCAATATCATTCCGAAAATGCCTCTGAGCGGAAAGCACGTGCGCTGTATCTTAACGTAAGAAATGCTAATTTCTTTACCCATACTGGATCTTCCAATTGTTCATGTTTTTCTCCCTATGTGTCCAAAAATGCAATAATTTCAGGCAAAAGATTTAGAAATCTTTGCAAAAATCTTCCTGAGCTAAGCCATCTAAAGCTTAGTACTGTTTTCGATTTCACGTTAAATTTTCATGCAAATTTTGACGTGAAATTTATTTCGGCGAAAATTTAGCTTGAAAATAAGCAAGAGTTGTACTCACTTTTAAGCGTGAAAAATTGCTTGGAACATGCTTTCGCTTTGAAAATGCAAATAGCTTTGGCACATGTCTCCAATCATTTCACGCCAATTTAGTAGGCGCAGTTCATTTTTTAGGCTAGTACTGAGTTAATCGTAACGCTAAATTTTGACATGTCTCCATTATCTGGTCATTCTTTTGAGCAAAAATTTTGAAAATGCAGAAAAGCGGGGACACTTATCATTTCTGACGGAGAAGATGTCAAGAATTTCAATTTTTGAACAATTTTGTTATTGAAAAGACATTTACACAATTCAATTTTCAAAATTTAAACGCCAAATGCCACTATTTAGCTCAAAAGAATGAACTACGCAAACTACATTGGCGTGAAAAGATTTTAATTTTACTTTTATTTTATCTAAAATTGAGATTAACCTTTCTTGCGCTGTGTGTGACAATTTACTATCTCAGTAGCAGGGAGACAAATGCAAATGTAGGTAAGGCGTACAGAACAGGGAGATTTAAGGAAGTGAAACAACCGTATACGTATACGAGATTTAGTGAAGCAGTTTTTCTAAAATGATATAAATCTATAAACTGCACAAATCGAGAACATAGCTATCTCGGATTTTCCCGTTGGCTTCTCCGCCACCAAGGCTCTGCGAGCTTTTGTGTGAACTGAAACTGCATGGACTGTCCGATAGGATCTATTAACCCAAGGCCCATTCCAAAATGTACTGAATAAATCGTCTACTAAATTTTTAGCTCACATTTTAAATTAACTTAGTAAATTATTAAAAATGTCTGTGATCGACTGTCGAACTGTTTGCGATCGACCGGTCGATCGCGATCGACCGTTTGCCCACCCCTGCTCTACTGCATCATTCCGCTGAATTTCAAATACTTATCTTTTGTGGAAGTATGCGAAAATCAATATTCAAAAAAGACCTCTCCATACAAATCCAGTACAAATCAAAACACAAATCATCGAATATCTCGAAAGCGCTAAAATGTGCACAGAACATTAATGCGGTTCACGGCCGCGGTGCCGCCAAATGCCTACACCACATAACCATCATCGCAAATGGTTCATGTAACGTCCATGCATAAAGTGGCGACGTCGCTATTCACCAGACACGCACCAACTAAGTGAACAGCACTCGCCAAAAGCCTCAATAAAACAAATTTCCCTGTTTCCACACGCTTCAACGAAGTAACGGTGAATTTCAGAAGCCGCCACATTGGAATTCCTTTACATGAACACGCTTCTACGCAGTGTTGCCGTTTTAGCGACTTTGTCGCTAGTTCTAGCGGTATTTTGTTGATTTTAGCGACATTATTTTACGTTTTAGCGACTTAATAAAATCTAACGACTTTTGGGGACTTTTCAAGTTTTAGAATTAGCTCAGCATTAAATGGTTTAAATACAAATCTTTTAGACAAAAAATCAGTGATTTCAGATATTTTAAACTCTTAACACTAATTTACAAGTCACTATTAAGAACATCAGATAACCCCACGATTTTTCAAACATTTCTCTTTACCATTTTATCCTGAAGTTGATCACATATCACCATCTCTGTCGGAATTGTCCACCATTCATTATTGCATCAGTTTTTTACACTAAGCGGAGACAATTTTCGGGAATGTCCCTATCCACATTGTCACTGCATCGCGCCTATTGCCTGTGTTCCACTCATACTATTTAGTACTCACTAGTACTTTTGGTTACTACAATCTATCAATCGCAAATAAATCATCTGACAGATCTATGTAAGAATGTGTTCGCAGACTCAAAATCCGCTGACATAAAACTACATAGAACAAAATGCACTCAGGTCATCAATCAAGTCCTTGCGCCACATTTCAGAGAAAATTTAATAAATGACATTGGTAGCCAAAAATATAGCGTCATAGAAGATGAACGGACGTTAGCGTCACCAAATTCATGGGGATAATTGTTAGGTATTTCAGTGACTCACAAAATGCCATAGTGTCTGCGTTTCTATCTCTTGAGCCTGTGAAACATGCTGATGCAAATGGCCTCGTCTCATTTTTGGTGAATTCCCTAAAAGCTCATAATTTACCTCTACACAATTTGGTCGGACTTGAAACTGATAACGCTGCCGTAATGACACGACGCTACAATAGCGTTTACACAATACTAAAAATGCAATACAGTCTGCCCAATTTAGTCCTCATAAGATGCATTTGCCATTCTTTACAATTAGCCGTCAGTCATGCATCACGTCAAACTATGCCACAACATATAGAGCTCATGATAAGGGAAACTTATAAGTGGTTTTCGAGTTCATCAAAGCGTCAACAGCAATATAAAGAAATATATAGTCGGATTAACTACGGAGAAGCGCCTCTAAAAATCCTTAAAGTTTGTGACACTCGCTGGCTCTCTGTAGAACCGACTGTTGTTCGTATTTTGGCTCAGTGGGAAGAGCTTAAGACACATTTTGTTTTTAATAAAAACGACTGCCACACAGCAAATTTGTTGAGTGAAATGTACAAAGACGAAGCTAACCGTTTGCATTTTTTGTTCCTGAAAAGTATTTTAAATGATGTTCAAACGGCAATTAAAGTTTTTGAAGGAGACAATATTGATCCTGTCAAAATGCTTACTTCGCTAATGTACTTATTACAATCAGTATGCAACAGGCTTTTGATTCCGAACGCTGTAAGAACTGACGAAGATTATTTGACTGTCAAAATTGAAAAGCATCTAAACCCAGTGCCGTACCTAGGGTATATGTTTGAGTCTCATGTTGCTAATACTAGTGTGCCACTCCAAACAGTAGAAACAGTTAGGATGGGGTGTATTGATTTCACCATAAAACTGGCAAACAAGTAACAAAACCGTTTGCCCAATAATTACATAGCTCTTCAAAAATGACCCAATTGTCTGTAGAAAATACTTTAAAACAAATAAAAGATAATTCTATTGCTGAACTTGCTGTGGAATTTGGTTTTAAAGAAGACAAAATAGAAAAGATTTTACAGCAATGGCACTGTATTCATTTTGTGAAATGGACCGAAACAACAGATACTGTAAAGTTTTGGGTGCAAGTTCTTAAATACAAAGACGCCGCAGGGTTTAATACCTACAAAGATATATCAGACTTGGCAATCACAGTTTTGTCATTGCCACATTCAAACGCAGAAGTCGAGCGAATGTTCAGTCAAATGAGCATAATAAAAACCAAGTTGCGAAACAAGATGGCATCAAAAACTTTAAATTCCATTCTACTTATACGAAACCAACTTAAAATTTTAAAGCAAAATTGTCACTCCTACAACATACCTGTGGATGTTTTAAGCAACATTTCGATAACAATTAAAGAGACAAGTACAAGACCTTTCAATCATCAACTTCCGCTGTACATCCCGTTTCTATGACATCATTAGGACTTTCCGACGAAGATGATACCTATAATGATGTTATTTTGCCGTTTATAGAATTTTAAACGTAAAATAAATAATAAAAATAAGCAACTTGGTTTTTATTGCAACAAAATCAAGTCTACACATATTTGAAAAATTTGGCGACATCTAGCGGATTTTTTTCATTGAGTTTTTAACAAATCTAGAGACTTTTCGATAAAGTTCTGGGGAGATTCGTTTTTCCTTGACGGCAACACTGCTTCTACGACCGGTTTAAACCGGTTTAAAATCCCGATTTCATGTAACCATACAATTTTATCGGGCACACACACATATTAACGCTTCGTACAAAACCGGTATTCGCAAATCAAGCTCATGAGGAGCTTCCGTGCACGTACACAGTCTGCGCACACTTACATGGAAATCGGCCGAAAGCTCACGAATTCCGGTATATTCCAAATCCTGATTTGGGAAGTCCTGTGAATTCGCTCTATTAACATTTCTCCCAAAAATAAAAGAAAAAGAACTTTCGAGCATACATCGGCTTAGGTAAAGTAAGCTATATAAAACGGGAAGATGAAAATTTCAGAGCATTCTAAATCATCACAGGTAAGTAAAATGTAGAGGATACTATTTATTTTGAGTCATGTAGGGGCAAGCTTGGCTGTCACTCCAAGCAGCAGCACAAAGTCGCCGAGTAACGTGTAATGCGAGAATATGCTGTTAGGATTTCCCTCAGCACGCATTATCTACACATTCTGGGTCATGCGGAAGTATGATCGGCCACGGGTCCAAGCTTCACAGGCTGTCTTCACTTGCCATTCCCCATAGCATGCCTTTCAACTTGCCATGGAAATGGCTAGTCGAAATGGTCGATAGGAAGCCATATGGTGTGCCATTATAAATGGTATCACATTTGTTTTGCCATCTTGATTTTAAAAATGTTGCTGAACCGTGGTCTTGCTCTGTTTCTTATTAGAGACAGTAGGAATTTTCAGTTTACAAGGATTTTAGATTTCGCTAATCAAAATAGTTGAATACTTGTTTATTTTAAAACAGAAATAATTTGAATTTTGACGCTCGACTGAGTTTTTAAATTACCTCTACTTCATCTCTCTTCGTACCCCAGCAAGTCATCTGAAATTTAGCTCGCTTATCCAAAAATAGACTTATCTTGCACGCGGAGTTTTCATAAATAGCAGGTTTCTTTGCTGCCCACTTTTCAAGAGCATTCAACGCTCAGATGAAGCACACGTCCATTCCATTCAGAGGCATTTTCGAAATGATATGGCACGCCATGGAATTGTCGACGCATCAGATGGCGTGTCATAATTTCAGATTCGTTGCTCTTGGATATGGCAGGGAAAATGGCTAGTCGAGACCAAAGGCCAATACGCATTCCCCATAGATGATGGGAATGCAACAATACAATGTACAATGTACGGAATAATGTTCCTTTTATAAAGCTATCAAGCAGAACTACACCTTGCCAGCCTAGAACATCCAATGTTAAAAAGAAATGAACCGGGTATGGATCTGTAATGCTTTCATGCATTGTAAGGAATGCTTACGGGAAGTTTGTTTACGAATTACTTTTCTCATTGGGTACTAACGCGACGCTCTTCTCGTGCTATTTCTTGTTCATCTCCAGTGGATTGTTTCGCAATATTCCAAAGTCTAATTGAATTACGGCTTCGTGGTGAAGGATTATATCTACTGGCTCGCAGAATTGTAAATAAATTGCAGCACATTTCTGTACAGCTAGCTCAACGGCGTTGTAAATGGATTTAAAAAATTTTTCTCATAATAATCTCAAAATAATTTTCTTCAAAATTTTTTTTTCTTTTAATTTTTCCGATGTTTTAATAGTTATTCTGCTATTCGGGGCCGAGATAAATCCAACAAATCAAAGATCATAATAGGCGGTCAAACCGTTCTTGAGTTATAAATGGTGTAACTAACCTGACTTTCTTTCATACATAAAGATGAGACATCAGGCTCAAACAAAATGGTCAATAATATACCGAATGCTTTGATGCAATATCTAAATTCATGGCCATAGCAACCAAAAGATTACAAGCACTATGTACTCGCAGTTGCCGGTATGTATGTTACTTGCTATCTAAATACCCCACACTAAATTTTCCTGAGTAAATATTAGCTTGTACTCAAACCGAGATGAGATGATATATAAGCACTTATTTAGTCCATAAGAAACAAACGGTTGGGATGAACATAGCATCGAGTCCATTAAGTGACTTTCTTGGGTAAATAACTTAATTTCTTTCTTGTATCATGTTCCGGTACGACGATGGCAATGAAACGCGTTTGCTAAGCGATGCAGTAAAGTGGAAAACAATAGATTTTGCTTAATAATCCTGGTTGTGTAATGAAATTGAAGTGGTAAGTTCTAGAGGACAGACTTTTTCATGGTAGATATGATATCTTTTGCGAAGAATACTTAGCTGAAATATTATTTCCGTTGGAAAATGATTTTCGAATAAAAACTTGTTCTTCTGTGGATGGAATAATTAAGAGAACTTAACAAATATTGTTGTCGCATAGACTTTTGAATAAGACCAACTTACTTATTTTGGCTTTTTTCAAATATTTGACTCGTTGCTTAGTACATATTTGAATGTCTTTTAATGAGTTATTTACTGCAATTTAATGTGAAAAATAATAATTATGGGAAATAATAGGCCGCATCGGGAGTATGCTTGTTTCATTAAACAAACTTTTGTTACTTTATAAGATGGAACTGTTGAAAAATCCACTGTTTCTGAGCAAAATGAATAATATGTACCTGTTTTTGTCGAAAATGTGAGATAATTGAGTCCGAATAGTGAGAAAGCAATCCAATGTCATACGGCATTACGTAATGCTCAGCTTTTGTTCAGTAGTGAACCATCCTGAGTTTTTGATCAGTAGACTCGGAGATACGGACGGATAAAAAGAGTCGGGCATTCATACAGGAGGTAAAGAACTAGTTCCCCGCCCTGTTTTCAACTGCCGTTCTGACAGAAAATACTGTAAGGGGGAGCTATCCGGTTAAAATAGCCATGTCGACGCTAAAGTTTTCCAAATTCATGTCGCCATTGTATAGGAGGTTTATTCCACCCAGTAAATTGTACGCTTTCAGTATTTTTTGGTGATGGCCAGTTCAACTGAGCGTCAATCGATAAACTGCAAAACACCTCCGCAAAAAGATCACCTACTTTCATCCGCTTCACAGTTTCGCTTAACGTATGTATGCCCTTGAACCAACGACTCTCCATCGAATACCTCAACTCCTCATTAAGATACTCAACGCATTAACAGCAAAACAAACTTCGGGCAGTTGTGAGCACTAGCAAGGGCCTATATAGGCATTTGCCTGCCACAGAAGGCCGAATATCTGATTGCACATAAACCCATTGGTTCTTTTGAGAATCACCAACAATTCCATTTCAAAGTGATCAGCAAGCGGAAACAAAGTTTCGTATTCACTCTGTCATTCAGTTTGGAGCCATCGGTACCTATTTCCACTGGAATGTAGCTTACAGCACTGTTCTTAAGAATATCTATTTATTCAATTACCAAGCAAGGTACAATCTTAGCATAAATAATAAGCATGCATTAAAAATAAATAAATAGCTAAATAGATGAATTAAAAAAATACAATGCAGGAATACAGTTCCTATATATATAGGTTAAAGAGTAAAATAAACACATTGAGTGAAGTTTAACATTTACGTGTCCTATATGTTTACAGTAGGCAAAAGAAAGCCTTTTGGAGAAGGAGGATTTGAAGGATGTTTTTAGAAGCTGGGGAATATAATAGACACATGTTGTTGAATAATTTGCAGAATCTGTTTAAAGACAGATTTAATGCGTATGAGCTAGTCATAGCTATCTTAGTGCTCAAATAATCAAATCTAGTAATGCCTGTTGTGACGTCAAATGCGAAGTAGCAAAAAAAAAAACGATTATCCTAGATGAAAGTGGAAGCAAGCTCAGATGACCCAATCGTAGTTCATATCATGGTAGGGAATGGAACTTACTAGGGATATATTCTTTTGGTAAGAACTGTTTCTGTACAGATTAGAGCCTGTTACTATGAATTTGAAAACCCAAGCTCCAGACAATACATGCGCACTCAAAGAGAGGTCATACGTTAAAGTTATGAAACTATTTGGCACGTCGTATTATAAAGGAAAAGCTTATAACCTGCCATTTTCAATATTTAGGGAGAGTTTGTTAAATGTGTACCACTAGTTAAGCTAGTCCAGTTTCGACCGAAGAGATTCTGCATCAAATTTTCCAATGATCAGCGCAGAGTAAATAAGGTAAATTTGATAAAATGCGTGATAGGTTTGATATTAATATTGTGAAAAAAGAGGACTAGAGGATGTAAAACAGGTAGAAGGTTAGCCAATTGAGTAAGGGCTCATGGACTCCAAAATTCCGTAGATTGGAAATAAAAAAAAAAATCTTTATTAATTGGGGCATGGGTTTCAAGAACTAGAATTAGAGATGGTTAAGCAAAAGTGAAACTGATATGGCCTAGGTCTGTCGTAGTCTAAGGATAACTATCGCGCTTGAATGTAAATTTTTTAGGACATATCTATTCAAAAAATCAAAAATATGAGGATAACTGTTTGACAACTGCCATAGTCAGATGGCTTTGAAGAAGTTTATGTGACTTTGTGTGATGATATAGCTCAAATATGGAAGAATAAATCCAACTAAGTCTACTGTTTTCTATCAAATTCTTCAAATCTGAAAATTTAGCTACAGGCTATGGTTCTGCAAGTGCTCATGTATGGTCCCAAGAGTTGGGAGCTCAGAAAAAATTATTCATGCCTCTTAATCGCGCCCAAGAAGAAAGACTTAAGGATAATCGTTGGCTTTATAAGTGCTGAAGGGTAATTCTGGAGATGCCACCACCATGTATTGTATATCAATGACCCACAAACAGGCATTATGACAAAAATATGGGCTGATTTACTCCAATGAACTGAGTACCTAGTTTAGATGAGTGAAAAAAAGCCTGTCTGGAAAACGTCTGTGGCAAATTTTACGGCAGAGTTCAGCAAGGAAGACCTTGTCTGCGCAGGCGGGATGACTGACCAGGTCACTATTAGGAAAGATCGAATGAATATGAATGTTACTATAGCAAATAATATTTGCTACCATCAAACGGCGTACTAGACACCTCCGCATTTGTAGCCAAGGACATTGATTGCGCCATTTTGGCCGGCTTTTGAAAGTCAATATAAAATTTCAGTTTGAAGTATTGTTCAATCTTCGAAAGAATGGAATGTGACTGGAGAAGTCTCAATTAGAAGTCGCAATTAGGCTCACTAAAGAGAAAGTTCAAGGCTTGCAGTACGATTGAAGAAGTGCTAAAGCGTAAGCACTTTCAATACATCTTTACGCATCTTTTAGTCTATCATATTACTGTTTTGGAAATGAAAAATTACAGGTAATGAAAAAGGAAAAAACGAACTGCAGAAACTTATTCGGAGCAACAAAAGAACGATATTGGATACACTATATCATCATTTGAATGCTCGTTACTTGTCATTTTAATGCTTTTTGCTGTTATTAAATTGAATACAGGCTCACGTTGTGTCAACAGTTTATATGTTCCTTAAAAATGGTTCCATAGCAGAAAACATTTTCTTGCATAATTCCACACATATTCCGATACGAAAATGTATGAACGTTTTACTGCATCTCACAAAATACCATAAAATACAATTTTCTGATTAATACTTAACAGCTTACATTAACTAAAGCTAAATCTATACATGCACAGTCAAATTTCAAAACGGCGCTTCCTTTTCTGAGTATCACTTCGAACCAAAACAGTTTTCGAAAATTGTCATAGCTTTGCACTCGAAATAATTTAAGTTCCCTTATTCGTTTCTCAAGTATCTGAATTTATTTCTTTGCTCACACTATTCTCGCTACCCATGCCAAACAAAATAATATTCTTTAATAAAAGTTTTCCTTGACAAAGGTTTCCTCCGATTCGCTTTTATCTGTCTATCAAAATACAAAATTATATAAAAGGATTCAAAAACAAATTGTATTCCGACTTGGTTTCGGCGCTGAAGGACTTTCTTGTTGTAAGAATGAATGGCACCCAACTTTTCTTTGTTCGTCTCCAACGTCACGGGAAATCCACAGAGTCCATTCTTCAAGCGAGAGAGGAAAAAGACAATCGACCGTACAAATAAGAGCGTAACGGTGACAAGATAAGTTTATTTCACATTAAATGGAATTTCGGATTAGGATCAGAGCAATGGAGAGTGTAATAGAAGAGAAAGGTGGAGGAAAAGGAAGGTAAAGGTTGAGATTGAGGTTGAGGCAGATTACTAAGGTGATTTAGTTTTTAGAACAAAATATGATTATATATGGAGGTTTGAAACATTCCATCGTATTTCAAATGCGTAGTTAATAAGAAATATATGAACGCGCAATTGTACTAATTTTCGAAGAAGAACATTAGTGTTAAAATCACTTTGGCGAAAAATTCATATTTCTATATATATATATGCATATATATATATATATATATATATATATATATATATATACATATATATATATATATATATATATATATATATATATATATATATACATATATATATATATATATATATATATATATATATATATATATATATATATATATATATATATATATCTATATATATATATACATATATATATATGTATATATATATATATATATATATATATATATATATATATATATATATATACAGTAGCTCACAGCTTATTTGATACAGTGACTATTTGAAAATGCAAATCACTGTAACTTTGAAATAAAGAACCCTATCCAAAAAATTTAATCGTATTTGACTATATTCATGTTCAACGAATACAATGCAAACAAAAAATGTTCCAGCAATATTCTTTGGCGTCCGGTAAAAGAGAAATACCACTGGCGCAGAAAAATTGCAGCTCACAGCTTATTTGATACAGACACTTCAATGCGAATAAACTTCTTTTTTCGCACCGTTAATCTGTGTTCTTTTTTTTTTTTTTTGAATTTTTGATTGTGTTTTAACATTGGCTTAAGTAATTTTTAGCAAGATCTTGTAAGCTGAAGTGCCAAAATGAGCCAAAGTTGTAAAATGGGTCATCGCACCACAATTGAACAGCGCGAGTTGGTATTAAACCACTTTAAAAAAGGACAAAGTGTTCGAAAAATTGCTGAAAGTGTGAATTTGAGTGTCTCTACAGTGTAGCACATAATTGAGCGCTTTGTACACGAAAATCGGATAGAAAATAAGAGGAGAAATGCGCCAAACAAAATTTTCACCCTATCCGACGAACGATACATTGTAAGGAGAGTGAAAGCAAACACAAAGATTGCCGCTCCAAAATTGATTACTGAGGTTCATCGTGCATTAAGGAAGTCATATAATGCTGAAACCGTCCGACGAGTGCTTTGCGACCATGATTTCAACGGGCGGGTAGCCCGTAGGAAGCCATTCATTTCCAACAAAATACAATAAGCCGATTTACCTTTGCCAAAGAGCATGTGGGAAAGCCATCCGCGTTCTGGAATACGGTTATTTTTGCGGACGAGTCCAAGTTTAACATTTTTGGCTCCGACAGAATGTCATATGTCTGGCGCAAGGCAAACACTGAGCTAAACAAAGAGAACCTAAAAGCTACTGTGAAGCATGGTGGTGGTAATGTGATAGTTTGGGCCTGCATGTCCGCAGCCGGAGTCAGAAATTTAAAGTTTATTGAGGAAACAATGGACCAAACAAAGTACTTTGATGTACTCAAAAACAATTTACTGCAAAGCACTGAAAAACTGATTGTTAGCAACCAATTTCAGTTATACCAAGACAATGATCCAAAGCAAAAGTCGGGAATTGTGCAGTCCTGTCCAATTTGGGATTGCACTCGTTTGATGTCTCTGCTGGCACAGTCACCAGATATGAACGTCATTGTGAGTCTGTGGACTTTGTTGGATAACAACATGTGAAAACACAAGATTTCTAATAAACAAGACCTGAAGAAAGCACTGATAGAGGAATGGCAAAAAATTACTCCTGACATCACAAAAAACTCGTTGATTCAATGCCGAATAGGCTCCAGGCTCTGCTTAAGTCTAAGGACTATCATACAAAGTATTGAAATCAACTGGAAACCTCATAATTCACAACAATTTTAATGTTTAATCAAACTGTATCAAATAAGCTGTTACATGAAATTTGTTATTATTTTTAGTTTTTTTTTTGTTTTTTAAGATGTAAAACAGTAACTTTGTAACAAATATAAACTTGTTTAATAAACAACAAACAATTGCCTTCAAAATGGTGTTCAAATTTTTTTGATATTGTTATTATGTTTTGAGTTATTGCAACTTAATTTTTAAAGAAGCACTGTATCAAATAAGCTGTGAGCCACTGTATATATATATATATATATATATATATATATATATATATATATATATATATATCATCAAAAAATTTATATATATATATATCATCAAAAAATTTCAGTGAAAAAATCTCAGGAACGCGCCATCCTATTGAACTGAAATTTTCAAAATACATTGGTGTATATGCAGAATAGTGCCAGGTCCCACAAAAAGTTAATAATCTTTAACCCTTTGGTGCCGGCGGCCATTTTACTGATATTTTAAATATACCTATTTTTCTGTCAAAAAATAACTTTTGCAAAAATGAAGTTTATGTGATGAATTCTGAACGTGTTTTAAATGTGAATATGATGATGTTTTTGAAATTTTTAACTCTATGTGTGCGCTAGGCGCCTAAAATGAGATTGGGAACATTTGAAAATTTTTGAATTGTGATAACTTTTTATAAGATTATCAAATCATAATGAAACTTACAGGACATATAAATGTTACTAAGTTGCACACTTGCGTAGTTTTCATGAACGTACTGGCAACCCTGTAGCTATGGCAGGCACTGAAATTGAAAACATGCAAACCATCGAATCTCCTAAAAATGTTAGTTTCTTAGAATGAAAACCAACTTGTATACAAATCTTATGCTTTGTCTAAACAGTCAAGGAAATACTTTGGAATTTTCATGTCGGACAAGAACGGTAACCCTCTACCAATTTACCTGTATTTTTAGCATCAAAAACTTATGTTCACGGGAACTCACAAGCCAATAATCAGATGCAGTTGAAATTTACAGATTACATTGGACTTAAGTAGGACCAGGTCTAATGGAAGCGATTTTGAATTGTTGGCAACTCTGTGCCAGTGGTGCCATCTTGAAAAATTACAAAGAAAAAAAACTGCTGGTAACCCTAAATTTATTTATACTCCTATAACTTCGAACGCAGTGATCGGATCGAGACGAAATTCACAGAGTAGGTTAATTTCAACGTGATGCAGATGTGATACTGGTAAAAGTTTGCCAGCACGAGTCTGTAGTGCTATTTCTGTATCAATAAATGCTTACAGTTAGTATTCATACCGGAAACATTTACAATGAAAATAAATAACCAATGTTTCAATTCCCAAAGTTCTGCAAAATTTTCGGATCGCAGCCCCAAACACCAACTTCAGTTACAGTGCTGCAGGCACTAAGCATTTTCTTCATTGATGTTATATGAGATGCTGCTTTCAAAGATTTGTGAAATAAGCAACTGATAACGAATATAGTTAACAAGTGTTCTGCTCTCATAAACATCGCACAGGAAAGCGAAAATTTCGCAATGGACTGCGAGAGTTTCGCGCTGGATTTCGTTAATTTCGCTTTTTTCACTTTTAAGGAAGAAATTTTCGCTTTCCAGTGCGAAATATTTGCTTTTCAGAGCAAAATTGTCGCTTTTTAGAGCGGAATTTTCGCTTTCCAGTGTGAAATTTTCGCATTCCAGTGCGAAATTTTCGCTTTCCAGAGCGAAGTTTCTCTGTCGATAATGCATTTTCAAATTGTGCGGAGTTATTAACACAATACAAATCTTGTTTGCAACTGTGCCGATATTTTCAAAACGCAGCTCACAAAGAACTTCAATCAACAGAACTACTATATATAAATCACATCATAGATTCTCAGTACATATTTGTATCTATTACTCTATCGGGCTGGATGACTCTGCAACCCAAAATCACACAACTAGCATCGTACCCATAAGAATACTCTAAATTATTCGTTGTCGTGAGTGGATTTAATATCTTCTCCGGAAATATAAGCTATTGAGTTTTTCATCATTGTGCTTTGTACAACAGCTTTTTCCTTGCGGGTTTCTAGCACATTTAAAAGCACAGACCAACCATTCAAATCTAATCATCAAAATTGAAATATCGTACCATTAACACCCCAAACGCCCTCCTTGAAGATGCCCAATTTTACATTGGCTTAAAAGCAAATCACTCACAGTTGTCACCAGCGCGAGAATGGGATAGTGAGCGATATGCGCAATGGATTACCTTGTTTTCATTGTATCATGGTTGTGTTTTACTTCAAGAGCTGTAGCAGTACCAGCACTAAACAGAGATTTTCCTACACCCTCCAAGGGTACGATCTATGCAATATATTCTGTCAAAAAAGTACCGAAAGTTAATCATTTAAAAAACCCACTTCAAGGGGTTGTCAAAATTCGTTTTGTCGCCAAGTTGTTATAACCGTCTTCTATATTATCTATCATGTAGTTTGTCTACAATGATTGATTTTATTAGTCCATCTCAAGTGTGTTTTGCGATTTTTGCAATAAATAAAATCATCAAACAAAGAATTTCTTTCAAATTTCGCATTGCAAATGGAAATTCGTGTCGAATCCCTGAAAATATTGTAAAAATATTACGGTAAATCGAATTTATCGAAAACACGTGCATATGAGTGATACAGTGCAATCGAAAGTGGTGGAGATGTGGTTAAAAATTTACCTCGCTCTGGTCGGCCATCAACGCTTTCAAGTGAGGTTATCACCGCTAAAGTGAAGAAATGGTGACTGAAAATCAGCGTTGAAGTTTGAAAGAGATAGCTGCTGAAGTTTTTGGGTCTCACAGATCAATTTGTGCTGTTTTAAATGATTGTTTTGACAAAAAAAAAACGCATTGTCGCTCGAGCAGTTCCAAAAAACCTGAATTTTCTTCAACAACTTAATCGCGTAAAGATTGCCGAAGATATGCTAGGACGAGTCAATTCCGACCCCACATTTATAAAACGCATTGTAACTGGTGATGAGACATGGGCTTACGAGTTTGGTATGAAACCAGTCAACAAGTTTCGGAATGGTGTCGTCTAACCGAAAAAACCATGTCAAAGTTGATCAAAACTCAACGTAATGTTGGCTGTTTTCTTTGATTACCGCTGTGTTGTGCACTCGAAATTTTTACCGGAAGATCAGACAGTAAGTAAATAATATTATCCGAGAGTTATGCGGCAATTAAGAGGGCAAATTTGGCCATATTTATGGAAAGAAAATGCTTGGGTTTTGCATCACGACAACGCACCATCTCACATGGCTATCATTGTCAATGAATTTCTGACCGAAAATTCGACAAATACCATCAACCAACCACTGTGCTTAACTAATATGGCTCCTGCCGACGTTTTGCACTTTCCGCAACTGAAATTACCACTTCGAGATAGTCGATAGAAGACTCGTTTTCAGTCGATAGAAGACTCTTTTTCAGTCGACAGAAGGCATAAAAGGGAATTCGCGGCGTGAACTGAAGTCAATTTCGACAAATGCGTTAAAAAAGTGTTTTAATGATTGTATTGTTATAAGTGTATTATCCTGGTAGGGGCCAACTTTGATGGCGATAAAATAAATTTGAATAAATAATGAATATTTTGTTTTATTGATCAATTATCAGAACTTTTTTAACAGAATGTACTGCAAGCTAGAAACTTCTTAAAGGTCTATAAGAAGAACCAGAGGAACCAAGATCAAATAGTGTTAAGTCGAAAGCGCTCGACGACATCGATGCTATTCGATGAGGGGTTTCTAGTTTTAGATTCTAGTAAGCGAATTAACTTTCAAAGTGCAAAAGCATTAGTTTTCTTTACTTTCTATGAAAACTATTTGTTTTTCGTCGGAACAAAACTTTTGAAACTGAAATTAAAATCAAGCTTTCTAGGAAAGAGTCGTTCTTTTATCCAATGCTGCATAATTTACAAGAGATCTATGCAGAACACCAAATGAAATAATACGTTCGTTGCAAAAATCACCTGTATTTTCTACATCGCCAGCCAGGCAGGTTCTATAGTTTCAAATATGCAATCTTGCAGGAGTGGTTTGCTAAATATATTCATGAAATGGAAGATTCAAACATAAACCGGGGAGAATGAAGCCATTTTCAGAAAGAAACAGATAGACAAATACTTCGCAATTAGCCCATTCATGTCAGTAATAGCATTTGTTCTTATTATGCAATAAACAAAAAAGTCTTCAATTATTTTTGCAAGTTATACTTCTTTCATATTACATTTTTACAAACTTTAAAATATTGCTTAGTTTATTTTCATTAAATTACTAAATTCACAGTTGAAGAATTATTGTGATTCATAAAAAAACTTTTTCATAACTTTAAATGTATTTTCAATAAACGTCTTTTCTCTTACTACAGCATAGATTTATCTTTGTATTGGCAAACACTTGAGGTAGCTAGCGATGCATTAAGTATGAGGCCAAATAGATAACTTGAAATAAAAAATCGTGCTAACTGCAGGCTTAATCCAAATAACAATTAAAATAAAATACTTTCTCTGTAAGCCTATCAGTGATACACTAGATTTAAGTTAGTTTAGGCTCTTTAACTAGAAGCTATTGTACATTATTCTTTGCGAAATTACTATCAAAATACTTCATGTAACAAAAACTATGTTTTTTTAATCAAGAGAAAACTACTAATCACCAAATTTTTTTTAACTACTTTCTACTATGAATTCAGGATGAATTCACCTTTTCGGCTTCTGAATGTTTGCAAAATTCCAGTTAGAGCATATAAAACTGACAGAGCAACAAAATATCCTCCAAATGCATAAAACTGTCCTCTGGGCGAGAGTGCAAATCCACTATCTGAGACTATCACAACTGTTAGAATCGATTGTGCGATAAGCGCCACTACCGTATTGATTCCAAAAATCAGACCGAAACTGTCCTCGTGAATTTTTTTTGCGACCGTAGCACTGAAATTTTGACATATTTACAATTTTACCATAGTTATATTTCATAGATATCATACCTCGCCATCGTCACCATGAAATTGTACAGGATGCCAAACAGAACGTAGACAACATAAGCAAGCCAAACAGATGAAGATGCTGCTGAGACAATTATTAACACCCCCTCAATTATCGAGAATACCGTAAGAATCCACAAATCCCATTTACGATACTGGTTCCCATCAAGGAAGCCTGCCAAAAAAGCACCCAAAGCGCTAAGCAACGTCATGGCAGCCTCTACGCCTCCATTGTAGAAATTCACGTGACTCGGGTCGATTTCTTTCCAAAGCAGTTGGCCATAAGAGACTATCTGAAAGCAAAGCGAAAAACAAAAACCAATTAATTCTGCAATATCAAAGAAGGAAAACTGGCAAACAGCTTGTATTTATTTGGATCAAAAAGGAATTCTCAGGTACTTCACTGTCGCGATCGTAATCACCTTTCCGTCTCATAATTCAATAATCATTCAACCACCGGCCCTACAAGCTCTCAAAAGCTGACAGGACCTACGCACCTGTAAATATCCGGCCATAGCCAGGGCCCACCAGAGACTCCATTGCACCACCACGGAATTGGAATAGGCCTCGATGAAATGCTGCCACAGGAGTTGGTAGGCACGCTGCCATGAAAATTCCGGCTTTAGCTCATCATCGTTTTTCATCTGAAAATTTTCACTTGCTTGATAATTGAATTGATGATATTTCGTAGTAATGGAAAATCAGTAATAAATAAAAACCAAAAATACCATGAGGGATGGTGGCGGTGTGACCGATGACATTGGGCTCGTTACCAACAGATTCGAATTTATATTCGCGGAGGTGTGGAAGCCGTTTCTCATTGCGTTTTCATTATTCGATTTTCCGTTGCGATTAGCGTCGATTCCTGTCGATTCACAGTAAATGATTTCATTTGTTGTTGTGGAATCGTTTGATGCTGGCAGCATGGACTTTGTTGTAGTGGGTATTGTATAGAAGTAGAGACTGGCCGTAACTGGTGGAAGCATAAGGGCAAAGAGTAACGATGCGATCTGAGCTGAAATGAAACAGGATGGTATGAGAGATTAGTGATGGAGGTTAATTGAATTTTATTGAGAAAATTATATGAATAATTGAAAAACGAGATTACAAATTGGTGTTACGGAATAATTCAATGAATAAATGGATGTTTTTTTGTAGACTTCAGAGAAAAATGTATATGGCGCCCAGTGTGGGTCATTGTTTTGTTCACTTTTTTAACTTCACTTTTAGTGTTTTGCAAATTATTTTCCCTGTGAAATTGAATATTTCACCAGAATAACATACTTGGTGAAATAAATATTGTAGTTATTCATGCTTTTGTTTTGTGACGTCGAAAACAGATCAAATTCCGCATGCAAGCCAACTAAATCAAATCAATTCGAAATTCTCTGGCTATATTCCTACAAGTAATTTATCATTCAATATCCCTGTTTCATACAATAATAGCATAATAAGATTAAATTTCATTTAGAAATGATATCTATCTCATAATAGTCGTGAACCATTCACAGGCATTTATTTCCCATAATCCCGATAATATTCGTCGATTTCCACTCAGAACTTTAATAATATCAGTTACAAAATCGACGGATATCCACCATACTGAAATGGTTTCAAAAGTTCAAGGCCAACGGCCTTCATCAAAACTTTCTCCTCTGTATCATCTTCAATCTTAGTGTTTTTTTCCACTGAGTGCAAATTGAATTGCCAAGTAACGAATTTTTCGTCTCCTAGCTATTTGTGTGAAAAATTTGAATTTTGTAACAGCTCATGCGGCGAGTTGTCCTAATCTATTAGTCGTATCGACACGTACCAATTTCCATACCAAAGGAAGCGGGCAAACTGATTATGTTCAGTGTTAGAGTTGCCATGTTTTTTTTTTAAATAGTCCTTGCCATTGTTGATAAACTAACAAGCTTTTGGTGGTTGTAGGCTGAATGTTGAATTTTCGTATTTATTTACACATACATACATGCATACATAAATAATGTGAATAAGTGTTTCAAGTTAATGTTTAAAACAAAATTAGTTTGTTGTTTGTGTTTGAAAAATACAATTGCATTGGCTTCTAAGATCCTTAAAACTCAAAAATATCTTATATAACTATATTATCCTGTTGAATATATTCCTTAAAACTCAAAAATATATTATTCATTACAATCTAATGAGCAAAAAAGAATAGAATTAAAGTCTAATCTTGGATTTAGGTCTATTAGGATATTTTTTTTTGCAATTAAATGTTAGAAAGATCTACTTCGCAGCATATAAGCTAGATTTTGAATGAATTTTGCTTAATCACAGCAGCAGCATAAGCTGCGAGTTACTATTAGCATATAAGTCAAATATTTGTGTACAATGTTTATAAAAAGAAAAATGATAATAACAGCAAGAAAACCGATACGAGTTTTCTATATCTCTCTATATCTTTACATACAAGTTATATTTTTTGTTTTGTGTAAAATTTTGCATTATTTTGGGAAAAATAGTTATTTATAGCAAACAGAAAACGATAGGAATAATTTTTGTGCAAATTTTTTACTCAGCAGTCACTTAAAGGTAGACAAACGAATAGGTTGGTTATTTAAACATATGGTTACCTCAACATATCTTGGTTTTTATTTGAGCCGAAGTTGTAAACCGGCAATGTGTTCCCATAGAATTTACTAAACCACTAAAAGATACTTTGAATCCATTAGAGAGAGGGTGAGAAAATGACGGATCTACTGTTAGAAAGCAATTTTCAACCCACCAGATCTTAAAATATGTTCAGAAGGATCTAAGAGTTACTTTTTCCATAACCTATGGAATATTTTTTAATTGAAATGGTCAAAACTTCATGGCTACTGTTAAAACGATATTATTTCTTTTCACTGCTGCTTACGTTGATCATTTATTTTAGCTACCCAGGCAAAATTAATACAACGCAGCACATCAAAATAAGCATAAAAACATGAATGGGGCATTTCACGTAAGGCAGATAGTTTTACTACAAATACTACACAAATAATACTATAATTGTTTTGTTATCAAGATAATCAAGCTCTCGGTACCATACTTCATATGACTTGTACGTATTGAAATTCACCTATCTCCAAAGCTATTGGCCATCCTAGTCTAAAACATTTATGATAAAATAAATATAATTTTAGCTTTTTTTGTTATATAAATAAAAAAAAATTAACCTGGTCCAAATTATTCAAATTACGAGTTGAAATGATTCATTCCGGCGTAGAGAAGGGTCATTTTTTTAAATCTAAATTAAAAATTAAAAAGAACAGTTAATTTTCTATAAAAATCAATATGTTTAATATTTTTTAGATTTTTGTTTTTGTAAATCTCAAAAACTAAAAAAAAAGCTATAAAATGTTGTTCAGATATTCGAGCTGCTGAGCATTGTGAACTCTCTTGGTAGCTAAGTGATAAACAAATACATTTAGCAAAAAAGAGCGAGGGAAAACGAAACAAAAGATGGTGGACGGCGGAACTATCAATGATATGGATCCAGAAGACGTTGCGGACGAGACTGACGACGAAGAAGAAACAGAAGAGACGTACACCAAGAGAGACGATCAGACAACACAGCTTCTTGAACAGATTAAGCAATCGAACGAAAGTCTGAACCGAATAATTATACAGCTGGCGGACGCTCAGGTAGAACTTTCCGCGCAACGTAAGCAGAACGAAGAGATCATCAGACGAAACAAAGAACTCACAGACAGAACTCTTAATATGACTAAAAGATCTGGACGTGTTTTTGGCTCAGTTTCTTTTCTCATTTTCACACCTTTCTTCTAGCACGTTTTAAATTAAACTATCTCCTTCAAAAATGATTTTACCAAGAATTTTTGCGATTGCTGTTTCCTAGAAATTAAATTGAAGTTGTACTCCGTAATAGTAAAAGATCCGTGACTTTGTTTACAGATAAAGAGGCCCGGTAGCTTTGCTCGCTAAGGCGTCAGGCCAAAAAGCGGCGTGCTACGGGGCCTGCGGGTTCGAATCCCGCCAGTGCCATGGCTGTAAGCGTGTGATTGTCTATGAGGGTGGCAAATGGGCCCAAACTGGTGGCCTAATGCTGGCCGCGTTCCCAATAGCCGTTTTCACTAACCTAACCTAACCTAACCTTGTTTTCAGCTAGAATATAGCAACGTTTGAACACGTGTGCCCTTACTTTTGATTCATATTTCATTGACTTTTTGTTTTTGTTCTTCTGTAAATTTTTTGTTATTTAATATATGAAATTGATTTTTTGGTGTATGGTTTTTAACAAACAAAGGTTTGATATTACTTAATCAGAAATATTTTTCAATCGGTATTTTATTTTATTGAAGCTCAAAAACAAATTTGAAAGGTGTGCACTCACTTTTGACGCTCACAGTACATCGTAACGATAAATTGACAGGTATAGGTGGAGGCACTGGAATTTTGGTGAGAAGGGGTATAAACCAGTTTAACTTCCAAAATCCAACTATCCAACAAATAGAAGTGACAGCTATCAAAATGCACACAGATTCCTCTGAATTCGTGGTGAATTTTGCGTACATCCCTCCCAAAAAAACCAAATTTGGTCCGGGTTTAAATAAAAAATTTTTACGAACTTTTTGGGAAAACTTTAATGTATGAAATATTAAAAACTACATTGAAATTATTCTGAAACAAAACTTTGCGATTCGAGGATGATATGTCGCTATACAACCCCTAACTCAATTAGCACAGAAAATTGACAAGGATGAATTCGAAGACCTAGCCGACGAAGACATCGGTCAAGTGCTTTCAGCTTATAAAGTTGAGCAATTTATTAATATTATTGAAAGCGAAGGGCGAGAAATTGTTCGCCTAGTTGAAGCTTCAGTAGAATTAAATCGGAAAATTAACAAAGCAAAACTAGCTGAGTTATTACCGTCAGCAGACAAACTGACAGAAAAAGCAAGTAAAACCGACCATGTTCCGCAAACAGTGTGACATTTTTGTTGAGGTCTAGAGTCCGCGCTGCAGTTGCCATAAATCGATGTAAGGCGAGCAAAACAAGATCAGACGATTGGCGTTAATCGATTTCAATATTTGAATTGCCATTCAATTACATAACATTAATTTTGTAATAATCAGAAAATGGTTTATTCACAATATGTTTTACATTTTGTTATTTCAAACAGCTATTTATTTTACTTGAGCCTCGGTATGAATATTTATAAATTTATTAATATTTTTAAATGAGCTCCATACTTCGCTGAGCACGTCACATTACTCGTTATTTGCAACGAAGACCCCCTCACGAGAACAAAATAAAACATATAGTTTTAGTTTAAAATTTAAGAGTTAATGTAGTCATGAATTTTAAACGAAAAGAAATGTAGATTGTACAGTACTGAGAATCCTGTTGCATAAGAACAAATTTAATTCACATACTCATTTCGGCTCTGCATATCAGTATTGCAGATCCTACGATCAGTGTATGTTTTTCCATGTCTTCCAAATAATAAAAAAATAAATTGACAAATATACACTTGCCTTTACTATCTGTTTTTTTAGATGAGAAATTGGCTCCAGACTTTCCAAGAGTAAATAAATTATCATTGACCTGACAGCGAAATGGCAGTACAATTGCTCCTGGTCATGTTCGCATAACAAGTCAAAACAATATCGAATAAAATATAGATAGACTACACTAATTGACTCATAGACGATAAACTAGCAGCGCAATTGCGGGTGGTCAATTTAAGTTGCTGGTAGTATTAAATTAATATTGATACCAGTAAAGTATCAGGAGCCAATTAAAACAACAATTTCGAGAGTGTTGCTAGCGAGTTTTCCCAGCATTCCCTTGTGTTGTTTTTAATAATAATTTCCACTTTCAATAATTTCACTTAGCTCAATTTTCTTTATTTTAATTTGTTAAAGCTTTTATTACCATCCAATTAAATATTTGGAATATCATTTAAAGTTCCATGTTGTCTGATGCATTCCTTTTTGTCTTGGATATTCATCGCAGCAACAGACTATCTGAGCAAAAAAAACAATTGCTTAAAGCAGTTTTGAATTATTGTCTATGTCCTAGATGAAACTTGAAGAAATATGTATAATATATATTGACATGTAGTCTTTCCCCACATTGGGCGCTTTGTTTGACATTTTAAAAACGTTAGAAAATTTGGATTAGCAGCTTAACAGGATATTTTTGGTGCAACCAATAAACACTAAAAACAAGAATATGAATCAACGTTATGTCTAAATAATCTTTTTGCCATCCGTCAGCTTGCTTTGACTTATTGTTGGTTTTTTCAAGAATTGAATTTGAGCCGTTTTTAAAGTTGAACTGTGAAACTTTCAATGATTCGATGGACACACGTTTTTATATTCATCGAACGATTGTCGGACAGCTCATAGTCTAACTGTAGCGGCAATGAGTTCAGCTCATAGTCTACTTGTAACAACTTAGCAGGCAACCTCATCTACATAAATTATTTGTCTACCACTCATCACACACTCATGACGGAACTGCACCTTTACTTCGGTATTGACCGTTAAATGCTTTGAATTTGCTTGCTTTTTGAAACCGATCAATGTTTTCGCACATTTTTTTCAACAAATAATTTAATAACATTAATGACAATGAGAAGTAAAAACTTCGTTTTCCTGAAATTTTTCGACCAGGCCGACAATATTTTTCCATTACCTTTTTCCCGGTAATCTATTGGTTGCATCATAGGACAATATAAATCGAGAGAAAAAAACACAAGAACTGACAACTCCGTTACAACTTAGATCCCAGACAGTAGATTAACTGTCCCAAAAATTTCCTATTTTTTCCACCATCATTGTCCCATAGATAGAATGAAAAAGTGACAATTTGTATTTCATTGCGTCTTATCGAAGCCAACAAGCTAAGGAAAAATTTTTGTCAGATGCTTACACAACATCCAAAAAACACGAGAAAAATCCAGCAAACGATTCATGAAACGAAGCGGGAACTGAAAAGTGGACAATTTCATCAAGTGTTGGTGACATTAAGACTACTCAAGCCAAGATTTATAAAGACAAGACCGACTCATTGTAGTTCGGAACTAGGAAGCTAAGCCGGAACGGTGCGGTGGGCTGTAAGCGGAGCTTGTGGCTAAGCTGAGTCAAGATGTGGAAAACCGAACTAATTCGGAGCTCAAAGCGGAATTATTTCTAGATGGCTCTTCAATTAACTATGGCTAGTCGTTCGGGTAGATTTTTTTCTTAATAGACTTCTAGAATGAGTGGTAATTTACGATACTTTATCCCAACGAAATCGTCCAAACGATGGCAAAGAAATGTGATGAAAATATCTAAATGGGTCGATTGTATTAATTGGGTACAAGGAGATGTTTAGATACTTTGCGGAAAATCGAATTGGTTTCGGTAAATGATATCGTTTGTCGGGGATTTAAGAAAATAATTGAGCAGTGTTTTTCTAGATGTGTTACATAATTCCCTTACATTGTTACCCCAATATCCCTTGGGGTGAGAAGTAAAATAACTCGACTTCATTAAAACTTGTTTTTTAGGGAATATATTTCCACAAGTCGAATGATAGTACTCGTTTTCGTTTGACTTCCTTAATAAAACCCAGTTAGATTAGACATATAGTCCCAATTTTGTTTGCGAAGTTGAAAAAAAAACATTAAAAGCATTAGAAGCAGTAAAAAAAAGTTAGTAGGATAATTTCTAATATCAGCGTGACAAGTCACCATAGAATGCTGAAAGTGAAGAGATCCTTTGACGGATCCTTCAGTGTGCCGTAAAAGTAATTGATCGTTCAGAAACTATAAGACATGGGAGATTTTTCATATGACGATGCCGGCGTTGGTTATTAGGCTATCAGATATCTGATGCTGATGCCACCGAAGAAATATAGAACTCAAATCAAAATCAAAAAATTTGAGTATCGTTACTTGTGGCTACAATAAGTTATTCCTGAAATCGCTGCACTGTGAATGCCTTCGGTTTTAATGACTCTCTTTCCAGCAATTCTTATGCCAAGCGTCAAGAATGCCGTCAAAATGTGAGACTTGGAACAGAAATATATTCAATTTTCATATTCTTTGTTGCAAACATTTTTGAAGCGTACTTGAACGTTTTTGAATGTATGATGAACGTCATTACAGTTTTACGTATTTTTTACAATCACCAAGTAGATGGTGATTGCGAAAAAATAACCCTTAACAGCTCAAATAGGTGTTTGAGAACCAATAATACATAGGACCCCAATAATAAATAGGGAGAAGCCCTGCTATATATCTCGCAGCAAAAACGCTTTTGTGAAAATGTTAAAACGACGCATAGACAATCTGTTGTGGGAAAATTTTAATAAAATATATAATGTTTTTTTACAAATAAGCTACCAGTCAAGGGCTGGAATTTGATATCGCATGTGAAAAAAACATGAGCACTAATTAATTTCTAATGATGTTGCTGTGAATTCAAATTCCAGAGCAGCACTTAGTTTTACTAACATAAATTATGAAATTACGGTCGAATAAAATATTCCTTACATTAATAAAAAACAGGAAAAAAGTGAGTCATGGCAAAGTTTTCCAACAATTAAAGAAAACAAAAAATTTGTTAGACTTATTCACAGCCTATATGGATATATCTTCGATCGTTAATGACCAATATTTTCGCCACTTCGGGAGTTAGGTACCTGAATATCAGTGACCATAAAAAAACACTTTCAAGCTCTTTATATTATTTGAACGAACGTTAAGTGTAAGAGTCTAAGTAAAATGTTCAGGCTCAAAGTTAATGCGTGTATATAAGAACTGATTGTAAGACGTCTAATGAATTGAAGCATTATTGAGGTGACTCCACACTATATTACTACAGATCATGAGTTTCAATCCATATTTTATTAGATTGCAAAGGTTATTTTGGAAGTTATACAAGCAGACACTTGGCAGCGCCAAAGAATGGACTTTGAAACAGCGAATGAAAGGACCTATAAACAGCGCCAAAAAAAGGACTTAGTAAACAAAGTGGATTTGTCGATTTTGGATACTGCTAGAGATTTTTCTAAAGTTACACGGGAAGAAATCAGTGGGGAGCATCACGTTCAAACCACCTTAAACTGCTGAAATTTGATGGTGAACAATGCTTTAAATGTTGTTTAAGGATTGATTGAAGTAGTTGAAAAAAATCGTCAAAAGTTTAAAAAAAACCTGGAAACAACTCGCAAGCTTTTGGATTATCAGGATAAGCACGGAGGTACTGAAAAGCCTAAACTTTTAATGCAAGACGTTGTTAGCAGCGAAACTCTACATTTGAGATGCTAAGTAGACTCGAAGTAGTTTTCCGATGAGCTAGCCATTAGTCTACCGAATCGCCTTAGGTAATTATGCATCCAATAATTCATAGGAAAGTCAGCACTATAGATTTGGAAATGTTAAACGCACTAAAAGTTTAGGACTGAAAACTCTGCTAAGTACACAATGCAAGTTAATAAGATTCAAGGCGGAAGCAGCTTCCACAAAGCATTATTGCCAAGATATACTTCTACTTGTCTTAATCTACTGATGGAGAAGAATTCATAAGCTTCAAATGCTACTGGAACTTTACATAATCAATCTACATACATCTATTAAAGCTGGTATCAGAAGAACTACGCAGCACGAACGCCAGAATAAAAAAAAAGCCCCAGGCCCGGACAACATTCCAACAGAAGTTCTAAAAGCAGTGGTGGAGAGAAACCCGTCAACATTACTTCGTATGTATAATGAATGTTTACTGGCGGGTGTCTTTCCGTCACGTTGAAAAGTGGCGTGACTTGCTCTTATTGCAAAGAGAAAGGGAGCGTACACCACTGCATGCTTGATACTGCGGTAAAACTTCTAAAAGAGCTGCTGAATCCTCTGCTAAAGGCGGCGATACAAAAAGTTGGCGACCTTTCGAAAACCAACACGGGTTCCGCAGTGGCCACTCAACAATAAAAACCATCTGCGAAGTTATTAACGCAGTAGAGCGAGCAGAGATCGTTATAGTGTTATTGATAACGCTGGACTTATAGTGTTTTTGGTAACGCTTGATGTTTGTAACGCTTTAAACTCGGCGAGATGGATAGACATATTGGATTCCTTTCAGGGACACTTTTAGGTAGAGGCATTCTTGCTAAAAATGATACGAGACTACTTGAAGGATCGCCATTTGATTTAGGAAATGAATAAGATACTGTATGCAAAACCATTACAGCTGGAGCAGGAGAAGGATTCATTCTTCGGCAAGGCCTATGGAATATCGCTTATGATGCCCACTTGTGCCTCAAAATGAGGGAAAACGTGTTCTTGGTGGGTTATGTCGTGGACGTAGTCGCTGTCATCACATCTAGAAATCCTCACCTAGCTGAACTAAAACTCAATCAAGTAATGAAAAGGGCTAAGGGCTTGAGTATACCAGCCATTATACTCATGACGGTTAGCTCCGAAGAAAATCGGCTAAGTGTCTTTGAGCGATTTCGGGTTCCAGGCTGGCTTATGGAGAGTATATCCGAAAAGTATGTGAAAGGGTGCTACTGGCTGCTCTCTCGCTTGAGAGACTCATGGCAAACGTTTGCAGTGCTACTCCGAGTAAACGTAAACTCCTTATGACGGTGACTCACTCAATGCTACTGTATGGTGTGGAGATGTAGACCACCGCGTTAAGTTTTGAGAAGTATCGAGCCAGCACGGCGAGCGTCCAGCGTAGGGAAGCGCTGCGAATCACAAGAAGCTACAAAAAAGTTTCAGAAAACGTCTTGGTAGTGATAGAGGGAGTAATCGCTATTGATCTATTGGCGAACGAACGCTGTGAAGTGATCTTGAACAGAACAGAAATGGCTGCCCAAACACGAGTATGAACGAGCGCAGGGCTACGAGCTCTAAAAGAGCATGGACGATCGCGCCTTAAAACTTTGGCTTGATCGCGACTATAATGAAATGCATTTCTACCTGCGCCAGTTCCTATAGAGCGATGGCTACTTCAGGAAATACCTTCACAGAATGGGGGAAGTCAAGACGAAATTCTGAAAGTATTATATTAAGCGCTTTGCATCCTTTTTCCACCAGGTAGATGCTAATAGAACGGCCGACCTGAAATAATGCGAAAGCGGTACCGTCTTGGATTTCGGTGGTCAACGGGTGATGTTTTTTTACCTAGAACGAATCTCAAACGTTCGCGGGATACTTATTGAAAATTTTTCGATACCCGTTCAAAAGAAAGTAGTTCAAGAAAGTAGACCTGCAAATAAAGAAATCCAAATCATCCGAAACGTCCAGCAAGCTGTCGGCTCGATGGGTTCCCCGATTGATAAAAGCGGACAAAAAGGGTATATGTTTGTCAATTTTGAAGCAGTGCTTCGACATCTTTAATCAAATTTGCAGGAGTTTTTGCAACGAGTCGTCATAGTTGATGAAACCTAGGTTCAATACTATACGCCAGAGATCAAACCACAATCAGAACAATAGACTTCTCCCGGCTAATCTGCCTCGAAGAAGGCAAAAACTGTCACATTGGCCGGGGAGGTTATGACCATGAGTTTTTAGGATCCGAAGGAAATAATCCTCACGGACTTTTTGAAGAAAGGACATACGACCACAATCGTAAAGAGACACGGCTCTTCTTTGCACAGAAAAAACTGCTATTCCACTACGACAACACACGAGCGAATTGCATGGAATGCGCTGCTATTTCGGCCGTACTTCTTTCTGTTCCTCAACATGAAAACGTGGCTCGCGGGAAAAAAAATTCTGCTAGAACGACGAATCGTCGAAACAAAAGCCTATTTCGAAGAATTTGACAAATAATATTTTTTGGAGGTATTCAAAAAACGACGTTGAGGAAAAAAGGAAAAAAAACTTGAAAAAAAAATCTGAAAATCTATTTTCTTTATTGCAAAACGGATACTTGTTGATAAACCCTCGTAAATGTACTACTGTACTACACCAGTGCTCTTTATTGCAGCCAAACAATCACTTTTATCCGAAGACTCCACTCTTTGAATTTAGGAAAGTGAAGCACTTGTTACTCATATTCGCTATCGAATATTTATTTGATAAAACTATGAAATAAATGATGAAAATGCCCAGTGTTTACAAAACTTTGGCAGCATAGCAGCCAAAAGTCTACCAAATCATCTTACCCTGTGAATTTTGTTTTCATCCTATGGCATCATCGAAAGTTAAAGGGATCAAAAAATGTTTGGAGTTCCCATCCGAAACGTTTCCGAAATTTAGAAAGTTTAAACATTGCTTACTTATTTCCATTGTAGCTGCTTGCCATATGAATGTTTGGTAGTGTAGTGGTTGCATTTGTTGGTATAAAAAAAAAACCGAAAATATTTGGAGCTGGCAACCTTTTCCTAGTGATTATCAGGTCGTCATTTCTCGCGAAGACAAATTTGAGGCTCTAAAAATAGAGGTAGTTCGGTTAAGAATTACCACTGTTACAAAGGAAAATTTTCGAAAATTTTGATTTGACACTATAGACAACACATGTATTTTATCAAAATTTTTATTTTTTCTAAAAAGCAAAAAAAAAAATCCGGAGGGTAATTGATTTGAAGATTTTCTGTTTATGTGCTTGTTGTAAATACAGGGGCGTCAGCATATTTGTGCTATATTATTTTTTGTGTTGAGCCTGTAAATATCACAATGAAATGCGTAGCAATCGTGGTTTGGAATTTTACAAATTTTATTATCCTAGCACCCACATGGGGTTGAACATTTCCAAAACATTATCATAATCTAGCCAAAAGCGTAACTAGTGTTTCTTTTTTCTGCTTATTTGTTCGAAATATAGGGGTACATTTAAATTCACTGAAGCACAGAATATAGGGGTACATATAAATATAGGGGTACATATAAATAAAATATAAATAAGAAATATAGGGGTACATATAAATTCACTAAAGCAGCGGTCGCTTTAAAAAGTGTTAAATATATTTTAACGTACCGTTTACGTAAACAAATTACGTACCTATGACTTTTACACAATCGCTAATCCACTTTCTTCGGTCAGTTTTTCTCTAACTGCTTGTTTAAGTCTCTAGTCGTTAATATCATAATAGAATTTAAGAACTAATTATAATGCTAATGCTTTGAAAATTGCATCTTTCGATTTTGTTAATTAGCACTATGACAACCTCGGATTGTGGTAAGTACGAATCGCTTATTTAATTAGTCCGAGCCTGATTTCAACGATTGTTTTTACTAATGTTCGAAGAACATTAGTATTAAAATCGATTCGGCCAAAAATTCATATTTCTATATATATATATATATATATATGTACAAAAAATTTCAGTGAGATAATCTCGGGAACGCGCCATTCGATTGAGCTGAAACTTTCAGGATACATTGGTGTATATGCAGAATAGGTCCAGGTTTCTTTAAATGTCAGTTATTGTAAACCTTTTCGCGCCGGCGGGCATTTAAGTGATATTTTTAATATACCTATTATTTCGTGCACAAATGATTTTCGCAAAAATAAAGTTAATAAAATAAATTTCTAATGTGTTTTACATATGAATCGGATATTGCTTTGGAATTTTTTAACCCTATGTGTGCGCTGGGTGCCTAAAAAGAAGAAGGGAAAATTTGAAAATTTTTAAATTTCGATAACTTTTGACAGAGCTATTCAATCATTACCAAATTTTCAGGACATATTGATATTATTTAGTTGTAGATTTATGTGGCTTTTAATGAGCGCGCTGGCAACCCTGTAGCTAGGGCAGGCACTGAAAGTGAAAACTTCCAAATCATCGTCTCTCTTGAAAAAATGCCGTTTCTTCAAAAATAAGCCTTTCATATGTAAATCTTGTGCTTTGTTTACATAACCAAAAAAAAAAAAAGATATGGTATAACGGGCACGCCTGGCAACCCTTGCCCAATTTACCTATATTTTTAGCATCAAAAACTTCTGTTCACGGAAACTCACGATCCGATGGGCAGAATTACTTGAAATTCACAGCATGTATTGACCTTAAATAGGACCAGGTCTGATAGAAGTGATTTTGAAATGCAGGCAATTCTGTGCCAGTGGTGCCATCTTGAAAAACCACTAAAAAAGATAACTGTTTTTAGCCCTATAAATTCTGATTGAATCGTTCGATTTTGACGAAACTGACACAATTGCTGGACCTTACTTTAAGCCACGTTTGGTAGAAATTTGGTCGAAAAATTCGGTTGGAGCTGCCAGCTATGATAATTTTGGTGTCTTCATTTTGAAAAAAAAAATTTGGAAGTGAAAACATTCAAACCATCGAATATTCAAAAAAATGTCCGTTTCTTACAATAAAACCAATCTGTATATAAATCTTATGTTTTATCTACACGTTCAAAATAAAACTTTGGAAATTTCATGTCGGACAAGAACGGTAACCCTCTCCCAGTTAACCTATATTTTTAGCATCAAAAACTTCTGTTCACGGAAACTCACGAACCAATAATCAGATACAGCTAAAATTTACAGAATGCATTGGACTTAAGTAAGACCAGATTTGATAGAAGCGATTTTGAATTGTGGGCAAGTCTGTGCCAGTGGTGCCATCTTGAAAAATTACAAAGAAAAAAAACTGCTTTTTGCCCTATGAAATGTGAATAAGTTACCAGATTTTCATGAAATTGACACAGAAGCTAAACCTAACTCTAATCTCTGTTTGGTGGAAATTTGGTTGAAAAATTTGATTGGTGCTACCAGCTATGGTAATTTTTGTGTCTTTGGTTTTGAAAATTCGCTCAGGAAAATAAAACTTTTTGTACTATAACTTCCAGTGCAGTCATGAAATCAATACGAATTTCATACAATTAATGAAACCTGTCATAAACATTATTCAGGCCAAATTTGGTTGAAAAGACACGATAGGGTTGCCAGCTATTGTTGGTTTTGTGTTTAATTGCAATATCTTTATTAAGCGGTTTTATCGTAGAATTTTCAAATGGTAATGATATTGTAGTGACAATAAACAGCAAATATTAAGCTTTCGATCATTTGAAAAACTCGCTGCAGGTAACCCTAAATTTCTTTATACTCCTATAACTTCGAATGTAATTAAACAACGTGAAACAGATTTGATATATTCTTGGATTTGATACTGGCGAAAGGTTGCCAGCACGAGTCGGTTGTGCTACTTTTGTATCAATAAATGCTTATAGTTAGTATACATACCGGAAACATTTACAATGAAAATAAATAACCGATGTTACAATTCGCAAAGTTCTGCAAATTTTTCGGATCGCAGCCCCAAACACCAACTTCAGTTACAGTGCTGCAGGCACTGAGCATTTTCTTCATTGATGTTATATGAGATGCTGCTTTCAAAATTATGTGAAATAAGCAACTGATAACGAATATAATTAACCCGTGTTTTGCTCTCATAAACGTTGAAATTCATGCCAGTGGTAATATCTGAAACCTTGCACCATATGAGTTATAATGCATTCTTAAGACGAAAGTAAAACGTGGCATTTGAAACAGTTTGGCCGTAATAAGCAGCACATGTGGTGGAATATGCACTCAAAACCTGCACGATTCTTCTACTGTTCTTCGAACATTAGTGTTTCTAGCGGTTCAGGTGCGCTAGAGTTTTTTTTCAATTAAACATTTTAGCACCTGGAGCCAATACATTGCATTGATGTCTATAAGCAGAACTACTGATGGCTTTTCCATTAGTATTTTTTTCTCTTATTATTCGCAAGAAATTTCATCAAACTTCAATTGAAAATTTTTAGCAAATTAGCTGAAATTTAAAAAAAATAACGGCAAGAGGAGGAAATATTAAATATAAAAATAAATCGAACGGTATTACACTTGAAATCACTGTTATTGTCTCATTGTGAACGTTTGGGCTCGATAATTGAAAAGGATTAGTCATCTCAAATTTTCAGTTTGTTTTTACTAGAAGATTAATTTCAAGTTATGGGTAATTAAATTTTGACGCGAAAGAACTATTGTTTTCGCCTTTCTTCTTCGTTTGTGGAAAAATAAATGAAACTTTCAACGTTTTTCGATATCAAAATATGCACCAATAACTATAACCATGTATAGTTACTCAAATAATTTTTCATAAGAATACAATACAAATAGCACTGTGGACTCAACCGAGCATGAAATATTTCATTTTTCTTTCAAGCTCCAATTAAACTGTTACCAGTTTTGTCGCCATATGTATTTTATTTACTGGACAAACATCTTCAGTCAAGATTTAGATCCAGTTTGCAGCGGAGCACGTACTACGTACAAGTGCTAACGAAAACGGTTTTCACAAAGTTTCTTCTGGCATGTTGACAAGAGACAATAAAGCGTTTGTGTACGTTTCACCGTCTTACTTTCGTTGTCGCCTGCAACACGAAAAATCAATACAAGAACATCCTCGAAATGCATCCACCAGCTTGCGAAGGAGCACTTCTTGCTGCGATGATATTAGACGTCCTGGCAAGCAGTAACAAAGGAGCTCATATCTGCATGAATAGTTTTGATCCTTTTTGATTCTAGAGGCACCTACACCTCTCCTGGCTTTTTCTGCATTCTCCTTCGAAGATCCGTAAATAAATCGATGTGGCTATGAAGAGCGAACATCAAAGCATTCCTTCAAGACGTTATTTCACTTCAGAGCTAGTTAAGATTTCAGGTTGGAGGATAAGCCATTGATTGTAGAGTAGAAAAGAACGAAGGTAAACTTAATGGAACCGGTATCTGGCATCTCGTCAATGTTGAATTGTTAAGAGATTGAGGAGGATTCAAGTGATCGTTGATTGGCTTAAGTTCAAAGAAAAATAGTTGGTAGAAGAGTTTCTTGACTGATTTAACTGAAGGGTAAACAAGTCGGTTGTCGTTTAGTTGATGAGTTCAATTTCAAACGAAATCCGGCGGAGGATAATGTTCTTTGGTTTAGGTGAAGTGGTGTGTTCTGACTAGATTTGACGATTTAATTGTAAATTCAAGAGCTTTCAAATTGAAATATGTTCATTTTGACTTTTTCAGGTAATCTGAATTTTTTTTGAATACTATATTTACTTCCACATCAATTCGCCCCCAGTGGTATTTATATTTGAAAAAGTGTTGCTCGAAATAGAATAAAATAAAAACTAATTCATTCTACTTACATCCAACCGATATATAATTCAACTCTCGCAAATCCATTAAATCAAACGAAACCAGTATTTGTGCTAGGACTCCTCCTAGGAATTTCCCAACTAAAATTGCGGATCTCGTATGGCCTGTAACAATCTGGTACTTCTCACGGTCGACTTTTGCATAAATATATGTATAGTATGCTACTTCAGCTGCCATAAATGTTCCATAGAAAAACTGACCGACCTGTCAAAGAAATGAATTTAATATGAAAACGAAAATTTTTGATTTCAAGCAAATGAGCTTAGATATGCATGATTTCAAATTATGAACGTGATTTAGGTGAAATAAAAGAGTTAAAAAAATATTCAAAGTCTTTTGAGTGAACAAGTAAAAGTACTTTCTTGTTAGATGAAATGATTGAGTCATAGATTTTTTACTTCAGTTGAAAGTTCCGAATTCAATTTAGCCACTATGTTTTCGATATTTTAATTATTTTCTTATTTTTTTTGTGTTTGCGAAAACTACATGCTTCTAAAATAAAAACGAGGAATCACTTTTCAACCAGAAAATAAATTATAACAGTTCTTCAGTCAACAAAAGAGAAAGAAAAGGGAAGTTTTCCAGGATTTAACCACTTCACTGATGATGTTTATTTATTTGTTTATTTATTTATTTACTTATGTGTTCCTTGCGCTACAGATATAACTCCAATTACAGCGTCAAAAATACTTTAATTTATTTACCAAACAATACATCATACACTTTTAACAATACATTATAAATACAAAATACAAAAAGTCCCACATCTGGCCACACATTAAAATAAACAAAATGCATCACCAATTTTCAGCAGTTACTTAATATTATTTAAATTTTAATGTAGGCTTCTTTTGATGCGGATTAATTAGGATTAGCATTTTCAAAGGGCCTTGGAGAAGTAATTTTTAATTTAGAGATTTTGAAGATGAGTGGCTGTTTATTGAATTGAATATCCTACAACATCTATTTATGGGCTCATTATATGCAAATGTAGTGTGATGATTGTATTCCTTGAGTAGAGTAGCATAGTTTTGGTCGGTTATTGAAAGTAATTTTATTAAAGATATCTTCATTATTCACTGCCCCACTTATAATATCAAAATTTAGGCAAGCGCTTAACAGTGGTATTCTAGAAAAGAGAGACACTAAATTTAGAAGAGTCAGACTGTATTTGTAAGGTGAAAAAGTTGAAAATCTTTTGGGTCATAGATATTTTTCAAAGCGAAAATTAAAAACTGTTTCTGCACAGATTCTATTCTATAACTATGTAGCCCAAAAACTGGGTTCCGTATTATAAAAACATATTTAATTAGGTATATACATTATAAGAAAACATATTATGCAATCATATCCCACCAGAGCAATAAATAGTAACCCATATATTATTGAACTCATTAGCACATCTCTAAATGAATCCGAGTTGCTTAGTCTGGCTAGTATTGAAGCGCATCTTGTTGTCTAGTACTACGCCGAAGTCTATAATTTGATCAACCCTATTCAATCCGATTTTATTAAAGCCCAGCAGCAAGGAAATAACGGAAAGAAGAAAACTAAACTTTCGTGGAGTCTCAGATACGCTGAACGTTGAGTGCCATAAAAATGTTCCCGAAATTGGAGAAGAAGAACCAGGACTTGTAAACCAAACAACAGCAAAGTGCAAATTAGTATAAAATTTATAATTTTCGATAACTGAAGAAAAACAAAACAAATTATTGGCAATGTTTTTTTTTTAAAATAAGAATTGAATTTACCAAATTAGTCATTTAAAAACTATACAGAATTAACAGAGAAACACGATTTTTTTTTGTGGGCAGTTTTAATATATTACATCAAACCTGAATGGTGTGGGTTCGCTGTATTTTTCATTTCATTACCTTTGTTTTATGATCATTTCTTTTCTTTTCTCGTTGTTAAACTTTACTATTTATATTTTATATTATTATTATTATTTATAGTATTTTTAGTATTTATATTTTATATATTATTCCACTTCTCTTTTCTGTCACTCGTGCGGAATCACATTAACACATGTTAAGATTTGTGTTAACCAACCCCGGCCGGGTTTGGATATAAAAATTTACCCACACCAAAGTAGTATGCATTTAATACATAAAAATCCGCATATTATAAATTTGTGTAATTTATCATTACATTATAATTTGAATCATTGAATATAGTGTTAGTGTAATGAAGTCTGAAACATATAGATTGGCATAATGACTCAGTAAATAACGTCTTTACAATATTGACTCCTACATGTAGTCTTCCTTTCCTCTCCTTATTGTGTGTTGTCCTTATCTTGCGTGCCGTAACACGAAGGAACTCCTCTGCCCTAAACACCCACGCCAGACTGAGCTAGTCGGCAAAAAGAAGGCACGCTGGGCAATTTGATGAGGAGACCTTAAAACAAAAACATGCTGCAATGACGGCTGCTCGCCAGAGTATAGTTCGATGCAACAAGTTTCAAGTCATCTGATAGAAGATACGGGGTATACCAAGCAATATCTCAGACAGATCAGAAATGAAGATGTTAAAAAGCAGGGGACCTAAATGACTGCCTCGTAGTACTCCAAAAGATCCGAAAATTCCTTTCAAAAGTGGCATTGGAATTTAACAAGTTGAGTTTGGTCGCAAATGTAAGACCAGAACCAACTAAGAAGGGACTCTGATATACCAAAGTTGAGAAGTATTTGTACCAGAACTTGATGGTCAATCCGGCCGAATGCTATATTAAAGTCCGTATAGACCACCTCAATTTGATTTCCTTCTTCCATTTCTCAGTTCATATTAGATGCCAGGATCAATAAATTGGTGGATACTATAAATCCTTGTTGTTGTTTTTTAAGGACAAGGTCGATAAAGCGAGTAAATTTGTCACAAACAAACTCCTCAAAGAGTTTGGGGATAACAGATAGAATAGCAATCCCACGATAGCTATCGACTGTTCGTTTATCATCACTTTTGAAAATAGGTGTAAGGTATGAAGATTTCTAGAAAAACGGGAAAATACCTAAGGGCAAATACTGAAAATCATGTGCAAAGAGGTGATCAATTGGTATACCACGAAGAAAGGAAAAACCAAATCAGCACGGTCTTTACTTCATGTATAGAGAGAGAAGGTATGTGTTAGGATAAATCCGTCGATACTAGGTCTTGCGATGATTCTGGCAGACATAGTTGAAGTAGAAATTTTTGTTGAGCAAAAATTATAGTGAAAATGAGATCTGAAAAGATTACATATGACTTGTGGACAGGAAGAAACCGTGTTACATCAAGACAAGAACAAAGATAGCTAGTTGTTTAAAACAAAATCATAAAACTTGAACGTGTCAGTAAAACATAGAACAAAGAACGAGTTCGTAATGAATTTGCCTCCATTAAGTTCATACGCTTCGCGAGATTTGAGAAGAAACTCTCACGGAGAAATCTTTCATTTTTATTTCTATGTATAATTTATTCCTGAGATTTCTAAGACAAGAGTGTGTTCTAGTTTCTTTAACTTTGGCACCAGTATGTGGAGGACATTGAGATTTTTTTGTAAAAAGAAGACGAAATAGCACTTGTCTTAAGAAGTCAACATTTTGAAAATCATGTACTACAATCATTATTTTGGGGTAGGTAAAATAAATATTTTAGTGGATAGTTAAACTGTAGAAGCGGAGTGATAAAGAGTGTTTGAGAAAAGTGTTTTTGGCGTCAAGAGTTGGGCTAAACACCGTTTTGTCGTGAAAAATTACAAAAATAGGATCTAAACTATTGTTATTTGGGATAGAGATTATTTGTTGTGAATTATTGCCATAAAGTATACATATAAGGTTGAAGTCAGTAGAGTCAAAAAGGTTATTGAAAAGAGACGGTTACCATTTTCGTCGAGAATGAAACTGATTTTCGGACAATTGAAGTCTCTAAGAACAATTATTTAACATTCATCATCTAAGGGAGAAGTTACGCCAGATATTAGGTCACATATGTCATTATAAGTAGTTTCATCCAAGTCAGGGACAGAATCTATCAATGTTTAGGTAATTCTTGTCGAATAACACTCTGAAGAATTTATGTTCAAAAACCAATTTTCTAAAACTAGGTAAACATGCTGACAAATAACACTGGTCAAAAAAATTTAATCTTCGTCGTGCCACACGAACTCTGATCGTGTTTTGACTACCTATCCTCACTACGAAAACGCAATTGTTTTGTTTCAATCACCCTCAGTTTTCTAGTGATGAGGTCAAGTTCATTTTCGGTATGGTAGTGGTAAGTGCATATGAACGGCCTTAAAAAAGGAGTGATATATATTTGTTTTCAGTATTGATTTAAATTGTCTTGGTTTTAATGAGCTTCTGTGCTTGTGCAAATATGTCGAGAAAGTGTATTAACGATCCTAACTCTTTCTGTTATATTTGTGGTGAACTGACTATCAAAAATCAAAGGCGACATTTTTCTGATTTTATTTTGAAGTGTTACCGCGAGTGTTTTAGTTTTGCGGTGGCTCATCAAGATGAAGCTTGGGCCCCACATATTTGTTGCATAACATGTGTATAAAATTTAAGTTATAAATTAAATTTAGAAACCAAGCAAATGATAATTTTTGGTTCAACAAGAAATCACTTTGGCAGACGAATTTCATATAGAACAAATTGTTTACCATTTATTTTGAATCACAACCCAGTATGATATTCATAATTTAGAGTTAGAGTATTTCAAAAGATTTTCAAAGTATTTTCATTCAATATATTTCGATTACTCACAATACTCTGCTGGATGCAGTTCATATAACACTAACGCTTCTCAATGTTGGTTTATCAATTAATTCTGACTAGAAAGAACAAAACTACAAACATAGAGATTGAGTGGGAAATGTAACATGCTAATCGTTAGGGTTTTTTAATTTTGGCCTTAAATACCAGAGAATTGGATCAATGTACATATTTTATATTACTTTTGCAAAATTAAGATGGCCTACCCAAGCGAAACTGAATAATTTGAGCAATTGTGATATAATGCTTCAGCCTATGCTTCAAAAGTTCAGATTTTTATTTAAATTGGAGTAGCTAGTTTCAATAATTTAATTAAAATGCATTATCTGTTTTATTTTTTATCTATTTTACTAAACTGATCACGATTTTACAAGTTTCTCACAGAGAAAAATTCTCCGCCATCCATGTCTTACTTTTTCAATCACAAAATTTCTTCCCAGTTTTTTTCTTTTTCTCTATTTTCACTCAAGTTTTTATTTCTTATTTTTTGCGGACGTGGGGCTAGTTCGTTAAGTGTATCACCTGTTATCACCAACAAACTATAAATTGTTCAAATCTTTATTCCTCACGTGATAAATGCATGCATAATAAAAATATAGAACCAGAATGTAATTGTTATGAAAATATTCAAGGCAAATAACTATTACTAGAAGTATGTATCTTAACTGCTTAATAGTGGCAATATTACCATCTGTGCAAAACAAATGGCTCGCAAACTATAATACATTAAAGTAATATTTCTTTGCAAAGCTAATTCACATGATAATATATACACACGTTTCTTACCATTAACTCCTCCAACGAATACGTCCACAACAGCAGCGCCCATATTACGATACCTACAATTGCCGATAGCACAATAATCGGTTTATATCTGAAAGAAGAAAAACGAATTACTCTTCCTATTTATGATATCTCTCCGTCATTCACTCTCCCATTATTATTTTTCGCTAGCATGCGTCCAGTTATCTATTGCTAGCTGGTTCGTTACACATCTGACCTAAACTGAATAAAATATCCTTCTCTTACCTTAAGATATCCGTTACGAGAAACACAATGAACAACTGCCCGAGATACGAGTACGTTCCGATAGGATACAGGACTCGGTTAACTTGCTCGACCGTTACATTGCGCCATTCGCCAGACAGAAATTCGATTACGAACGGTTCGGACGGTCGCATTTCCCGGAAAAATCCAAACGTACATAGTATCACGGAAATCCGTAGCCACTCTTTTATGGGCCACATTTCGTCTGCATATATGTATAGAAATGTCCTTTTTGGCTTCCGGACGGAAGGCCCCGCGGTGAATGATGGCTGCTGGCGATGATTGTTGCAGATTCTGATCGAATGCGAGCAGCTTTATTGGTTTTCGATTGGCTGTGAAAGCTAGGCAGCTGTCGTATTGATCTGTTGAAGAGAGGAAAATGGACAAAGTTAATACACACGAGATTTTACTGTTGGTGGCGAACAACACAGAAAGGATGTAACTAAAGTAGGATTTAAATAAATCTCTTGTAACATAATTGATACGCAATCTAACTGGGATTGAATTAAAGGCAGGACAAGACGAACAATAGTCGGATATTGGCTATGCAGAATTTTGGCAACAGCTTGACATGTCTAAAATTAAAAATCATTCCTACAATCAATAATTTAAGAATTGATTTTATTTACAATTCTAATTTTTTAACTTTTGACAATAATTCCAAAGCCACGGCTCAACGAAGATTAACTAATATCAGCGCTGCCACCATAAATCCCGTGCAACTAATTATTGGAACAATCGAAGCGTTACAATTTACTTGAACGAGTACTTTTCATGTTCCCTATTCTTCCACCACGTTTCCGTAGTTCGAACTCGATCACTTGTCGTATCGATTCCGAAGAAATTTTCAAATTAAAATCAAAATGCATCATTATTTGTTGCCTTGAGAACACATCCATGTCTAACAACTTTATTGGTTGGTTGGCAATTGCTTCAATTCTGCTTCCCTACCGAATGCGGCATTTTCCCTTTCGGAAGTGAAATGCCGAATAAATTTTCCTCTAGAAAATATAGCTGTTCTAAAGACACTGGAGGAAGTAAGGAACTTTTTCTGGAGCAATCTGATGGAATACATGTGTGCAGGATGCTGTGTATAGGAGAGACTTTCCTTCGAATTCTGTCGTTTTCTTTACTGAAACATTGCAAATTAGACTTTGGAAGAAAGGAGTGTTTCAGGTGTTTAATCGCCGTACGAAATTTGGTGTCTTGTTATTCTCTCGAACACCTTTCTGTGGTAACTAAGCTGACTGTGATGTTTTCGAAATTGGAATGCGTTCCTAGATAAGTCTTGTTGAAATATGCTAGGAGCAGGTTCATGCGTTTTTTAAAGATGTGATGGTAATTGTAAAATAAAGTCATGATGCTTTCGCAGTTTTCTTTGCTGTTGATTTTCATATGCTAAAAATTATGTTCAGCTGCCAAACAAATAGTTTTGGAGCATATGAGGGAAGTTTTTTGATTGCAGCAATTGAAGATTTATTTTGAGGATTTTATGACCAATGTTTTAAAACAAAGCCTGATTTTTTTAAAAACTATGATGCAAAAGAAAATTCGTGTTCCAAAATAAGAGGAACAAATGAATTGGAAGGATAGTGGAGCACTATTTTTTACTAGAAAATAAATATTCGAAACATCTTTAGTTTTTTGAAAATTTTGTGAAGAAGAATGAGGAAATTTATATTTCGGGGTTTTGCGAACAGAGGGAAGACATAAAAGGGGTTGAAAGTTTTATGTGTACAATGAAAACAACTTTAGCATTCATGAAATTATATCACAGACGGATAAGAAGGCATAAAATATAATTAATAATAGTGATATTCAAAGCCTTGTTGATGAAAAAACCCAAAAAGGGAAGGACCACGTATGTCAAAAAAAGTAGACTAATTTTTTTTCTATATATCAATTAATAATTCAGAAGCACAAAATGGCTAGTGATCGAAAGAAAAAGTCCAGGAATTTAATAGAAGAGAGCGCTCCTAAAATTCATAATGGTATAGATATTGTTGAAGAAGCCAAAAATCAGACTTCAAGTTTCTTGGTCCTTAAACTTTTGACATTTTGATCGAATAAAAATTACATATGTACACGCAGTTAAGTTTATTTCATCAAACGAACGATGACAGTAAAATTATGACTACAGAGAAATCGAATAGAACGCTCCACAATGGTGCATTTATGTGTTGAATTTAATGTGGTGGCCGTCAATATCTTGTCATGCTTGGTTTTCCACAAAACCAAAAGTTATATAAACTATTTTCATGCTACAAAAAAAAAATGTTGAAAACTGTGTCCTTCTAGCAAAATTGAAAGCTTTTGTTCCCATTGTAAGCACCAGATCACATCTATTTCAACTTACCTCATTACCATTTTTAGTCGACCAAAAATGTCCTCGAGGCATTCAGAATACAATAAAAATTTATTTATTATTTCAAAACACTTTTTGCTTTTGGAAACTATAATAAAAGAAAAGTTTCCCACATTTTACCATTGAATTTTTAAATTAGAGATTTTTTCACTTTGTAAAATTAAAAAAAAAATTTGTTGGAGGTCAGGAAAATTGTTTATATACTTTGAAGGGGTTGAAACAAAAAATTTCGAAATGTCAATACATGAACTGAATGTGCCAAAATCTTTCTTTATGCCCAGTAGTTAGTTCTTTGTGGAATAATTTTAGTATAGTGAAAGGAAAAGACGGTTTATCCGAACTCACCCATTAAAAACCCTATCCACCCATATTCTCATGAAATAGACCAGACAATCACAAAATAACAAAACACAAAGATTCATATCAACTATAATTTACTTTTATTTTTAACTGAAAGTCTTTTTTCATTCAAATTTCTCGGATATTTCATGGGATTGAAACGAGTTTGGGTCAGTCTGGCTTAAATTTTCCGTGAGTAATTTTTTTTTTATAGGATTCAAGTAAATTTTTAAAGTGACTGTAGCGAAAAGTCCTGGGATATTTTGCAAGTTTTATTATACAGCACACGTTTGAGCAATAAATAAGAGAAAAAAATTGTTAGTAAAATAAAAATTTAACAGTTAATAATAAACTATTAATAAGCAAAATTAGCAATTAATTGCATCTTAACTTTTCTAACTAATAAACTTTTAATTCATTCATTCAATTTTGTTTTGAAAAAAAACTTTTTCATTATCATAGTGGAATTTTGACTTCAAACGTTGTAGAAAGAAAATTGAAAAAATTATCCCAAATTAGGTTATGGACGTGAAGGAATATTTACAGAAATTATTTCTGCAATATTTGCAGAAATGTTGAATAGAGACCGGATTACAAATATGAATTTGTTAGTGAATTTAATTCAATTTAAAATAAAGATAATCTTAAATGTTGGCAAATCTATGATGAAATACAATTATAATCTCAACATGTCAAGGAATAGAAAAAATCATGGCTAGCCAATCATAGTTAAAATGACTAGCCAAAATTTATTGAAAATAAAGTAAACTTAAGATTCAAGTGAAGAAAAATAAAAAAAACAAGAAGCAAAACGATACAAATGATATCAATACAATTTTAAATGGTTTTTTTTCATTTAGGTGCGACTGGGATTTCTCCAAAAAAAATTTTGAAAACCGAATTTTGAAGGAAACATCAATTTTTGTTATGTTGTTTATACAAGCAAAAACAAAAGTGTTCGTGATATGTAAAATTGCCTTACTTGAAAGTTATTTAAATTTTCCAAGATATTAACATTACTATCTTCAAATGTATGCATCTCTTACTCAAGAGCTGGAAACAGCATTAATCGTTTATTTGTGCCAATCATAGTAGAAATATCAGTAGTAAAATTGAAATGTTTAAAGCTGTGTTTCCAATCATGCAACAAGCTGTGAAAAATTGTCTCTCTCCTGCAGTCTAATAACGTATTTGACGATTATTAGCTCTACGCAACTTATTATTTCAGATACTTTTGCAAAAGAACGTGTCTGGTACACAAGGAAATATTACTTAGCAGCTTGGAATTAGACCAGACATTTCCCAACAAATTTACAAATTTACAACAAATTATTTATTTGAGATTAGATTTATATTGAAAACTTTTCTTTGAATCCGATGTCTTCTCAGAGTTATAATACAAAATCATGATAAGCTCATATATTGATACGCTGAACATTCTATTATATCGATTTTCAATCTATTGTATATTAAATAGCTGAATAAATAATACAGCTTTAAATACATCAGTGGTAATTTCCAAAGCAATTTCAATAACCATTCAATTTATTCTCGAAAAAAGAAATATCTGTCAACATCGAGACTTTAAGCATCCGCACCCAAGAGTTTCGAAGTCGAATACTTTAAATTTTCATTTTCACTTGAATCCCATATCCATAGAATTCTTCCATGACCCTATAAATTATTAACATATGTTTGTTCCGCTATTCGATACAATTCCTACAACACAAGCACATGGCTATGCATTTATATATAAACTCTGAAGACTTTTCGAATGCATGTTGTGTGCTAGACTTTTTTTTCAAAAACCGTCTATAAAAAGTAAAAACGTGAACTGGTGATTTCCGATGGAGAAAAGAAGATATCAACAGAGAAGCTTAACTGCAAGGGATGTAGACTTTTCTCGAAAGCAGGAAATCTTTTTTGGATAACTGGTTGAAAATGAAGAAATTAATTAACTGAGTAATGTGAAAAAGTGCTTTATCAATGACTATTTGATATTTTGGGGAATTTAGACGTTGGTAGAAATAAAGCATTAAGATTAAGGGTTGTTTAGCTTTTAGAGCCGCTTTGAATGCTTAATACTCTTTTAAAAAGAAAAGTGTGTGCCTCTTAAAGTGTGTAAGCTAATCAAGTATGAGCACATTCGTGCGCATTATGAAAATATTGATTTCGGGGGTGCTCTTTTTAAGATTCGTAACTTTTCTTTGTCACAAATAGTAATATGCCCTATTTTAAAGCTTGAAAGTCTCATTGACTTTTTGGTTCTGATGCGATATTTTGTTTGATTGATGATTTCAATCAATTTTTCGAACATTTCTTCCTCTTCTTCAAAACAAATGGTAAAGATATTAACGTCTTGGATTTATGTACACAATAATTTTTATTATAGCGAGTGGAGCGCTACACTCGTCTTATTTGGGAATGAAAACATACACAGTTCATTCAAAAAGTTCGGGGACTAATTATTTTTAATTAAATGAAGAGGTTAAAAAAAAGATTTTATTTAGTTTTCAACATAATTTCCTTCTCGTACTATACAAATTTTGCTGCGCTCATACAGCCGCTGGAACGACCTGGAAAAGTCCTCTTCTGGAATAGCTTTCAGAGCGTTGGTTACATTCCTTTGTATCGCCTCAACATCTTCAAAACGTTATCGCTTCATGGTCATCTTCAATTTAGGGAATAAAAAAAAGTCTGCCGGAGCCAGATCTGGTGAGTAGGGCGGATGATTGGTCGTGGAAACCAATTTTTGGGCCAAAAATTGTGTGACTAGTATTGAGGACTAAGCAGACGCATTGTCGTGCCGCAGAAACCAATCACCAGTGCGGTAAAATTGCGGTCTGACACGACGAACCCGTTTCAAAAGTCGATCCAGGACACCTTTGTAGAATTGTGCATTCACTGTTTGATAATTCCGTGAGAATCGAAGAACGAAATGAACATCGTTTTGAATTTTGACTTTACCGCACGAACTTTGGTGGGTCGCCCTTCATTTTTCCCTCGCCACTCAGCTGTTTGGGGTTTGGTCGATAGATTGTATTGGAAATACCATGATTCGTAGCCGGTTACAATTTTATTTAAAAAAGTTTCGTGTGTGTCTGCCCATTCAACAAAAGTGGAACACGCTTCAACATGTCGCTCTTTCTGATCTTCCGTTAACAAGTGTGGAACGAACTTTGCACATCGTGCAAAATGTGATACACGCTTCCTTCACTGATGTTCAGTTCTTCTGACAGCATTTTAACCGTCATTCGCCGATTACGAGACAGTGCAAGGCGCACACGTTCAACATTCTCATCGTTAGTCGAGGTTGAAGGACACGCTTCTCGTGGATCATCTTCCATCTTCTCCTCTTGAATCGTGCAAACCACTCAAAAACTTTGCTGCGGCTTAAACAATCCTCACCATACGCAGTTTTCAATAATTCAAATGTTTTCGAACCACTTTTTCCCAATGTAAAACAAAATTTGATCGCTGCACGTTGTTCCATAGCGAAAATTGTGACGTACCGATAAAAATCGGTATAGGTAAGCAAACAGCGCTCCTGTCCCTACAACCAACTAAGACCTCATATGACATAGTCCTGCCATTAAATAATAGATATTGCTAGTGGTAGTTTTTATAAAAAAAAAATAGTCCCGAAGCTTTTTGAATGAACTTAACTAACATAACATAATTTTAAATTTCATTTTCTTAAATGTCTAAAACAGTGCAATATTGGAGATTTATAATTATCAACATTTCGTAAGTGTGTCGGGCAATTGCCATCCTTCACAGGCCACATACTGGCAAATCCATTTCTTTTTTTAAGTTTTCATGCACTTTTTGGACTATTCTGACGGGAGTAGCGGCTATTTCAGTCCGAACATTGTCCTGTAGTTGTTCCAGGATTTGGAAACGGTTGCTCTATACTTTTGATTTCAGAAAGCTACACGGGAAAAAATCGCAAGAGTTTAAAACAGGAGAGCATGCAGGCTAGTTGAGGTCCCTTCTTAAAGAGATGATCAGTCTAAGGAAGGTTTTTTTTTCAGAAACTCTCGATGTGTGCACTAGGCACAATCTTGTTTAAACTACTAAGTGTTCAACTACATTACCTTAACAGCAGGCTGAAATAACTCCTGGAACACAGTCAGGTAACGCTCTGAATTCACAGTTTTGGGACGAATTTTGTGTTGAAACAAATAACGGTCGATGTTGCCTACTCTGGATAAGGTGCGCCAAACACTGACCCGATCCGAGTGCAGGGGTTTCTCGACAAGTCTCCTGCGACTCGTTCCAATACCCCATATTTTACTTATTAATGCACCTGCTGATGTGGAAATTAGCTAATGGAAGTTGCGTCACGTATTATGAAGGCAAGCATGTTTTTACTATATGTTCGATGCATTAAATAATTCTGTCCTGAAAGTTGTTGGACGACCATCATTTTATAGGGATGCAATGTCACTATGTTCGATAAAGAAAACGTCCTGAAATGCAAAGAGCAAAAGCTTATTTCCAAGCAGAGCATCTGGGAGATGGTTGTGCTTGCTGCTCGAACACGCTTGACGTTTTCCGGTAATGTGATCGTTTCTTGCGGTTCTTTTCTCATTGACGCGACATTTCCCGTTGTCCTGAATGCATTCACCCACGACCCAATTGGGGGTTAGTAGCAAATTGTATACAGAAAACACGATGCACAAAAAGTACTGAGTGAGCGCACAAAAAGTAGCTTTTGACGCAAAAAGAGTGTTATTCCATTTTTTTCCATTCATACAAATCTTGCATCCATCCCCTCAAACGATTTCACCCTCCATTCTATTTCACCGCCTAAATTTTTACAGCAACCCTTCCAAATAAAATAAGTGCCGCGTGCCACTCTGTATACTCGGGCTCACATTTTTACTAATGTTCGAAGAACAGTAGCATTAAAATCACTTTGGCCAAAAATTCATATTTCTAGATATATATATATATATATATATATATATATATATATATATATATATATATATATATATATATATATATATATATATATATATATATATATATATATATATATATATATATATATATATATATATATATATATCATCATCAAAGAATGTCAGAAACGCGCCATCCGATTGAACTAAAATTTTCAGGATACATTGGTGTATATGCAGAATAGTGCCAGGTCTCACAAAAAAATAAAAATCTTTAACCCTTTGGCGCCGGCGGCTATTTTAGTTATATTTTTAATATACTTATTATTCCGTCCACAAATAACTTTTGCAAAAATAAGGTTAACAAAACGAATTTTGCACGTGCTTTAAATGCGAATCAGATAATGTTTTGGAATTTTTTTAACCCCATGTGTGCGCTAGGTGCCTAAAAAGAGATTGGGAAAATTTGAAAATTTTTAAATTGCGATAACTTTTGACAGAGCTATCAAATCATTATGAAACTTTCAGAACACATTGGTACTATTTGGTTGTAAATGTATGTTGCTTTTAGTGAGCATGTTGGTAACTCTGTAGCAAGAGCAGGCGCTGAAAGTGAAAACCTTCAAATCATCGACTCTCCTGAAAAATTATCGCTACTTAGAAAAAAAAGTCTAGCGCATTAGAACCGCTAGAAAACTAATTTTCTAAGAAATTGTCTTTGAGTGACAAAAAAGTGTGGAAAGACGTAACACACTGTTTTTTAGAATCATATCAACCATTCCTTATCCAAAGCAACAAAACTCAACTACGACACAAATGATGAAAATGTTCAATGCTGGCAACACTTTCCAAACGAAGCAGCAATAAGTTTACCATAACAAGCTCATACTCAAACCAACTTATCCTTTGAACTTCGTTCTCATCGCAGGATTTCATCGAAAGTTTCAGCGGTTAAACATTGTTTGAGGCTGCCATCCGAAAAATGTTCAAAACTCGGAAAAGTTAAAAATTGATTCCTTATTTTTATTGCAAATGCTTTGCATATGAGAACGTAATTGAAGCATCTGTTGGGGCAATATTTATGGATATGGCTAATGCTGGTAACCCTGTGTCAGCAGCAAAGCAAAATACATACCAAATCTGCTTCACGTTAAGTTAAACCCAACCAGTAAATTTCGTTTTGAATCACTGCGCTGGAAGTTAAACGGGTGAAAAGAATTTTAGGGCTACCACCCTCAAAACTTTTCAAGTTTTTAAAGCGTTAAATTTGTTGTTAATTTTTATTGCAGGATCATTTCCATTTGCAAATCTAATGACATAATCGCTCAGTAAAGAAAATAAACAAAATTACAAAAATGGTCATAGCTGGCAGCCCTTTCATGATTTTTATACGGAATTTTTACGACATTTCGCTCACATTAAGGTCCATTTACTGCGTGAACTTCGTTTTGATTTCTACACTGGACCGAAAGTTATAGGGAAAAAAGCTTTATTTTGCTGAGCAAATTTGCAAGATTTAGGAGACAAAAATCACCATAGCTGGCGACTCTATTCTAATTTTTCAGTGAAATTTTCATCAAATGTTACCTAAGATTCAAATACAGTATGAATCTTGTCAAAATCTGATGGCTGAATCGGAAGTTATAGTGAGTTAGTTACAGTGATTTTTCAAGATGGTACCACTGGCACAATGTTATCCGCATTTCAAAATCACTTCTATCAGACCTGGTCCTAGCTAATACCAACATATCCTGTAAATTTCACTATGATCGGATAATCCGGTCGTCAGTTCTCGTGAGCAGAACTTTCGAGTGCTGAAAATAGAGGTAATTTGGTGATGGATTGCCGTTCTTGTGCAAATCGGAATTTTGAAAATTTCAATTTGACACGGTGGACAAATGTTAAAATTTATCAATGATTTGATTTTTTTGTCAAAAATCAAAAATTTTTGAGGAAGGTCAATGATTTGAAAGTTTTTTTTTCAGGAGCCTAACGTAGCTACAGGGTTACCCGCACTATCTTGAAAATCCACAGGTGCTAAATTTTAGTCAACATTAATACTCTCTGCAAATTTCACGATGATCCATTGTTTTTCTTAGAAGTAATGACAAACCAAAATTTGAAAAAAAATCCTTGCCAACTTTTAGGCATGCTGCATTCACACACGGCTCAAAATTTCCAACATTTTAACATAAACAAGCTTAAAACATAATAAGTTTTCATTCCCAAACATTTATTTTAACTAAAATTGACATGCTTGGAAATATAGGAGTACCTGAAAATTCAGTAAAACGCTCGCCGCCGACAAAAGGTTTAGGATATCTGAATTGTAGCAAGTTGTGGATCTACCTACTATATACATCTACGTTCTCCGAAAATTTCAACTCAATCGGATCGGCCACTCCAGAGATTATCTCGGAAATAATTTTGCTGATATATATATATATATATATATATATATATATATATATATATATATATATATATATATATATATATATATATATATATATATATATATATATATATATATATATATATATATATATATATATATAAAGAAATATGAATTTTCGGCGAAACGAGTTTAATACTAATTTTCTTCGAAAATTAGTAAAAAGCCACTCGTATATAAATCTAATGCATTGTCTACATAGCCAAAGTAAAACGTTTGAAATTTTACTACGGGCAAGAACGGTAGCCCTTTCCCAATTTACCTATACTTTTAGCATCAAAAACTTCTGTTCACGGGAACTCTTGACCCGATAATCAGATACAGTTGAAATTGACAGCATGTATTGGTGTTGAGTCGGAACAGGTCTGGTAGAAGGAATTTTGAAATTCTGGCAATTCTGTACCAGTGGTGCCATCTTGAAATATCACTAAGAAAAATAGCTGCTTTTAACCCTATAAATTCTGATTCAGTCATTTGATTTTGACCAAATTCACACAGTAGGTGAACCTTACTTTGAGCCACGTTTAATTTGTTTGCAAAATTCGGTTGGAGCTGCTAGCTACGGTAGTTTTGGTGTGTTAAATTTTGAAAATTCGCTCAGGAAAATAAAACCTTTGCCCTATAGCTTCCAGTACAGTCATGGAATTATAATGAAATTAAAGTGGTAAATTAAACTTCTTTTTAGCAATATTCAGTAAAAATCTAGTTCAAAAAACAATGATAGGGTTGCCAGCTATGATCATTTTTGTATTTTTTTTTCGGGATATCTTTAGTAAGCGATTTTATTATACAACTTTCAAATTTCAGTGATCTTGTTGTGAAAATAAACACCAAATATTAAGATCTGTAAAATTTGAAAAGTTTTGCGAATGGTAGCCCTAATATTCTTTGTATCTCTATAGCTTCCAATGGTGTGATCGGATCAATACGAAATTCGAAGAGCAGATGGACTTCAACGTTAGGCAGATGTGACATATTTTTGACTTCGGTGCTAGCAAGGAGCTGCCAGGTCGAGGCGTTTTTGCTATTTTCGTACCAATTAATGCTTGCATTAAGTATTCATATCGCGAACATTTCCAATGAAAAGAAGTAAACAATATTCAAATTTTTTAAGGTCTGCATATTTTTTGGATGGCAGCCCCAAACACCTTTCTATCGCTATTACTTTCGATGAAGTCATCGAAATTTAGTTGACTTATTACTAGGAGTATATTAGTCTTAAGTAGGAAAAGCAGCGTGTTGTAGACACTCAAAATCTGCACAAATTCTCTACTGTTCTTCGAGCATTAGTGTTTCTAGCGGTTCTGATGTTTTACCATTCAAAGCTTCTATTATAAAAGCATTTTGATACGTTTTGCTTCCACTTCATCTATTTTAACATACATATCAATTGCTCCTTCAAAAAAGTGTATTCATGCAAATATTTCATCTGAACTTCCGCCGCTATTAATTTTTGTCATTGATCTAAGCGTTCATACCTCACTGCACCGCAAAGGAGGTCCGCAAAGGATTCATTTTGCAAAATTTAATTTTTTACTGAAAGTTTCCAATTTTCCACCGAAGAAATGTAACAAATAATACTGGATGCAGTTTAAATTTCAGCTCTGTTTACAAAAAAAAATCCCAGTTATTGAACTTCCTTCAGTTATTGAACATCCTTCCATCCTTCAGAGAGGGTAGCATCGCCATAGTCTCGCAGGATGCGAATGAATGATTTCGCGTTAACATTTCACATGTTTCATTTAGGGTTGGTGGGAATCGTTGGTTAGTGCTTTTTCACTCATGGGATTATGTGTAGTCGTAAATGGCAATCGCTCGAAAAGAAATGTTTCTCGATATTTTCATATACATAGTACATCTTAAATCCCAGATTCCACGGAAAATTATTTTTGTTCTTTTTCTTGGTTTCTGCATTTCCTTACGACATTGATTCCATTTTATTTTAGGTCGATTGAGTTTTATCGCTTCTGTAGGCAGAACGACATAAATCAATCGTTTACACTTTCTGAAGACGTACTTTGATTATTTAGAGTTGTGAAGTAAAATATATATTCTAACAGAGTAAACGGATATTGAGCTTATACTTGGCGGAAAGAAGGATTTACTGGGAATCGAGTCTTTATCGGCTTTGAAACATAAGTATAACATAAGTATATTATGACATTTGGAGCATACTTTTTCTTGCGACCTGCTGCTGGTTTTTCATCCAAAAAAATTATGTAATGAAGCGTTAATATTAAAGTGGGATTATAGTGAGTTCGATGACACATTTTATCTTCAACCTTTAAGCAGACATCAATTACAAAATCTATTGACTTTTGTCAAGTTTTACATCCGCAGATTTTTATGTTTTTCAAGGATTTATAACTATTGCATAATCCGAAATTCCCATATTTATGCATACAATTTTGAATTTTTTTTTGAAAAACCGTAATATAAGAGAAGTCTTAATGCATGGATAAATGAAAATTTAAATGATAATTATTGATAATTGCATGCTTTTCTAAAATATTTGAAATTGTCATAAAGAGCAAATTGTTTTTCAAGATTTTAGCGATTTGATTATTAAAATGGAAACCTTCCTTGCCATGAAACAGTTGTAGATGCACCAAAAAAACCATTTGATTTTTTTTTATTATCTTAGCATATTTTCATCGGACAGTTTAACTAAATCCGAACAAAAAACGAAAAACATTTAGGGAATAGTATTTCAGTTTTCGCTAAAGTTACAACATATGGTTCCAAATGGTTTAGGACGTGAAGATTTGTCATTAAAAACAAACGTAACCAAGAACAAAATCAGAAATTGTTGATGTTTTGACTGTAATATAATTTATACACCGATCAAATTTTAATTTTTTATAAAAAAAAAGACTCCATTTTTGTGTTAATTTACGTGCAACAGCTTACAGCTGACCGAATATCAGTTAACCTTCAGAAGGCAACAGGGGTTATACGTCAACAGGGCAACAGAGGTTGACTCAAAACCGCTGTTGGTATTTACGAGTGGAAAATCTGATTCAATTTTTTATAGATTTCAAACCAACAGATTTTATTTCAAAGTTCATTTTTATCCTTTAGAAACTAGATATTTTTCAAATTTTTGACATACTTGTAAATTGGTTTCAAAGCTATCTACATGTATTGAAGAAAATATTGATTAAACGCCAAAATTTAATCACTACACTTATGAAACCCGTTGATAATTGTAAAGCGCTTTTCAGACATGCGTCCATGCGTTTTTAGATTACACGAGTCAAGTCAACTCAAATCCAGTTTTTTGAAGGCGGGGCTAAGGCGAAAGTGGATGGATTTTACACACTTATAATGATGTATTTTTTGCTCCGTACAAATATATTGGTAACAGAAAATTGTATATTCTAATCCATATGGCTATATATACCTACATATATAGGTTTGTGTCAAGATATTCATTTACATTCAATTTTTTTCCATCCAAGGATGTAAAATATGTATTATCCATATCATTATATAAGAAAATAATCATCAACCAAACATATATTTAAATGATCAACAACGAATCATCCACACATGCCACTGAGCGAAAGAAATCATTTTAAAATTTATTGCACATGAATCAGCATAATCCACCTCCTTCGCTTTAGACCCGCCTATTTAAAAAAAATCAAATTGACTCGTGTAAGCGAAACACGCTAGATCGCATGGACGCACGTCTGAATAGCGCTTAAGATATACTTATTACATTTGAATCCAAATGATATATATTTGTTCATAAAAACCGAGACAAGAAACTGATAAAATTATGACAAATATTTGAAGAAAGGACGTTTTAAATCAAAGAAAACACCAAAAAGATGATGTTTTTTTCAAAATATGGTATTTTTGTCTTTTTTTTTAAAAATTATGATTATGTACTCGTATATTTCGGAATGCGTTAATAATCTGACAACCTGAATTGATATGACTGAAAATATGCACTTCACACAATATGCACTTCGAAAAATCAAATCAATTAAAAACGTTAAGGTCAGCACCTAGTGAAATCACGTGGGATTTTGTAGAAGAACCTGAATTTTAAGCTTGAGAAAACTCGACGTTTCGACATAACTATGCATAAACGATAGTGGATTATGAGCATGATAGTGGATTTCTCAAGCTCATATCTCGAGATCTATTAGTCTCATATAAGTTTCGTATATGAACCATTTATGCATATTTTGGTATTTCTGATCACGTCAAATCAATAGCTGAGAGAGATTTAACAAACATTGATTTTCGTGACGTTTGACTTTTAATAGCTTTTTTCTCACACACGATTTTGTAATAAATTTTTCACATCGTGTTTTTCAACCCTTAATAAGTATAACTTCGTCGCAGAGTATTCACTTGGAATTTTTCTGTAGAGAAAATCTAAAATCTTATATGCAATTGTTTTCACTACATGACTAAGTTATTAGTCAGCATGATCAAATTGGGCTCTTCATCAAATGAAAATATATTTATGGTTCAGCCTAGGATACTTTCAACCGTCTTTGGTGGCATATCATCAAAAAAAAAATATAATTATTTATCGCGCCCAGTGTGGGTTCATATGGAATTGTTTTTTTTTTTAAGTTTAGTCTGCTGAAATTGAAATACAGAATTCAAACGCATTCGCTGCTTATATATCACCGTGAGCTAAAGTTATTAGAATTTCTCTTTGATGTAACTTACTGCAGTCATCCATTGATCTAGCTTTGCTTGCATGGAATATATCGTCTCATTAGTCTTTTCAAGATTCATCCAAATAAAAGTGGCGGTTATTTATCGAATAGTTGTTTCCTAAACAAACTTGTTGTTTAAAGTTGCATGTATTCATGAGTAAATCCAATTAAATATTTTTTTACATTTCTAATACAAATGCTTGATAGGAAATTTATTCAATGAACTCTCCTTATTCTGTTTCGCAACTATGCGCAATCGTTGAATTGCAGACTTTTCTTTGAAACTTTTTATCATGACTGGCATGACCGAAAATTTTCTGATTTATCATTATTTTATTCATTTCAAGTAGGCTCCACCCTACTGCCGGCCTGAAATTAAAGGGTTAAACTCAAAACTCGTCAAGAAATCAATGAAAAGCTCTTTCTGGGGTGGAAAAAAATAACTAGCCTGATAGGGTTTTTTCGAGTGTGTTTTGGTTGGTAATCCAAGTTGGAGAGCCTAAAACATAGTGCGTAAATACATTTCATCACCCAATACAATATTTTATTTTTATCCGTAAAGCGATATCGGCGATACGGAGTAGTAAAGCAATAAACACGAATATACACGGGCCACGGCACGTGTGACCTATAATCTACTGTGATTTGAACACTCCTGAACATATAAAACAATACGATAACATTTACATAACTTATAAAATGTTAAATCAATGTTGATAGCTATTACTTGTCTAAATCGCTAAAACGAATATCCCATGGAAAAATTCATTTTTGATTAGTTTTTGGACCCCCATAATTTTTTTCGTCACCAAAAAGCAATACGGTTTGAAACTTTCAGTTTTACGAGAAAAAATCACCTGGAAAATAGAATCAATAAATTCGTATACAAAAAAATTAAATTAATTTCTAAATTAAGAGGTTTGGAAATAGATCAAACTCAGAACAAAATTTGAAACAAAAATAAATACGAAATAATTCAAAGCTTCTATGGAATCATAACAGAATAATTTTAATTTATGTCAGCTCATAGCTGATGTGTGTCGTTGTGATTTAGAAGATTCTGAACATAGCTCGAAGCGTTTAAAGTTGACATATCCACCATTAAGCAGGTCTTTATAAATTAATCGCAGCAATCAATCATTTCTACAAAGAATCTCAACTAAATCGGTCCCTCGATACGTCTCAAATATCCTATTTGATGCATAAAAGTCTTTCGCATTTCGTTCGAAATCTAAATATATTCTCCAATAAAACTGCAAGGTCGGATATCCTTGAGAAATGTGCTGCTGACCCGGCAAACAGGATGAGCAGGTACTTTTCCTCCGAAATAGCTCTCCAATGACTTGTAAGACAAACGACCATTCCATCGGCATGCAAAGATTCTAACCTAGCGCTATTCACAACCATTGTCTTTATTCGAGTATCTTTATCGGGAGTATTGGAGTTTTGTCTTGAAGTATCTCAAGGCATCGTATTCGTTTCATATTACTGTGCTCGCCATCGCCATGTAGATACGGTTTAGTATACCCCGATGGTAAGTCGGGTAAAAAAATATGCATGTACGGGTCCGCACACATATGTCAGTATAGTGCTTAATATATTAGCTTTAAGCGTTGAAAGTAGTTCAGGAATTGTGAAGTTTATGTCCGAAAACTACAAAAACCATTCCAGACGGAATGTTGTCGAGTTGCACAAATTTAGTTTTTTTTTACGTTGATTTCTACGACCCGGCGAACTTGTCGGTCATAAAGAGGAATTTTATTGGGAGCTTGGGGATCGAAAAGTGAAAAAAATGCTATGTATTATCGTTAACCTTACAACATTGGAGTAATGCACTTCGATGTGACTGTAGAAGTTTGGGTATGGGAAAAAGTCAAGCTACTATGTCAATCACTTGAAAGGGCGAAGTAAAAAAAAAAGAAATATAAATCAGACGAGACGGCATCATATTTATGAATCTTTAATTTTAACTCTACTTGCTTTTAACTCTACTTTAGATGGTTTAATTAATTACACAAAATGAGGTGCATTTTGAAAAAATGTCGATTTACTTTCATAGCTCATTTTTTTTCCTACGGTGCTAAACGATGACATAAACTCATTATTCTATGAGCACTTTAATCTTTTTGATTGCATCTGAAAGTACAGCAATTTATACTTTTACAATACAGCAATTTATACAAAGTGTAATTCGCGAATTTACACGAAATGCTTTTATACACGTATACACCCTCGCGGATTATTTTTTTCTTTTAGATGCACCTATTAGATTCACCTTTATGTTAGTAAACTGGATAGTATAAAGCTAACTAATAAGTATTCTGCAAAGTGAGGAGCTAAGTATATGCGATGCACTACTAGTCTACGCGACTGAAATCAGTGTGATAAAATTCAGTGTAAGTACATTTTCGCAAAGTTAGTAATATTCAGCAAATCTCTCGCATTACTCCACAAAGATTACATTTAATGCAATTCATCTGAACTTCCACCCTGTGATTGAATTCTCCTAGGCGTCTAACGGATGATATTAACATAATAAAACTTTCCTGAAAAAATATAGTGCACTGTGTAGGTGCCTTCCGTTTCCGCTTGATATGAATGAAAAGCTTTTGCTCCGAAATGTGCAATATTTCATTGAGCTTTTCTCAGAGTCAATTTTCAAGCTTGCTAAGTTTTCAATAAAACTTAGCGGTCAATTCGAAGATAGCCACCAAAGTTCAGCGAAGACACATTAGTTGGTTTTTCTTTTGCTTTGTGGATAGTTAGAATACTTATCGGGCTGCAGCAGATATTTTCAAACTGTATGGAAATCAAAATGAAAATAAAAAATAATCAAAAAAATCAACAACAAAAACTAAACAACGAATAATTTTTCGATAGGACCACAGTAAATAATTTCAATAAATAGCTCATTAAAAATTTCATTGTTAATAAGAATGGAAACAGAAAGAGATTGATTGGCTGAAGCATGTTTGTTTGATTAGCGGGGTACTGCAATAGAAAATGCTACTCTATATCGAGCTTTTGGGGGAGCTAATAAAGATTTGAGATAAATTTAAGCGTTAATTCTAGGCAAAGTTGAACTTGAGGGAAAAATCAAAGTTTTAATGATATGAAATTAGCACATCTAAAAAAAATTCTGAATGACTAGCATAGCTAGTCGAATAGAAGAAAATTGATAGAAATCTAGAGCAGTCGACACATATACTTGTAGATGGTAGATTTTTTTTTTTTTGTAAATGTTATTGATATGTTGATATTAGGTGCGTTTTATTTTACATCCAGAGTAGTGCAGGATATCGATTTGCACACGAAACAACAACAACATCCAGAGTACGAACATTTGTGAATTCAGTGGAGTTTGTACTCGTGCTCTCTGTGGAACGTATTTCGAAAAGTCATGTCAACTGGAATAGTTGGAATTTTCAAAAATTTCCATGTCACCCTGGCAACCAGGATAAATAGTCATACATTTGAAAACAGCGTTGGTTAGATGACAGTTCAAATTTTGAAATGACAACTGTCTGATAGAAAAAAACTCGCGTGCTACTCTGAATCGTTTTATTATGCATGCAGGATACCTACTACACTCTGGATGAAAATAAAACGCAGCTATTATACAACCAAAAATACACATCCACAATCCACAAACACTTTACACGCTAAAATTGATGCACAATGTAGGCTAAGGAAAATGCCATTAAAATTTATTGTAAAAACAAAATTATAATTCAATATATTTTTCATAAGTCAATACGTTTTTCATATTAATCCATCAAAGCCAAATTTGCATTTTAGTCTTTCCAACGTAAATATCTAAAATTTGGCAATTTGTACTCAATATTTTCAGATCGGGATTATTTCCTGGCCTACGATTTCATCCAGATTTACTAACGAACAGACGTGTATTCATCTAACAAGAAAAGCAAATCATTCCACTACAAACCCATCGACTAAGAGTTTCCAAAATAATATTATACAATATTTTGCTTTCAAACAATAAAGGAAAATACCTGTAAGTGTGCTCTCATACGGTAGATGGCGGAATTAAAAATATCTAACATTTGCGGTGGATATGACCTCTTGAAATTTTTGAGAAACGTCGATTCGTGTTGCATTCAAAAATTTTTATAAAATCTTCTACTTTACGTGGAGCCTTCAAATATAGCTTATTGGAAATGGTAAGGTGCAAGTATCATAGAAAAAATAGTGCGAGAAATATCCTGGCCAAAAAGGATCATTACAGTGCCCTTTATCCTTGAATATTTCAAAATGCACACCTTCGATTTTCATATTTTTTTTTATATATTGTAAATAGTTATGTGAGCTACAAATGTGCGAAAATTTGAAAGTGGAGCTCGTAAAAGTACATTTGTGAGAAATTTTCATAAAATCATAAAATCATTCTACTGCAGCAATGCAAACAGCAGACTGCCTAAATACTTCAATTTAGCGGAAATATCGGGGACACGTTCTGTCTGTGTATGCATTATACATCAAAACGTTAAATTCATGATTAAAGGACCAAAAATAAATTTTCTAACAAAGGGTTCCGATATAAGCTTGGCTAGTTATAAGGACTTCTTATCACTGTTGATATGCTCTCCTCGACAAACAGATTGGTATTTTGGTAGCTGCCAGGATTGCCCTGGATCAGCCGTTATTCTAAGTATATGTGAAAAAAAATTTCCTGAAAATTGCGTCAGCGGTGTTAGTTATAAGCAATGGACTCGTACATAACTTTCTACGTTAGAAACTAAATAAGCATCTTCTGCAGGATTTAAATAACATTGCAAAACATTTTTTTAATCCATTTTGAAAACATAAAATTCTTTCGTACCATATTTTGTAAGTTTTACCTTGTTTCGGTACCATTTTCCATAAATTTTCTTTGGCGGTTATAGTATTTCACTCCTTTAAACATTTCCTGCGACTGTACTTTAACCAGCTCCACTTTGAAATTTGGCACATTTGTAGCTTATTTAATTGTTTATAATTAAAATTAAGAAAATCGAAGGTGTGCATTTTGAAATATTCAAGGATAAAGGACACTGTAATGATCCTTTTTATCCATTTTGGTTAGGATGTTTTTAGCACTGTTTTTTTTCTAAGATACCTACACCTTATCTTTTCCAACAAACTATATTTGAAGGCTCTACATAAAGTAGATGATTTTATACAATTTTTTGAATGTAACACGAACCGACGTTTCTCAAAAACTTCAAGAGATCATATTATCCAATAATATTTCATTTTCGAGAATAAGCTCACCAGCCCTTCTGGATAATAAAATATTTCCAAATTCCAAGGAGGTGAGTTCGAACATTTTCTGAAAATTGGTCGATTTTCTATAGAATTACCAATATATGTATTTTGCAACAAAAAGATCACCAATTTATTTCGCCAGGAACCGACCAGAAAAAATCTTTTTTTTTTATAAATGAATTAAATGTTAAAATAATATCATTAAATTGTCAATTTCAATGTTATGACCTGGCATTTCCTGACATTTACGTACGTTTTCAATCACGGATTTATGACTTTTATCCCAGTTTAACGATTTATTGAAAATAATACGTACAATTGGTTAATGTCTGATTTGTATGCTATATGTATTTTACGTGTTATGGATTTTTCCGACAGATAAAAGTTATATGTGTCAAGTTCTCTATCTCTCAGTTTTCTCTTCATATATGACAGCAGCTACTTATCGCTCTTACCAAATATCGTAACAAATCAATACCCTAATATCATTATTTGACTGACTTAAAAACCTGTGATAATAATCGAACAATAAACAAAATCGCACTATACCCAAATTTAATGGTTTTCTTGACTCTGTCCAACCCCAAAATCTTACCGCTATTCTCTCACACATCATTAGGCTGCATAGAACGAATCAAGAAAACATTTTCAACCCATTTCGTTCCTAACCAAAAATAAACAATATCAAGGCAACCCTTCCAGTTTTACTATCAAGTGACAATTTATTACATTTCGTTTGCAAAAGGAATATTCTTGACACTACCTAAAGATACAGTGCGACAAGGACAGATCGGTTGGATATGTAGATATGGATATAGTCTAAATAGATTCTAAATATGTACATGCAAATGTACAAAAAATATGTATGGTGTAGTTGATTTTATAGGTTTTCTTGTAAAAATATGTCGGCCGAAAAGTTTGCTTAGTGTTATTGGGAATAGAAGGGATGGTATCATGTAAAGGTGATTTGATGAGCTAAATGACATCGATGGGACAGATAGAATGGATTTTTTCGCAGATTCAAATGAGTATGTTGCTTGAAAGCTTACAAAAAAAAAATTTAGCGTAAGAACCACAAATGCTCCTTTAAGTGCTACTTCAAAAACCATAAAAATGTAATGAAATACAAATTGAAACTTATTTATCATATTTCTTTATTTGTTATTATTTTTGCTTTACTGTTACTTTACATTTGAGTTATTTTAATATTTATTATGTTACTGTTATTGAAAATAAATAAATTATACTGCTATTTTATCCACTGAAATAAAACACAAGCAAGAATATATGCGATCACATATACACATTTCACAAAACACTACCTTCACAATTCAATAAAACCGACAACGACATGACCTTCAATCCAACAACTTCCATAACTGGGGTGATTTTAAAGGTGTTTTCCATGCAATTTATTCGACGCTCTTTTGTGCCAAAAACCCTCAAATAAGCGTCAGCAATAATAATGTTTTCATGACAAGGTTCTCACAGCTCAAAAGCACAGTGACATACAAGCTCGTCTACAAAAAAAAAACGTAGAACGAATAAAGAAATCACTCACGACCTCGCTAACGTTTTGACAAGAACTGAACGAAATACCAATAGAGTCTTTGACATTGGTTCCAAACATGCAACCATCGTTTCGTCCTTTCTTTATTTTTTGTCTGTTTGCTGCTTGCAACGAACAATGCCATTGTCAGGTCTTTGTCAGGTTTTTCTCATGTTTTTTTTTTTACGTCAGAGGATTAGGATTTCACGTCACGTGAGCGCAATATTGTGAAAATAATGACTTTAAGTGTGTACAAAAGGATATCGGAGTGACGGGGGATGTTTCTGCTTTGTTTCGTTCACGTACTTAGATAGTAACGGCTTTTTTTAACTGAGCGGTCCTGTCACGGCTGCAATGTGCTTTCAATCAATTTGACTGCTCATAATTCAACGGGAGAAGGAAGAAGTGAAAGTTTGAAGTGATAGAGAATATTTTTTATGTAAAATCAATGGATGTCGTTAGCAGGATGAGAGAGCATGCCAAATGATGATTTGCACTGGAATTTTATTGTTTGGTATATTGGCATGTTACCTAATTTAGACGCTTATAATGTAAGTTTAATAGTGTGCAGTATGTGATCGTGCGAAATAATTTTAATGTGTATGAATAATTTATAAGATGCGGATCGAAATCGTCTGGGCGCCAACTGAGGTAATAAAAGGTCAAACGGAGGAACATGCTAGAAAAGAGGAGGAGGAAAAAGAGACGTGTAAAGGACTATATAAATCTTATGACAGGCAGTGTCTTATCCTTATCATGCATTTGTTCCCATCAGCTTTTGTTATAGGGATGAAGATGTCGGTCCGTCTGGAACTAAAAGTTTAATGAGACGGCAGTCGGGTTATATATAAGGGAGAGTCCCCCAAGGTGGACACCAATCTTTTAAACAATCGTAGAATCTAAACAACATTTCATATCTTGTACCATGATATATTTCCTGAAACCTTATCTCATGAGCTAACTATCCATGAAATACGATTTTGATATCATCAATGTAACTAAAATTTTAGTTCGTTTTAAAAATACGCCAAACTTTCGACTTTAAAAAAAAGGTCCCCCCAAGGTGGACACCTTTGAGAAATCCACTGCAAAAGTTGGAAAAATAATGCAAAAGTTCAAATTTTGATCATTTTATTCAATCTTCAATGTTTCTCATTTGAAATTACATTGAATGCTTATGAAAAAGAAATTTATTATAAAAAAACGAACAGCAAGCGTAAAATAGACAAAAAATAAGAGTTTAGTCTAAATCATCAGAGTTACACTGAGGACAAGTGTACCAAGAGCCCCCGCATTTTGACACATTTCAAGTGCACTTCTCTTTTACATTCGTTGCACGCAATCGAATTGAATTTCGTAAGAGTTGAAGGCATATTTTTCAAACAAATTATACAAAAATCTACATCTTTTTCTGAAAATTCTTGCTTAGCTGGTGGTTCTGACTTCCTCAAAGATTTTCGCGTTGGTTCAGATTTTGTGTTATATTGGGTAATAACGAATATTACCAACATAATATGAATGGAAAAAGATATTGAAACACATAGTTGTCGAAATTATCTGGACAGCGAAATTATTGTTGTAAGTTAACATCTTCGCACGATGCAAAACTGTTGACGCAAAGGGCGGCATTGCTAGGGGAGAGAGAGTTAGGTCATACTAGAATTTTCACATACTAGGTATAGCTAATTTTTACTGTTTTGATTGAAATTAATCAAATGGGGGGAAATTTATTGGATAAATTCCTGATTACATGGCAAGGCTAAGACAAATTATTACCAAAATTCCACATTTTTTCCCATTTTTAAGTTCTACGATACCAATTTAATATACAATCAAACTACTTACATGGACTTCTGTCTACTTCTACTTCCCTCTTTTTGATTATCCTCCTTATTATATTATCTGCGACCACTTTTTTTAAAAATTATATGCGATCACTTTTTCCTAAAATTATATATTTTGTATATAAATAACCCACAAAAATACTCGTACCCAATATTTTTGAATTTCGTACTAGATACTGGCTGTTCCAAAAATATACCTGTTCCAGTATATATGCTTCATCTCTAGCTACGAACACTGCTCACATACCTGTGACTATATTTCACTTTCAACATTCATAAATATAGAAGATATCGTTTGTGCACACATTTTAATAAAAAAAAAACAAGTGTGGTAAAAAAAGTGTCCATCTTTTGGTCATTTCGCAATTTCATTGGCAAAAACAAAAGAAAATTTCCACTCACAGCATCATGCAAATCTGTTTGGAATATGTTTGTCTAGTACGTAAGCAGAGTCAAAATGGTATTTACCTTTTCGGAATCACTGTTTTTGATACTATTGTAACTTGTTTACGAAGCGTCTTCGAAACTTCCATAACAAATTTTTCATAGTGTGTGGCGCGGCGGATAAACAGCCATGACTAGACACTTCATGGCATAACTATAACTTGCGTATTCGCAAACTGTAGTAACGACATAAAGCACACAGTGTCCACCTTGGGAGGATGTCCACCTTAGAGGACTCTCCCCTACATTTAATTATTTATTTACTATCCAAATCAACATACCCAATTATAGAGTAAACAAAATAAAAAAAATTTCATATAAATTAAGAACATTGATAAAATCAGATAGTAAAATACAATACAAAAAAGAATCAAAAGCTAAACTGTTTGTAAAAGGATATCGTTCGGGGAATGTTAAGGCAAATGTACTGGTGAGACAAACGCAATAGTGGAGAAAAGAAATAGGTACGGGCGAACGGAACATTAAAGTAGAATAAGGATAGACAGGACTCTCTAGCAGAAAAGTGAATACACATCCTTCAAAAAGCGAGGAACACTCTGCATAGTAGGAATCAGTAGGAATGAGAAATACTAAACTTATAGAATAGCGAGTAGGTAAATCGGCGTTGCACGATTTAAACCGCATCGACTAAGTCTCTATAATAGGAAAATCGGATTCGGCAACAGTACTCTAGAACACAACGAACGAAGCAGACAAACAGACACGGAGACGTGGAAAGGTTAACAAAAGGTTTATAGCATCTATTGATGAATTTAAAAAAAATGAGAGGCGCTGACAGTAATGGGTACTATAGATCACGCCAAGGACCTTGAATCCACAAGCAGCATTCAAAAATAGTCGCGGAAGAACAAGACTTACAAATTTCACAATTTTAGGCAGATAGCCTAAAAAAAGGACACCGGAGAAACCAAACTCAGCTAGTTTTGCTAGAAAAATAACATGGCTCACAGAATCGAAAGTTTTGGCAAAGTCCATATGTAGGACATCCACATGCTTTTGCTAGCAGAGACATCTGTGTTTTTAAACGACAATAAGTTTGTTACCGTTGACTTACCTGTAAAAACATTTTTGCTGTTCACTGGCTACCAAAGGCTAGATGAAAGGATACACTCTATTGTAAACGACTTTTACGAGGAGCATACTAAAACAGGGCACAAGCGATATGGGATGGTAATTAGAGATACAATACTTATAAATTGAAAATATTTTGGTAGATGTTCGCGGAAGTGATGGGAGTGTACCAGTTGAAATGCTAACATTAAATATTATTGATCGAAGAACACACAAGCAATATGAAAATGATTTAGCGAAAGAATTGGAATTTCACCAGCACCAAAGCCAGTGCTTCCGTCAGAGACCTTACTAATAATTTGAATCATAAAAAAAGTGTAGCGCATCAGAACCGCTATAAAACTGATTTTCGAAGAAATTATCTTTGAGAGACTTAAAAATGTATGGAGACGTAAAACCCTTCTTTGTAGTATCATATAAACAGCAATAAATCTACCATAACATGCTCGTGCTTAATCAACCTATCTTTAGAATTTTGTTTTCATCCAAGGATATCATCGAAAGTTTCAGCGATTAGTTTATGTCTGGGGTTGCCATCCGAAAAATTTCTAAAAATTTAAGCATCGGTTGCTTATTTTATTGTAAATGCCTTGCTTATGCATATGTGTTAAAAGCACACTGTGAATTTCATTTCGATTGAATGACTGCGATGGAAGTTAAAGGAGTGAAAAATTTTTTTGGGTTACCACCCTCAAAACTTTTCAAATTTTCGAAGCCTAAATATTTGCTGTTAATTGCCATTGCCGGGTCATTCGCATTTGGAAATTTAATGACAATATCGTACGATAAAGAAATGCCAATAAATTATTAAATTCATCATAGCTGGCAGCACTTTCATGATTTTTCAACGAAATTCCTACAGAATTAGAAATACAGCAAGGTCCACCTGTCATATGTTTTGATTTCGTTACTGCATCGGAAGTTATAGGGAAAAAACCTTTATTTTCCTGAGCAAATTGATAATATTTAGGAGACCAAAAATTGTCATAGCAGGCAACCCTATACTAATTTTTCAACCAAATTTATACGTAATCTGTCTTAGAGTAAGATTCACCTTGCTGCGTGAATTTTGTTAAAATCTGGTAGCTAAATCAGAAACTATAGGCCTACTTTTTTTCAAGATGATTTTTCAAAATGGCCCCGCTTTCACAGTGTTGCCCGTATTTCAAAATCACTTCTATCATGTTGATCGCACTATCTGGTCGTCAGTTCTTGTGAACAGAAGTTTCGAGGGCTGAAAATAGATGTAATTTGATCATGGGTTGCCGTTCTTGTGCACCGCGAAATTTTTTAATTTGACGTGGTGGATAAAGGTCAAAATTTATCAATAATTTGAATTTATTTTCAAAAATCAAAAATTTTTGAGGGTCGATGATTTGCAGGATTTTTTTTCAGGACCCTGCTGTAGCTACAGAGTTGCCCGCATAATCTTGAAAATCCATGTGTGTTAAGTTTTAGCTTACAACAATGCGTTCTTCATAGAAATATAAGAGTACCTGAAAATTTACTAAAATGCCCGCCGCCGCCGCCAAAGGGTTAAAGATATCTTGATTCGAACAAGTCATGGCTCTACCTGCTATAAGCATCTATGTTCTTCGAAAGTTTTATTTCAATCGGATCAGCCATACTTTTCTTCGAAAATCAGTAAAAAAAAAACAAGGTAAAGGTACGCGCCAGAAAATTATTATCTTGTTGCCATTTTGTAATTAGGTGTTTATCTACTAGATGAATTCTAATAAATAAATAAATATAACAACGCTGAAATACTATTAGACTCTCTTCGAACTATATCTAATCTACTCTAATATGCAATGAAGACAAGTTCCAAACTATCTTGAAACACTCTAAGAGCAAAATAATATTCAAAATTGCAATACTTCAAAGCATAATTACCGAGATCAATTTCTTCATTTTCTCAAAACAAGAAATACATAAAGCACAGATGAAACTTTTCTATTATCCACTGAACTTCACTTCATTTTTCTGTTCACCATTCATTGTAACACCAATGGCACAATCAGTCGAACGGCCATAAATTTATTGCCCGAAGATTCCAAAAACTTGCTCTTACAAATGGAAGATGAATTATTTCAATACTTTTGAGTGAACTTCGAGTCTTTTATGGTTCCAATTTGAATAAGCTTGAGATATATTCACCGGAAGTACTGGAACGTTTTGTTTTCGATAAATTTGTTACATGGACCAATTAAAAGGATGACGAAGTCTCTACTGCTGAGAAATACTTTTGAAGTTTGGTATTTCATTTGATTTCAGATTTTATTCAAGTTGTTGGAAAACAAAATTTGGAGCAGAATAACTTTAAGCTTAACATTGCTTATTTTTCCATCAAAGATTTCGCAAATTAAAACCCTTGAAAAATGTTCAAATCCATCTCCGAAAAAAATGCTATTATACGAATATATTCGTGTATTGATTGTAATCATGAAAATTCATACGAATATATCTCATCGAAATAAAATTCTTTCAACTTGAAATTGTTTTTCTCTATTTCAGCTTGCTCAGCTTTAGACTAGTGTAGCGACGAGACGACAGAAATCATGGCTATTTGACTGGCTCCGATATGGCTACCACTAATGTTTGTTCAGCGCCAGGACGAAATCGAAAGCTATCGACGACGGTGTCAACCATTGCAATGACCTTGCTAGGGTCGTCTGAGCCCGAAGGTATCATCAGCACATCGACTGGCACGGAAAATAGCAAGCCGCGGAGAACGGGCCGTAAGGATGTTGTGCGCTTCGAAGCGACCGAGACTCATTATATCAGTGCCGACAACGAAGACATGAAAGCGAAAATCACCGAGGAAATTCGAAAGTAAGTGATACAAAAAAAAATTATTGAATCAATTAAGTGAAAGGAACACGTGATTGACCAAAGTAATAAATATAAGGGTGAAGCAACCTGCCTCTAATTCAGTCAAAAGTACTCAACATTTTTTTCATTTTCATGGAAAACCACTCATATTTTAGAGTACGGGATTAAATTGGGGATGAAAAGTTTGTTTGTTGTTACAAATGCATTGATTTGATTTGACCAACAAACTTTCAAAATATTTAAAAATAATTTTAGTCATTTCTCTAATGATTTTCCTTGTGAATTTGTTAGTGGTAAGTACACCAGTTAGTCATATGTATGCTCAGCTCTAGTGAATTATTTCACACATGCTTTCCTTAAATTTTTCACATCTTATATGATTCACGACCATACTCATTCATATTCATGCAAAAGCCGAAATCTCTACAGATTTAGTCAATTACTCAAAGTTTTCAGTATGTTCTCGTCACGCATATTCGCACTTGACTCCTGTAAACTTTCGCCACTTCAGGATATAAATCTCGACTTGATTTACACATTGGAGTCATGTTTAAGAGTTTCACCGTATGAAAAGTATGCATGCTGAATTTTTCATAGGCGTTTGCTCATACGAAGGCGTATGAATTATACGATGCACGGTAGAATCGTTTAATTGTTTTAAGAGGAGAAAAGTCACTGTGAAATATTTATTAGTAGAAGACGGAAGAAAGTTCATTCTTCATGCTTGTTTTGGCCCTTTTTGTATTTCGTATCATGAAAATTATAGGGACATTCAAGATGGCGGTTTCTGGCGAATAAGTCAATGCAGATGGGAAACAAGCTTTCTAGCGATTCAAGAAAGGTTATTTCTAAAAACGTGTTAGGCTGCTTTCACACTATACGGTTTCCAACGTATGGCAAAAAAACCGCACGGTGAAAATCCGAATGAGCAGCATGTTCACTTATGCACGGTTTCTTTTTGTCATAAGCTCAGTTTGTGATTAAATAGTGGGCTGTTTAGACAAAACGAATATTGCATTATGCTTATGGCATATAATCATCACCAAAAAAGACGACAATGCAAACGCCATGTTTGGGTGCTTTCTATCAACAAAAGGAGAAAAGAAGTGGGACTATTTCATGCCTTATTCGAGGATCTAAGGAAAGATGAAAAGCAATTCTTTAATTATTATGGGATATCTATTGCTTTATTTGATGAATTGCTACTAAATTGGCTCGAGATTGACTGACCGTGCGGTTTGAAACCATCTAATGTGAAAGCCTGTACTCAGTTTGAGTGCACTGAGTGTCCGGTCGCCGTGGATTGCAGTGACAGTGGACGGCTGCCACACGTTACGGCTACGGCATGAAATGTGAAAGAGGCTATGCTCTTCTTCACACTACTAAAAAAATGTCGCCGTACGGTTTTCTGCCGTACGGTGGAAACCGCATAGCGTGAAAGAAGCCATAGGCTGCTTTCACACTATACGGTCTCACCGTACGGCAAAACACCGTACGGTATAAATCCGAATGAGCAACACGTTCACACTATACGGTTTATGTACGGTTTTTTTGTCGCAAGCTAAATATCACCGTACGGTTTTTTGCCGTACGGTCGGAACCGTATAATGTGAAAGGAGCCTTAGGCTGCTTTCACACTATACGGTTTCACCGTACGGCAAAACACCGTACGGTATAAATCCGAATGAGCAACACGTTCACACTATACGGTTTATGTACGGTTTTTTTTTTGTCACAAGCTAAATATCACCGTATGGTTTTTTGCCGTACGGTCGGAACCGCACAATGTGAAAGGAGCCTTACTCGATCTGTGTTTCTGCGACGTATCTCAAAAAATAGCAGATAAGTAAGTTATTAAAAGTAATTTTCGCCGTCGTCGTCGTAGCACTACAATCCCTCTCGGGCCTTGGCTTCTCGCAGGTGACACCTCCAGTTATCTCGGGTCTAATGACCGCATCCTCCAATTTCGAAAACCGAGCAGCTTTGCGCAGTCTTCGTCGACAGAGTCAAACCAGCGTTTTCTGGGTTTTCCCACTGGTCTTCGACCCCCGGCCCTTCCGTCGAATACCTTCTTAGGTACTCGATGCTCGTCCATTCGTTGCACGTGACCAGCCCATTGCAGCTTCCGCAGTTTGATTATTGTAGCAACCTCTGGCTCATCAAAAACCTCGTACAACTCGTGGTTGTACCTTGTCCGCCATTGGCCGCACTCTTGTTTAGCTTCAATTATACGCCTGAGGATCCGTCTTTGGAAGGCGTTTAACATATTTGCGGATACTTGGGTAAGGTTCCAAGTTTCACATCCGTAGCACAACACAGGTCTGATTATTAATTTGTAGACTTGAAGCTTCGTCTTCTTGTGTATGCAGCTGGTCTTCAGTAGGGCCAGAACGGAGTAGAAAGTTTTATTAGCGAGCTGTATTCTCCGTTTAATTTCATCAGTTTCACTGCCTTTAGTTGTCAATTTCGAGCATCAGTATATAAATTCGTCGATATTCTCTAAATTATATTCGTCCAGAATTATATTTCATCTAATGGAGGTCTTCTTTCTTGTTTGCGTCATGATTTTTGTTTGCGTCTAATTGATCTTGAGGCCTACTTCTTTGGCTTCCTGGTCAAGTTTCGACAGGAGTTCTTTGGCGAATGTGAAGGAATATGACAAGATGTTAATATCATCCGCGTAGGCCACTAATTGGGTCGACTTGTACAGAAGCGTACCCCTTGTGTCGACAGGAATCTTCTTTATCACGTACTCATGTACTAGGTTGAACAGCAGAGGGGCCAACCCATCGCCTTGCTTTAATCTGACATTTGTGTCAAAGGCGTCAGTCAGACTGTTGTTGATTCTGACTTGTGATGCTATCGACGTCATCGCCATTTTGATCAGTCGGACTAGTTTTGCCGGGATGCCGAAGTATAGCACTATTTTGTACAGTACGTTTCAGTCAATACTGTCATATGCTTGTTTGAAATCCACGAAAATCTGGTGGACGTCGATGTTAATTTCATTTATTTTAGTTTTTAATATTTTCGTCAGTATCTTATAGGGCGTGCAAAGAAGCGATATGCCTCTGTAGTTTTCGCTCCGAAGTTTATCTCCTTTTTGGATTTGCATGGATTTGCACTACTCCTGCGGTATTTTTTCTTGACCCCAGATGTGCTGGATCAATTTGTGGATGGCTTTTATAGGCCAGGTTCCACCGTACTTGATTAGCTCAACCGGAACCTCGTCAATGCCAGGCACTTTATTGTTTTTCTGGCTTTTATGGCAGAGTTGACTTCTTCCAGCGTTGGAGGTGCGATCCGCACTTCGTTAGAGACGTCTATCGGCTCTGATATTATTGAGCCCTGTGCAGGATTAAGGAGTTCTTTGAAATAGCAGGCCCACCTCTCCTTAATCTGGCTATCTTCGGCGATGATATTGCCGATTGCTTCTTTACAGAGTGTCGTCTTGGGGTGGTATCCGCGTCTTAAACATTTCACTACCTTGTAAGCTTGCCTAGTTTTATTGCCCGGCAGATTTTCGTCAATGATCTTGAATTGCTCGTTACAATATTTTCGTTTCTTACATCTGAGGATGTTATTTGCTACTCGTTGGAGGTTTTCATATTTTTCTCTCTTCGTCCTGGTGTTCCTTTCAAGGAAATGTTTATATGCCTGATTTTTCTTGTTCAACGCATCCTGGCATTCGTTGTCAAACCAGTTGTTTCTTTTGCGCCGAGCTTCATACGTCAAACTTACGAAGGGGACTGATCTTCGTCCCACACGCCTTTGACATGCGACATCGATATTTGGATTTGACCAAGTAGTGGTCCGAGTCACAATTTGCTCCTCGAAACGTCCGAACGTCAAGTATGCTGGAAGCCCATCTCCGCTGAATAAGGAAATGTTAATTTGGTTAAAGGTATTGCCATCTGGTGATGCCCATGTTCTTTTGTGGATGCGTCGATGTGGGAAGCATGTCGAACTTATGACTATATCCCTACTATTGTACATGCAAAGTCAATCAGGCGTTGGCCGTTTTCGTTAGTTGCATCGTGGAGACTGTGCCCTCCGGTTGTTCCCGATGTACTTCTTCATTCCCGATATTCCCGCCGAGTATTATTTTGATGTCGTTTGAGGGCAATGGGTCGAATAGCCGTTCCAAGTGGTTATAGAATGCGTCTTTCGTTTCCTCGTATGTTTCTTGTCGGGGCGTGAACGTTTATCGGCCATATTTTAAAGAATTTTGCTTTGATGCGGATAGCACACAATCGTTTGCTTATTGCCTTGAAGTCCATAACGTGTGACTTGAACTCCCTATCCACAATTAATGCCACTCCAAATTAACTGCTTCCTGCAGGCTTTCCACTCTTGAATATTATGTGCGATCTCATGTCTTGAATCTCGCTACCAATCCAATTCGTTTCCTGAACTGCCAGCACGTTAAATTTGTACCAAGTGGCCTGTAATAATAATTATTGTACAGCACCAGGTTAATTTAGTGATCTGACATTCCAGGCTCCAAATGCGTAGTCCATGTTTCGTTTGCCGGGTCGTTTTCGTTTGTCCAATCCTATCCGAGGCATCTCCCTAAGTTCCGGAACGGTTTAAAATTTTGTGGAGGACGGATTGTCGGTCCACCGGTCCAACCCCCAAGCCTCGAGGACCGGAATATCTACCACTTAGTTTCTTTCCCTTCCACCGGGGGTTTAAAATCGCTAGGATATCGTTACCCGATCTCTGGCCAAGATTAACGGCACCGTCACGGGAAGGCGAGTAGATACGACGAAGAGGAGAGGTGAGAGGAGTTATTTCACACGGATCGTCCATTTACTTGCACGTCACTCTCCGCACGTTCGGGTGCAATTTTAATATTGCAGTAATTGTTTTCTTTCAACGCATACTCAACGAAAATTAAATCTTCATACACTAGCTTCCAAGTGAATTATATCATTGTACACTCAGAAAAATGTCACTTTAAATCAATTTTTTAGAATCTTTTTAAATCAAAAGTTGAAATCACTTTGAAATAATAAGCAAATCTTATATGAATTCCACTTTATTATAAAAGTTTTCTTTTCGAATAAAAATTTTTCATCATTCAATTAAAAAGAAAACGTATATGGCGCCAAATCATATTTGAACATTTGATTCAAAAACTTTCAAATATGAATTGGCTTCATATACGTTTCTTTTTAATTCAATGATGAAACATTTTGATTTGAAAAGAAAATTTTTATAATAAAGTGGAATTCATATAAGATTCGCTTTTTATTTCAAAGTGATTTTAACTTTTGACTAAAAGCTTTCTTAGCAACACTGGCATATCATATCGTAACGATCCAGACATCAGAAAAACAGCTATCAACAAAAATATAAAAATCACTGTATATCTGGCTCTAAGTGAATTCCAGCTTTCATGCATTAAAAAATCCAGTACTCTTATCTCGCATCAACAGTAATTTAGATTTTCTAACAATAATTACGGATAACGATTGCAGGTATACATATGAGAATATGATTACGAGTATATTTCCTGATAAGAAACACATTTTTCAAAACAGACGGTAAAAATTCATAACAACGTTATCGAAGCTAGGTCAGTTTGAATGGCAAGTGACAACAACCCGAATACTCGTAAACTTTGTTTACTTAGTTAGCTATCTTATTCGTTTATCGGTTTTATTAGTTTTAGATGTGAAATAGTTGTCTCATTTTCATTTACAGCGTCTTTTTAGCGAGGGAATATGCGTGTATGCTTATGTGAAGGAGTGTGTAATCAAAATATGTAAGTTTTGGTAATTTTATGTGGCATGTCCTTAGTTATTTTAACCATATCTTTAGTTAATTGTTACGTAAAATCATAGTATGAACTAATGAAGAAGTAATAGCGTCTGTAGTTATGTGCCATTTAAAAATATATTCCTACAATATCCTAGCTACTTTCCTTACATAAGACTAAATTTTCATGAGACTAAACTACTAGAGCGCCGACTTTAAGTTCGAATACAGCTATTTATTTATTTGAAAAACTTGTCTAATACAGACTATTGACACAAAAAATATGCACCAAATTTCATTAGCAATTTGCAATAACAGTTTTTTAAGTCAATATCTACACATTAAAGTCGGAATTCCCACAAGTATTATTAACAGCTCTATTAATAGGTAAGAAAGGTTCATTTTAGCCAAAATTTATGGCAATTTATATTGAAGCCAAATTGACTTACTGTAAATTCGGAAGAGATACTTCCAGCGAAATGCTTAGCAGCAAAGAAGATTTTCAGATAATGGCGTTTAGTTTTAAGTGTGTTCATAGCCAAAAGTTTGAACCGATTAACATAAGGAGGCAATCGAAGGGGATCAGCCTAGAGATGTTCATTTAAAATATATATCGATATTTTTTCCGATACGATGTATCGAAACTCTATATCGATAGTTTGCGATATATCGAAATGTAAATATCGATTTTGCGATGTATCGAAATTGAATCAAAAGTAATATACACATGCTCGAAAAAGTCTGCGTTCACCTGTGTCAATCAGTTTGTAACTTTAAAAAATCAAAAACAAGCAAACATTTTCCAGATTTGGTTTCATATATTTATTAAGTATTTCTTAAAAAGTCGAGACATGTAAGTTCATTTATTTCGCTTTCACCGTTTTTGAGATAACGGGTTTTTTCAGAAAAAACATACAAAAGCGAGGCAGAAAAAGTCTGCGTTCACTTGATGAAGTGGAAGGAATAAGCCGTTTCAAATACACTCTTCTAGTGTTTATTGTACTTATTATTCATTATTTGCTATTCTGACAAGTGGTTAAATAGTTTCCTGCAGAGTTTGTGTTGTGAATAATTTTTTTTTCGTAATGGAAGATAAAAGAAAAGAAACAGTCGGGGTGAAAGAAAAATCATCATAAAATTATGGAAAGATGGGAACAGCTACAGAGAAACAGCAAAAATAGTGGGAAGACAATATTCGTCAGCCTAAAGGGTCATAAATAATTTCAAATCGACAGGAGAATTCACATCCAAACCTTAATGGACGACCAAATCGGTCGTCCATCAAAGTTGTCCTGCAGGAAAAAACGACATATCGTGTCACTTGAAAAAAAAAATCCACGGCTGAATGCATTTCAAGTAGCAACCAAAACTAAAAAATAATTCTAGAAAAATATTTGTCCCGATACTACTAGAAAAATCCTCAAAAGGGCCTGAATACTGCGGACGGGTTGCTCGGAAAAAACCATACATTTCACCGGTCAACCGACAAAAGCGCATTGCATTTGCCAAGCAGCACATAGATGAGCCACTAGAGTTTTGGACGAATGTAATACTCTCTGATGAAAGTAAATTTTGCATTTTTGGAATAAAAGGACGCAAGTTAGTATGGAGGAAGCCTAAAAAAGCATTCCAAAAAGAAAACCTCCTACCCACTGCAAAACATGGTGGTGGTGGAGTAATGGTGTGGGGGTGTATGGCGGGTACTAGCATTGTGAAGTTGGAGTTTATCGAATCGACGATGGATAGATTTGAATATCTCAACATTTTGAAATATAATTTGAGGCAGAGTGTCATTAAACTCGGCTTAGGCTCAGATTTTTGCTCCCAACATGATCGTGATCCGAAGCATACAGCCGAGATAGTGAGGCTCTGGTTACTCTATCATGCCCCAAAACAGCTACATACACCCCCACAATCACCAGACCTATACCCCATCGTACACCTATGGGATTCACTAGAAAAGAAAATTTGACAACACTCACTAACTAGCAAGGAAATGTTGAAAAATGTTTTCACAGAGGAGTGGGAGAAAATAAGTGCTGAAGAGACAGCAAAGCGCGTCACTTCGATGCCAAAAAGGCTCTGTGAGATAATAAAGAACCGGGGATACCCCACCAGTTACTAACTAATTTAAATATGTTTTACAATTTTCTATTTTATTATTTTTATTACATGTGAACGCAGACTTTTTCAGTCTCGCTTTTATATATTTTTTCCGAAAAGAGCCGTTATTTCAAAAACAGTAAAAGCAAAATAAATGATCTAACATGTGTCAACTAAACAAGAAATACTTAATAAATATGTGAAACTAAATCTGGAAAATATTTATTTGTCTTTGATTTTTCAAAGTTACAAACTGATTGACAGTAGATGAACGCAGACCTTTTCTAGTATGTGTATATATATTGGATAATTGATTTTCTTTATTGCGTTGGGTGTTGGTTGGTTTGGTAAAGTGGCATTACTCACTAAATATAAGGGGTTGATATTGTTTCTATGTATATTTTTCTCAAATATCTGCCACAATAAAATTTAAATGCTCGTTCAGATAAATTATGTCATTATTCCAAAGAATGAGCACATAAATTATGAAATTTCTTTAAAATTTTCGAAAAGTACAAATGTCGGCAAAATATGAAGTTTACTACTACTACTGGATAAAAAAGCAGAAAATATCCTTGGGGTGAATTCCACATTCCTTAACTTAGTAATATTCATCCAAATAGAATAAATGAAAAATAGTACTAGTTAAATTTGAAATTTGCTTTGAACTCTGGCTTGAAACAAAGAGAACAAAAGGAAATATTTGACCACGTCATCTGTCATTGCTTTGATTTTTCTTCGCAGCGGTAAAATTTTGCTCATGAAAATAAAGATATTTATTTTATGATGGACTGTCTTATCTCAAATTATAAGTTAAAGGGGAATAAAGAAAGTAAATCGATTTTATGATAAAGCAAAATATTATACAGGAAATATTCAAATATTTTGGAACTAGGATAAGGTCATATCTACAGTCTTGCAATATCTTAACATGTGAAAAATTATATTTATTCTTAAACTCATAATGAATGTATTCATTTCTGAAGTTAACTTTTGCTAACCCCCACCCACAATGAAGAGTTGACCCCATCGGCTTCGAAACCCTTGTCTGTATAAAATTAATGCAACAAACCTAAGCCTAAAATAGCGCAATTCATAAGGAAAGGTAAGTCTTCATTAATAGTAAATTTAACACAAATTAATTATATTTATTATATGTAAAAAAAAGCAATAGAAGACAAATCACTCATGATATAACGTTTTTTTTCTCAAAGTTTCCAATATTTTTTTGCTTAAACCTTGCATAAACTAAAATTTGTTCACCTGTTTAGCTTGTAACTGATTTCTCTACTCAGTTAAGACCTGCGTAGCCTTCGAAAATAATCTTGCAGAAGGCACAGAACTAGCGACCATAGTCAAGTACTTGTATGCAATATTGTATAACTTCGGAAATTGGACTTTAGAATCAACCCATACTGCCAAAGGGCTTTCATTTAATCTGCTAACTGGACTTCGTTGAACTAAATGATGATGATCTCTCCAGAGACTAAAATCGAACTGAGTTTTGTCTGAATCATCCGAGTCTGATCACGCAGCTACACATAATTCATCTTGCTGATCTTGTTTCATTAGTTCTTTGATTGTAAGTATGGCGAATTTAAAGGAGAGAGTAAAGCGGGCAAGCAATGCGATTTACGCCAGCAGGAGAGTGCTGAGTAAAACGTGGGGTCTAAGCCCTGCTTTAACGCACTGGATCTATATGGCGATTGCCAGGCCTATCTTTGCTTACCGATGCTTGGTCTGGTGGCCAGCAGTGAATAAGACTACCTTTACCAGCATGACGAACAAAGTTCAGCGGCTAGCGGCTCTCTGTACCACAGGTGCCTTAGCCTCGACTCCTTCGTCTGCTCTGAATGTCCTGCTTCATCTCCCTCCGCTTGACCTCTTCGTTAAGCGCACTGCCGCAAAAGCTGCTGTCAGGCTTAAGGAATCGGGACACTACGAGCCACGATTCTTCGGCCACAGCAGAATTGAGCTGGGGTACGCAAGTAGCACCGACTACTTGGTCCCCACTCTGTGCTTCGAGCGGAGATATCAGGCGACTGTGGGGGATGGGCAGGAGTGGAATCAGCAAATGGGCGCAGCAACTGTTACCATCTACACTAGAGATGGGAAATAACTATAAACATAAGTAACACGTTCCAGCGTTACATTTTCCGACGAGTAACATGTTCTTGTAACATGTAATTTTTGGAACGATGTTCTTCCCATGAGTTATTTTGGAACGCACAACGTGTGTTACGATACACGTTGCGCGTTCCAATATAACGCACTGTAACTAATACGTTACGAACGTTCCAAACGGTCTATCGAGTTTACTCAACGTCGTGTATTTGTGCGTTCCTGTGCAAATCATCGCCAGTGAACTAAAAATATGAGCTTTTTGTGAGCTGGCGAACAATCACAATAAAGAAGAGGCCAATTACCGAAACGATTGTCGCATGCTCTTGAGGCCGCTTATGATTTTGCAAGCGTTTGATTAGGCGTTACTCGTTGTTGATATGAGTAAAGCGTTCCAAAAATAGCATGTAGTTTTCAGTAACATGTTCCAGTGGGAACATGTTACAGATTTGGAACTATGTTATTTAACGTGTTACGTTAAATAACGCCCAACTCTAATCTACACTGACGGCTCTAAAACGGCTGCCGGAGCGGGTGCTGCAACATTTTCTGCAGATGCAACTATGGAAGCAGCTTTCAGGCTTCCTAATCACTGTAGTATTTTTCAGGCGGAGGTTTTCGCGATACGTAAAGCCGCAGACCTAGCATACGCCAGAGATACCACAAGTGAGGAAATCAACATCTTTATAGACAGTTAAGCGGCGGTTAAAGCTCTGATTTCTTACACATACAAATCGAAGTGTGTACTTGACTGCATTCAGACCCTGAATAGACTGGGCAACAACAAAAGAGTCAGACTTTTCTGGGTCCCTGGTCACAAGGGCATTGAAGGAAACGAGAGGGCGGACGAGTTAGCCAAGGACGGGGCTAGCCTGCCCCTGTCAGGATCGGTTGACATTCCTACTCCAAACCAAACAATCAAATATTCAATCGACTCCAATATGATGCAAGGTGCGATGTGCAGATGGCGTGCAACTCAGACCTGCAAGCTAACCAAAATAATGTGAGGGCCGTACAATCTCCTAGCGACTAAGTATCTGCTCAAATTAACGCGGACTGACTGCAAGCGGCTGTCTTATAGCAGCTCATGCCATGAAAATGGGACTCATAACCAGCGACACCTGTAGGAAGTGTAAAGAGCCGGGAGACTCAGAAACAATGTAACACCTTCAGTGCCACTGCCCGGCACTGGGGAGAACCAGGCAGCGCTGCTTCGGTGAGCCGTGGCTGGTGGATCTCTCACATGTAGCAGAGCAGAGGCTGAAGGACATACTTCAGTTCGCTAAAAAGTTCGGGGCCTTCGATGGCCGTTTGGACTGAACTTTCCTTCTCCGGGTCTATTTATCTGGTATCGCTACGGACCAATGGGTCTGTGTGTGGCCCTGTGCCAGCCAGTTAAACCAAACCTAACCTTACCAGCCTGAAAATGCAGCTCCCCTTTGGAAAATATATGCCGACTCACACAAGTTCCTAAGCAGTTTGATCATCGTAGAAAGAGCGTCCATAATGAATAGGTTCTGAGCCACAGTCACCATGGACTCTCTCTTGGGAACAATCTGTACTGATACGTTTTTGGACACTGAAGTGAACTCAAGTGCTATCTACTACCCATGATACTGGCAATTGGATGACCCCCTATGAGTATCTAAATTCCCCATACATATGAATACAGTGACATTGAACTTACAATGCCTGAGTACCAGTGGCCCAGCTGGTGAATGTAAAATTGCCAGTTCTCTAAGGTCAATGTCACCACAAAAACCCTCTTGCACTTTGTTCTGATACACAGCTCCTAGTTATCGATGCAGACAAGAGCATGATCCAGCGATATTTTGTATGAGCTTTGCTCTTTTTTCCTTTCCGTTTTTTTTTTGTGCTGAAGAACGTATTATGCCATTGAAAATCAAATTTTCTCAATAATAAACGTCCAGAGCTATATTGTGCCTATTGGGGGTCCTCTTTCATGTTTGAGTCATGATTTGACTTACTGCTACTTGACTATCACTATTTTCTATGCAATATTTAAGAATTTTTACATTTTAGAGTAATAAAATTAGTAAGAAAATCAATGCATACAATTACATTTCGAAGTATTATTTTGATGCAGATCATCCATAACTTTTTCATCAAACCTCTATCTACTATAACAGAAGTTTGATCTTAAATAAAACTAAATAATAAATAAAATTATTGTAGCCTTGAGCAAAATGTCTGATTACAATTCATCCTATTCTACTAGCTTGCATGGTAGTTTAAACACAAAACTAAATCCAACCTCGAGTAAAATTAAATTATGCTGAATGCTTTATTCTATTTCAAATGGTTCTCCGAAAAAATTGTATCCATTTTTGTTAGTCAGCAAATAAACAAAATTGTCTTTTTAATTCATTGCTGCACACAATTTAAATAATGTTCGACGAAAATAGTCATCGAGAGCTTAGGAATATAATATATAGAGCTCTCATCACTTTCTTTTCAACTTAAGTACAGTTCATTGAAAATTTTCTATCTCCAAGCAGACTAACTCGAATTACTGAAAATTCCTTGATCACAGAACCGATCTATTTCTGAATCGTGGACAATGTCCTCCGTTGTCATGATGCATTGGTTAAAAAAAATGTATAGCATGCATCTTGATTTGAGATGTCTGAGAAGTAAAAAATGCAAGAAAATCTATTCATAGCCTGGAAAAAAATTCTTCGATGCGAACAGGATAAATCCGACATGAGAATTCACCTTAGTTTTGATAAATTTATTAATTTTTCGGATTGAGGTTTGCAAATAGTTTATGTTACCCATTTTGCTGTGAAGGAAAATATCAAATGGTCCCGTAAATGTATTTTCAGGTAACATTTTCAATCGTTGTTAGTTTTGATGTCACTAAGTGATTATATTGCGTTCTATCACGAGTTCCGCCGGATTAAAAAAAACAAGCCAAATATCGTAGGTCGCCCAATATACTGATGTAGGAGAGTGCTTGCATAGCTATTTATTTCTACAAGATTTAATTACCTACGTCACATCAACCATTCATTTGGTGCCAATCACAAATTGAAACATGGATTGTCGGTTTGACACATAACCGCTCGGCGTCTGTCTGTTATTTATATCCCGCTCGATTTAATTGATACCAATTATTATTGCCCAGCACAATCAATAGACACTAATTAATTTCACAGTGCTCGGTGAACGGATCACTCGCCCAAGCCACCGAATGACTCAGTTACAGTATCAAATATTCTGTGGATGCTCGCCTCGACCGAACTACAATCTCACGTAATCTGAACCGATTTTCAGTAAATAATCAATTAGAATTGCAATTACAATATAATTATCGCGACAATACTGTTCAGCCGGCCCGGAACGACAGCACAATGCACAATTGCTTCACTAAATCGCACTGATTACACCACCACTGCACACACACCGCATTCAGATAATCGTATGCATACACGTGTGTATCTGGTATCTTTGCGAAAATCAGATACTGCGGTAATCACTTGCTGGCGAATAGTCGTATCACCTTGCGCCGTTATCGACCAAATACATAATAAAACTCCGTTTGGCAGTGTCGTCGCTAGGGCGAATCAGAAATTACCGAACACGTTTTTTGAACTTATCACACGTCAAATGTAAATGAGAAAATGCTAAATTTAAATATCGTCACTGAATTTCCCCATGCGCCAAAACCGTGTTGAAATAGTTGCACGAAAACGTTCACTTCGCGCGTCGAGTTCAAGTTAGTGAAGGAAAGATCGGTGACGGTTAACCGGTTAACCGGTTAAATCGATTCACCGATCGACTAATTTTCACCGGTTAACCACTTTCACCCAAATCGATTAATCGGTTAAATGTTTCGGTTAACCGTTATTTTACATGATAAATTTTGCCCTCTACTTCAACGAAAAAGTCGAGAAAGAAAAAACCAGATTCGTTGTGCTGTCGCCTTTTGCTACGGCCCTGCGCGTCGACATTCTCTCCTCGCTAGCCGATTCACTCCCTCTCGCTGTCGCGACTTGACATGCTCGATTTTCGACGTCTCAGAGTACTGCTACCGCCTTCTCGTTCCCCCTATCCAGTGTGGGTGAACACGTTAACGCGAGCATTGTTGAAGCACAAGTATTTTGTTTGAAATTTTTGACATTCGTGTAAATAAAATGGCACCGAGTAGCGTGTGGGGCCTCGTTAAAAAGAGCAGTGATGGCAAAACAGCCGAGTGCTTAAAATGCGGCAAGAAGTTTTCAAATCCGTCCACAAGCACCGTACGATACCATCTAGCGCAAGTGCATTTGATTTCCACTCCTAAACAAGAGTCCAATATGAAAAAGAGAGTGAGTAATACCACAAGTGACAATGAGGATACTGATGAGCCACCTGCACAGGTAAGACAACTCATCTCGCTTAACTTTACGCTTAGTGTTAGTGTATTCTCGACAAACGTGAAATATTTCCCCGGTATATTCCTAGCGCACGTGTGCAGGTGATCAGCCGGGCGATGCTGGTGGCAGTAAGGACGTTGGAGGTGGCAATGCTGCGAGAGCCAGTTTCGAAGGGCACATGGACAAGTGTCTTGCTAACACCATGTCTTTCTCAAGTAAGCACTCGTCTGTTTTCATCCAATAGCAACGATCTCGCCCGTCGATTTCTAATGAAATCCCAAGTGAGAGGGGTGTTCGTCTGAAATTGCTTGCCTGATGGTTTCTGTTGAAGTACTTGCATTTTTCTCTATAGGAGGTGGTCACCGGGACAAGCAAATCACGAACGCTTTACTATTCATGATTGCACGTGACGACATGCCATTAAGGACGCCGGAAAAGGAGGGCTTCAAGGCATTTTGCAAGGCAATGCAGCCTTTGTACTCCGTACCCTCTGAACCTACGTGTACCAAGGCGATGGAGCAGAAATTTCTGGAGCTGCGGGCCGTTTGTGGGCAAAAGCTTTCCAATGCCAAGTCTATCGGACTCACATTAGACTTGTGGACACATTCGGAGACAATGCAGTCATACCTGGGTGTAACGGCGCATTTCAGAGATGGGAAGTTTATAATATTGACTTCTAACGTAATTAATTTGTGTTATACGATAATCGGTATTTTATTAGTGGAAAGTAAAATCAGTGGAAAATATGTGAACAAATCAACATCATTGATTTTTTAAAGAATTTTCCACAAGATTCAATTCTGACGTGCGTCGAATGGCACAAATTCAAACTTAATTTTTATTATTTCTTTTTCTCTTTTTTTGTGTGGCAGAAACCAAGAAAAGTAAGAAACTTCGTAGCATAGAGTTGGGTCTCCGCTATATGCCAGAGAGAAAAAATACTCTAAACATTGCAGCTGGTGTTCGTGAAATATGCAATGAGTGGCAAATCAACACCGACAAAGTACAGGGCGTCGTAACCGACGGAGGGGCCAATGTCAAAGCTGCTGCTCGCCTAGTGTTTGGCATGGAGAAGCACATTATTTGCGCTGGTCACCTCATTAATGCCATTGGCCAATCCATTCTCGGCATGACTTCAACACCAAGACCCTCAGAAGCAGATCCAGGAGATCAAGTGAATGAACCTGAAAATGAAGAGGATGCTGAAGTCTTGCTGGAGGATATCCAGGAGGAGGGGGAAACACAAGACCCAGTAGAACTGTCGGTGCACGCTCTCTTCATGGAAGTTAAACGGATCGTGCGTTTTTTTCGCACCAGTGAAGTTGCCTCGGAGGAGCTTAAACAGCAGCAAATGAAGGCTGGAAAACCAGAAGCAAAGTGCTTGAAGCTCATCCAAGAGGTACGAACGCGCTGGAACTCCGGCTACTACATGTTGCAACGCTATCTTGAGCTCGAAGAGCACGTTACTGCCGTACTTCTCAAAATACAGCGTGAGCGCGGCTCTACAAAGCGGAGACCACCGTCAATAATTGATGGGGAAAAGGTTAATATTTTGATCGAGATCAGGGACCTCCTGAAGCCTTTGGAGGAAGCAACCAATATGCTCTCCAAAGAAAAGGATGTCACTCTAAGTAACGTCATCCCCATCGTGTACGGACTCAAAACGGTGAGAATAGCGTGTCACTTATGATTAACGGACCCCGGGATTTGTGACAGGCAGGCTACAATTTGGGCATCTGTCGACAAGACGAGAGACTTGGAAGACTTCACCAAGCTTCACTCTTCGCCTCTCGCTTGTCGCCGAAAGATGTATGAAGTGTTGCCTACCTGTAAAACAACACCGGATCTCGTGGGCCACCCTGTATATGTTTTTGATACCTTTGAGCACTTACTAAATAATTGATCTAAACTTCCAGGATGTCAAGGCCTATCTGCCAACAGAGCCCTTGTCATTCAATGTCAAGCAGCAACTTTTATCGGAAATCAATTTGAAATTTTCTGATATCGAGTTGCTTCGCCCATATGCAGCAGCAACTTTTCTGGACCCTCGCTACAAAAAATTAGTTTTTGAGAATCCACGCGCTGCTTCTTCCATAATCAGTTACCTTGGTGAGTATTTCGCTGTTCGATATGTAGTCTTCGTAGTTGGAAATAATTTGCAAGGGACTTCCCCCTCGAAGGTGTTGCCACATGCCCACGTCCATCCTGTCCAGGAGTCCGGTTGAAGGCGTATAAGGTGGACAAGACAGACAGGTGCATTTGGTGCGCATCCTGGTAAAGCACTTCTAATCAAAACGAGAGTGGTCAAGATGGGGCTGCACACGTCCCGACATCGATACAAGATTGTAATTTTACGTTGGTTTTCAGGTAGCTGCATATCGGGAATGATTATTGAATCAAACCACGCTGTGGCCCTGGACGTTGTTTCTGACAATGATGATGAAGACTACTCTTCAGGAATCTGGTCCGCGGTAGACAGTCTCCTCCGCCGAAACTCTGCGAGGACAATCGACCAGGAGGCTGCAGACACCATCCCATCGCAGCTAAAGGCGTACCTCAGCAGCGCCGTTGTGGACAGGCGCACAAACCCAGATCCTATGGAGGTGTGGAACTCTATGAGAATTGGGTATGAGCAACTTTACGAGTTAGCCATGCTCTATTTGCCCCTTATGGCCACTTCAACTGCTGCCGAGCGACTTTTCTCCCACGCAGGTAGTGTGAAGTGCACGAAGAGGAATAGATTATCGCCTAAAAACCTAAACATGCTAGTCTTCCTGCGTTCTGTTAACCAGGAAGATTGGTTTGAGTCGTGAGGTAAATTTGTATAGTGTCCGGTTGAATTGGAATTTCTCGCATTAATTTTTTTTCGAAGAGATTGATATTTGACTTGTCTAAATCTAAGTCATTTATATTGATTGAGTGTTTTCTAGCTGTAAGTTTAAAATTTTATATGATCTCATTCTGCTTATTATTTATTTTTGAAATGTACATTGTTTAGCAATTTTATTAGTTTTAATTGTTCTGTTGAGTGCTTTTGTTCATAAAAATACATATTTTTTGAAATTTTTGAATCTTGTTTGACCTCATTATTCATTTAAATTATTAAAACTCATTGCAAATCAGAATATGCGAATATAATAGTTTGAAACATTTTCCAGAATGTTTTCGCCAAAAATCGGCGATTAATCGGTTAACCGGTTAACCGGTTAAAATCGTCCGCCTCAGGGCTTTCACCGGTGAAAAGCTGATCGGTTAACGGTTAACCGTTCACCGGTGAATAAAATTAGTTTTCCAACCCTAGTTCAAGTTTGTATCTAAAGAAATTCGCAAAGTTCGGCGTGATCAACAGCAACAACGACGACGACCTGGTTTCTGTTTATTTCACCGAAGCAAAATGCCGGAGGTGTTGTAGCGGAGTGATTGGCCGATACCGGCCGGATGATTGATTGTTCCGAGCTCCGGAATCTCGAAAAAATATTAAATATCAGCAACAAAAAAAGATATTTCGTGCGGGAACTTTGCATCTTAAGCAGAAAACATTTTGTTGACACAATAGTTTATTTTTATAAACTTTCACAGAATTCTGAGGAACGTGGTTTATGTGTGAAATTTTTTTCCGATCTGGAAACTGCCAAAAGTTGCCGATCAGGTTTAGTCAACTTTTCGGGAATGCAAACCGAGTAACTAATAGTACTCCAACAAATATTTTGTCGACTCACTCACTTGAATCGATAGAATGCCGCCGGCCCCACTTTGTGGGTCAAGTGTTCAAAGTCAACTCAATAACGTATAACTCCAAACGTTCGAAGCATTTCACATGTGCGTGAAAGCTTTAGATAGTTCGTCAACATGGAAAGATACACTAGATTTTAGATTAGAAATTTACATAATGTTGACATTGACCGTGTTCTATGAGGCTTCGTCAGATCGTAGTGAAGCCGAGGGAACTACAATAGATTCGCGAATTGGAGCTTTTTACTGGACGTGGAATAGGAGAATTAAGCACGGAATACACTATACAGAGGCTGTGAACACCGCTGTACCGATTTCAGATCGCTTACAACGGCTGTATAGCGCACTTGCTCATATAGAGCTGTTGGGCCGATATCGCACTGTACCGTGTATTTTATTCTAAATGTACCCAAAACGGTAGAATACAACCGTCGCAAGCTTTCTCATATTAGTACAGCCGCTGTTTGGTCTTTTTTGCATACTGAGATCGTGCACAGCTCCAATTCAGGGAGAATTCAGATAAGCATCCATGAGTGGTATGACGTTTAAATTATAAGTAAACAAATAATAAATGATCAACCATTTCAGGTGAAGAGGTTAACAGAATACTCAAAATATTCTGTCATGCAAATAATTTTGATGATATTGCTTGCACGTTTTTGAATACGATTAGTGCTTGAATAACATGATAGACAATATGTTGATAACAGTGATTGGCTTTCTCTAGTGGACTTTACTTATAAAATATTTTATATATTTGGAAAAATGTAGGGGCCTAATATTTTGTTTTAGATCAATCTATTTCTATTCTCTGATTATTGTGTTATTATTTTAATTTGTCTTTTGTTTAATGAGATCTTTCGTTTTTGACAGCATTGTCTACAAATGTGCTCTGGATTGCTCTTTCTTGTTGTTTTGTTTTTTTCCTTATCTTAATTTTAGGAAATTAATTAAGTTCTTATTAAGCATATATAAGTTGAAGTACATACTTCATTGTTTTCAGGCCTTGAGCAAACTTAGTAACAATATAAGATTTAGAATGGACAGGGTTCTCGGTTATAAAGGAATTGATGAGAATGAAAAAGCGGAAGAACTGCCCAATCATGGGATCAGCCTACCCTTAGTTGGATCACCAAACATCCCAACTCCTATCAGTGGCGGCTCGTGGTTTTGAGACTAAGGGAAGCACAACAAAATATATAAGCATATAATATAGATAAGCATACTTATGAAGCGCGTAGTAAACTATACATGCGAATTTTTTTTGAAATATCGTGTAAAAAATCAATTAGTTATTTCAATGCTGGCCATATTTGCAATAAAAGCTAGTGATTAGCATAGCTTATTTCAGTGATATTCCTACTCACTAACATCAAAAATTTTACAAAAGCTCAAATTATGTATAGCATTTGAAAGCAAAAAAAAAACTACTAATTTCTTTAATTTTTTTTTTATTTATAAAAAAAGTTATATTGAAAACATTACAGGCTAAATAAATGGTGAAAGTTTTTTAATAGCTCAAAGTAGAGGATATAATGCATCTTTTAGCAAATTAAATAGATTCCTCATACAGTTTGCAATAAAAGTGCCTAATATAAATAATTACCTTTTACAAACGATCAAAGTAATCAAGTGTTCATATTACCTAAAGCACCTGAGCCGAGAAACTCATTTTGCGAAAGAAAATCCAAAGTAGATACAAAAAAAAACCGATCTGGAGAAAATTACACTGGAAACAATTTAACCCCTACAACTTGCACCGTACGTACACTATACGAACAAAACATAAAAGGCATAAAATCAGAAGGAGAACAACTCGTAAGAAAAGAAGGAGCAGAAAAGAATCTACAAATTCTGTAACGTAGATCATGACGGGAAACAGAAACATACAGAGACGCGGATGACTTTTCAGCGTCAACATAGGCGTCCAAAGCAATCAATAGGTCATTTCACCAAAGCACCAGAACCGAAAAACTACGTCTTTTGGCGAAGCAATCCCAAAGCAGACACAAAAAACCGATCTGGGGAAATTTGCACACGAAAAAATGTAGCTCCTACTATTCTATTCCCCACATAAACATCACAATAGCTTGCACCGAACATGTGTACATATGAACAAAGCAGAAAATGCATCAATTCCTAAGGGGAACGGCTAACATAACAGGAGACGCGGATAACTTTGCAGCCTATTAAGTTCATTCATTAACAAAGATTTTCGGGTCGTTCAGCGGGTGGATCGGGCAAGGGTTTTTTGAATTTCTCTATCCACCAAGACGCTGCGAACTGAGCCAGGGTCCGCAATACTATTTGAGTACACTGATTGTCAAATTTTTGTGGACATCATTTAGGCAAAGCGTCTAAGTAGATCTGTGCGAAAACCACGAGTTTGAGCATTGAAACAAGATCACTTCAGTGTTCTGTGTAGTATATCTCAATGAACTGTATGTTTTGAATCGAATGGTATGCAGTGCCTGTAGTTTGTAGTAAAACGTTTGAGTTCTCGATGCGTCGCTGTAAATTTAACATAGAAGCTCTGTAGTTGGACTGTTATAAAATAAAACCATTTGATTCATAGTAGCGATGGAGTTTTGAACTTTGTAAGAAAATAAAAGTTATAACATTGATTGTTAAATATTGATTGTAAATCTTTTGACTGTTACATGTTGATTCTTTAATCAATTTTGTGGTTTAGCAAGGGAAGCACTGCTTCCTTTGCGTACATCGACGAGCCGCCCCTGACTCCTATCCAAAAGTGAAGTACTTGATGGACTCTAATATGAAGTGAATCGCAGGTTGCAGGTGGTTTTAGCTTCCAACAGCCACGCTTCCACTTATTTTCTGTTTCCGTTTCACCGGAACGAATACCAGCAGCTTGTCGGCAGCATTACTGTTACTCACTATCTTGGAGCAGCACATGACATGAAACTGCGGCTCTTAATAAGTGACACCTGTATTAAATGTCAAGAGTCTGGAGTCTCGGAAAGAATTAGACATGCCCTGTGCCGCTAATTGGTGCTATTGGAAAACGAGACAATTTAATTCTGTCGATATTGGCTGGTGGAGCTCTTACGTGTGGCACAGCAGAAACCCCTGAAACCCCTGAATGCAAGTAATCCCCGACTTCATCGATGGAACCTTTTTCTCCTCCTATTTCTCTTAACGTGAATGATGCTCTTTCGGCTTATGCTGCAATCATCTCACCAGTTCTTAGATATAATCGCGTTCAGCAATGGTCTTTGATTTACCAATCAGTTTAGCAGCAGGATACATCTTAGGGAGGAGTAAAACTTCAGCAATTTTAACTGAATTAACATCCTCTGCAAAATATTCTGCAACGCTTCAACATTATCACCATCATCAGCAGCAGTAGCAGCAGCTTCTTAAGCAGGACTTTTTGGCCAATATTCACCTTTTCAACATCCTAGTCAGGTGGTTCTACATTCTGTATGTCATCAATTTACTAAACCTAATCACCATGACCCACATCTTTCATTTCGGGCTCTTTGAGTCCTCCTTTCACCGTTCTTCTTTAACGATTGGGAGACCACAGTTACAAATATTTGCATTACTGTTTGCTTATAAAACAACGGCTGAAGTTATGAGCCACGTCCCTCCGCTGCTTTCGCGCTAAATGACAACTACGATCACCAAACCATCGCCTCTTTTCGAGTCACATTTTCTCCTGGCTCGTAAAATGCTCTCCAAAGAAATTACCCGTACCTTAGTCTATGAGCGATTTTATAGCTGTTCCCAATTCGGGATTGGAAATATACCGAAATTCGTGAGCTTTCTCTGCGTGTTATTGTATTTGTGTGTACACGATAGTTCTGTGTACGTACACGTCGGTTTTCATCATGGCGCCATCTGACTACTGCTGTTCACTTCGTTCGAGCATGTGCATGGACGCAGCTTTCCGATATGGCGGCTTCTGACCAAGGCTGCTTGCTTCGTGTCAGCACGTCCGTGTAGTCAGATTTCCAATATGGCAGATTCTGACTTATCCTATTCACATCGTGCGAGCATGCTCGTGCAGAAGATTTCCCCTAGCGGCTTCTGCTGATTGGTGCTCATTTCGTAAGGGCGTTTCCATACAGGCAAATTCTTTACATAGCGACTTCTGAAAAACGCTGTTCATTTCGCAGGAGCGTGTACAAACGGGCACAATTCTAATATGTCGGCTTCTGGCGAGTGCAGTTCACTTCATAGAAGCATATTCATGTAAGGGAATTCCAATGTGGCGGTTTCTGAAATTCACCGTTTACTTCGTTGAAGCGCGTGGAAACAGGGAAATTTGTTTTATTGATGCTTCTGGCGAGTGCTGTTCAGTTAGTTGGTGCGTGTCTGGTGAATAGCGACGTCGCCACTTCATGCATCAACGTTACATGAACCATTTGAGATGATGGTTATGTGGTTTAGGCATTTGGCGGCACCGCGGCCGTGAATCGCATTCATGTTCTAAGCACATTTTAGCACTTTCGAGATATTCGATGATTTGTGTTTTGATTTGTACTGCAAATAAACAAATATTTTCGTTTTTTTTTAAGTTTGCTGTATAACCATACAGCACACAATTTTAGCAGGAGATCAAGAACAGAGGTTATTTTTGAATATTGATTTTAGCATACTTCCACAAAAGATAAGTATTTAAAATTTAGCAGAATGATGCAGTAGAGCAGGGGTGGGAAAACGGTCGATCGCGATCGACCGGTCGATCGCGATCGACCGGTCGATCGCAAACAGTTCGACAGTCGATCACAGACATTTTTAATAATTTACTAGGTTAATTTAAAATGTGAACTAAAAATTTAGTTGACGATTTATTCAGTACATTTTGGAATGGGCCTTGGTAGATCCAATCGGACAGTCCACGCAGTTTCAGTTCACACAAAAGCTCGCAGAGCCTTGGTGGCGGAGAAGCCAACGAGATAGCTATGCTCTCGATTTGTGCAATTTATAGATTTATATCATTTTAGTAAAACTGCTTCATTAAATCTCGTATACGTATACGGTTGTTTCATTTCCTTAAATCTCTCTGTTCTATACACCTTGCCTGCATTTGCATTCGTCTCCCTGCTACCGAGATAGTAAATTTTCATACACAGCGTAACAAAGGTTAATCTCAATTTTAGATAAAATAAAATAAAAATATTTTCACGGCAATGTAGTTTGTGTAGTTCATTCTTTCGAGCTAAATAGTGACATTTGGTGTTTGAATTTTTAAAATTGAATTGTGTAAATGTCTTTTCAATAATAAAATCGTTCAAAAATTGAAATTCTTGACATCTTATCCGTCAGAAATGATAAGTGTCCCCGCTTTTCTGCATTTTCAAAATTTTTGCTCGAAAGAATGACCAGATAATGGAGACATGTCAAAATTTAGCTTCACGATTAACTCAGTACTAGCCTAAAAAATGAACTGCACCTACTAAATTAGCGTGAAATGATTGGAGCTATTTGGATTTTCAAAGCGAAAGCATGTTCCAAGCAATTTTTCACGCTTAAAAGTGAGTACAACTCTTGTTATTTTCAAGCTAAATTTTCGCCGAAATAAATTTCACGTCAAAATTTGAATGAAAATTTAACGTGAAATCGAAAACTGTACTAAACTTTAGATGGCTTAGCACAGGAAGATTTTCGCAAAGATTTCTAAATCTTTTGCCTGAAATTATTGCATTTTTGGACACATTGGGAGAAAAACATGAACAATTGGAAGATCCAGTATGGGTAAAGGTATTAGCATTTCTTACGGATTTTATGGGCCGTTACAACTTGCTAAATTTACAATTACAAGAAAAAAGAAAACATTATTGACTTGTTGAGTTCGGTAAATGTTTTTTAAGTAAAATTAAAACCTTTTGCTTCACAATTAAACAGGCAAAATTTTTAAATATTTTCCATATTTTGAAAAACATATTAAACTTACTAGTGAATCTAGCTGAAAGCTGAAAGACATCCATCAGTTCGCGAAAGAGTCCGGGGCCTTCGATGGCTCCTTGGACTGATTTTTTTTCTCCTGCCGCATTTATCTCGTAGCAATATGTACCAATAGGTCCATGTGTGGCCTTGTGCCAACTGGTACAACCTAACCTAACCTACTGGTGCATGTAATATTGAAATGTTTTGTCCTGAACTGGAAAATTCGAGAGACGATTTGCAAATCTCAATAACCTTCAACCGATTTTTGAATTTATTTCATTTCCTTTTAGAGAATTCGATAACGAGGGTATTTCATCAAATCTAGCATTGTGCTTCAGTGCTTGCAAGCCTAACTCTACAATACTTTTTGATGAAATGGAGAGTCACTCATATACATCAAAAATTAATTCAAAATATTTATTAATAAAGTACATTGCACAAAGTAGTAATACAATGTATTTAATATATTAATATCAATAAACACCTTAATTTAATGTTTATTTGTTTCTAATTTAACCCATTTTTCGAAGTTGATCGCGCATAAATTAAAAAAATTAATGTCGATCATACCAGTATTAGGTTTGCCCACTCCTGCAGTAGAGTATGTAATTTTCGAGTGTTACTAACGCAAAATTGAGCAACATTTTGAATGAAAGTTTATGGAAATCAGGGCAGAGCGAGTGTTTGATTTAATTTCTAATTACATTTATGAGAGAAAATATATTTAGAAGAACCACGACAGCACATTTTACTAATTTAAAATAAGGGGCATTTCACGTGAAGCGGACAGCGAAAAAAACTCGTGTCTCTGGATTTCGTTCAAATTGTGCATACCGGTTTTTATTGTCAAACGACAACAACAGTCTAATCATTTTCATAAATTTACATAACCATAATAGCAAATCGTTTATGTACTCACGCCCAGGGTTTACACTTTACTAAATTTGAAGTAGGTTTACTTAATTTCTATTTTGAAAATAATAGCTACTTCACTTCACAGTTTCTTCGGATTCTAGTCCATGTTCGCTTCAAATCGAATCAGAGAGAGTTTGTTTTTCTTTTTCAAATTTTTTTTTTCCTGCACCGAACTTCGACAGCAACACTTTTCTAGTCTAATGGTGTTTCAATGCAACGAACAACTTACTGCAAGTCACTTACGCTAGGCTTAACTCAAAAATAATACAGTTTGGGAAAGAAATGGTCAAGACTGCAAATATCATTATGCTTTGTGTATAAAAGTTATATTATGCCTTAATTTATTGTTTAAATAACTTTTAATTGTAGTTTTTGACGTTGTTTTACTAAATATTTTTTCCTTTATCGTCAAAATTATGTTTACCTAGTTTATATGAAAAATAAATTAATGCTTTACATTAAGTGTAAATCATAATTAAGTTAAATCGTTCATCTATTTCATTTATTTCTACTTCAAATTTACTTCAATTTATTTTCAACTTCTACTTCAAATTTTGTCCATGAAGTACGGCAGCATAAAGTACCCAGCAAGCAATTTAGAAAACGTTTCCTAAAAACGATAGTTTCTCGACAATCTACAGACATATCCTTTATACGAAACTGAGCCTGTTCGCAAATATATCAGCAACAATAATTTTCCTTACGATTAGCGACATATAATAATAATGCATGCCATGTGTATGTACCCTATGGCCCATGCAACTCATTAACAGGCAACATTACCAAGATTTTTTCCCTAGTTTGCTGGTCGCGGTATTCCGAACAATTTGTCTGTGCTGAAAAGTGTTCTAATGTTACGATGTTTTATGTTCAACTTTAGCAGCCTATATTGCTTCATTCTTCCAGTCTTTCAAATTTACTCTACCATGCGTAAATAATTTTAACTCATTTTCAAATCGCAAAAGCTTATATATTTAAAATCGTTAAAACTATCGCTAATAATTCATAAAAGTGTATAGGTGATATATACAAGCTAAAAGTGCATGTTTTCTAGCCCATTAATTAATTGTTACAGGCCGCCTCCATTAGCAATTTCCCATGGCATAACATTTCAAGTTGCTAATGGAGGCGGCCTATGGTATGCAATATTTGATGGCATGCCATATATGGTAGGCAATATGGTATGCCATTTGCTTGGCCATCTGCCTGGCAATATTTTGACAGTTCTTGATTTTCAGAATGCCGTTGAAAATTGGTCATGCTCCGTTTCTTAAAATTCATAGCGATTTCAAGATCTCGTTCACCAATTAAAATAGTCTACAGAATTTTAAATTGTGGCAAATTGCGAAACAATTTGACCCGCTCATACTAAAAGTTATATATCCTACACGTGAAGTATTCATCAGCAGCAGAATTTCTTCACCCTACACTTAAAATAAATCCTTAAGAGTATTCAACGCTCAGATGCAGCGCACGTGGCATTCCGCTCAGATGCATTTCCGGAATGATATTGCATTCCGATGCATGCTGTTTGGTGAATGGCCACCAAACTGTTCGACGAAGTGAACAGCGGCCGCTAGAAGCCACGATATTAGAAATTTCCCTTTGGACACGCCCTATTGAAAACAAATCACAATCTATGTGTTTGTAAACCAGATCGCCGCTCAAATTTCTATGGTTACACGAGATCGGGATTTCAAACCGGTTTTAATCCGATCTTCGTGTAGCCATATAATTTGATCCGGCACACATACATATGAACGCTTCGTACAAAACCGGTATTCGCAAATCAAGCTCCTGAAGAGCTTCCGTGCACGTACACAGTCTGCGCACACATACATGGAAATCGGGCTAAAGCTCACGAATTACGGTATATTCCCAATCCCGAATTGGGAATCGCTGTAAAAACGCTCTATGAGGTTATTACAAGTCCGCAGGGGAACTTTCGCTCAAATGCATCGCGGAGCTTTCGAAACTAGATTAACCAGCAATTTTATTGTGTATCACCAGAATATTCGTGGCTTCAGGACTAAATCGGCCCACAGACACAGAGATCTGGTTGCCGACTTGGTTGGAGACTTGCGATATTTGCGAACAAACTAGATCTGAGACTAGCCCACAGACAGTGAATTTGGTCGCAGATATTGCATATCTGCAACCAAGTCGACAACCAAATCTCCGTGTCTGTGGGCCGTTTAAGCTAAACATGTTTAATCCGCCTTTTTATGTGTCTTATGACCAAATTATTCACCTTACGAAAGTAGTTAACTGGGGATATTTACAATAATGAGATTTTCCCTCTTCACGCTGTTTTTTGTCGTGATTGTGATCGTATTGCATCAATGACTAAAGGTGGTGGTGGTACTTTAGCCGCTAATTACAAGTCTCTTCATGGAACTTATTTCCTTTTTCTCCCCTTTTTGAACGAACTGTTGCTAGCGTCACCCTTTTTTCCCCTAAATTTTTATTGTCTCTTCGGTATATATCATATATATGAAAGAATATGGATACGAAATGGCTATGCGTGTACCCATAGGTGAATGCGCCTTTTTTAATACACGCACAACACTGCTCTCTCACAAAAATTCCGCTCAGTGCACCCCTTTCTACCGCACTCACAACCGAAAAGCCTTAATGCTGTGTCTTAATGCTGGGAACACCAGATCGGTGTAAAATCGTGCAACGGGCAACACGGAAAGAAACGTCAACGTCAGTTTGGTTTGTGTCGGGGACTGAGAGCATTGACTTTCAGTCAAAATATTTCAAATAAAATTTAGAAATTTTTCGGCGAATTCGATGGAAACGTACATCTACGTTTGTGCGCGATCATTTGTGTCGGTTTCGCGAGTAAATTAGCGGTAAAAAGTTATAAAATAGTGCGATAATGAAGTGCCGCGTTACAGGCTACAAAAGTAGCTACCGAAGTGCTTCGCAGGGAATATCGTATTTCAGGTAAGTAAAATAGACCTTTGGCAACAATTTCGTATAGTTTTTGTGTTGAGTCATAATGAATTTCATTGACAAAAAGTATTTTCATCTGCACTCGCCGGTTTGGGAAAAGAAATGTCAAACAACGTTCAAAATGGCGATCTCTCGTGCTTTTTGATACCATATGAACTATGTAGGGCACACACCAGTACCTCATTCTCACACCAGTAAGCAAAAAGTCGAAAATTAGCACATTTCTCTTGGTCGATTTCTAATCCATTCTCTCTTATATCTGTGGTATATATTCATGGTAATTTTGCTGTGAGTGATTACGATCGTTTTTTGTCGAAATCTCCAGTTTCCCCAACAATATTTCCCCTTTTGCTTCGTTTTGAATATTTGGTGTCGTTAACTTTCCGAACCTAGCCCAAAATGCTAACTTTTACGCAGGATTTTCTTCTATTAATATTCATTTAGTTACAGCTCCCTATGTCGTTTTGTGTTCACTGTTTCAATCCTAGCCCTAATAATAAAGTTCTTGACTTCGTCCTATCTAACATTCTTTCTCACATTATTACTGTTCAAACCGATACCATATTATACGACCTAAGTCCCACCTGACCAACACAGTTTGCCTCTTTCTACATAAATTTTCCTTGAATTCTACCATACCGCGAATGAAGCGTACTTTATAAAGTTAGCGAATGAAAAGAATTTTGGTCGTTCATCTGCCTCTCACAGTTTCTCCGATTCTGTGTTCCTTACTGATGTGATTTCTTCTAATCCATAAGAGATTTAATGATGTCTAGTCCGAGGACGTCGGGTGCTGTGGGTTTATGTTGTTCTGTTGCCATTGATATTGCATCATTGGTTGCAGAGGTGAAGTGGTTGACTGCATAGTTGCGGCTACGGTTGAAGGAAATGCGGGAGCAATGTATACCAACTCTAGCTTGCTGGCAATATGTTTTGGCAACATTAAATTTAAACCATAATTGTACAGTGCTGCAGTGCCCGGATTTGCAGCTGCACTTGCAAATGATCCCTGCTTCGCTGTAGTCTGATAAGCTTGACCGTACCCGGCTCGTTGAGTACCGTATGTCGCTGTTGTCAGAGTTACTGCATAGCCCAACTGAGCTGCAGTTTAGGCGGGCTATGCATTCACATTCTTCTCCGGCGGCATCCCAAGCCTATTTGCCAGATCACATTCGTCGTCCCTGTCCGTCCCGTTTGTCTATTATTTGCAGGCTTGGGCTTTTTTCCATCCTACTGTCAAATTTGCGCATAGTCCCATAGTTTTCCTCCACTACTACTTACGCTCAGATTCAGGCAAATTGCTTCATTTCACACGGCTGTTTTCATTTCCTTATGTCTCTCTCTTCTGGGGTCCTATGCTATCTGGCTTTGGTTATAAGCTTTTATTACGTTAGGTTAACGCTTAAAAAGACAATCGCCGGTGTTTGCTATAACGTTTGCGACAAAACTTATTTTCTACTGGACTTTTATGCGTTTTTGCAGGAGACAAAACGAACTACACTAACTTTCTTTCGATTTAGACGCCAATTGAAAATCTTATTTCTTGAAATTTTATTTGATTTTTGGTTTCTCATTAAGCTTATATGCATTATTATTTATCACTTGGTCTTCTGGTATCTCCAGTTGCTGGCTCTTAAGACAACACAAGACGATCAAATATAATCATGAGCATACGGCGTGATTCGAACCCATGACAGTAGATTGCTGCCACCTCAGCGAGTAGAGCCACTGAACTCTCAAAGTAGTAGAGCGTAAAATAAATTTTGTAATCAGACATTTTTTCGGCAATAAATGCGCATGATCACTAAAGCAAAATCCTGTTGCTATCAAACCCTCGTCCGGTCTATCTTGACTTATGCATCCCTATCCTGGACTACCTATCCCCATGCAGATGCAGAAGCAGAAGTATTCAACAGAAGAATCCTACGCCTCTGCACTGAAAAGTTTTACAACCCAGTAAATTAGGACACCGACGAACATTTTTATGTATCAGCAGTCGGAACTGAAGCCACTTTGGAAACAAATCGTGGCATTCGATCATTCATACGTCCATACGTAAATGGCAGGTCATGGATGCGCTACTCAAAAACGCTTCCGACTAACAGAGGGGCTAGATTTATGACATAGGTTTATTTTAAAATTTTAGGTAGATGTCAAGGGAATTATTGCCAGGATGATCCCAGCTGCTGTACAGGCTGAGTAATACATTCAGTGTGTATGAAAGAAAAACTGCAAAAGGAATGGAAAGTTCAAATAAAAGCCATAAAACAATGGGCTAAAATATTGTCACTAGTTTTTAATTTGTAATTGTTAGTATAACGTAACTTAGGTTTAGTATATGCAGATAAAAATAAAATAAAAATTGAGGTCCCCTATAATACGAAAAAAACCTGAGAAAATATTTTCTTGGTAACAACACTGACATGACAGAAAACACTTACATTTGTTGAACACCTTGCCCGTTGAAAGTCAATAACACTTTTATTTTCACCGCGAAGCCGCCAAGCGGCAGCTGTCATGTAATTATCCTTCAAAGCTCTACTAAAGCGAAAGCTCATTTGCAATTATCCTGAAGTTAACACGTACAACTTTATTGTCACTTTTGAAGACAGATGAATGAATAACTGATTTCAAATGAAAGATGCGATAGTTAATTCTACACAAAAGCTCCAGTTCGGTTGAAAACAATCTTCGTATTTATTTTTTGTACTGATCTATTTTCTTAATGACCAGAATGTACAGTATAATGCTTGAAGTATACACCTTTACCGTAATTTGGTAAGAACTAACATTCGCATATTATTTGATGTTAAACTAAACTAACCTTAGTCAAGCTTCCCTCTTAAGCACACCAGCATGATTCACCATAAATTCTTCGAAGAAAACATATGCAGATTAGCTCACTAATAGAAACATAAACGTCAATTTATCCACAATAGTGCTGTTACTCACGGGGCTTTTAATATTTCAAATTTAGGTTTCAACTTAATGAAATCTCGTAAAAAATCTACACAAAAACGATCTAATTTTACCGCGATATAGGTTGATATTTAGTCCGTCTTCGTCGTCATCGAGTTATATTCACTTTTCACTAAACTAAAAATAAGCTTTTCTGGTCGGCATGGAACCAAAGTGATGGAAAAGCTTACAGCATCATTATGACGAAATCTTAATCGGAAAATTCGAAATACTTAAGCTCGTGTATATTCATGCGAATGTGAATTACAAGAATATTTTCACACAAAGATCCATATTTACCAGTTGTGCGCGACTAAGGTCATTAACGTGAAGAAAATTCTCACAATTTCACCGGTTGGCTCATTAAGTGTAATTTCAACATGTTTTCATGTCAAACTTTTCAAAGAATTACTGAAATTTTGAATATCTGGAAGAAAAATAAAAGGATTGATGAGTAATACAGAGTTTGCGTTACGCAAATTGTGAAAAACTTTCTTGTGTTTATAACACATGACAACCACGTGCTAGAAAAACTGTTTAATTTATGGCGAATCATCCTATAGTCCACGTGATATAATGCAACAGAAAATTTAATGCAACAGAAAAGCTTTGAATGGAGAGCTTTTGCTTGGAAATTTTACACTTGTGAAATAATTTCAGCTGATTCAATAGGAAAGAATATTTATTACATATACACACCCGGACAAAATAATAGGTGTGAACCCTCAAAATGTGTAAAATTTACAGAAAAAAATAAACAATACGTTCTGCAATCAAAAAACCACTACGGCAAGTGAATAGCACTCTTTTTGAATGAAATGGGGGAGTCCCCGCAATAAAACTACTTCTTGGAAAATATTGCGGGTTGTTTCTTTGTTCGGTAATCAAAATTGAGCTGGACAATATATTAGGTGTATGCTGGTAAAAACTTAAAGTGAATAAATTTAAATAGTTATATAGTTGCAGAAGGTGAGATTTTGAGGATATTAAACTAAATGAAGGTACAATTATAACATTGTAATAATATTAGATGGGCCGTGGACCTCACTACAGTGTAGAGGAGAGAAGACTTGTTCGTCAGCTCCGAGATGAGAGGAAAACCTACAAATTTATTGTTTCATCAATTGGACGGTCTGAAAATTTTGTTACGAATGCTCTGAAACAGGAAAAATCCATTGAAACCCGTTGAGCACCTAAAAAAACTTCACCAAAAACTTTGCGTTGATTCATAAAACCTGGTGCGGATCGCGGGGTGAAATAAAATGGCGCAATATCGTTTGGTGCGATGAAACAAAGATAAATTTGTTTGGTAATGATGCGGTAAGAAACGTTCGTCGACCGGAAGGCAAACAGTTTAATGTTAGGTTTACAAAAAAACCGTGAAGCATGGAGCTGGTAGCATAATGGTATGGGGCTGTTTTTCGTAGCGAGGTGTAGGCCCGATACATCGAATTGATCAGATTATGAATAGATTCGTGTACAGGGATTTGTTTGATACGGTAATGCTGCTATATTCCGAGGATAATATGCCACTGTTGTGGACATTTCAGCAGGACAATGATCCTAAACACTCATCTCGATTGGTGAAAGCATGGTTCCAAGAGCATATGGTGGACGTCGTTGAGTGGCCAAGTCAATCCCCAGACCTCAATCCTATTGAAAACCTCTGGGGTGAACTTAAACGAGAAGTTTCAAAGACGATTTGCCAAAACAAAGCCCAGTTATGAGAGCAAATTCAAAAAGTTTGGTACAATATTCCTGTAGAAACTTGTCGGAAGTTGATATCGTCTATGCCCGGAAGAATTGAAAAAGTCATCAAAAATAATGGCGGATATTCAGGGTATTAGATGCGTCCTAACGAATTCAGTATAAAAAGATACCCTAACTATCGAAATTTTAATGTTAATTACTAAGTTTTTTGGGCGCACCTATTATTCTGGCCATATGAAAATTGGCGTTTTTTTATGAATTAACTAAATTTTAAGTGTTTTTAAGAGTTTGTGAAGCCTTTTGTTTTTTGTTATGACGATGAAGTCCGTTTATGTTGAAAACTAACTTAATATTTGAGGGATAATAGGTTAGGTTAGGTTAGAGAAGAGGGCTGCCAAAAACGCGGCCAGCATTAGGCCACCAGTTTGGACCCATTTGCCATCCTCATAGCCAATCACATGCATTCACACTTACAGGCGGGATTCGAACCCGCAGGCCCCGTAGCATGCCGCTTTTCGGCTCAACGCCTTAGCGATCAGAGCTACCGGGCCCCCATGAGGGATAATAAAGAAATATAAAAAAACCAAGCTTGTTTTTAAAAAAAATTGTTCACACCTATTATTTTGTCCAGGTGTGTTCCTCATAAACTGGCTTAATTTATTCATTTTAATGCATTCGATTGTTAAGTGATACTGATGACAAATACACACAAGGGGCGAAACCATTTTGAAGGGAAATCGAAAGAATATTTTTTCAGTAGTAATATTTTTTCAGTAATTTTTTTTCAGTAGTAGACAGTTATACGGATCATGTTTTTTGTGTTTTTTTTTGTGATTATCAGTTGGTTTTTGAGCGTATCTTTTGTTTATTTGCTTTTTATTATCATCGTGTTATCTTCTGGTCTAGGTTTTGTATGTTTTTGAGTATTTTTCTTCAAGTTTTTGCCCCTGCTACCACCAGACGACGAGCAGGGATAAAAAAAACTATCTATACTATAAAACTATCTAAAGGCTATGAGGGCATGTTGTCCAAGTTTTACCAAGGGAACATTAAATAAGTTTTCTACAATGTTGCTTTCACCCTAGAGTTCAATAAAATAGTTGTCTATTTAAGTGTCGGCTATCCATTTCTTAATTGATTTAATCTGATTCAATTGTATCCCGAACGCAAATATTTTAATTTAAAGCAGTATTCTGGTCTAGAGGCTCGATTTCGAGGTGATTTTACGGACGCAATAAAAAAAACCAGAAAAATTTTGGTATCTATATTATGATCAGTTTTTAATTAACATTTTCAAAAAAAAAAAAAAACAATTGATGTAGATACAGGCCCGCGAAGTGAAGGCTCAAAAAAAACTTGTCTCATGGTTGACATGATTCCAACCTTCCTGGTGGTCTGAAGGATACATTTTTGGTGAATTCTCTAAAAAGAGGAATGGAGAATTAGTCTGACATAGGCGATTTGAAAAAACTTTTTTTTTCACAAAATGGCGTCCATGTAAAAAAATAAGGCGTTTTTTGCCTCATTTTTTCAACTTTGGGAATTTTTTATAAATAGTAGAAAAAAAATTTCAAAAATCCCTACGTCAGACCAAATCTAATAGTGTTAAGCGGGTTTGTGCAAATTTCACCTAAATCGGTACATTACAACTAGAGACATCATGTCAACCGTATCAAAAAAAGTAGTTTCGAGAAAAACGCGTTTAAAGCTTGGAGTCTCGTTTCGCGCAGTCTGAGTCGTTTAATGGTATGTTATACTTCGATTTTTTTAAATCAGAGATCCCCGTCTCAATGTTTCTTCTTCAACTTCAAAAACGAGATTTTCGGGAGCTCTTTCAACTTCTTTAGAAGCTTGAGAAGCTCGTAGCTCGGAGCGGTTAATTCGTTGTTGATCGCGTTTGTTGGTTTAGTTGGCGTGTCACAAAAATAACTATAACTCCAAAAATAATACGAAATTCCGAAAATCCTATTAAAAACTGATTCTGAAAGGTCTAAACTTTGAAAATATGCAAACAAACAAAAATCGATTTCATCAAATTTCTAGACCAGAATTCCCCCTTAACGACAACATTTTCCTCTATAAGCTGGATATATTTTTTTATTTTTTGACAGGTATCGATATTTCGAGGACCATCTGGCCTCTTCACTTTTCAAATCGTATACACATAACTAGATCAGATAGATTAGTAGAGGTATTGTGAAAAAAAGATTGAGGGCTTGGTGATGAGTAAAGTGTTGACACTTTTCTTCCCTGATTGACTGTGATGACATAAATGACAAACTTACTGACTGGTCAAATCAAAGAATAAGAGCGCAAATTACTTTCAAAACATCGATATCTGTCAAGCAAATGAAGAATATCTAGCTTTTAAAGGAAAATTGTCCTGTCATTCAAAATATTTCGCGTGAGTCCAGATCGTGATTAAAATAAATGATTCTGTCGCTGAGAATTACATGTATGGTAGAACACATAAATTTGGAATGGTAGTAATATGTTTGAGATGACGGGGAATCCCACTTAACGAACAAATTATCTTGCACTTGTGATAGCATATTTTCCCGCTTTATTTAAAGTAAAGTAGGTTCAAGCTCTGGCTCTGTGTCAAAGACTACGATTTAAGGAAACGAAAGTAAATGGTATCATACTTTATGTGAATACACGAAATATTAATGTTAATAGTTTCTATCGTTTTTAATTTGGGAAACTTCAAGAAACTGTGCTGCATTTTGTTCTTTTAAATGATTGTTCATAAGCTCAGTTTCATTCATCATGGCGATCAACATTGAAGTTTGCAAAATATATTTTATCACCTGGTCTTTTTCTTGAGCATTAGATTATTTTTTTCCATCACACATAAAATCATATGCCTATTCAGCTCTATTTCGGATGCTTTGGGCGTTGTAACTAATATTATTACTGCTCACGCTCATTATTTAGGAATGTTGTATGCACAAGAATCGACAAAATACCCCAAAAACTACACGCAGCTGTCATTGTTGTTTGGACGCTCAGCCAGTAAATATTGCGATAAGCAGCGAAAATAGCTCGGCCAGTATTTTACAAGTTAAATAATTGACTGCAGTCAGTATTATTTTGATCAAACTGGAATGCAGTTATTTGGTGTCGTATATCTATTAGAATGCAAAGGTTTTTGATATAGTTGGACAGTCATTGTTTGTGTAGTAAGTTTTAAGTGTAGTAATATTGCCAGGCATTGAAAAGAGATGTTTCGTTTCACATCGAAACGTTCAGTCGGATCCCTGTTTTATTTATACGGTTTTCGGTAATGAAAATTTCGTAAGTGTTTTGCAGTTTATTAGCTTAATAATTTACGTAAAGATATATTTTTTAAATTTTTTGCACGTTCTTTTAGTCGAAATATAATAAGCTTAAAGTTTTCACTGCAAATCATTCATCTAGCAGTTAAGTTTCATAAAAGCGACTTGCTTCTGTAACCTTGATAGCTTCGTATTTGAGTAGGGCCCATCTGATCTCATATATAATATCGCCAGTTTACCATTACCTCAAAATATATTCGCGAATCTACAAAATGGTCGGGAAATTTTACTCTAAACTGGAGGTCCATGAGCGAAAAATATACAATGTGATCTTAGCAACTTCGTTTGTATTAGTTTCACGTCAGTTAATGGAATCTTCAGTTCTCGCAGGAGTACCTTGTGTTACATTACACTCATGAAAGATAATAATAAAGAACAAATAACTTTGCCGACTCTCCTCAGTAGCAAGCCTTGTAAATTTGATGCATTTTAAATCATCTGCTTTAAATGAATCTATTCAGAGAGCTACATTTTTGAGGTTTGATATAATCCCCTGTATTTTTTCTATCGTTGTTTAAGAAAAGGGTCTGCTCATTGAGTCTGTTACTTTTTTGTGTACAATTTGCGCTAAATCCATCGTTTATTCTATTGCTAATTGACGAAAAAATGTAATTAAGCTGTGTCGCTGTTAGGAGAGGTACATTAGCCCTACTCTGATTCTGATAAATCTCAGGGTTCATTTCACCCCTAAGAATATCCCACAATTATTTCTTCTTCAAAGACATTATGCTTTATCAAATTTTCTATTTAGTCTGTATTGTAAGAAAGTTTCATTATTTTAATGTTTCCGGTAGGTGTCATATGCAAATCTTAATTATATGAAGGACATCACTATTTATCCAATCATCGTTTTTTGAACGAATCTTTCTATGAGTTGTTGAAAAAGTTTTTGCATTATAAACTACTTCAATACGAGCTTCTTGTTCAATTTCCTGCGATCACACAGATCTCAGGTAAAAATCACCCGATTGGTATGAAATTTGGTACAGATGCTCTACGATATATTATCAATGCACGGACGAAGCCGATTTAAAAATGTCAAAGTAAAGATATTACATTGTGTTAAACTTGCAAAAAATAACTACAAAATGTTAGCTCTTATTAATTATTCCCAAAGCAATATTTTGCTAAATACTTCCGTCAGGGCATAGACAATAGCTTCAAAAATCAGTTGTCCAAATTTAAAAAAAATTAATTGAGCCATTCCCGAGTTCTGTGTTCCGAAAAAACGCCTGTTTTGGATGGCGGAAAGCAAAATGTCGAACCCTCTCAATAAAGATATTTGAAAAACTTTCATAGAAGGCTTAGGAATGACAACACCCTAATATCTATGTTCTGAACCCTCTGACCCAAGTCAGACATATCATAAAAAGTGATACCGAACTCATACTTGCGAAAGTTAACCAAACCCGCATAATCAATAAACGTCGAGGATTCAGTTGTGACTTTAGTTGGTTGCTGCTCATTGAATGAAGGTGAATTGTTTGTTTTAAGCGTTTCGTCCATGTACAGTGGAGGACATAATTATAAGTTCACCACAAAATTCAAATAAAATTTACTTCTAATTCATTATATTTATTACGAACATATGTAAAGGAAAACTTAATAATATATGTAACAAAATTTAAATTAAATGAAATTATTCAAACCGCAAACAAAATTTAAAAAATTAAAATACTCTTTTTTTCTATTAAATTAGGGGACATAATTATAAGGTCACAAGGAATGGGGCACATATTCATTAATAAAATTATAAGGCTAATACTTCGTGTGGATTGATTTGCATTTAACTACTTCAAATACACGTTTTTTCATTGGATTAACCAAGATTTGTAATATTGTGACTGGTATTTCGTCCCATGTTCTTATTATTTGCTCCCTTAGCTCTCTTGTGGTTGAAAATTGCCTTCCGTTTTCCTATCTCCTTCTCGATATAATTCCCCACAGATTCTCTATGGGGCTTTAAGTCAGGTCTACAAGGTGGCCATTCTAAAAGTGCTATATTCTTTGAATTAAACCAAGCTTTTACCTCGCGGGATACATGTATGGCAGTATTGTCTTGTTGGAAAACAAAATCTGGCCCAACAATTGACTCAGCTTGATCAATCATCAAGTCTTCGAGGAGTTTAGCATACTTTTTCGAATTCTTTCTTGTGGATATTGTGGCCAAAGAAGGCTTCCCATGATAACACAAGCATCCCCAAACCATAACCAACCGCCACCGAAATTGCGGGAGAGTCGCAATTCCTTATTTCTTGTTAGATCGTGCCAGTAGTGCTGAAATCCATCCGGCTCGTCTAAGTTAAACTTCTTTTCATCACTAAAAAGAACCTTTTTCCATTCATCTTTGTAAGATATGTAGGTTTCCGCAAACAGTATTATTGCACTTTTATGTCTCTCCTTTAATTGTGGCATAGGCTTCTTTTTTGTCCAAATTAAACTACAGCTGCTACTCAGAATATTTTTTTACGTATCATACCGTTACAGTAAGGTTTCAATCTGCTCGAACTTGAGACGCATTTATACTTTTCTTTCTAGCTTTCTGCCGAATTAGCCGTTTTTGACGTTCATTTATGATAGGTGTTCTACCTGTTTGTCTTATAGTGTTGTACCTTTCTTTTAATTTTATGTAATTATTAATTACACATACAGATCTATTAAGCTTTCTTGGAATTTCCCAGTTGGAGAAACAGTTTTCTTTGTATGCATCTCTCATGTAGACGTCTTCCATCGATAATAGCACTCCTCGTGGCATTTTTCTATAGAAAACGGAAAATGTAGTTTATTTAAAAAAGTGAGTTATTGCAGCTGCAGCAGCCGAAAAAGTAGTGGCATACACAGCCGGGCAACGCAGAGATGAATGGTTCGACGGGAAATGTCAAGCCGCGCTGGACGAAAAGAATGCGGCCTACAAAATCCACATTGAACGACCGACTAGAGCCAAGAAAGAAAAATATGACGATCTTCGGAGAGTAGCTAATGGAATAATTAGACGTAAGAAATGAAAGCATTTTGACAGCATTCTGAATATCATGAATGACAACTTTATGGCTAACAACACTCGACAAGCGTACAAAGTAGTGAGGCACTTAAAACAAGGCTTTAAACCACGAACTAGCCTATGTAGGGCTGCCGATGGAAGCATCATAAGTGGCTCAGAACAGGTGAAGGAAAGTTGGGCGTCCTATTTCCAGCAATTACTGAACGGAAATGTCCCCGCACCCGACGAATCGCCATCACTAATTGGTACATACCTTGACAGTGCCTCATCTCACCCTCCTACACTAGATGAAGTCCGACTGGCCATGGACCGCTTGAAACCCAACAAAGCACCGGACATCGATGGCATCCCCGCGGAGCTCCTGAAGACAGGCGGGATTTCCGTTTAAAGGGCAATCCAAGGATTGGTGACAGGCATATGGCAACAAGAAACGATGCCGGATGAGCGGCGAAAAAGTGTTATATGTCCCATTCACAAGAAAGGAGATAAATTACTATGCGAAAACTACAGGGGCATATCACTACTTTGTACGTCGTACAAGCTCTTGACAAAGATTTTAGAGTTAAGGATTTCCCATTACGCTGAGAAAATTCTTCGTGAATATCAAGGTGGTTTCAAACGTGGAAGATCGACAACTGACCAAATATTTACGGTCAAACAAATTTTGAAAAAATGCTAGGAATCCAACATTGATGTCCATCAAATATTCGTCGACTTTAAACAAGCGTACACTCAGAAAAATTTCATCACTTAACATTTTTTTAGAATCACTTTAAATCAAAAGTTGAAACACTTTTAAATCAAAAGGGAATCTTATTTGAATTCCACTTTATTATAAAAATTTTATTTTCAAATCAAAATGTTTCATCATTGAATGAAAAATAAAACATTAAAACAAGCAAGACTCACTTTGATACAACGTTGACTCACTTTGATACAGCGTTATTGAAATGAAGTGAGATTATTTGAATTAAAAAGAAACGTATATGGCGCCAAATCATATTTGAACAAATATGATTTGGCGCCATATACGTTTCTTTTTATTTCAAATAATCTCACTTCATTTCAATAACGCTGTATCAAAGTGAGTCAACGTTGTATCAAAGTGAGTCTTGCTTGTTTTAATATTTTATTTTTCATTCAATGATGAAACATTTTGATTTGAAAATAAAATTTTTATAATAAAGTGGAATTCAAATAAGATTCCCTTTTGATTTAAAAGTGTTTCAACTTTTGATTTAAAGTGATTCTAAAAAAATGTTAAGTGATGAAATTTTTCTGAGTGTACGACAGCATCAACCAAACTGCATTATATAGTATAACATCATGCTGCAGTTCGGAATCCCAGCAAAGTTGGTGCGCCTGGTGAAAATGACCATGACCGACTCCACGTCGCAAGTGCTGATTCAGAATAATATGACCAACTCGTTTTCAACGAATACAGGGCTAAAACAAGGGGATGGATTAGCTCCGGTACTCTTTAGCTTAGCGCTTGAGTATGTCATCAGAAAAATCCCCGTTGACACGAGAGGAACTCTATTATTTATGCTGATGACATCAACATTATGTCACGTTCGTTCAATGATGCCAAGAAAGTATTTGTAGCTCTAGACGAAACCGCCAAGGAAGTTGGTCTGCAAATTAACGAACAAAAAACAAAAGTTATGACTCAATCAAGGAAAAGGACGCCAATAAGATAAAACATTGAAATATAGTAACTGAGTAAACTATATGCAGAAGAAATCAGGCTTATGACATAACAGTATTTCTTGGAATTCTATTTTAGAGTATGCACAAAATAAAAAGCATTCAAACTTGCATCCACATTTTAAGTGCAATTTTGTGAATGTGTGAGGAATTCCTCACTTAATATTTATATATAAAACAAAACAAACAGCGGTCTTGACACATGAACTATTTTTATTATTTTTTAACAAAAAGACAAACTTGTATCACGACCTAAAAAGTGATGACTAGATTTTATCGGTCGCACAACCTACTTTGTCGTGAACTTGAGAGTTCCCCACAGCACTCCCCTCCAAGTGAGGGAACCTCGCGGCAAATCGACGCCTGGCAGGTGCTGGTTGATAAGTCTTGGTGTATGCTGGTCGTTTTGGCCCTTCATTGGTCGCAAGCGTAGAATTCGTTTCGAGAAAAGCCGGCTTCAATCGCTCTGTGGACACATTGATTGGTTTTCCATTGACGTCTATGGTATACAGAGCTTTCGAAATTCGTTTCAAGATTTTGTGTGGACCAGTGTACGGTCTAGTTAAAGATTTTCGGAGTGAGTCCACCCTTAAAAACACGTGCGTACATGTGTCGAGATGCTTGTTTTTGAAGATTTTTCGGTCAGTGTGATGCGTTGTTTGAACGGGTCGTAATGCTTGCATGGTTTCTCTTAAATTGTCGAGGAAACAGTGTGGTCCGATAGTTGCATTTGATGCTGGAACTAAATACTCGCCAGGGAGGTTTAGCGTCGTGCCATAAAGCATTTCTGCGCTCGATCCGCCGATGTCTTCCTTATAGCTCACGCGCAGCCCCAGCAGAACCGTAGGCAGAATATCAACCCATGCAGGGTTTTTATTGTTGCACATTGTCGCCGCCTTTAAAGACCTGTGCCAGCGTTCTATTAGGCCGTTTGAGGCTGGATGGTACGCCGAAGTTCGGTTTCTACTACAGCCAATGAGGGCTGTCAATGAGCGGAACATTGCTGACTCAAATTGAGCCCCTTGATCGGTTGTGATGGTCCGCGGTGCGCCATAACGTGACACCCAGTGGTTAAAAAATGCTTTTGAGACCGATTCCGCTGTTTGATCGTACAGGGCAATCGCTTCTGGCCATCGCGAGAAGCGATCGATCACAGTGAGGCAGTATTTATATCCTGAAGATGGTATTAACGGTCCCACGATGTCCAAATGTACATGCTGGAACCTGCTGTCTGGCATAGAGATTTGTTGGATCGGGTTATGATGATGGCGTCCCACTTTTGCCCGCTGGCAAGGAACACACGTACGTGCCCATTCCTTGATGTCGCTTTGCATCTTCATCCATACAAATCTTTTTGCTAGGGTTTTTGCAGTGGCACGCCCACTAGGGTGAGCCGGCTCGTGAAAAATATCAAACATTTTTCTTCGTAGCGCCTTTGGTACAAAAGGACGAATATTGTTTGTAGATGTATCGCAATACAGTTTTCCCTGATTTTCAACTGTGATTGGTTGCAGCTTGAGCGATGTTTCGTTGTGTTCCAATAGTTGCTGAAGTTCTGTGTCTGCCTGCTGAGAATCGATAAGTTCGTTTGTCGAGAAACATGCAGGCATCGAAATTTGTTCGATTCGTGACAAGGCGTCGGCGACGTTATTTGATTTCCCTGCTATGTGCCGAATGCCCGTCGTAAATTGCGATACGTAACTGAGGTGACGGACTTGTCGAGGCGACGCTCTATCAGATTTCTGATTGAACGCGTATATGAGCGGCTTGTGATCCGTTTGAATAAAAAAGTCGGACGCCTCAAGCAGGTGTCGGAAATGACGTACACTGCTGTAAATAGCTAGCAGCTCCCGGTCGTATACGCTGTACTTTTCTTCAGCACGGGACAATTTTCGCTGATAAAACGCCAATGGTACCCATTGTTTTCCTTGTTGCTGCTGTAGAACCGCTCCCACTGCTACGTTGGATGCATCAGTCACGAGGGTTAGTGGTTGATTCGGCTCGTAGTGCGCTAGGAGTGTTTTGGCCGCTAGACTGCTCTTGCATTTAATAAATGCTTCTTAAGCCTCCGGATTCCATAGAACGGGAGTTTTGTCTCCTTTTTTTGATTCCCCGAGTAAAGCATGCAGCGAGGCTTGACAGAGAGCAGCGTTTTTCAGAAAACGTCGATAAAAGTTTATTAGTCCGAGAAATTTTCGGAGCTCTCTAATCGTCGATGGTTTTTTGTACTGATTGATTGCCTCTACCCGGGATTCTGGTACCCTTGTTCCATTCCTGTCGATGATATGACCTAGAAACTCGATCTTATTCACGCCGAATTGGCATTTGCTCACGTTGATTACCATGCCGTATTGGCTTAGACGATTTAAGACGGCTCTGAGATGATTTTCGTGCTCTGACGGTTCGCTGGATGCAATTAAAATATCATCTATGTAGCACCAACAGTAATCTAATCCTTTTAGAACTTCGTCCATGAAGCGTTGGAATGATTGGGCGGCATTCCGTAGACCGAACGTCATGGCCGTAAACTCGTAGAGTCCGAACGGAGTGGTGACCGCCGTCTTTTCAATATCCTCCTCCGCTACCGGAATGTGGTGGAAAGCCCTGACTAGATCAATTTTGTGAACACGGTTTTTTTTTGATAGATTTGATACGATATCTTCAATGTGTTTGAGTGGATATCGATCGGGGCGGGTGGCGGCGTTTAGACGACGGTAGTCCCCGCATGGGCGCCAGCTTTATCTCATATAGCTTTATCTCTGACGTTTTTTTGGCAAGGAATGACAGATACATCTGCCCCTGTATCCACTAAAAATGACATTTTGGTGACTTTGTCATGAACAAAAAGGCGTTTAGGCGCATTGTCACTGGCTCCCGCCTGATGTGCCAGTGACTTTATGCGTTTCCCGCGTGCTGAAACGAGCATGGTGGCGTACACCGCCTGGCGGCTGCACCATACTTGTGGTGGTACCAACATATTGAAAATGGCTTGCCTGGATATATGCGTTTAGCATTTTGAGCAGGAGCTGCCGAGTGAAACGGTCTACGGCATGTAGAACATGTTGGACAAGGGGTTTGTTGCGCATTCGTTTTTGCACGCATTATTTCAGACTTTAGTCCTGCAATCTCTTGCACGAGGTCGTCATATCGCATGTCGTGTACCACGGACTCAACGTTATTCCGATATGAAACCGACGTTATCCGATCCGCTGACTCTGCTAGGTTGTCCAGGTTTGTAATGTTCGACCCGAGTATGATTTGCTGCACGTTATTCGGTAGCCGTTCGAGCCACAGTGATTTCAAAAACGACTCTGTGACGTTAGCGCCAGCCGCGCATCGCATTTGTCGTAATAATTGCGAAGGACGTTGGTCTCCTAGTTCTAGTTCACACACGAGCTTACGCGTCAATTCGTGTTGCGACAGTTCGTACGCAGACAGTAGTCGATTTTTAATTGCACTATATTTGCCATGTGCTGGAGGATTATTCAAAATGTCTGTTACCTGGTCTAATGCCGCGGCGTCCAGTTCTCCTATCGCTCTGTCAAATTGCGCTGCATCCGTGTTGATATGGTACGATCGGAATTTCGCTTCAACCCTGCTGAACCAACTGCGAACTTTGGTTGGCCAAAATGGCGGTAGTGTTAGTGAAATCGCTCTGACTCCTGCCACATCCCCAGATTGCTCGGGCTCCGCTTCTTGGTTGCCATCCGTCGCGTCAACGAATTCTCCATTTTCCGTCATGTTGAGGTTTCGGGGTCACCAATGTGAGGAATTCCTCACTTAATATTTATATATAAAACAAAACAAACAGCGGTCTTGACACATGAACTATTTTTATTATTTTTTAACAAAAAGACAAACTTGTGTCACGACCTAAAAAGTGATGACTAGATTTTATCGGTCGCACAACCTACTTTGTCGTGAACTTGAGAGTTCCCCACAAATGAACTTATAGTTATGTCCGCAACTGTAGTTTCTGGTTAGATTGTCATTACATTTAAGTAAAATAGTATTGTTGTCAAAAAATATTTTATATATATGGTAAATTTAATCGATATGCTCAACGTAATCTAAGCTGTCTTGCAAAGGCATATATGGAGTATGAAATCTTATAGGAGTAGGTATTACAAACTATTAGTTCAACAATGATCATGTTATACTGTTTTTCGTTGACTAGGGTTTTGAAATTGATATTGTTTTTTTATGTAAACCACTGTTTCTTCTCCAACTGTATCTAGACAATTGAAAACTGAAGAATATCCTTAGATATTAGGAAAAAATTGCTTCAGTTTCATAAAGCCAAGTTTCGTCTAAGATAATGATATCAGAATCATTTAAAACTGTAGCTTTAACTTCTAATTCCTGTAATTTATTTCTAATAATATTTGAGATATCATGATTGTTTCCTCTGTGTATTACGTAAGTGTATAAACAATTTAAAATACAATTTTTCAATCAAATAAAAAACAACTTAAATTGTTGGCTGGAACATACTAAATACAAAAGCTACATTAAAAGTCGAATTCGGAATGGTTTGTTCAACTTTGCATCCCAGTAAATATATCTTCCCAATATCAGATGCACTGATACCATTCTGGCAATACCTACTCACCATTCTCCTCAAATCAAAACCATCTGATTTTACTTCCAAAGCTCTATCTACCACGTGCTAAGCTGAACATATGATCTAGTACGAACATTCTACAAGTCGGTTTGTAAACAAATCCAGCTTAACCCACTTAGCTCAATGGGAAATTTCTCACAGACAGCTCTCTCTCTCTCTCAGCGAAACGAACCGACTCTTCCGCAGAATCTGCCAGTTAGATAACCTTTGGCGCTATCTACCTATTATTTTGTATCTGTACACATGTCAGCTGCCAATTACTCGTACATAATAATCCTCTACTCTATCGTAAACAGACTTTAATCCGCTGCTACTCTAGTGCAAAGAACAATCATCTACATCTGCTCGAAATCGCGAAAAAAGCTTGCCAAGCTCAACCGGAAAAATCCACCTGTTTGCTCGAGTCGCTCAGATACATATACTTCGCATCAGATACGGAAAATCTCTCTCGCCATTTGTTGATATCAAATTCATTGCAACTGGCTACAGTGGAACTGCTGAATTTGCTCTGAATTTAAAAATTGAAATGCTAATTTCTGCTGAAGAGAATCTTACGAGCAGCGCATGCGAATTTTCGCACGCTCTGAGTATCTGAAAATTTTCGCTGATATTTAGCTTTTTGGCGAAACTTGATTGGCAGTCGGTTCCTGCCGAGGAAGAACGGACACTGCAAAACGGACGGACGGATGTTGAACAGTTAGTAGATAGTCAACAGTCAATCGTGTCTTTCCTCGTATGTGGAAGATATTCCGTGACTCAATCAGATTCGTTCCGTTTCAAGAAGGGAAACTATCTAGTTAACGGTAAACACAAAAGTTCGGAAATTTCGTTTGAAGTCTGTAAAAATAACGGTTGATATCTTAAGATTAGGTGAGAGTATCTTTTAGGCGATTTACGGTGATTTCGTTTTAATTCACGGTCTTGGAAAGCTAGGGAATTATTTTGTGCTTACGATACCTGTTTGGGCCTGTTGGAAGTACGCAGTTTTCAAGGCTGTACGTGAATTGGTTGTGCTAATTACATAGATACTCACAGAAGACTCGGCAGAATCGCATTTAGTCAAGTGAATCAGTATTTGTCAAATTAGTCAAAGTAAATTTGTGGCGGTATTTGGGCATACTCGAAGCGAACTACGGTGCTACATTAGCGACTAATTAAAGTGTAGGGCTTCCCAGCAAGTTGAAGGGCTAATTGCGAGGTTGCATCTTTCGCAAGGTTTTACGTGGCTTGCAGCTACTTCTGCTTGTCTTTTTCGTGTGGATCATCGTTGAGTCACATTTGGGCTTGTCTGCGACCTAGTAAATGTCGTGACTTCTTATCAGAGTTCATTGGAAATTCAATTCGGCGGATAAATTTTGCGATAGTGAACTCTGGTGTGGCGACTTCAAACCTGCGGAAATTCACCAGACAATTACCAAATCACTTTATAGCCACCGTACGTAATGCCCGTCGAAACTTTTCGCTTCTAATACGCTTCCACTCACGTCCTTATGTCCTTGTCTCACCCCATCGCTCAGCTGGTGTCCTCATTCTCGTGACACTATCGATACCGGTAGCAGTGAGACAATCAGTACGGAAAACAGTGGCCACCACTAAAATCGTAGGTGTATTTTCTTGACCTGGGGACCCAGTTGAAAACGTCGCGGGCCGTTCTCGCACCAGAATCGCGTTATTTATGGAACTTTGTCGTGCAAATATGATGATGTCGTGATCTTGATCCATTCACTACGCCAAGTGGGCGGATGTGCCGCGACGGGAAAGCGAGTGCCAAATGAACGGCCAGCTACGCTTCGCGAGCGATAATGCGAAAAGAGATTTGAAACGAAACTCAAAGAAACACATCAGATAAGCATTCTAAATACGAAAGTGTTTCGAAATTATTTACGAGGTTTTATCTGACTCGGATCTGAAGACGGTTCAAGTGCAGCGGAATTCGCAAACCGCAATTGTGTGTCGATTGCAAATAGTAGTGTTCCGATGACGGAAGTGATTAGGCTTCGGTGGTGCAAAGTTATGTCGAAAATTCCCCTACGGCTGTCGGTTGCGGTCTGAGTGAAAACGACACAAAATGTTCAGATGATCGATAAGTGTATGGAAATCGATTGTTTAACACTTTCGATGTGTTTCCCGTGCATTTTCCGTTTGTTCGAGTGCGTCTCGATAGTCATGACGAAACGTGCCGCTTTCTCGCCACACTCTCGGAAAATCGGATAAAATGTGATTAAGTAGTGTTAGCACCTGTTTTCGATATCCCGAAAAAGAACCACAAACTGCTTTACCCGATCTGATCCCCTTCGGCTCGGGTAAATAAATAATATTGAGCGAAATCGATTGGAATTCACCTGGTTGTGTGAATTCATCGCGAAATTAATTATTGCGATTTCGACGACGGAGTTATTTTTCGGTGTTCTACAAGTGCTCAAGTGTTTTGGCTGCAGTTTTGTTGTTCGATGAAAAGTTGATTTTGGCAAATGCTACGGAGTCTTGCGTCAACGCCTGGATAGCTGTGGTAGTAGTTCTACTGCGCTACATTCGCTCCTGTTCAAATCAGTTCCTACAGGCTATTTAGCTAGCCTCGTTGTTGTTTGAAGGTAAGTTGATTTTGGCCTAGAGCTCGGATATTTCGTCTGGAAATCTTAATTGAAAGAATTTATTATTGCATTTAAGAAGGCGTTGTGGCCGATAAACATGACTTAGTTTGGTTGTTTGCTTCATTTTTGAAAACTACACGATGCTCTGACAACAATCAATTGATTAACTTAGTACGATCAATTTATTAACTCGTATTATTAGAGCACTCATATTGCTTCATTAAAAGAATGAAATTTAGGCCTGCACAACATGATCTTTCACTAGCTCTGCTCGAAACTTTCGCAATCTAAACATCAACAATCCCAGCATCTTATCTGGTCAAACTACTGCCTTCCTTTTTTCCCGTGTAAAGATAGTTTTCGCGTCTCGCCTTGAAGATAAAAGACTCGCTTGATCTTTTTTTATCAGGTAAACAATATTTTGTGGCCGTGAAAGTTGCAGTACCAGACAAAACTAGTTGTTCGTTTTGGAAACTAAATTTAGGGCAAGATATGACGGAAATTCGATCATTTCGAAAGTGCTTATTTTGAATTACGAGCAAATTAGCTCTGGTGGTTGCCTACATATTGCAGAATTCCCCGCAATGTGGTTGATTTAGCAATCTGTTTAATATTGAAGATGTAAAGTGGCGTGGAATTCGATGCAATTTTTAAAACGAGATAATTGTTAACATGCGAAATAAATAAGCAGGGCCATTTCATGGAGATGATTAACAATTTAAATCGAAAGTCAGACATCGACTCATAATTTACGGCTATTAATTAGGATTGAAAATGAAAATAAGCGTGTAATATCTGAAATATTTATGCAAATTTGTATGTATCCGGTTGGAACATGTTTTGCGAGTTTTAGGACTGAAATATTTTTGATGAAATATGTTCATTGTTGGTTGGGCTAAAAACTTGAAAATTAATTTCTGAAATTTAATGAATATTTCTCAATTTATTCAAGCTGAAATGAGCAATATTTTTACTAGTTCCATTCCAGTTTTGTGAATTCTTCGAATTTGAAAAAAAACAAGCATTGGCGAAAATTTCAATTGAAAACAAATTCCGCATATTAACTTCTTGATTGATTTATTTGCTGTTTTAAGTAAGCAGTATCTACGTTCTCGATTCACCACTTGCATAATTCTTGTGATAGCTTAGAACGTGCATTTAAGCTATTGGCGTGCAAGTTGCTAACGAAAGGATGTATTGAGATGGAGCTAACATGAAGCATTAGAAACTTGGAGGCACAAAATGAGTTAAAAGAATATTTTTGAATAATTTTGTGTTAAATAATTTCGTTTGAAAGAAACATAGTCAAGTTTTCCAAATTTGTACGCCTATTAAGTTAAGCTTTCGAAAATTGGTGTACATCAGCTGCAACGTGGACATCAATTGTAAGTTGCGTCGACTTCGCAGGACATCATGTACTCGAATTTGGATTGTGGTATGCTGAAATAGCCATCTAATCCTTACAATCGAGAGTAATTTGTTCATCGTAGTCAACCATCTTTTGTTTTCCACGTACGTATCGAAAGTTATACAAACAATACGGGTATGATAGATCAATTAAAATGTTTAATCAAATTAATGCCAAATTAAAAAAAAAGTAAAACTAGTCATTCGAATTACGGACTAAAATAAATACATAAGCAAACGTAAGACTAAGCTATAATCGCAACTAACAATTTGCGCCCATTTATTACTAAATGTACTTTTTTGACGCGAATACGTCGAGAATACTAGTCAAGTCGGAATATTTTTGTCATTTTTCCTTAAAAGTTAAATTCCTTGATAGGCAAAATTTTAGTAAAGAAGTGGTCAGGACTACTTCCAACGCATCTTTATAGGCATTGTGTCTATAAGGTATTATTTCCTTCAGTGCGACTTAATCAAAATCCCAGTAAGGAACATTATATCATACGTCAAAGTGACCACACACATTTTCTCTAATACTCCTATGGCTATCAAGGAAACTCGCATGTAACGGTTACGTATTGGCGCCTATTTCCATGATGATTTCGTTCCGACAATTCTTTAAACGTCAATATAGAATATCACAAATCGTGTTTGATAAAAAAAAGTCTCCACCGTTCAGGACAGCTAATTCCTTTTATAGAAAAATTAAAAAAATATAGAGTGCTGCCTTATATAAACCATTCCAATCAACTAGAAATTCAATGTTCAAATGATACTTTTGATTTGCAAATCAACAAGACGGGTTTCAGTCCCAATGAAAATTTGTCTCATCCGATAATAATTGACCAACATCAGAATTCATTTCAAAATCAAATAGCAAACAAAGATGGTGATATTGTTTGTGAAACCTACTGCGAACAATTGAAGATGAAACGCAACTTTGTGGACGCATTGAAGTCTTGGGCATTAAGCAAAAATATTTCACAGAGTTCCAAAACTGACCTTCTTCTATTCCTTCGTGAATATGATTTTCTTTACCTAGCACTTCAAATTAAAGCAAATGTAGAATGCAAGCTTTTGGCAAAATGGATTGACAAAAAGTTTGATAGCTTTGTTATCATAAATTGATTATCTTCTGAGTTCGTTCCGGATAGCTCAAAAATGCAAATTTGGCTTATTCTGTGTGTTATTCAAGAGGCTCGCAACTCATCATTTATTACAATCGTCATTTATTGTAACGAAATGAAAGAATTTTCCAACCCTTTTGTTACGAGTTAGCAACATTTCAGTGAAAATTGAGCGTTGTGCTTGAACATTTTTCATTTAATAGAATCAAATTTAAATCAAAAGTTGAAACACTTTTAAATACAAAACGAATCTTATTTGAATTCCACTTTATTATAAAAATTTTATTTTCATATCAAAATTTTTCATCATTGAATGAAAAATAAAACATTAAGGGGACATTCGCCTTTGAAATTTTCGAAAAATCGATTTTGAGATTTTTACATATTTCGATTCTATATACGTTCAAAAGTTGCCTCCTAAAATTTCACCAAGAAATTCGTAATAGAAAAAAAGTTACAGCTAAGGTAAAAAAATGTTTTCGACTTTTTATTCAATAAAATCATGGTAAAAAAACTTTAAACGCGTTTTTCTCGAAACTACCTTTTTCAAACTGGTAGGACATTTTTCTCTGAATCTACTCCACCGATTTTAAAAAACCAAAAAGCATTCGATTACTCATTAAAAATACTAAACAATAAGCCTCTAAAAGTTTAAAAAAATACTCCCCCCTTATTTTTACGGATATGACTTACCCCCAAAAAATGCCGTTTTTTCGCATTTTTCAGAAATATACATACAAAAACTTCAAAATATGAAAAAGTATGAGTTTTAGAAGCTTATTGTACAGTTTTGAGTCTCAAAAATAGAATCCATTTTGAATTTTTCAAAAATCTGTTACAGGAGGTTCACAATATGTCCTACCGTTTGAAAAGTAACTTTTGGATGACGCCCTCTACAGCAGCCAAGGGAAACTAAAAATGAATTTTATATTTAATTTTATATTCTTTAGAGATTGTTTAACAATGTCCAAAAGAATTTTTGTCAATAAATATAATAGTTTTTTCATAACAACATTTTTAAAAAGTGGTTTTTTTTTCAATTTCAAAGGCGAATGTCTCCTTAAAACAAACAAGACACCCTTTGATACAGCGTTATTGAAATGAGGTCAGATTATTTGAATTAAAAAGAAACGTATATAAGAAACGTAAATCATATTTGAAAATTTTTGATTGAAACGATGGTACTGGCCAACGGGTCCGACTAATGTCAAATAGATACACAACAAACGAAAACATACCTGACTCCAATTTATGACACTACGAATTGCCATATGACGGCTGAAACAGAGTCCAAATCGCTGTCACAAATAGAATGGGCTGAGACGGAACGGTCCGAAGTGGAATTCCGGTGTGGATCGTACGAGCACACAGCTGAGGTGAGTGGACAAAACAAATTTAAATAATGCCGTTGCTGTGATAGACAGTTTTCCTGTGTGCAGGAAAAAGGGGATCCGGTCTCTTTTACTTCGAATCTAGTGAGCGGACGGATGTCCGAGGATAAGAAGCGGCAGGATTCTAACAAAAAAGTTTCTTTGTTTTGGCATGCGAAAGGTCTTAGATGCTGCATTCAAGCCCATTTCTTTCCTGTTGAGCTTCGAAATAGCTTGTCTGAGCGCCTTTTCCGTCCAAAGTCTTCTTGCAGCAATATTTGCTTTTCGCCTATAGACTACGCATGGTCGAAAATAATAAAAATAATTGATTTCATACAAAATAAGGACTATAAATTTGCATGTTGTATCCCTCTCTATATTAAGGGTGAGATGCATCCACTAGTAAATCCCCCCATGTGGAAACAGCTCTATAAAATACGACTAAATATTTTAAACTAACAGTACTATTGCTTATTGGAAACACTAAAGTGCACATACTTTACTTAGTATTGCGCTACTCACAATTTGCACCGCTTAGAAATTTTCGGGGTAAAACTCTGAGAACTGAGAGAAAATGTTCGATGATTATCTGCACAGGAGCACACTCGAATCGTGCTTTTGGTTCAAAGTATCAACAAATACTGGAACAAAACTGACTAAAAGTCTAAAAGTGTTGCCGTGTGCTTTTGTGAAGCTTAATTATGAAGTGCTACATCACCTCTAATGTACCTCTCTCTCAAAATGCCACTTATTTTCAATGCTAACGTCTATCGACGATGCTTCAGTGGATAATTCACAATCTCAGAACAGAGGGATCTAAGGAAATGAAACAAGCGTATACATATACGAAATTTAGTGAAGCAATTTTACTACAAAGGTAAAATCTATAAATAGAACAAATCGAGAGAATTGCTACCTCAGATATTTCCCTTGGTTTCCCCAATACCTTAAACGGCCCACAGACACGGAGATCTGGTTGCCGACTAGTTTGAAGACTTGTGATATTTGCGAACATACTAGATCTGAGACTAGCCCACAGACAGTGAATTTGGTTGCAGATATTGCATATCTGCAACCAAGTCGACGACCAGATCTCCGTGTCTGTGGGCCGTTTTAGTTTTACGAGCTTTTAGTTGTTACTGAGTTACTAACTGTCAAATTCGCGTACACATTGCCTACTATCTTTCTCTATCCATCTCTTTCTCTATCTCACTCTGTCTTTCTGTTCGCGGAATAAGTGAATGTCCAATTTTTTCACTACTACTAACGCTCAGCCTCAGGCAAATTGCTTCAACTCTCACTGCCATTTTCATTTCCTTATATCTATCTCTTCTGAGATCACAATCCATTATCGTTGGCATACTCCTGCAAGACATGGCGGCCAATATATAGCATGTGCATAGATTGACATCGAGCTGACCAGTATTAGACCTCATATCTGAACTCGTTCCACCTCTACTTCACTTTTTTTCAAAATTGTGCTACATGTTGGGAATAGACTCCTTGATCAGTGCATCAGACTAGGTTAGGTTAGGTTAGTGAAGAGGGCTGCCGGGAACGCGCCAGCATTACGCCACCAGTTTGGGCCCATTTGCCACCCTCATAGACAATTACACGCATTCACACTTACAGCCATGGCACTGGCGGGATTCGAACCCGCAGGCCCCGCAACACACCGCTTTTCGGCCTGACGCCTTAGCGACCAGAGCTACCGGCCCCCCTGTGCGTCAGACTAAGACCAATGTATATTGTATCATTTCAAAAAATAGCGTCGTTACTGCGAAAATCGTAATCGAAAAAAATTATTTATTTGGAATAAGCAAAATAAAGGAGGAGCAACATGGCTTCAGGTCAGGTATTTCAGAGATAATGGTTTGCAAATGTGCTATGCATTAAATCTCTTCTACTATGCAAATAGAATATTAAAAGGGGCATACGTCTATGACACTACCTATGTATAATATAAATTTATTCTAACAGGCTCCAAAAATTGATGATTTTTTTTACTATAAAACTGTTGACAATATAGTTTTACTTATATAGTTTACTTATAATATTTAATTCTAACAATAAATGAAAATTTATTTAATCTGATATAATTTTCCTTATCTTTTAAAACCAAATATTTTAATTTAAAGGCCAATCCCACCTTCAAAAGCTGGATAAACCTTAACTTCCTTGCCGATATTTTGTGGGTAATCTGCCCTCTTTTTTTTAATATCTATTAACCTCCAGTTAAATTTTTATAGATTTCTCTTCACGTTCTTCTCAAAAATTTTTTCACAAAATCAGCCTTTGCACTGGAAGCAATTTATTGAAATTTCAGTATCTTTGATTTTTTTAATCGCATCAGCCTCGTTAATCTTATGTTTAAGTCATACTTTGATTTGTAATCATAGTCATTATCTTTAAGTTGGGTTTAATTTGCGGCGATTAAATGTTTTATAAGACATTAAATTGTTGGTTCTTGTCTTATTATCATGCTTTCGAATCTGGCGATTGAGTTGAATAATCAACACAGACATTCTTTCTTACTCGAAGGTCTTGTCTTATTCTACTGCCAATTTTTTTTTTTTTACTATTGAGTTTCACTCACTTCAATCACGTCTACTTCTTGGCGTTATCTTATCTAGTTGATCTCTATATTAATTCTTTTCAATGATAAAAATATGAACAGATGATCAAATAATTATGATGCCATCATTCTAAATGATATGACTGCGGTATTTGATAGAATTCAGATGTTTTTGCGACCGATTCGATAAGATTGATATTAAGTGGCTTTGTCAAACTTCTAGGTATGCCTATAATCAGTGCTACAAAAATAGAATCGATTGTGTAAGTATTTATTTAAACACGAATAAAATTTAATGTGATTTCGAAAAAGTTGCTAATTGATGAATAAATTCTCTGTAAAAACATTTTAATGTGTGATTCATTCTAATATCCATACAGTTATATTATGATGAATTACACATTAAAATGTTTTTGCAGTGAATTCATTCATAAATTAGTTGATTTTCAAATCACAGGAAAAAATTCGTGTTTACCACGAACAAAATTTAACATAAAATAAATATTTAGATATTTAGCAGATATAGTAGTCATCGATATTTGGTAACACAAGAATTCTAAATTTAAGTCTTGATATATTCGTTTATCGGCTTATTAATAGTTTTGCAGACAACATTCGAACATCTGGCTGTGACCGGTGACTGGTATAGTACTGATAGTTCAACGTGTAATCAGAATTGTGTTGTTAAATAAAAAAATCGTGTTATCAAATATGCGTTGCTATTTTGTAAGATTTGATTCGGATCCATCCATTTCGTAGGATCATCCTTACACCAGATATGATTTATTGCCAAAACGAGAAGACGGTACACGGCTAGAAATTTCGGTGTAGGTTTCAATATTTTTTGTATTGTATATATGTATGTCTACACCAAAAATATATTAAATTTGAATAGTGTTATATTAAATATTAAAACACGTTCCTTAATATTGAAAATATTAAACATTCACATAGCTGTAATTAGAATTTTATAATACTCTATGTATTGATTTGCATTCTAGACGTATTGAATATTAATTGCATTGGGGATACTTTGAGATTACGAATGTATTAAATCTTATTATTGATTTAAAATGAATGGATATTAATGCCAAATATAGTAGCAATTTAAAAATAATATACGGTGGAATTACTTTTTTGACTACTAGCCTTTGATAACCTTTAGAATTTCAAAGAAAACAAATTATATGTATAATTTGAAAAAATATGTTTTTTTTTTCATTATTAAATTAAACATCAATATATAAGGAACTAACAAATAAAGCGCATCAAGTATCATACATTTTTAAAATTTTAAATAACAAATTCCTAGTCTCCCCAAGCCGTAGCAGGAAATCATTTAAAATCTAAAATTACCAACACATAAGGTTTTGAAAAATATCAAAGTTCATTCATACCAATTATACAGTACAGTGACTTTTGAAGACAGCATTCTCTGGCAATGATTGTTTTGGATCGTTTTTCTTTGATTTGTTCTGCTTCCTCAATGTCTAAGCAGTTTTTGAAAAATCGTTGTTGTCTTCACCAAGCTCATGTAAAGGTTCGGTGCTTCCTACTGAGTTATGTCGTCTAGCCACTTTGTACCTTCTGAAAATTCCATCTAAGCAATGTCTCTTTACGTCCAGGTTTTTAATTTTATTAAACAAATATCCTGAGCTGGTTTCCGGGTTACATAGTAAATCCTGTAAAATGTGCATAAATAATATTTGCTCTTGTGCATAATTCTAAAGTGCTTATGATTCCATCAAATTTACAGTTCGGAATTTTTAGATATGGAAACAAAGTGATGATTGCTCTTTCACAAGCAATTTTTTCATGTTTTTCAGGGTAATTGCCACTGATTCTGCGGAGAAAATGAATACTATATCCAACAAGCGGTCTCTGCGATGTGTCTTTTGATGTTCCGTAGTGAAAACATTATGCCAAAATCCAATGGCATTCGTTGTTTTCCAAGTAGGATTTAAGAGCCTAGTTAATTTAACCAATATCGAAATTTCAACCGTCATAACTGAAAAATAAGTTCTATACCAGTTCATTGATTAGCAAATCTGTTCCGATTGTGGCATTTGATCGCCTGACCTGGCCTTAAATCTGATCGCTGTCAGGGATTGATGGGGCTGAAAAAATCAAATATAACATGTTTATAAACAGAAAGCGCAGCATAAGCACATGTTTTACCTTCGGAAGAGACTGATGAATCCACGCAAAGAATGAAGCATGCACAGTTCTTAAATTGTGAAATAGAAGCAAGTAAATCATTTAAATCTATTATTAGCATGTCCCGATCCCTTAGCACAGAAGTTTCCCTAGTTTTTACCACTGTCAACAGAATAATGCAACTCAGTTTCAATTCTGGAAATTTTGTTTCACTACCTGATAAAATGATGTCGGTCGCTATAATAAAGTCACTTTCAAACTTACTATACTTTACCACCTTCACTAAATAAATCACTTTTAAGTAAAACTCTTCGATATTATCCATTTCGCTATCTGACAAATAATGACAAATAACAAATCACAACGTATCACTTTCAATCAATACATACTACGATTAATTACTTCATGTATTCTATGTTAGCCCAATTGGCTTTAAAGTTAATACTCGTACGTAGAAAATAATGATGCAACATGTGAGCGCGGTTATGCAATCACGAACCAATTTTTCGAAGAAACGTTTGTTTGTAGGGTGCTAAATTTGAAGTATATACGTATTAAAAATGAATACTTCGAGAATTTAACTATTATATTAAAAGTATTTTGCTTTAATCTAATAGAATTGTATTCAAATGAAAGTTTTCATTATTAAGAACATGCCTTAATATTCACAGGAAATTGAAACTTGATTTCTTCTGTATTGTATATAGCTGTAATACAAAAGACATATTAAAATATATCTTCATATTTCTAACCGTGTATATCACATAACATTGCATGTGCATACTTGAATATCAAATTGGAATGTGTTTTTAACCAGTTTAGGTTTCAAAATTATGTACAAAATTACGTATATCTATTCTAATAACCCTATCTGGTGGAACAAACACATTCAATCATACTTAGGCAAAAAAATTGGGCATCGTAATAAATTCATATTGATAGGGCTTTCTGTAGATAAGCATGCTTTTCACAAACTAAAGACTTACTCATTAAAAATGCTCCTTTCTTTTATCTGTAGATTAGTGAGAATTTTTTAATTTATGACAACGTCAAGTTTTTATGAGCGAACTGCAAACAGCAAGCTGGCGTCAAGTTATTTGCTTCATCCAAAAACTTAGGGATCGAATAAAAAACTTTCCTCGATCTAGTTGTGACCGTTTTGCGGTCCAAGAAGCTCTATTTAATATTTATGATCGATTCATCATTCTAATCTCCTTTCAAAACATTTATTTGCTTTTTCACCCATTCTCAACTTTTTATTGAATCTGTGGTGAATCATCTTAAGCCAACAACTAGTTCTAGTTCTGATAGTTTTCTTTGAACTTAACATGCAAATCACTTTACTTTTCCTTAGCCCGCAGTAAAAATAAAAGCGTAAATTATTATTTCTTGCCGCAAAAATCGAAATAATTCATGTCCACAAGGCTGGTAATGTATCTCTTGCTTTGAATTATCACCCCATGTCCAAGCTTCGTTTCTGTTTGAAGATAATTGAGCGTGATTATGTTATCAATGAATATTAACATCTGTTTGTGAAAGAACAGCAAGATCTTGGTTTTGTTGAAGACAATGTTATTCTCAGATTCTGGATTCTCTTAAATTATTATTCAACAATTTTAGCCCTACCTGTTTCGCCGTTTCTGTCGCATTTATCATAGTTCATGCAAATCTGCACCTTTTCGACAATGTACTACTGTTTCTCAAGGCTCTATTTTCGGCCCACTGCTGTTCATATTTTAAAATCTCATTTCTTGTGAATGCTTTGTTTTTGTAGATAATCTAGCGCTTTTTCACTTCTAATCACACATCATTATGCTCGAGGAGTGGGGTCAAGTCAACGAGTTCGTGTTAAATTCAGACAAATTCTATACTATAGTAGTTTCCTTCAACTTTTAGGAACCGGTTTGCAGAATTGACTACGCAATTCTACGGATAGATAGATAGACGAACTTGGGCACTTATGTCTTCGGCGTCTGGCTGTAGCAGTACATCAATTACAGTGAAAAAACGTGCTTTTCGAATTTGCAGACCCCTCGACGATAAGGAAGCGTTAGTTTTAAGTAAAATAGGCTATTTAGTTACTAGTTGGATATTAGTTAGATTTCATCAAAGTTTTAAGGGAACACGAGATAAAATATTTCTAAGAAAATCCCATTTATTGTGCAAGCTGGGTAGTAACATTTTTCTGAAAGTTTAAATGTAATGGATTTTCTAAAAAAAAAAATTTATAAAAAAAAACAAGAAATGGAAATCCGAAAACCTGCAGCAGTTAAATGTTTAAATGTTATGTAAGCTTTTCAGTAGGCTAAGCTAAAAATGTAAAAATAAAATCCTATAGCTTTTAGGTACTTGCTAAATAAACAAAGCATATAATCTTGAGACTACCTTTGTTAGACATTTTAGATTTGACTGGCATGTTCTTGATTTTGTGAATAGATCCTCCAAACTATCTGATTTCATTCTGAAATGTTGACAATTTTTTTACTTGAACTAAATCTTTTTTAATCCTTTAATCAGCACTTGTCAGAATTTACAACCATTTTATAAACGTCTCAACACAATTATGACTAACATAAATGTGCCCGTATTTTACTTTTTAAGCTTAAACTTCCTTGTTTATACTTTTTCGATCGAGTAAACTAACTCAACCTGTAATGTTTGCCTACTCTGCTTAAACAGTGTTTTCTGTGCAAGCTCTGCTGAAACATACTCAATTTTAAGCCTCTCTCGAGAGATTCGTTACTGAGAAATCTTTGCAATTCCATTTACAAAATTTGCATTTACCAACATTCGCCGTTGCTACGAGGAATGAAAGCTAATAATTCATTACAGCTTGGTCGTCTTCTTCGGTCACGATAACAGCTCAGTAATTTTTTGAAACTTCGTCCGTTTCCTTGCTAAAAATCAGTATTTGGGATGAGTCTACCTCAGGCGCTTCCATCACATGTAGGCCTTATCATACTCCAATAATATAAAAAACAAATGAAGATATTATTAGTTAATGGAAAAAAAACAGACCAGTCTTTGAGTTGATTCATATTGAAACGAGAGTGCAAGCCATAATTATCCTCAATCTAGTTTACTAAGCCAACAATAGTTGCCACTGGTAAGTTTCTTTTTATCTGAAAACGTTCCTTCAAGCTTACTAAATTTCGCAACTGCATATAAACTGATATGCACATTTTTATATGTACCTATTAAATTTTTCAATTATTTATGGAGAGCAAGAAGGTTCCCGTAGCGACTAAATTCACTTGAACCATACTCCGTTAGAATCAGCTATGGGACGATCGTTTTAAATATTTTTCGAAACAGCCCTTTGGAGAGAAAAAAAACACTTACTAAATTAAGTATTGGGCTAACAAAAAAATGCACTAGAATTTTTCATGCTTTTTTGCTCGAGTCGCAACGAAACCAGCGCACACATCGCTCAATATGTTCACAATTAGGCATCTTACCTCTGCAATATCTGTGCTTAAGGAACATGTTTTTTTAACTCGGTAGTCATTTTATTGCTACTTTTTCACGTTTTCTTATTCCAAAAAAATTTGTTTGCCTAAAACCAAGCCATTCCCAAGCATTCATAAAAACTTACGTAAGTACATAACCATTGATACAGATAAGCAATAAACAATTTAAATAACATGTCTCGAGAGCTCGATAAAGTACTGAAAAAATATCAGTTGAACCCAATAGAAACTTGATGAGATCTATAAATGCCGCGGTGAAACATAAGCGACCAGCTGAACAGGAGAAGTCGTATTCGGCAGCTGCTGATGAAATGGTAGTTATTGCGATAATAGAGTAGAGCGATAATTAAGCGCACTGGAATATATAGCGATAGCTCATTCTATTCCTCCTGCTTATGAGATATTTTATGTCTCTTGGGAGTTCGTAAGGTTTGTGTTCTTTTGTCGGTGTTTGAATTGTGTTGTTGTCTAGTTGCCTGCTTTTGCTCCTCCATTTAGTCTCTCCATCACTCATTCAGTATACACGGTCCATATGCATTATTTTTTCCCTCCGGTAAATTTCCCATAGTGCCTTCCAGACAACTAGTTTTTTTATATAAGGGACAACACAATTCTGACCAATATGTTAGACTCTCTTTACGATTGTCTTCATTGGTAGCATATACACCGCACGTTTAGTCCGCGGACTAAACACCAAATTCCGCCTAAATTTTTTAGTCCATGTGGTGTAAACACTCACGCACTGACCTCAATTTAGTTCAACTCAAATTTTAACATCTCCGACTTATATCCATGGATATAAGTCGGAGATGTTAAAATTTGTCACAACCAGCGTAAATAACAATTAATGATTTCCAACTGCAAGTGGTTACACCAGTCAAGTATGCACTGTGTGCTGGTGTCTGATGAGAAACAGTGCATGCTTTCGAAACCACTTTGTCAAATAAAATTTTCAAGATAAATAAAAATTTTTCAATTTTAATCATCCCGCAAAAATAATTCCAATTTAAATGACATCTGTCATATACGAACGAGGACTAAATTCGACCTAAGCAAATTTTAGGTCAGGCTAGTGGAAACACCACTAAGTTTGCTTAGTCCGCACTTTAGGTCAGGTCACTTTTGGTCCGACCGGTGTAAGCCCGCACATTGACATGTATCCAGGGAAAAGTATACAAAAAACTCTGGTATTTTTGACATTTTGCGTTGTTGTTAATTTTTTTTGCACAATTTCAAGTTATCTTTGAACTTTATGATGTTATTTGAATTATTTACCGCATCTGACATCATATTGTTAAATGCCAAAGCCTGCTGCATCGGATTCATTTTCAATCTATCAGTTCTTAGTGTACAAACCGAAAGTTTGTCTGCAGTCCTGGTTTCTCTGCTAGTCATTTTAATTTGTTTTTCATAATTTGGCATATTAGTTTTTCTCTTTTGGATGTTTAACAACCCTGTTTGAATGTACACAGCGACCGTTAATTTTAAGGCTAGCATTTTAAAATATTTAATAAAATATTTTACAATTTAAGTGCAGAAGTTTAGTGTGGTTTTTTAAAAATTCAAATTATCTCAGTGTTGCAATAAATGATGCGGTTTTCCTTCTGATGTAGTTTATATGATGTGTCCATGACATTTTTGTCTCTAAATTCAATCCCAGATATATTATCGAATCGACCTTCACCAGTTGAACTCTATCAATTCAAGTACATAGATTAATAGAGCATTTTTTTTTTACTGGAACCCATTTTTTTGGATTTGCACGTAGCTGATGAAAAGCATAGTCCCTAGGATCGAACTCTGTGGGATACCTTTATGCATAGAAAATTTCCGACTGATATAGTTTTCTTGTTTTATCACTATTTTTCTATCAAATAAATAGTTTTAATAGCGTTTTTAAATTTCATGCAAATGCCATCCTTTTCAAGTCGCTCATCAAAAATCAAAAGATTTTTTATATCTATGAAAATCACTACCACATGATTATCTTTTTCTAATGAACATTTTATGAACCAGGCCGCATCAAGGGTAGCCGCACTAGTACTACTGTGCTATTGAAAGCCATACTGCATTGGAACTAAAGTTGATGATTTCGATTATACTTATCACATCTTTGGTATTTGTTTTACTTATCACACGGCTTTTGGACGATAATTTAAGGGATTTAAAAAGTCACTTTCTTCTAAAACTGGTGTTAATTTCGACAACTCGAGGCATGCTGGGAACGTTCTGAGTTTTAAGTGGTTGTTTGTTGTTTATGATTTTCACCATAACCGTAGATACTTGTTCTTTAAGCATTTTGATGTATTCTGGCGTTACATTATCAATTCCCAGCTACTTCACTGGGTATTAAGGACAATGATATTGTTCAAATGTTTGATGAAAACGTTGCGTGATATCTGATTCCAAAAGCTCCGCAATTGTCTCACTAGAGGTGATCAATGATCGATCTATGTGTAACTCTTTGATGAATGATATGTTTTGATTTGTGTTTTTTTTTGTGTTTTTACCAGTTAATTGCTTAATTTCCAGTATTTAGCGCCATATACGCCTGAATCTTATCATAAAATTTCTATTTTTTCTTCGATTCAACTGGGTTTTGGTAATTTTATGTCCTTACCAGTTGGTATCTGCTTTGAAATTGCATCGAACACTGTACAATACATTTACGTACCTACTACCTATTTAAGAACCTCCTTTGTTTATGCTACTTCCCTAACTATACGTATTTGGTTGACTTTAGCTATTTAAAATGAATTGAGTGCCAAACTATACTGTAATAAAATACTGGTATTTGGCTGTGAACTGGATAAAAAGTGACAGATCCTATAATGAAATCGTACTTTTCTTTCAATATTTTCTATACTTTCTTTGTACTTCTACCTTTTTCTACGAAAATTATAATATATGAGGAAAGTATTCATTAAGGAAAAAACCATTAATGTTTTTCAAGCTTTTTCCGTCTCCAAAATGATTCAAAGGTAACCAAGCTGGCAATTCTCACCTGAACCGATGGCTTTTCTAACCGCCGCTGATGGAATGCCGGCAGTAACACCGATAGCTATCTAAAACAAACACCTTTCACCTATGAGCATAAACCAAACAAAGAAAAGATCATGACATTTTAAACCTCTATATGAATCATCCAATATCAAGCACCATAGATAAATCACGGAAACGGAGTAAAATAATTTAAAATTTGTGAAGAGAAAAAAGAAATGAGAATACGAGACTCTACCAATACTATCCACATAGAAGAATAAAACCATCGTCAGGCAATTATGTATGTAAAGCAATCCCACGACAACCCTCATACGGGTCTAGGGGTTGAAGCTGGTAGAGAGCTTCATTACAATTTTTTAATCATTGTGGATACGAGTGTGGAGTGATTAGTTCCACGACTCACTTTACCCCTGATTTAAATCAAGTATCTAATCAGAGCTAGGTGAACTTAAAGCTTGGTGCGCAGACCCTCGTCCGAACCTGGATTCGAACCAGAGACACCCCACACGCAAGAAGCCAGTGCTCTACCCACTAGGCTACTCAAGCTTTGTCAATTATGTATGTAATAACAGTATTTTTCAAATTCCTTATGCCTACATAAATTAATCGCAGAAAATTTCCATTCTGAATTTATGATATCACCTCTATGACTAATGAAACGTTCAATGCAATAAATAATTCATATCATTTCGAATATAAGGTCGTTCATTTGTGCTATAGTGACCGTTATTTCAGAATCACGTAGACTTGAATAAACAGTCTTGATTTACCATTTCCTCTATCACCCCTTTCTAACAATAACAAATCAAACTCACATATATCAACACCTTTGAGATAAATACGAAAGCGCGTACAGTGAAGTTGCAGCAGTAGATTCAATAGCAAGTCCGGACAACGTCTAATCTACTTCCTTCCGAGCCTGGTGAAATTGAATCAAATGGCGACAAGAAAAACAGTTTATACAACGGTGACGCCATTTCTATATACATACTCAATTCATATATCGCTTCGGTCACAAACTAAAAGAGTCCTCACATGCTCCTTTTACGAGTTCTTCTTTCATGACAGAACCTATACTGGTCATGTCAACCTGCCAGGCATTTTCTGTCATAGCTCGACACTGGGACACAGCTGAAACTGGGCAAAAACGATACAATCGATATCGGATTGTCAGAACTGAACAAGCAACAACAGCACCAGTAGATATTAGCAAAGTGGACTTGCAAACGACAAGTACGACAGACTGCGATTGTACATCGAACTGAAGCGGAAAAAGGCCTTTGATTGACACTGTGATGTCATTAAGAGTCACATACATTTTTCGGTTAATGGCATGGTCAACAATCACTGCAAAGTTCACGTGGTATGGTTCCGTAAGGCACCGTTAACGCTGGTGAACGAACTGATGGAACTTTTTCCGTCTCCTATTCGAAGGCTGATATTTGAAAGTCGAGTAGCGTATGTGAGTGACAACATAAATCATTATTATCACAGCCTTGTTGACACATATCTTTCCGTTGAAAGCTGAAATGCAACTTAAGGCACAAAAAGTTATCACAAGAAATTTGGTAATTTTAGAGTTTGAAAAGTTTTTGTTGACTTTTTGTGCTTTTTTGAAATGTTTAGATTGAACCTGGGTGATTTGATTCATCACTTTTGTGAAAGTGAACTTTTTTTTTCAGTAAATGATACTAGAAAAAGTATTATAAAAGTATATTGAAATTAATATGTGGTAATTCCATAGAAAATCGACCGAATTTCACATAAGTTTTGAACTCACCTCCCTGGAATTCGGTAATATTTTGTTATCCAGAAGGGCTGGTTAGTTTATTATCGAAAATGAAATATTTTTGGAAAATGATATAAAAATATGATCTCTTGATGGTTTTGAGAAACGTCGGTTCGTGTTGCATTCAAAAAATTGTATAAAATCTTCTACTTTACGTAGAGCCTTCAAATATAGCTTTTTGAAAAGTATAAGGTGTAGGTATTCTAGAAATACAACATCCTGGCCAAAAAGGATAAAAAGGATCATTACAGTGTCTTTTATCCTTGAATACTTCGAAATGCACACCTTCGATTTTCTTAATATTTTTTATATATTATATACAGTTATATAAACTATAAATGTGCAAAATGTCAAAGTGGAGCTCGAAAAATTACATTTATTATCGAAGCTTGAGACCGGATCTTTATAATCCCTCTCCAACAACAAAGGCTCTTGCATCTCTTGGTGTCTATATCATTTCTCAAAATGTACTGGGCACAGCAAAACGGCCCTAAAACAACTGAAAAAAGATAACAGTGCAACCGCTAAAGAAAAATATTCAGACCAATCGAAGAAAAAAAACAAAATTTTTCATATGATTTCCGTGTAGAATGCCCGTTTATTCTTTTGTCCGTTTTCCTGCTTTAATATAACAATCAAATATATAAAATAAAAACAGTAGTGTAGATGTATATACGTACTCTGAGTTTTGCTGGAAACACAAAATGTATCGGAATTGTGCTTCATTCAACGATTCTTGCGGGAATACTAGAGCACTGCCACTGGCCGAGACAATGAATGGCTAACCTTTGCAAGGTTAACATTCAGCCACCGAGTAGATTAGTTTTGCCGTCGGAAAGAACATTTTTCATATATTACTAGCTGCAGACAAAATGAATAGGTTCACATAAAAGGAGGATTTTCTATGATCCTTTCAGCTTTTCTTTTTTATATATGCTGATATATCCAGGACTTACTTCGAAATAGTAGTAGAATAGAGACTCCAGGATGTTGTGTGTATCGTAAATCTCATAAACAATTGTTCATATGAAGGCAAATGTTGTGAAAACTGTTGGTGAATGAATAATATTATGGCCGTGGCATTTTGACTATTTTACTATAGTTAGCCCACGCTGGGCGCTATAATATATTTTGAATATTTTGGGAAATATCGACCCAAAATATTCAAAAAATCGTAAGATTGAAAATACATTTGTGATCAATGAAAGTAAAGATGAGTCCATGAATAGTAAAATTAATTTATAAATTCAAAGCGTTCTGAAATTTGGGTCTCTCAAATTTTTCAGACTCCAATGGAATTTTTTTAACTCTCAGCATTAACTCGAAATAACACAATTGCATGACAGGCAGAAGTAAAATGTCTGAAATTGATTGAGTTGTGTCTTTGATTCATAAAATATTTACAGTGACTTAATTATTCCATTTGTAAATAGCTTCTTATCCCCATTTCGTCCTTTATCGCACTCAAAGCCATCACGGTACATGTCTTCATTATGCTGACCTCCATCTGTCCATCTGACCGTTTTCCATCTTCCCATCTTAATATTCTCCATCCGTTCCCTAATCAGCCACAGACTCAAACTGAAATTGCCATCACTAAAGACTCGCGTCCAGAAAAAAAAATACCATTAAATCTGCACTCGGAGAACTTTCGAAAGAACAAGACGGAAATTTCATTTGGTGAACGATGACGATGAGGGCGAGTGTCAGACTCTCACAGTCACAGGCTAGTTTGGCTTACCGCCAAATCTCGAAACCATTCCTGTTTTTCAATTCTTCGAAGCGGATTGTTTGCAATGGTATCTGGGAAAGTTTTCGTTGCGGTTGGTTTCGTAGTTCGTACGTGTGAACTCTCTACTCTCGAGCCAGAACACATCATCGTGAAGCAAACAGTGGCCCCGGTGGATCACCGTGTACACGTCGTCAGCAAGATTGTAAATATCCGAACTAATAATTGGCGGCATCGTCACCATCCGTAGAAAAGTTAATCTTGTTCGAGTTGAGAATTTACACTCAATTTCGTCGGAATGACATTGTTGGATATTTTGCCAAAGGGTCATTTCGCCAAGCTGATGTGTGCGCAGAATGTCAATCATGAGAATTTTTGTCGTTTGGGTGGTGTTGAACCGAGAAGATCATATGTAACATAGCGAGCGGCCAGAGTGTTCGATATTGATTAGATAGGAAACTGGACAGCGGACCAATTAAAAGTTCAGAGGTTAAATGGTAACTATTCAAACAAAATACATGTTACGACCTATAACTTCGTACAAGGCTTTTAATTTTAACAAAATCAAAAATGAATCTTCTGCCTCGCACCCATCTATTATTTTCTATGTTTTAAATGACAATGAAGACATAAGATCCATTTACATACAAATTAAAATTGTTTCATACTTCCTTCGATGCGTTGCTTTCCCTCTGAAATTTTTATGGTTAGTTTATTACGATGACTTATGTAGATTTTCAGTTACATGATGGAAACATCTGTTGCATTCGTCAAAGAAAAGTGGTCCATGTCTGAACTCTATTTTGTCAGCTTTAAAGTGAAAACTAATTTACAAGCAATATTGTTAATTAATATGTCATTCACGAGAATTGTTATGGTAGTTTAAGTTGTAATTGACTTTTTCAGTGATTTCGTAGCGTAAATGTTTGTTTTGGACGATGTTTTGACATTCAAATTAGCGGGTAGGTGTGAGATAGATTTCGCCGTATCAAGAAATTTAATTGATTTTTTTTTCTGAAATATGGATGAGAGATAAAAAATATAATTTAAGAAAAAAAAAACGGTGTACCCGTAATATATAGATAAAGAATATAGAATAAAGTCCCCAGATTGAACAGTTATAGATTATAATAACAAACTGTGCTTTTTAAATTTTGTTACAAATTTAAAAAGGTTAAATTTTAATGATCAGCAAACAATCAAGCACATCCGAATCAATCGGAAGATCCCTATTTGAATAAATGGTTAGGTTTCATGGAATTCAAGTACATCAAATTTAATAAGAAGAAAATCAATATTTGATCGCCGACTCTGTGACAACTACATAGTATAAGAGCTGTTCTCATTGCTTTTATAATTTGAAAATTGCAAACCAACAAAGCACATCATTTTAGAAAAATTTTGCTATGTGAGAATTATTAATTAAACACCTGATAAAAAAACCAGACAAAATTGCATGAGTTTAGATGCTAACCTGCACCCGAATTGTTGTGATAAAACCGAGTGTCTGCCCGAACAAATCACTTTACTGTAAGATTATACTGTATGATAAGATATTACACTCTACTGTTTCCTCAAAGTATTTGCATTAGTCACTTCACTTCTGACTTACTCGGTGAAGGTACTTTTTCCAATAAAAGTGGCCTGGCAAAAAAATCCACAAAGGGCTCTTCTCCCACTTTTGCAGAGATTCCACACTTGGGTTATCGAAGCGAAGGTAGTTTTTGTGTTTTAAACCCTCAAAATTAAGCTTTTTCGTAGCATATATTGATTATGTAGTCTGCGTTAGCCTTTGTAAAGTCTCAGTACAGCAAAGGAACAATCAAGGGCGATCTAGCCTCTATTTTAGTCTTGGAGTCTGCTTTCTCACCTCATTGGGTTTTTTTATAGCTGGAGCTTCATATGACCTTAAAGTTTTTCTGTGTCCCTATTTAATTTAGAGCCTGCTTCTTTCTCTTTTCATATCAAATACATAGATTTTACACTCTGGGCCCTTCGGCCTTAATCCACAATCCATCTCTGACCCATTCGTATAACTCATTTTTTGTAGACTTATAACCTATTTTCCTGCTGACTTTTGAGTCCTGGGGTGAAGTGGTTCTAGGTTCACAAGGGTTTAATACCTGTAATCAGCTGGCAAGCCATTTTTTCAAGTTTTTTTGAACTTGTTAACAATAGTTTTTTGTGTGCCTTTTTCGACCACCATCTGTCTGCGTTCCAGTTGCCCAAACTGCCTTAGCAACCTTCAGGGTCATTTCATTAAGATGATTATCTAAGGTGAGCTTCCTTTTTATGCGGATTTTTTATCATTTTACCTCTTCTGGCCAAATCACCACTGTGTTCCTAATTTGCAGAGCACCTATGTATATCGTTTCTGCTTTACCTGGAGAATAGTACTTTTGTTCTTATTTAGGGTTTATGCCTAAACCCTCTTCTCCGCACCACTGAATTGATACATTTAAAGCATTTTGCATTCAAGTTCTTAAGTTATCCGAATGTGAGCATCTTGTGGTGGTTGTTGCGTCAGCTATGTCTAGCATTCTCAAAGAATCCTACTATGCCAATGACGGCGCATAGTGCCGGTTCAGTGCCACTCTTATTGATAAACACATTCCGCGCCATTCTCCACTTTTTTTGTATACACCTCTTATTACGTGTACCAAAATGATTTTCAATGTTCCTGTGGCTCTTTTTAGCAGAACCAAGATGATTCCATCTGGGTCTGGTGATTTGAAGAGTTGGAATGAGTTTAATGGCAATTTAACATTTTCATTCGTGATGATACGTGGAGGGTACAGTATCCACTCAGTGTCATCGTCTTGTTCTTTGGTCTTACTATAATTCCGAATTATGAACCCTAAAAAGTGTGTTCTAAGCAGGACCTCTAATGTACCCTCAAACATAGTTGTCTTCCCCAATTTCGAATTTATATACCCTTACCTCTTATGTTCCTTTGGTGGCATTTACCCTGTCAAACTCTTTCAACCTTTGATACATTGTTGAGACCTTCACAAAAGGTACTCGAAGCATTTAAATCGTCCAATTTGATTTAGTTTTTGCCCTGTTGCGGCTCTTCTAAATTTTTTTTTAACTTTCTGTTCCACTACAAGGTCCTAGTTCAGGAAGCATGATATTTTTCAATTTATTTACCGTGCCAGGACTCGAGAATTATTCTTGCGCCCTTACTCACAGTGTTCACCCATCCCGTCTTCGTAATGAAACTTGGGTGCTGGCTCTGAAATCCAGCAGTAGACCATTTCAGTAGACTTCAGAGTCCGTGTACTTTAGTTGCTTGCGCTTTTAACGACTCTTTTTCAAAGTTCAAAGTTTATACGCCTATTATCAAAGATCGAAAATCCTATTAGTTGTCCGAAACGTTCGTGAGTTGTCCTTTTCTGGTACAGTGAAAGTGCTAGTAGGGATGTTTTTTAATAGTGACTCAGCTAATGTGCAACTATCGGCATTTTGTTCTCTTTGATTTTTTTTCCCTGGATCGTAGGCTGAGTTAAATATCGAATCTTTTGTTCCTTCTTCAACGGGGTCTTGTACTAAGACCACCATGGAAAAAAGGATAATTTTTGTGCTACTTATCGCATCGGTTGGGGTTTCTTTTTCTAAGGCCCAAGTTACTAATATTTTTTGTATGTTCTTCATTTGCTTACTCAGAGCTTTTGTACTAGCCCCATATTATAGGTGGCTAAGGTGGACCTGCCGTTTACTCCCGTCAAGGCTGCTTTGACATAATGACACCTTACCCCTTGTTTTTGATTGATGCTGAACCGCTGACATCCGGTGATGTCTGTGGATCAGTTTCACTACATTACATACCTAAAGCTGGAGTAAACACTGGCGTAGGTGTCTTTTTACTTGACTTTTTGACGATTAACTTATCCATGTTGTCATAATGTTGTTGTCTACGTTGGTTTTTTGACAGTTCAGACCTTCTCCATGGTAATGACTGCTTTTGATATCATTGAATTGGACTTAAAGTCATTGCCAGCACTAAGCTCCTTTTCGGTGTCAAGCCCACAGCATTGAGGAAATAGCCATTGAGGATCTTGCGATTGGTCCAGTTATCCGTCCATAGCCCATAAATTCGCCCCTGCATACAGCCTTATCTTAAGGTTCTCCAACTCAATCAACTCCGTCGTTGGCTTGTCCTTCCATCGGACATAGGGGCAGGCAGCCTACTTTTATAGGTGATGCTGAAGATGTGAGGAGCAATGTTTCCCCCTCTGTCAGCATCTTCTCTTCAAATGCATTCTGCACCTTATCCAGTTGGACTGTCATGAGGAGTCCTTGGAGAAAATGTTTCGCCATGAACTTTTTTCATTTTTTACTTTGGTTTGGGACTCTTTTGTTTTTTACATTCTCCAGATTTGTTGTGGGACTTTGCTTAGATCTTGGCATACTTTAGCCTACTTTTTCTCGAAGAGAACCCGCAAAGATAGATTCTCTAGGTTTATGATCCGGATCTTGCTTTTAGTTTCTTTGGGCACTCCTATGTAAAATTACAAGTTAGTGGTTAGACCACGCAGAGCAAACTCATAGTAAACAATCTTTTTGATGTAGAAAGCGCTTTCTGCATGATCTTGAAGTCTTCTAAGGAAAGAAGATGTCTAGGTGTGTCAGTCGACATTTCGACTCGTCAGTTAGGTTTCACAATAAAATATTCAAGATTCGGCACCTTTGATAGCATTTTTCAAAAATGTTTGATTATATTCTAATTGTCGGGCACAGTTTGCAAATTTTTACATATTATTAACACGAATTACGTTTTTTTTTCGTTTGAATAGGCTGACACAGTATCAACGCGGCCTTATCATCAAATCTTCATGGTCCGCTATAAATAATCAGCTTCCTGTAAGCTTACCTTACTCATAAAGCCTCCTGAGTCTTTGAGGAAGCCCTTGCTTTGGGCTTCGTAAGTTCGTAACACAAAAATTCATCGTGAATCTTTGTTTCAGAGAGCGATGGATCCACAGATATAAGAGAAAATGGATTGAAAATCAACGAGAGAAATGGTCCAACTTTCGACTCTCTGCTTATTAGCGTGAGAATGAGGTACAGGTGTGTGCCCTACACAGCTCATACGGTAACGCCAAAGTAAAAACCACGAGAGATCGCCATTTTGTAAGTCGTTTGACATTTATTTTTCCGCAATCGGCGAGTGAAGATTAAAACGTTTTTTTGTAAATGAAATTAACTATGATTTCACTCAAAAAGAAGACGAAATTAATGCTAAAGATTACTTTCACTTCCCCGAAACACAATATCCCCTGCGAAGCACTTCTGTGGCTACTATTGTAGCCTGGAACGCGGCACTTCATTCTCGCACTATATTGGAATTTCGGACCGCTAATTTATTTGGGAAACCGACACAGATTATCGCGCACTCACGTAGATTTATATTTCTACGGTACACGCCGAACAATTTCAAAATTTTCTGTGAGAAATTTTGACTTAAAGTCAATGTTAGACTCACCGACACTAATCAAACTGACATTGACATTTCTTTTCGTGTTGCCCGTTGCACGCTTTCTGTGATCTGATATTCCCCACATTTTTCGTAAATAAGAGACATAATTATGGCTTTTCGGTTGTGAGTGCGGTAGAAAGGAGTGCATTGAGCGGAATTTTTGTGAGAGAGCAATATTGTGCGTGTATTCAAAAAGGCTAGCTCACATATGGGTACACGGATAGCCATTTTGCATCCATTTTCTTTTATATCTGTGGATGCATCGCAACCTCAGAGCAGAGAGGTTTAAGGAAATGAAATAAGCGTAAACTTATACTAAATTTAGTTAAGGTAAAGTTTATAATTAAAACAAATCGAGAGAATTCTACCTCAGATATTCCCTTTGGTGTCTCCGATAGCTAAGATCGACGAGCTTTTGGTTATAACGTGTAGAATGGCCTACTATCTCTTTCTCTATCGTACACATGGCCAAGTCTGGTCGCGGAGCAGAAGTCTGTCAAATTTGCCCATGGTCCCAAAGTTTTCCTTCACTACTACTAACGCACAGATTCAGGCAAATTGCTTCACTTCTCACTGCTTTGTTCATTTTCTTATATATATATATATATATATATATATATATATATATATATATATATATATATATATATATATATATATCTCTCTCTTCTGAAATCACAACTCAGAAACAAGACACACTTTCATAGCTTTCGCCCGTCTATGCCCTTTGCAAAACCAGAGGCCATTGAACGAGTTTACAAATCTAATGAGCTACACCGAAACGAAAATTTATCCAGTTGTTAAAAATAGGACAAAATTCTCTGAAAAAAGCGAGCTAGGATTTTCAATTTCATAACCCAAAAATCAATCTGTGTTCGAAATGAAGTTTCGCATTGATAATTTATATTTTTCTGCTCCCGTGCAGCACTGTACAATCTTATCAATCGAATTTTAAATATAGCTCCACCCATGCGTTACCCCAGATACCTTTTGCCGCATGTAAACATCTAGAGCTTTTCTTATCATCCCTTTAGCACACAAAAGAACAAAACCGATCAAAACCCAAATCAAACGGAAAGACGAACATGCTTTTCTTTTCCGTTTCCTATTTTGCCAGGCTTGTGGGCATCAAATCGCTTCAATGCTGAAATTCCTTAGTCGAAAATTGTCCCAAGATAGACGATTGACCAGTTGCCCGCCATACGTTCAACGTGTGTATGTATATCAGGCATTTCAATCAGAAAAAGGTAAGTCTCCAATTATGTCGGATAAATTGAGTCCCTTCAAATTCTTCTAACAGTTCGTTTTTTTTTTTGATTTTCTCTGTTCGGTCGGTTTTCTTCTTCGATTTGCTGAGCTCTAGACCTTTTGTGGAGCCTCGATATCCCGAACCAGGAGTAACGATGTTTGTTTGGCATTCAAATGAAGCCTTTCGAAACAGATTTAAAACGTATTAAAGTATTTGAAGAACGTATGTTTTGGGTTTTTTTTTTGTGCTGTGAAAATTTGTTTGGGATCGGATCGAAACGGAAAAGAAAATGTGTGAATTTATGTGTGGATTTGGGATGAAGTATCGGCTCCGACAAGAAAACATGTAACTTTCAATTTAAGGCCTATTTTCTTTGTGTTATTGTCCACATTGTGAGCGTAGATAAAGCAGATAAAGTATATCAATGAGAATATCTTGGATCCTTTCGCTTTCTTTTCGATGGCCAGAAGTTTCTTTAGCGGATTAAAACAAATATTTGTAGATTACTTTGCCCAACATTTCAGCCTCTAAGATACTCGTGTGCATTGGTTGGATCTCATGAGTAAATATGTTGAAAAATATCAAGAGGATATGTTATTTGTTCTCGTGCTTCGTATGTCAAAGGGTTCAAGAGCTGGGTTTCTTAAGCGTTTTTACTGAAGCTTGTTCGTGGGTTTTTTTTTTCGATTTGCTAAACCTTTCGATAATCTATCGCATGCCAGTGTTTCGTATATTATTCACACGATTGAAGTAAGCAGAAGTATTATTTTTCCTGGGACAAATTCGGCTATCCAAATGGTCCGGAAAACAAATTCTACATAAGACTGCTAGCTGGTTCGTTTGTAGGTCGTAAAATAAACATTATCGAGTGGCAATTAAAATCCCAAATCAATAAATATTCGATGCAACATTGTAGCTCAGGTATCGGTTTGAATGTAATACTTCGTTTGCTATTTTCCTCCGATTGCCATTCACATCTATTACGTGGTTACCGTTCAGCTCTTATTCAAAGCAAACTGGGGAGCTGTTATTTAACACGTACAGAATGTATGTACTATATCCTAATCCCTATCGTCGTTTGGTACTGATCGACCTGAATAGTATTTGAATTCAGTTTTCATGCTTGCTTCGTTAGTTGGTTGGTTGTTTGAAAACAGTATACGTTTGCTATATTTGCTGAATGTTCGATGTGATTCCAGTGGTGTTTGGCAGAATAGTCTTTAGGCAATTTTATTGAAGGGCTACGATAGAGACATTCTATACAATGGTCAAAGTGGGCTAACTAGAATAAATAAGCATTGATGAATATTCTTCGCATACTAGACTGGTGACGGGAGTCTTTAAAAAGATATTGCAAGCTGAGGTGTCACCTTGGATTTGGCACGAGAGTTTTCAATAGACTTTTGAATTAAATATTAAAAGGCTCTACAATTTCGAGGCAACCTGAAAACATTATTCACGCTCCAATTATCTGCTGAAATTTGTCTGACCTGCGATGACATTTCTTTCAATTTTTTTTTTTAACATTTGAACAGTTGGTTTCCCATTTTTAGTCATGGATAAATAAGCGCTTCAGCAACCTTTAAAGACAAACAAATTTATTATCAAAATTCGATTTTAATTTTTAAAACAAAAAAGATCGATTTGAATTTTTACCGCAAAATCATACTGAGCGACGAGGTACATTTTTGGCTTATAGTCTGGGCAAATTTAACATGGTGCTTCGGAAAAATTAGGGGAAATCTGAATTTTGGTGTGAATCTTAGTACTGACATGTTGAACAAAATGCCAAAAGTCCCCATCGATCAAAGGTGACCAAAAGTGACCTTTCCTAAATATCTCAGTAACGGTCACGTCTTCAGAAAAACAATGTATAACGAATTTGTAGCTTGAAAAATTCCCAGCAAAAAAGATTTTATAACTTTTTCTTGTATCCATAACGGTTTTTGAGATATATTGATCTAAACATTTGCTACTAACAGCATCCTCTTTCTCAACGGCATGTTGATATTATCCGATTTCGATTACGACTTGTAATGTTTGTGATTTTGTTTTTCTATGTTTAAGAGGCCCATAAAAAAACATGTAAACAAACTTATCTAACAGGCTCCAGGGTAGGTGGAAAAGTGTGCTCCGAAAAGTTATCACCTCCCCCTTTTCCATAAAATGGTATCCCTGAGCTTCCTTCCCAAATCTTCAGGAATGAGCTAGTTTCCTACTTTTTGCCCACTGTTAATCAAGATAAGATTACTTACTATCCTGTTAACTGCCTATTCTCGACATCGCAGGACCAGCCCTACACCCACACCCTACCTACTCCCGCAAACAACCCACCTCGGAAAAACCGGTTTTTTTTCATCAAATACAAAATAGTCGAAGATACATCGCCCAACAGAAACACATACATATATAAAAAGAGGTGCTCCACTGCTGCCATGATTCCGGCCGTTCCGCTTATCTGAAATTAAGAAACCTAACGCAGTTTTGATCGTGAGACTTGAGACTCTACATGGAAGTAAAATTAAGCTCGAACTCTAAAAAATTATTTTATTTAAAAAAAATCAATTTTTCGTATAGCTTGTAAAATGAAAAGTAATGAAGCAATTTTAATTATTTTTCGTCAACTTTTAGTTATATATGTACTAAAAATGCTGTAGAAATTTGCGCAGAATCAATCAAACAGTTTTTGAGATATTATGGCAGCAGTTTGAAAAAATCGTGTTTTGAGAAAAACGCATTTGAAAGTTGTTGTATGTAATTCATAACAAAAAATGGTCTGAACATCAATCTGCTATGCCTGGACCATAGAGTATACCTTCCTCTTCTTCAAAGAAGTCATGCAAGGCCTTTCTCTTTTCTCTGTTTGATATCAGGGCTTGTTTGGCCAAATCGTTCAAGCATCTCTCTAAGCGGTCGATGCGAGAATCATTACGTTGATGAACGAGCGCTTGGGCATTTAGGCCAATATTTACTCCCATGACTTCCATCACCTTTAGGATAGGTTCGAATCCTTCGTTGAAGATTAGCACAGCAAGAAATGTGGCGATTTCGACGACTTTTGCACCAGAATGAAGATGCTTCGGAGCGAAAGTTCAGATTATTGAGTTTGTGAACAGTTCTGGGTATCCGTTAGTTGACAATTAGTACTGTGTACAATTAGTACAATTTAGTTACACAAAAGAGCCAGGTAAGGAGCTAGGGTCGAGAATATTCGATGCGAAAGTCAGCGTACACCTCCTACGGTTTACGGATGTAACTTTTCAATGGCTTCAAATTTCGAAAAATTCTTTTACCTACGTCTTCTATTCATTTTTTGGATGTTATTTATGAAAAAACAAAAAATTGATTTTTTATTTTCTGACACATTAGACGACCGTTGGTTGGCATGTGGTTTCAGCAAGATGGCGCCACATGTCACATAGCTGGCCAAAGAATCGACTTATTGAAGTCGAAATTTGAGAATCGAATCGTTTCAAGAAATGGTCCTGTCAACTGGCCGCCTCGCTCGTGTGACTTGAGCCCATTAGATTTTTTTTTGTGACTTCATCTAGTCATTGGTCTATGCCAACCATCTTAGATGCAATACTGAATGTGGAATCGCTGGAATATCGCTGGGATATGGTAAATAGGGTTTAGCGGATCCACACTTACAAGCGCTTTCGGTATGGATTGTTCTTTAATTTACAATAAAAGTTTTGTTCATATCTGAAATCATTTTTGTTTAATTTAAAAAGATAAATGAGGAAAAATCCCTTTACTTCGCGCCCTCCTCCTTTGAACGATTTATCACTCATTTCGCCCGACTATAACTTCTAAACCCATTTTAAATTTTTAAATTAATTTCAACTCAACAGGACAATTTTCGGAATTTTCGAAAAAAGTGCCTAAACATTATTTTTTTTCGACTAAGCGTTCGTGTCGAAATCAAAAATTGCCTACGCGAAAAGATATGGTAATCAAATTTTATAAGAAACAAATATAAATTGCGAAGAAAGTGTGCCTCGGATGAAAGTGTCTGCTCAGGTCAGTAAAATATACCAAATGGGAGATTAAATGACCAAATGGCGTTATAACTCCGGCATGGGCTAAAATTGGTTCTGCGATTTGTACATGATATAAGCAAATTTTTGGTAAGAAATCTTTTGGGAGGATTTTTACTTTGGGAAAAAATCATTTTCATCCGTCTCTGGTCTTAAAGGCGTTTAGTGGCGGGTGATGTAAATATAGTAGAGACAAATGATATGCTATTAGAACCATGTAGAATACATCAAGTTGACATTTAAAATGATATTTATATCAACTATCACAAAAAATTATTGAATGCCATCGATCTACAGGGTGGCGCAAAATGTTCTGCGTTTCGACCTGAACTGTCAACCCGAATCAATTTAACAAGGAAATATTTTAAGACCCTGTTTAATTTTTCTTAAGCCTACCTAGCTTTAATTAATTTCTGTACAGAAATAAAGCATAAATTTTAGTGAGAAAATCAAAATAATAGCTTTTACTTGTGAATCGACAAAAATAGATACCAAAAATTCGAAGAAGATTAGTACGTATGTCTAACCACTAGTAAAATATCTCGTCCTGCTACTTGGGTATTTTTTTATTAGCTTCAGGTGTTATCTGCAGTATAATAAAAGGACGCAAGGAAACATAAATCTCTTCATTCAACATAACTTGCGTCATTCACGATATACGGTCCCATCATCATCAACGTGGCACAACAGCCCGACGTCGGGCCTTGGCCGCCTGGATCGATTTCCACCAATTGTCTCGGTCACGTGACCGCGTCCTCCAGTCTTGGAACCCCAATAGTTGCTCGGCGTCCGCATACACTGAGCTTTCCCAACGAGCTCTAGGTCTTCCTCTTGGTCTCGCTCCGTCGACTCGTCTTGCGGTCAATGCACGTTTTGGCATGCGATCGTCATTCATGCGTTGCATGTGCTCAGCCCACTGTAACCGTTGTGATTTGACGATCTTGGAGACTTCCAGCTCATCGTAAAGTTCGTACAACTCATTGTTGTACCGGATGCGCCATCCATCTCGGTCGCAAACAGCCCCAAAAATCCGCCGTAGAACTTTCGGTTCGAAGGTGTCGATCCTATTTTCGGAGGCTTGGGTCAAGGTCCATGTTTCGGAACCATAGCACAGCACAGGTCGTATGATAGCCTTATAAACGCGGAGCTTAGTTTTTCTGTGCACATATTTCGATTTCATAATGGGGAGGACCGAGAAGAATGTCTTATTTGCTAGTTGTATCCGTCGCTTAATTTCGTCAGTTTCGTTGGCGTCATTCGACAGATTGCTACCCAGGTAAACGAAGTTGTCCACGAATTTGATGCAAAGGTCCCCTACGTTGATGGTCGCGTGCGCTGGCGTCCTTGTCCTAGATTGCATCATAACTTTCGTTTTGTCCTCGTTGATTCGTAGTCCAACTTCCTTTGCTGCGGTGTCAAGTTTAAGCAGAAGTTCTTCTGCATCAGTCAGTTTTCGAGCCATGATGTTAATGTCATCCGCGTACGCTGCCAATTGTGTCGACTTAAAAAGTAGCGTGCCGGTGGTGTTTAGGTTCATTGCCAGAATAGCGAACTCAAGTGCCAGGTTAAAAAGCGTGGGCGCAATTCCATCGCGCTGCTTCAGCCCACCCAAAGTTTCAAAAGGATCCGTCAATCTGTTCTGGATCCGGACTTGCGAGACAGAGTTGGTAAGTTGGTATGAGTCTCACTAATTTGGCCGGTATACCAAATTGCAGCATGATGCTATATAGGGCGCCTCGGTTGATGCTGTCATATGCTTGTTTAAAGTCGACAAAGATTTGGTATACGTCGACGTCGTATTCCCAGCACTTTTGCAAAATTAGCTTGACCGTGAAGAGCTGGTCGCCTCTGTAATTCTCACACCGCAGTTTATCTCCGTTTTTATGTATGGGACAGATGATGCTTCTGCGTCAATCGTCTGGGATCACCTCAGTCTCCCATATTCGCAGCAGCAGTTGATGTAGCGCACTTAATAAACCCACCCCACCAGACTTGAGTAGCTCAGCTGGTATCTCGTCAGCGCCCGGCGCTTTGTTCCTTTTCAGTGAAGGCAAGGCGAGATCAACTTCTTCTACTGTAGGGGATTGTGTGGATGGGGGTTGACCAACGGTATCGTCATAGAGCTCAGATTCTGCTGCCAGGATGTTGGATGGCGGATTCAGAAGCTCTTCGAACTAGGACGCCCATCGTTTGCTAATACTTTCGGTGTCGCTGATAATATTTCCATCTTTGTTCTTACAGAGGCTAGTCCTGGGTTGGTAGCCGTTTTTAATAGTGTTTACTAGTCTGTACGCTTGTCTGGTGTTCTTACTAACTAGGTTTACATTAATGTTCAGCAACTGCTCGTCAAAGTATTTCCGTTTCTTACGCCTAATTATTCTATTGGATATTCGCCGTAGCTTGTCATATTTTTCCTTTTTGGCTCTGGTTGCACGTTGGACCCATTGTCTGTAGACCTCGTTCTTTGCGTCAAGTGAGTTTCTGCATTCTTCGTCAAACCATTCATTTCGCGCTCGTCGATCTTTGTATCCCACAACGTTTTCTGCCACATTCTTGATTGTATTTTTGAGCTCTTCCCAGAACTCGTGGACACCTACGTTGCTGGAGTCGCGCAGCATTGGTGAAATTCTTTCCTCAAGCGCGGTCGTATACGCCTGAGCCGTATAGTCATTCAGCAAATTCTCAACCCCGAAGATTTTGGGAGGGCTGAATCTCGATTGGTGCACTGAGGAAATTTGCACTGGTATGTTGTTTTCACCAGGAAATGATCGGAGTCACAGTTAGCTACGCGATACGACCGAACATCCATAACACTTGACGCCTATCTCTTGCTAATAAGGACGTGGTCGATTTGGTTGACGGTATGTGCGTCTGGAGAATTCCAGGTCTGCTTGTGAATGCGACGACGTGGAAAGCAAGTTGAGCTTACAACAAGGTTCCTGCTGCAAGCGAAGTCCCAGTTGCTTCAAAAAGTGAGAGGTAGTCACGGCGGTTATTTGCATAAAATCGTCATCAAAAATTAAATATGAGGAATTGCATCTCTCAGCAACTTGACTGATACTTTCAGTTTTATTCAAGTTGAAAATCGGAACCCTCTCAAAAAACACCCTTATAATCGCTTCGAAAAGTTATGATGAAGTACAAGATGATGTTGCGAAAAGTTTCAATTCAAAAGAATATGATATTTGCATTTATGTTGCTATGATTTTTTTTTTGCATAACATAGTATTCCAAACACTGAGCGTGTGACACTTGACGTTTTAAATCATAGAACACCATGAATTTGAAGTGTTTCAAGTTTGAAGAGGTTTGCACTTTTTCTATGACAATGAAAATAGTTTCAACAATTTGTACTGCAAACCTGTTCAAAACCATTGTATGTCAAATATGTTGAAGCTTTTAAAAATGAATTTTTGAACTAAATTTTTGAACAAAAACGTTATTTTTCTTAAATTAACTGATTTTTTCTTAATTGATTTGTATATATTTTCACCATATGCGTAATAAACTCAACTAGCTCATTTTGCAATCAAAGTAAAATACTGTACCTTTAAAAAAACATCAATGGGAAAATTTTTGATGTGAATGTTCGTAATTGTATTAAACAATTAATGTATTAAACAGACTGGAAATTGATAAATTATGCGTATTGACAAGCAGCTCAAATACGCAAACCAACTTTGCAGTAAAATTTTAGATATTTGCCTGGCAGAATTTGCAATAATTTTCTTGTTGAAATAAAAATGGATAAATTTAATAAGCTCATGAATTTACTTCCAATTTTTTTGTAACCCCGGTGATTTCTTTCTTTGATTCGTTTCTGGTAAATTTCTCAATACTATGTGAGCAAAAATGAAGCATTTTAAGAGGTCAATTTGCATATTTTCTTGATGATAATATGAAGATTCTGTACTGAGGCATTCTGTTCTATTTTAAATTTTCTAATAATCATTTTAAAACAGCCTCACTCTGTTTTTCAACTAAATTGCAAACCAATTTTCGACTAATCACAAGTAAAAATTATTTTATGTTCTTAAAACTATCTGTGCTTCCTAAAAATCCAATTTAATGCTTATGCAATAGAACTTTCAAAGTCAAATACTGATCTAGGACAAATTACCACATCAAATACAAAACATTTCCGCAACACGCTCCACAGCGGGAAACTCCAAGGACGTACTGGGTGTATGGTCATCCTAATCATACAATTTCCGAGTTTCAAAACAATAACTCATGACATGAGCATACGTCAACAAATTTTGCAGGATTGAAAGCCATCTGTGAAAATATAATCAGCATGCTTCAAAGGTAACTACGCACGTTTCGAATCCATTAGCTTAAGAGCATTGTGTCCGTTTTTTATCCACAGGGGGCTTTAAATGCTCAAATTGGTTCTGAACGTAACCCACTGAAAATAAAACTTGACATGCAAAGTTCGTTTCAGATTGACTCATGATTCATAAACAAAAAACGTCATGTTAAGCAAGTCTCAATTTCCAACGGTCTTGAAATGTCGAATCTGTCGATCCTACAGAATCAACGTCAGTATTCAGATTTTTTTGTCAAAGCACTAACACGAGATAATTTGGTTATCAGTATTTTGTCTTTCTTTTTGGTTTAAATGCTTGAGATGGCTAAAATTTTTGATAAGAACGCTGGAATGAAAAAAACTTAGAGTATAATAATTTGAGTCATTATCACGTTTAGGGATTTTTTTGTCAGTACAGTCTGATTATAAAATTTATGTTTATGTATTCAGTTTTTGAAGAAAGACAAATATTTTGATATAAGTGAAGCTGAGAAAAAAACTTCTAAAACGTTAATTTTACAAATTAATTATCTTAATATTTAATTAGCGGACTATAAAAGTGTTTGCGGTAAGTTTATCAAAGCGAAGTTGCAATGAAAATGAAATTTCTTCAGATTAACTGTTTCAGTCTCATAAACAGAGTTTTGTCGGTAATGGAGAATGACAAACAGAACATATTTATATTTGCAGATGGCTCTTATCTGAGTTATAGGAGGTCTGTAACTCAAAAAACAAATCCACATACGCTTTTGCTTCTGTCTGTAGCAATGTAGCTTACAGATTCATACTGTGCACACATTTGATTCGTTAACATATACATATCACACTTCTCAGGCAGATTACTTCAAAATATTTGTCATCAAAATAGATATGCTCTCACGAATTTATTGTATTTCATATACAGTGCGTGTTATAAGCTCAACGTGAAATGGGCTATTCTATATTTTTAAATTCACTCAACATACATACATGTGATCAAAACGAGTTTTTTGCTTGAGTAGTTACTTCGGTTAAGTATGAGCGTTTTAAATCCATCGAAAATTTTATGAACATGTTAATAGGTAATATACATATGCGTGAAAACATTTTTTCCACAGCTTAATGCTGTGAAAAATCACACTCTCGTTAGACAAACTGGATTGGTATAAGATACTGAAATTGTTTCTTACCAAAAGTATTGTTTGATTAGCACTTACATTTGATACCAATGAACTAATGTCAAATAACTTTCTTTTTGAATATATTTTAAATACAATTCGAAAAGTTTTTGCTAGCTTATTTTAAAGACAAAGTACTAACGACACTAATAAACGGTTATACAAAAACATTATATCCAAACATTGGACACGATTGGAAGAATCGCTTTTTAAAAAATTTGCAGGTCTTAAAATGTTCCATTGGGAACTACATAGTTCGCTTTTTTCACATATTTTAAGTTCCCTTCAGTCTCGCTGCAACTTTGCCGAAACGGTCTATGTGAAAATAAATTCGATATTTTCTTTCTCAACCTTAAGGTTATAGATTTTTGCTTATCTTTCTGCTACTCGCCACGATATTGAACAATTTAAAACTGTTAGACCAAACACGCCGAACCCATTAAGTTTAAGCAGTAGCAGGTTATAGTTCACCGGATGAAAAGCCTTCGAAAAGTCTGCGTAAATTACATCAACTTGACGTTGGCAATCGAAGGCAAAGGCAACAAAATTAGTGAACTCCAAGCGGTTGGTCGAAGTAGAGCGAACCTTGATGAAACTATGCTGCTCAGAGAAGGATAAATTCTATTGTAGACAAGACGTTCAAGGATTTTACTGAAACAGCAGAGGAGAGATATAGAGATAAGGATAGCCAAAGGAACGCAGAGCAAGGATGAGAGGGATTTGACAAGAACATTAGGAATACCATCAAGGCCGGAACTACCATTCGAATTTCAGGTATGCAAAAGGATTTCAACTTCCAAAGGATTGGTACTAAACATAAATAATTCAGGAGAGGTGCGGAAGACAGTGGCAGCTACCGAGGTGTGTGTGTGTGGGTTGGGGGAGAGGCGCATTGGCACCTCTAAGCACTCAGGCCAAAGGACCCATTGTACTCATTTCCTCCTGCTTACCATAGTTTCCCAGACTTCTTGATAAAGTCTCAGATCACTGATAGGGGAATAGAGGCTATCCTCTGCATGTGTGCAACATCCCAGCCAAAGCATTGATATCTGAGATTCGCAAACGCTGGGCATTCACTGAGCAAATGCTCCGCAGAGTCAGCCTCTTCTAGGCAGGATGAACAGAGGTCATCGTGTACAACACCTATTCGGTACATATGTCCTCCTAGGCAGTTGTGTCCAGTTAGAATGCTTATCATGGCCCTGCAAAATTTCCTGCTCTTATTGAGCAAGAATCCTGCAGTCACATGGTTGGGTTTTGAAAGGAAGACCTTCGTGTACCTGGTCGTATACCCAGTCGTCCATCTATCTTTGTGAGCATCCTATACCCACTTTCGAAGAATGGCACGTGCGAATGCGGTCGGCACACCCAAGGCGGGTTCAGGGCCCCGTAGTGGAAGTCCCGAACTTTGCTTTGCAATGACGTCAGCAATTTCATTTCCCTCAACACCACAGTGCCCCGGTACCCAGAGCAGATGCACCCTATTGAATCTGGCGACAGAGTTCAATCGTGCTCTGCACTCTTGGACAATTTTCGAGTTTGTCAGGGGTTTCTACGCAGCGCCATCAGTGTAGCTTGGCAGTCACTGCAAATAGCAATACCTTTTCCCCTCCATCTTTCTTCAATTGCCCAACAGGCAGCTCTCAGGATAGGAAATATTTCTGCTTGAAAAACCAAAACGTGCTCTCCAAGAGAAAAAGCCCATTTGTCATTCGGTGAGTGTAGATAGACACCAGCTCCAAATCTACCATCTGTCCTCGAGCCGTCCGTGAAGAAGATCTCAGATTATCTTCTCGTACACAGATCGTCCCAGTTACTTCTGCTCAAGAGGATTACTTCGTACCTTCTTCCGGAGTCGAGGAAGGGCACCCGAGCATCCAAAGACATAGTGAGAATCGAAAAGATCTCACGCATCGAACCCCTACTAGAGCAGTGCCCCACATCGTCTTCACCTACCCATAAGCCAAGCTGAGCTAGTCTATGGGCAGAGCTCATCGCCACACTCCAAACTTGAATGTCGAGAGGAGGCAGATTGAGAAGCGCATTAAGGGCCGCACCCAGAATAGTGCACTCTTGCACTACCCGAAAGCTTTTAAAGCACGAATAAGCTTCACTTCCACATGTTTCTTCTAGAGGAGTTTTTTGTCCAAGATTACTCCAAGATATTTGACTTGATCTGAAAGTTGAAGTGTTACACTCTTCAGGTTTGGAAGCACTAGTCCTTCCAGTTTTCTTTTCCTAGTAAACAAAACAATTTTCGTCTAACCAAGATTTACTGTTAGGCCATGCCTCGAACACCAGTTGTCAATCAGATCCAATGCACGCTGTGTATTTCTACAAACCACATTCAGATCTTTACCGACAGCCAGTGCGTCCACGGCATCAGCATAAGCCTGCGCGTGCAGCCTTTCTTGTTGCAGTTCGTTTAGCAGGGAGTCGACTAGCATACTCCACAGGAGCGGTGATAGGATTCCCCCTTGAGTGGGTTTTTTTAAAGGAGGAGGAAAAAAAGCAGCAATTAAATCACAAATTGCCTTAGGAGTGAAAGCAGTAACATCATCAAAATACATAGAATCAAGAACTGTGGAATTGGATTTGAGGGAACGGATGTAGGACCAAAACGATTTAGATTGATTAGAACAGCCTCGATGTTCAAAAAGTAATCACGCACTTTTTTAACATCACAACGCAATGTACGGAATTCCTGAAGGTTAGTGGGTGAACCCGTCTTCTTCAGCTTTTCACGAGCTTTTTGCTTAGCTTTAAGAGCATCAGAGACTTTCAATGTGAACCAAAGTACATCATAAGGTTTGAGAGAACATTTAATGGGAGTAAAACGAAAGATAAAGTTAGTAAAGAAAGAGGGGCAATGGGCAATGCACAATCAACATACTCAAAATGATGCGCATTTAATTGTGGCTCTTCACAAGGCAAATTATTATCAATCATCATTGCTGTAACCATAAAATGAACAATCAAGTAAAGTTCAGCAAATACAGCTGATTATCTGAACCGTTTTACACTCAAACACTGGCTATGAGATGTTCCACTTCTCGATTTTCGTTGGAAATTTTCCATCGAAAATTGCTTCGAAAAATACTGACAAAAAACTCAAAATATTACAAGTTGAGCCAATTAGATGGTATGATAATGCATGTTTCTTTGCCGATTTATCAACAAATATGGTTAGGTTGGGTTGTACTGGCTGACACATGGCCACACATATACCTACCGGTCCGTAGTGATACCAGATAAATGGACCTCGAGAAAGGAATTCAGTCCAAGCGGCCATCAAAGGCCCCGGACTTTTTCACGAACTGAAGGATGTCCTTCAGCTTTTGCTCTCCCACGTGCGGAGATCCACCAGCCAAGGCTCACCGAAGTATCGCAGTCTGGTTTTCCCCAGTGCCGGGCAGTGACAGATGTGAGGAGATGCTGGATAGTTTCTGAGACCCCCGGCTCTTGACACCTTCTACAGGTGTCGCTTGTTAGGAGTCCCATTTTCATAGCATGTGCTGCTACAAGACAATGACCAGTAATGATATCAACGAGTCGTTTGCAGTCAACCCGCGCTAACTGGAGGAGGTACTTGGTCGATGCGAGATTGTATGACCCACACATGATTTTGGTTACCCTGCAAGTCTGAGTTGCACCCCATCTGCGCGTCGCACCCTGCATCATTTTGGAGTTGATTGAGTACTTAATCGTCTGGATAAGAGTAAGGATGTTAACCGCTTCCAAAAGGGGAAGACCAGCCCCATACTTGGCTAACGCATCCGCCTTCTCATTTCCATCAATACCCTTATGACCGGGAACCCAGAAGATTCTGACTCTTCTGCTGTTACCCATTCTGTTCAGGGCCTGAATGCAATTGAATACACACTTCGATTTGTATGTGTGAGACATCAGTGCTTTTACCGCCGCTTGACTGTCCGTAAAGATATTTGATACTTCACTAGTAGTGTCCTTGGCATGTTTCAGATCTGCGGCTTTACGTATCGCAAACACCTCCGCCTGGAAAATCCTACTGTGATTCGGAAGCCTGAAAGCTGCTTCCATAGCTGCATCTGCAGAATATACTGCAGCACCCACTCCTGCAGCTGTCTTCGAGCCGTCAGTGTAGATGCTTAGAGCTGCAGGACACATTTGTCGATTCCATTCCTGCCCATCTCCCACAGTCGCTCGATATCCCCGCTCAAAGCACAGAGTGGGAACCAGGTAGTCAGTGCTTCCTGCGTAGCCCCGTTCAATACTGCTGTGGCGAAAGGATCCTGGCTCGAAGTGTCCTGATTCCCCAAGCCTGACAGCAGCTTTTGCGGCAGTGCCTCTAATAAAGAGATCAAGTGGGAGGAGATGGAGCAGAACGTTCAGAGCAGACGAAGGAGTCGAGGCTAAGGTACCTGTAGTGCAGAGGGCCGCCAACTGCTAAACTCTAGTCGCCATGCTAGCAAAGGTAGTTTTATTCACTGCTGGCCACCAGACCAAGCTTTCGTAAACAAGGATTGGCCTAGCTATCGCCAAGTAGATCCAGTGCGGTTAGAGCACGGCTTAGACCCAACGTTTTACCCATCAATCTCTTGCTGGCATATATCGCGTTGCTTGCCCGCTTAACTCTTTCCTCTAAATTCACCTTCCATATGAGCTTGCTGTCCAGAATAAGACCCAAGTACTTAGTTTATAACTTGAGACCTAACCTGGAGCCGCCCAGCGTGATTTGATCTAAATTAGGGGTTTTATACTTCCTAGTGAAGAGCACAATATCCGTCTTATTGGGGTTAATGCCAAGACCCACGGTATTCGCCCATTCCTCAACCAGCCCTAGAGAGTACTCGATGAGCTGACCAAGGGTATGTGGAAACCTACCCGAGATTAAAATTGCAATATCGTCAGCGTAGGCCACAACCGTGAGTCCCTTGCTTTCCAACTTTCCAGAATTGAGTTTGTTACAAGGTTCCACAAGAGAGGAGATAGGACCCCTCCCTGCGGAGTGCCTCTGCAGACTTTTCTTGTAATTTGCGCACCCGACCACTCCGCTGATATGACCCTGTGCTTAAGCATGTTGCATATGAAGCTACAAATATCGGGGTGAGTGTTGTGTTCGTGGAGGCTCTCCATAATAGCTGTTGTGTGCACATTATTGAAGGCGCCTTCAACAAATATGGTATGTAGTTAATTTTTTGAACGGTTAACCCATATAGCCATGTTAGCAAAAGGTTAAAATTCATATATATGTATGTCAACAAATGGAGAATATGTCACGATTTTCAGCCTTTGTGTGCGCAGACTTTTTTTTTATAGATTCATAAAATATATTGACACAAGAAAATTTTAGAATAAATATTTGATAACAGCTCACTCACAATTTGTCCATGAATGGCGCTTACTATAAAAACGATTTGCTAATCATATAACTTCCCACACTTTCGTGCGACCCGGCTCAGCGGAAGCGAACTATTGACTTACGACGCGTCACTTAAAATCAATTCAACATTGAGAGAAATATGGGTGTAGCGTGTGTGCATGCAAGTGCTTAGCTGCAATGCGTTTGCACAGGGCATGCAAGAAACGGTATTATGTACTTCCTAGTCTGATGCAACGAGGTGATTTAATTCATTTCTAAAATAGACACAATTCTCTCCGACGCTAAAAAGTGCTGTGCATGCGGTTTCATCGTCAGCGCCTCATCAACATGACCAATTGCCGCGAAAAAAAAACGTAATCTTGTCCCCGCACACCACACTTATTCCACAAGAAAATGATTAAGTAGTGCTAGAATTGTAAAGGTAGCGAAGAATAATTCTGTTAACTATTTCTTTTGCCTGGCTTCCGGTGGACAGCACTGTGGGTGGTGGGTGTTTGTGCTCGTACGCTTAATGCAAACATTCAGTGAGTCTGCAAACATTTATTATTTAACATTTGCCTTTTGCATATTTATCTTTAAGAGGATTTGTGCAAAGAATGTATCGCAATAGATTGTTTAAGTTGGGTATTAGATGGCTCTTTCAGTAAAATGTGCCAAACGAGTGTTCAAAGTTATTTATGCCATCAAGCGTGGAGTATTTACATATTCTAGATTCTACAAGAAAATTGATGGATTACCCATGTTTTTGTTATTGCCGATATATTTGTAAATCTACATATAATCTTTAACCGGAAGTAGTGGAATTTTTTTTTCAGTTGAACAGCGACCGTAGCACAAATTATTGCTTGCTAAATTTCATTCTGATATTGATTTGCGTTCGGTTTGATGTTATTGTGGCCATAAATATTCACGGCAATGTTATTATATGTAGACTACAGGTAAATTTAATTTTTCAATTAATGATATGTCCGATCGGAGAATATTTTTGTTAGCTACTGGTGAATCTCTCATAAATATAAAGTTTTTAAAACATAAAATATAAAATATTCAATTTGCATGGTTGATTTCAAAAACGATTCTTAAAATAGCTCTTGAATTTAAGATGGTAATGTCATATGAGTCTAATTGAAACGTTAATCGTTTGCGATTGGGTTTAAAATATGAAATAATTTATTGCATAGATTTTTGCAGAAAAAAACTATGACAACAAAATTATGTAGATCGACTTGTCGCCCTTTGCCTGATCCAAAGAGCACTTTCACAACTATTGCAAGTTCTTAAAATTACTCACTGGTAACGTCACTCAATTTCTCTTTGAGCTAGAATCTGAGTTCGCGTATTAGCTACAAATTTTGCACATCCATCTCAGGTATTTTCTCAAAGATTTCTAAGCACTGTCTTAGATGAAACCAACGTACCGTCACAGTTCTCCTCATCAACTCAATCACAGAAAATACTCATTTTCTCTTGATCTGTTCACCCACTTTGCTTGTTCAATTTGAGTCGAAAGTTAAGGGGGGTAATACATGTAACTGCTATAAAAAATTGATTTATTTTATTGCATTAAAATGTTTCAAATGCTCTAAAAATACGCCAAAAAAAATTTTGAAGCGATATTCGTATTAGCTCTTGAGTTAAAGGCAGCACGGCGTTCCCCAACCGATCGAACATACCTGCCGCGCGTCCCTGTCTACTTTCTCTTCGGCGCTATGGGCGGTTCTCTAATTGTGTATCCGTACTATATTCTTATAAATCTCAATTCAAGGAAATATAGATACAGGTGTACATTTACACTTGTATATTTTTATAATATACAAAGGGGCTTGTATCTATTAACCTTGTAGTGAAAACCGTTAGATTGCCGGCTTGAAAATAGTTGAAATATAAGCTTACATTGACGCTGGGATGCTCAACAAAGGCCATACATTCTTCTTGCACCTAATGAATGATTTAGGTATCAAAATAAGCCCCAGCTTATTTATTTATGCCAAGAGAGCCGACAACGACAGGATAGAACGATAGAACTGTCGAAGTCTTTTCAGCTCAAAAGAAGCCCGAAATGCTCGCTGTGACCTTCAAATGCATCAAAATGATATGCACGAGGAGGCTGAAGGGCTAGAATCGCTGACTAACGAATTAGTCATAATAAAAACTATTATTCAATGATTGTTATCTACCGCAAACTTCAAACGCGTTTTTCTCAAAGTAGTACTTTTTCAATTTCTATACAAAATATTTCAAAAAAAATTGAATCAATCGAGCTCAAATTTATACCACGTCTACAAAAGAGTACTTTATACCCGTTGAACCCACATGCTTTTGTTATTTCGGAAAAATAATTTGTTTATTAATATTTAAAACTTGATTTGTTTGAAAAATAACAGATTTTTTTGTTTAACCTAAAAGTTATGTGATAATTTAATTTTTTTATAAATTTTATTGGTTACAACTAGGTATACATCTCATTAGCATATATTTTTTTTTTCTGAATGTTGCAAGTTCCCCGGAAAAAACGTTAAGTTGTACGAGGCAGTTTTTGATATGTTTTTTTCATTCGCTCGAATCGCCGCCATTTTGTGTTGAAAAATTATCAAAAAAATATTTTCATTTACTTTGAGATATGTTCTTTAAGGATTTAATATTAAAAATTTTCTGAATAAATAATATATATTTTTTAAATCAATCTGAATTTAGCATATTTTCAATTTTACATGTATTTCCCCTCTTAAGAAATTTATTAATTTTCTTTACCAGCAACTGATACGGAAATCGCTGCTGGTTGAAATCAGACTCCTTGATCGTCTGTTATACCGCACACTGTCAGTCGATATATACCGGTCCTGATAGGGCAACGATCGGTTATTGCAATAATATGCAGAACAGTGCCGCTCGAATACAATTGTGCGTACATTTGTCATCCAAAGTGTATTTTTTTTTCAATATATTCATATGGTTGCCAGTAGCTGACTGTTGCAATATTCCAAAACAGATATTGATTCAAAGAAATAAAGACTTGATGACAATCATATTTTTTCCATTTGATCAATTTTTAATAAAAATTATAATTTAATTGAAAATCGAATTATTCGGAGCTCAAATTTATCATAGAAGACAATAACCATGGTATGCGCCACCTGATATGCTGGGCCATAATGCAAAAATTTCTTTCTTACTTGGAATTCGCTTCTTTAAGCATTGACCACTTCGCAGCTCAGATCATTGGTTGATTTCAACTTAGTTTTCTAACTCCTCTTTGAAGCCCAAAAATCAATGTTCCATCAAAAAGTTGCGGTGGTATTATAAGCAAGCTGACGTGGTCAATTTTAAGAGTTTTTTTTAGACAAACTAGACTTTCATGTGAACTTTGGGAAAATCGATGATTGTGCTGAAACATTTGCTCATCTTTACCGTTCGTTCGTATTTCCCTTTGCTCACAATAGTGAGATATGCATTGGGTTGTAGACTTTCCTTTTTGCTGTCAACTTTGTTTAAACTTTTGGCTTCCTAACCTTTTGAAACCTCATTTTTTCCATGCAATCATAATCAAAGTTCACTGCGTTTTGAGTAAAGCCACTATTTAAGATAATTGTTAACCTCAGTGTGCTCAAATTTCCTGGATCTTGTAGTGAATTTTCAAATTTAAGTTCCTTAGCACAACTCAGAACGAGACCGAAGTCCAGAACCAAGAGTGCTAAGGTTCAAAAGTGGAATGGCTACTGCCATTTAAGAGGCAAATTCAAATTAAAAAAAAAAGAATTGCTCCGAGAGCAGGGTACCCTAGAAATGGCCGTGAAGGCCACTCGTACGCATTAGTGGAGTACCCTTCAACCAACCCCGACGGATGCTGGGGTGCCGCTTTGCTAGCTCGCTGCGGCTGGGGTGGGTCCATGAAAACAATGGAGTCGGTTGGCTCTCAGAAAACGGGAAGCTACTTATAATTTCATCCGTCATTATAGTGTAGCCGCAAACTGGTATATAATAATACACAGGGAAAAAGGGGCCTTAATTCCGTAAAAGAAAACACCCGTGGCTCTGCAACACGGGCTGACTAAGCAGATCCAGTGCTCGTGTCGACGCACGGAGCCAGAAACTTGAAAATTTTAGAACGGAAAAAGAGGGAAAAACACTACCTCTCCTTTCACAGGAACCCGAGTGAGGCAGACAGCCCCGGGCCCCCGATAGTGGCGGAGCCCCGACCCCTGATGGTATGGGGCTCTCCACCCTCTGACATTGGCCTGAATGTATAACAAAATGCAAAAAAAATGGAAACTTTAAAAATGACCAATGTCCCTCCCTAATTATTTTCAAACTGAAAGTCCTCAAGAACACATCAAAATCTTGGCCAGCCAGGCCATCGCAAACCTACAAGAGAACATCTTCATAGGCTTTCGCCCAATAAGAAGGCCGACGTTTGAATTTAACAACTCATCATTAATTTATTTATGTTTAATCGAAACAGAAAAAAATAATATTCTCAGATTATGAGATTTTTATTATGATTAAGTTCTTTAGCACGTATTTCTTGCCATGTGAAGTTTTGCGTGTTTAAAATCAGGCATATAACAAATTTCGATTACAAATCACCAATTCACATTTAGTCCGAAAATTATTTTTTAAAATAAAATATATATATAAAGTTTCACTTTCATTTTATTATTTCGGGTTAGTTTGTTTTCGTTTGATAAACCATATTTTCTATTGGTTTCAAGCAATTTAATAATCTTCGGTTTTTTCTTCTTATCAATTTATTTTTTTCTTTTGTTGTTTTTTTTTTCTTTTAGTTCTCAAAGCTTTTTTTCTGTCCCATTATTTAAAATCTACTACAAATTGTGTTTGTATTAATATAATTATTATAATAACAAACTATTTAGCTAGCTTATTTTTTTTAATTTGAATTTGCCACTTGAATGGTAGTAGCCATTCCACTTTTGAACCTTAGCACTCTTGGTTCTGGACTTCGGTCTGGTTCTGAGTTGTGCTAAGGAACTTCAATTTGAGAATTCGCTACAATCTGATGGCATTTTGTCCCTATATTCTTCTTTTTTCGTTTTGTCTAGACTTGTGTGAACACTATTTCATCTATGCTTTTCATCATAAGTACGTATTTCCTCCTTCAAAACTTGTACATGAATGACTTTCATGAATGAAAGGTAACGCTTGCAATCTTTCAAACTACAGACTAATTCCTGTTACTTTAACTCTGACCAAAACTATCGAAAAAACCCTTAACTCACAGTTAATGAAGTATTTATATAACGGCCACATTGTGAATGATCACCATTACGGATTTCAAGGTTGTCGCTCTACGGAAGATCCAACTACTTTTCTTACAGATTACTAGCTTCTCCAGAATAACTTCGTTAGATATTTCAAAAGTATTCAACAGAGTCTGATATTGTGGTCAACTAGTGAAAGTTTTTGCTTTCGCTGATCACTCAGTACAAGCTATTTTCGTTTTCTCACGGAATTAATGCCAGTGTACCACAAGGCTCGGAATTTTTCCTGAATCTTTTCCTTTTTTTACTAACGACCTTCTATCTGTAACGTCCACTGTCCACAGTCTTATTGGTATTGCTGTCCGGATTTTGTGTGCTCAATTGATTCTAACCTTATTTTTGGTTCTACATGTCTGGAAAATGCATGATGAACTACCTAACTGAAAGTGGAAAAAGCTAAGAAAAGAGTTCTCGAAATTATTGTATGGTTTTACTCAAGTTGGAAAAGGTGGTCAGCTACAAGTAAGCTATCTTTTTTTCAACAATATTTTTAAAATTAACTTTTATGCCCTTGATAGTGACCTCAAATTAAAAATTTGAAAAACCGTGATAGGGCTGCAAATGCTGCTATCATCGAATAAAATGAAAAATAAGTTGAATTTTCGTTAGAAAATGGTGACTACTATATTTTAAATGTCCTAATGCGCTACTACTGTTTACATTCAAAGTGTTTGGTTACAGATGATTCCCTAAGTCAGCTTTTATTTTTCGAAAACTAAGTCCAGTTTAATTCTTCATCCGGAACAGTGATTTTCACTATTCTTGGGTTTTTTGACAGTATTCCTTTATTCGATTGCAAATTTTAAATCACTCAGGTTTTTTCATGCATTAATTTTTACATTCTCACAAAATATTTGATGCAAAATCAAGCTAATGTAGCTCAAAAAAATTCATTAAAACTCAAAAACCGAACAGAGCTGAATAAATGACAACTATGTCACTCTATTTTCTTTTCACATCATACTTTTTTCCGTTTTGCTGAATCTGTTACTGACAAAATGCATACTTCCGCATTTTATTCTTTTCTTCATCCCGGCATAATTTCCTAGTTGCAAAAAAACGTAGCTGCCACGAAAACGATTTCGTTGAATTTTCATAAAATACATTCGTATTTTATCTCACCATATGCAATTTTTTTCTCGCTAAACAGTCAAAGAAAAACTTTACAAAATATGTACTGTGCAAGCCCATGCTTAACGTACACAACTGATGTGTCACCAACAGCACACAAATGCTCCCAAAAGTAATAGAACTTTCCTTTACAATTTACGAGATCATAAAGTTTTTCAAGATTTCACGGGGTGAGGCTATGTCAGAACAAAGGAAATTTCGACAAGTTAACTAGAAAACAAGCAAATTAACTTATACTTTGTGTAAGGAATTGTGTAGTTGAGCATATGGCCATTATGGATCGTAAGGTTCCAAGTGAATTTAAACCTTTCAAGAAAATTACGGGTTTTCGATTTAATGTAATTACTGAAAAGGAATCAGTTTTAAGGAGAAAGGACATCTCTTCGAAAACAATGGACGTAATGAAGCTTTTCAATCAATTAGAAAATGGAATCAATAACTGATAAGGATTTTTTTGAAAGAGAGACGATTCGAATGAAACTAATGAAATGGATTCTTTGTGTTATACTTAAAGGATTTCGTTGTGAAGTATCTACCCGAACCAGAAAAATGCAGATGAAAATTCGGATCGAATGGGAGAACTGTCCCAGAATTTTTCCAGCTAAACTAACAACAAGGGGACCTTGAATGGACGACCTCGATAATAACAGAGTTTGCAAAGTTGGAAGGAAAATCTTTCAATTGTTTCCTTTATTTGATTACAAAAATCTAGAGAACAAAGCATATGTGACAACAAGTGAAAGTTTTCAAGCATATTATTGTCATGTCATAATTTTTTTCTTACTTCAAATACAAGGCCATTGAAACATTCAATCGAGTCAAATGACTCTGTTTTTCTAGTCATCAAGATTTTGATGCTCTCGATACTAACAATTTAAGACGTAAATTTCCATTATGTTTTCCTATTTCTTTCTGCTGTTTTTGTTATTGTCTCAGCCTGTTATTACATACATATGTATTTCCATGTTTCGCTTCAACGTTTTTCAAGGAAGAAAAAAACATTCTGCTATTTATTGCTGCATGGATTGAACTAGAATCTGATACGACATTAAGGATGAGTATTAATATGAATATCATTGAAGTCATTCTTCAAAATTCAAAATGGTGTCCTTTCAATTAGCAATCACACCAATTCTCATCAAGGCAAAAAAAAAGAATATATGTTTAAGAGAAACATCCCTATTCGTTTATTGTACTCGTAAGGAAAAAGATTAGTAAATTCAGTTGAAATAGAAATGCTCTTTGAAGCTTTGTTTGGAGATGTCGAGCACTTGAAGGGATAAATCTGTGATAAGATAAATCGCTCGGGACTGAAGAGCTTAGAAAAAGAAATCGAAAATAATTGGTAGACTTTTTTCGATGTTTTTCTGTTCTACAGATTTATTGGAAATCGGAGTTGAAATTTGTTTGACTTTGACTTTTTATTTCTGCCTTTTAGTTTTTTTTTTGCTTATTTGAAAAAAAAACTTCCAAAGACGAGGTACGAAAAAAATCTCAAATTTTGCTAGAATACAAGTCTCCCGATGCAAGCATTTGAAAGTGTTCACCATAAGTATGAGCGCACTTACGGCAACGGTAGACTAGTCAAATGTCGCGCCTATTAACGCGTGACTCAGTTTAGATAATATCACAGGAACAAATATTTTTTTTATTATAACGGTACCAATAAAGCGAACAGAGACATCAGCGACGATTTTGACTATTTTGTCAGTTTACGGTGACTTTGCAGAATAGGCTGTTTTCATGATTTTTATCACCATTATAAAAATTAATATGACAAATTTTAGGCACATATCATAAAAATATGGTCTAATCGCGGTCTTTAATTTGCTGCCAGTGGGGTTATTTGTATGAAAACTGCTACTTTTATCTTGGGGGATTAGATATTTCGTATTTAACATAGTTTCGTCATAAGTGGTTGATAAGTGAAACATACTAGTCAAGGATGCTTTGTTAAAGTTTGTGGTATCTTTTCATGTAAGATTTTCTATGTAGAAAGCACAATCTAAGTGAAACTAATAGAATAAACTATTTTGTCTCAAATTTTAGATATTTGGATAAATAACATATCTATTCAAACCAAAAACACTTTAAGAGCATAAAATTTAATGCAAAATTAGTTTCAGATTACTATGAAGGAAAAATTTTCATGGAAAACGACAATAAGAACAAAGCTCGAATATCACAATTCAAAAAATACATATTACAACACTTTCTATGTAAAGCAAGATTATATATTACTAGCTGACTCGGGCACATGTAGACCTGACGTTCCGTGTTATATCAGATAATAACACCTAAAAAGGTTCAGTCCAAGACCTTTTTGCTTATGGATATATCTCAGCCTGTGCTCTGCTACGTGCATGGAGCTTACCAACCAAGGCTCGCTGAAGCAGCGATCTCTGATTTTCTGCAGTGACAAACAGTGACATAAGGCATGCTGAATTATCTCTGAGACTCTCGGCTTTTGACACTTCTTGCAGGTTAGAACTCGCAGTTTCACGATACATACTGCTACAAACTATTAGCAATTAATATAGCCGATAAAACGTTTGTATTCACTACTCATAAATTCAAGTAAGCACTTAGTAGCTGCAAGATTATATGCCCCCATATAATTTTGATTATTCTGCAAAACAAAGGACTCTGCAGGACTCGTCATCTGGGCATCGCAATTTACATTAAATTGGAGTCGATCAATTACTTAACCGCTTGAATAGTACTTAGTCCTTTTGTTTGACAATCCAAATTGAGGAATCCTATTGGTGTGATCGTTAACGGATCAATCCTGTCATTCTCCTTAATCACTTTCTGACCGGAAACCCAGAAGATTCTGATTCTTTATTTTAGCTGCCGAGCCTGTTCTGGGCCTGAATATAGTCATGTTTCCACTTCGATTTATATGCGTGAGATATCAGTGCTTTGACCACCGCATGACTCTGTGAAAATATTAATTCTATCCTTGACATATATCAGTTCTGCGTATTTTCATATCGCAAAAACTTAAGCTTGGAAAATGCTACAGTGATTGGGAAGCCTGAAAGTTGCTTCTATATCTCGATCTGGAAAGTAAGCTGCAGCGAATACTTCTGTACCTGTTTCATAAGGATAGACGCTAAGGACTGCTGTACCCATTTGCTGATTTCGTTTCTGCTCATATCCTACGGTCGCTTGATGTCTTCGCTTGAAATAAGGAGTGGGGATCAAGTAGTCAAGGCTTCTTGCGTCGCTCTGCTAAATGCTACTGTGCCCAAAGGATGTTGACTCGTAGTGATCTAATGCCTAAAGCATGAGAGCAACTTTTCCGGCAGTGCCTCTAACAAAAACGTTAATAGGGGAAAGATGAAGCAGGATACTCAACGCGGACGAATGAGACGTCGTTAAGGCACTTGTAATGCAGAGATTCGCCAACCACTGGATTATGAACCATGTCAGCAAAGGTAATTTAATCCATTGCCGGCCACCAGACCGGGCAGCTGTAAACGAGGATATTGTTGCAGTGTAAACGAGGATATTATTGCGCCCTCCTCTTTTCGAAAATTGCGTTGCATGCCCTCTTCACTCTTTCCTCTAAATTAACCTTCCATGTGAAGCTGCTGCCCAGAATAAGAGCTAACTTGTAATGAGCCATTCAGACAAGCGTCCATGCGTCCACGCGTCCATGCGATCGAGCGTGTTTCGCTTACACGAGTCAATTTGATTTTGTTTATATAGGCGGGTCTAAAGCGAAGGAGGTGGAGTATGCTGATTCATGTACAATAGATTTTAAAATGATTTCTTTCGCTCAGTGGCATGTGTGGATGATTCGTCGGTGATCATTTAAATATATGTTTTGTGGATGATTATTTTCTTATATAATGATGTGGATAATATATATTTTGCATCCTTACGTGCATGACTATTACGAAAACAAATTGAATGCATCTGAATATCTAGACACAAACATATATATGTAGGTACATATACTCATATGGATAAATACATACAACTTTCTGTTACCAATATATTTGTACGGAGCAAAAAAAAACATCATTATAAGCGTGTAAAATCCATCCACTTATCGCCTTAGCCTCGCCTTCAAAAAACTGGATTTGAGTTGACTTGACTCGTGTAATCTAAAAACGCTTGGACGCGTGGACGCATGGACGCTTGTCTAAATGGCCCATAAAGGTTATTGATTGTGATCATGGTTCCCTTCTTGTCTATAAATCAGCACAGACAACGTATATTATCTCTAAAGCTTATAAAAGCAGAGAATATTGATACGGGAAACTCGATCGTTTTGCGGAATCAGCCTCCGATAGCAGAATCAAATTGGAATTGTTTTTGCAATTTTAATCATCCCGCAAAAACAATTCCAAGAGCTAGCTACTTAGTGTGTGACTAGAGATTTATTCTAGTGCAGTCTGGCCTAATTAGGTATACTATGTCAGATATTTTGTATTTCCTAATGAAAACTATAATATCGGTTTTGCCGGATCTTGATGCAAAGGCCCATCCTTACTGATTTAGGTACTCGCCTACTAACTCAACAGCCCCAGAGCATATTCAATACCCTGGCCAAGGGTATGCCCGAACCTACCCAAGACTAAAATTGCAATGTCATTAGCATAGGTTCCAAGATAAAAGATAGGTCTCCCCTCGAGGCGTGCTTATGTGGACCTTTCTTTTAATTAACACGGTAAAAAAAATTTGGTGCAAATTCGTCCAATTTTCTTATGTATATAACTCAACAGAAAATCGTATATTAAACTAATAAGTTGTATCGCAGAACTGAAATTTTTTCCCACGATGGTAAAATTTATAGGGTCGCTTTCAGAGAGATTTGCCATTAGGAGAGATGCACGACTTCATAACTAAGCTACATCAGAGCACACGGTAACACTTTTAGACTTTTAGTCAGTTTTGCTTCAGTCTTTGTTCACACTTTGAGCCTGAAGCGTGATTTGAGTGTGCTCCTGGGCAGATAATCATCGAAAATTTTCACTCGGTTCTCAGAATTTTATCCTGAAAATTTCTATTTAAGCGGTGTTATGTGTACTTTAATGTTTACAATAAGCAATAGTTGAAAATATTAAGTCACGTTTTATAGAGCTGTTTCCATATGGGTGAAATTTCGCTAGTGAGTGCCTGTAATCTCATCTTTAATGTACAGAGAGATGCACCATAAAATTTCATAGTCCTTATATTATATCAGATTAATTCCATATATTATTTTAGAACTTGCCTAAATTTTACAAGCGAAAAATAATTATTGCTCCAAGAGGACTATGGACGGAAGAGGCGCTCAGAGAAGCTGATTCGAAGCTCAACAAGAAAGAAATGGACTTGAATGCAGCATCCAGGGCCGTTGGCATACCAAAACAGACTTTCTTTTGGCGGCAGTGTGCAGTTAATTATATAAAACATGGCTTAGGACCTCGACCATTGCTTGGTTTAGATTGTGAAATAAATTAGTTGCTGATATTAAACCCCTAAAAACTGTCGGATCCGCACCTGATCGCACATTGCTACGATCTATGACCTTTAAATTCGCCAAGAAGATGAAGTTACCTCATAAATTTTTTAAGGAGAGAGAAATGGCAGGCCTCGACTGGTTGAAATCATTTTTAGAAAGAAATAAAGACAAGTATACGCCGAGCCGAAGCCATATACGCTGCGTGACGAGCAAGTTCGCAATAGAAAGAGCGTGGCAAAATATTTTGAAGTTTTGAAAACAGAGCTTGAATAGAATGGTCTCATGAACATTCTGAAAAGAGTTTATAATATGGATGAAACCGGCATTCAACTTATCAAAAAGCTAGATAAAGTAATAACAGTTGTATTTAAGGTCAGAATAGTGTAAACACTTTTCTGTTTAGTTCATAACCTACAGGTAAAAGCCCTGCTACTACAAGCTGCAAAAAATTAAATGTGATTACACTAAAAGAAAGAGGAGAATCCGTTACAGTGATCGCATGCAATTTTTACCTCCAGTACTTATCATGAAAAGTAAAAATAAGAAGAAACAATATGAAGACGATTTACCTCCAGGGTGAAAGGAAATCATCGCAATTAAAAACTGAAATTTTCATGATTTGTCTTGAAGATCAATTTGTTCCTCGGAAATCTGCTGGAAAATGCATACTGCTTCTCGATGGACATGCATCTCAGTGCAATGAGGCTACTAAGCACGATTGATGCCAATGGGACATTTCCCGTCAAGCGGACAACAAAAAGCTCTGAATTTGGTTAGTATTGTGCAATAATTGTACTTTCAGAGGATGTGAACGTGTATACACAACTTTATTTTTCTATAAGGTTTAGCTGCCGAGTTATGGGCTTCTGAATGATTTGCGAAATTGATAGGTTTTTTTTTGCAAGCTGATTCCGAGATTCAAAAAAACAAAAAATCTGAAAAACATTAAAGGGTTAGTACCGGTTAGAATGCTAAAAAAAACAAACTAATTTTCAATATTTTTTTCACCTCCTATATTTTGTATAAATTTTCAAATTTGCATGAGTAAACACCACGTTTTGAAGATTACATAAACAAATATTTTATATTTTTTTCATTTTTCTACTTATTTAAAGAGGGCGCCAAAGTTGGCGTCTCAAAAAATGCCTCGTCATACTGCGGACAGATAATCTCAGGAATGAAGAATCTGATACAATAAAACCAATCCACGTTTTGAAGAGGAATGTTTCTTACCTGGTAATCTACAACAATATTTAAAAAAAAAATTATAAAAAAAATGGCGGTTGTTTGAAAATATTTTACGAAAAATCGTAAGTTTTGTCACTTTGTTTCGCTTGCCAAATTTGTTTGGGCTAGCTTTTGGCCTATATTGTGGTAGATTACCACACAAGATACTTGGGCAAAGTAGTGCACCAAATTTGACTTAAATCGGTTGGACCAATCCGGAGAATAAGTGTCCGCAGTTTGAAAAAACGTCATTTCGAGAAAAACGCGTTTAAAGTTTTTTTTTTCATTTATTTATTGAATATTATTTAAAAAATATGTTTTTATCACCTAAAATTGCTCAGTCTGCAATCGCTGGACCATACATAAGTATTCTTGCGTCCACATAAGTCAGTTGCTCTTGCAGTTGGGCAGTTTTTGTTTGCCAAACGCGCTTCTTTCGCCATTTTTTTGCCTGACTTAAGCGCTCTTCATCTTTTTTTTCGCAGTAATTAATAACAGCGGTCTGCCGTAAACTGCCGTAACTTCTTTATTTTTGGGGATACCTGAATAAAATTTGGAGACGTGATTTCTGAATTATAAATTAGTATAATAAATGAGTATAATAAATTTAATTTATTAAATTTATGTAATTTCTAAATTAGTATAATAAATTGAAAAATGCAAAAAACAAAAAACTGATTTTTTTTTTCAAAATTATAACCGGGGGTAGTAAACATTCTGATTGGTATAAAAAATTAACTGTTCTTTTTAATTTTGAAAGTAGATTTGACAAGTATTTGACAATTGTTTTTCTGTGTAAAACCGGAAGTAAATATTTCAACTCGTTATTTGCATAATTTGGACCAGGTTAATTTTTTTTATTTTTATAACGAAACAAAGCTTAAAGTATGCTTATTTTATAAGAAAAGTTTTAGAATGGGATGGCCAGTAATTTAGGAGGTAGGTGAATTTCAATACATATAAGTCGTATGGAGCGTGGTCCCGGGAGCTTGATTAGGACAGCTAGTTGGCTCAAAAACAAAAATTGACATCGGAATGCGATTAGTAGCGCCATCTCTTATTTGAAAAACGGTTTTATTTTCTCATAAATACCTATTTAATGTGTATGGAGCTATCAATTCACTAATAAAGAAATCTACTTCAGTCACAATTTCTTGTTGAAAGTCGGTTCCGTGGCAGTTGACAAACAGCTGCTTGCTTGCTCGAATTCACTCTACCAAAAAAGGTAGAAACTGCTTTAGCTTAACTTAGAGCAGGCTCATGAAACACAAATAAAAGCAACTTCGGGCCAGTGAGGGCAGTCGAATTGCTCATGAAACACATTTTGCTGAGATATCTCAGCTTAGCTCAACCTAGAGCAGCTTATTAAACACAGCTATTGCTACCACAAAATGTCAAATAGACTTATAATTTTTCGACGTTTGTTCGCAAAAGTAAATAAGATTTGTCACAAAATTAATTCATTACATCAAAACATGCCAAAACACATTATATAGTGTTATTATATTTTAATATGACGACCATATTTTTGATCCCCATTCAAATTTGACTCCAAACAAACTTTTGTTTATCAATGACGACTGAAATTAAGTTTTTATCAAACTATTAGTGAAACTCATTCCGGAAAATTCATGTGGTACTTCTTTAAATTTTTTTTGGAATTGAACCTCCACAACGTTTTATTTTACGCCAAGAAAACTTATATTAATTGTACTACATAATTCGCGCCCAGTGTGGGCAATATACCCATGCATAATTTTTGTTACTCAACACAATAAATCCCGCCAAAAATATACGCCACTATCGATTTTTTTTTTGCAATCTAATACTTCTCATGCGCATTTTTTCCCCACCAGACTGAATATCAGAACCCTCTAATGAATTAATATTTCCCTACATAAATTACATCCACTCAATCAACCGACTAGGCTTTGCTTTTTGTGACCATATTTCAACTAGAATACAAAATCTGAATTGTAAATTTCCTACAATATTTCCTACTCAGTTTCGTAACATACAAATCACTTTCATTATTAAAAATAGACCGCAATTAGCTGAAATTAGTTTCAAGTTTCAGTGTCTAGAGTGGAAAGTCCTTGATGAATGCAGGTCAGTACTAAATGAGTTCGCATTACTTACAAGTCCTTCTACGCTGCTATGTTTTCAATGTCTCAATCGAACGGGACCAGTGGAATTGCTGTTTGGCCTAGCTCTCGGACAACCCTTCGGAATTGATACTGTTCCGGATAGAAATCTAAATTGTGCGGAACGGAGGCTCTTCTGGCCGACTAATTATTTATTCCATTTAAAAGTGGCTGCTGAGCATCTGTGAACCGTAGATAATATCGAGTTGGACTAGGTGACCGAGCGTGTAGAATGAACAGTAGAGAAAATTAGGCTGTGTTTAGCTTTCGGATGAAGATATTATGTATTAGATGGCGCTGCGAGATAAAATTAGTTTCCACGTGAGCGGCAAGCTTTTATCAGATTTTTGTGATAATAAGTAGTATTATGATATTTGTCTATTTAGAATATTACAGGACCAAGTATGAAAAATTTTAGGTCAAATTTGTAAGATGTAAAGAATAGTTTATTTTAATTTCTGTATTAGTTCTCATTAGCAATATTAATAGAGTGACAAAAAAATGTAACGGACCAATCAAGATAACTGCAACGTCTACAAATTTTCAACACAAAAACACTAATCACGTTCGCTTTTGAACTAAACAGTAAATTGAGTTATCATTGCCCTTAAAGTGCTCAATTTCAAATCTAATGAGCTTAAGAATTTTTTGATTTCTCCATTACTAAAATATTCAAAACTCATCGCAAGGAAACACAACTTGTTTTTCCAGCAACATTTTTGTGTTAAAACACCAAACCATAAGTCGCCACTTTTACACGAAACCGTTTTACTTTACCTCAATGGAAAAAATTTGATTTTTATTCAATTCTCAACATATTCCCTGCAAAACAACATCACATCCAAAAATATTCATCGTTCTTCCCACATGAATTACCAAATCCGATAAGTATCTCTTGTTTTTCCTCAATGCCCCCTACAAAAGAAAACTGAGACCCTTTACAGTACAAGCATCATATTATTATATTATTCTGCAAGCATACAAGAAATTTCCTCTGAAAAAAACAGCTAGCTTCTGACACGAGCGAAGAGAGTTTTCCCTTCCGCCTCTGTTGTCAGTCAGTTGATTCATCTCATGATTTTTCCCAAAGTGAAAATTTTCCAATCGAATAAGCTGGAGCGAACCGAGCGTATATAAAGTACGAGTACGGATCGAGTCGAGACTACTTATGCTGTCATATTTTCGGAAAATTGATGAGAACAGAACAAAACGACAAAAATATTTGGCCCGTGCTTAACCGTGGGAGTGTAGATTTGATAAGATAAAACATGAACGCCTCCTTTACCTTCGGGAAAATGCTGTGATGTCAACGCCGTTTCATCCAAGGGAGCGTTTAAAAATGAAATTAATTTTGAATTAGTGTTGACATATTGATCGTGAGGAAAGCATGTGCTTTGTCACGATATATTGGTTGGATATTTATCCGGTTATTGTTTGATTTGATGTAAAAGCGGATTGTAGGGTGATGCTTTGTATTTTTTTGAATAAGATATTAGGAGATAACGAATTAAAAGTGCTTACAAAAGTGATTGGTTGTAATGCATATTTTTTCTAACGAAATTCAATGAGTTAGTGTAAAAAATTGACATTAATTGTCATGATGGCAAAGACAATAGCTGCGTTTTATTATCATCCAGAGTGTAGTAGGTATCCTGGATGCATAATAAAACGATCCAGAGTAGCACGCGAGTTTTTTTCTGTCAGACAGTTGTTATTTCAAAATTTGAGCTGTCATATAACCAACGCCGTTTTCAAATGTATGATTATTTATCCTGGTTGCCAGGGTGACATGGAAAATTTTTGAAAATTCCAACTATTCCAGTTGATATGACTTTTCGAAATACGTTCCACAGAGAGCACGAGTACGAAATCCACTAAATTCACAAGTGTTTGTACTCTGGATGTTGTTGTTGTTTCGTGTGCAAATCGATATCCTGCACTACTCTGGATGTATAATAAAACACGCCTAATATTGGCTCTATCGTAGCGTGAAAATTATCTATCAATAAGTTCTATTTCCATAGTTAAAGTATGACCTTGACATTTTCTCCTCTAGACGTTTTCTCATGACCTTTACGCAACAAAGAGTAAATACAATAAGAAAGTGCTCCTTCTTATCATCTTCTGTACTTGTTTTAAAATCAAAGGCGAAAATTTTCTGATCTTATTTTGAAGTATTGCCGCGAGTATTTTAGTTTTGGGGTGGCTCCATGACAAAACTTGGGTCCCACATGTTTGCTGCATTACATGTGTAAAAAATTTAACTGAGTGGAAGAAAGGATCACGCCATATACCTTTGCTAATCCCATGATATGGACTGAGCCTATAGATCATGTTTCAAACTACTACTTTTTTTGTCTTACTCCAATAAAATGCATAAATCCAAAGGTGAAACACACAGTTCCATACCCTAATTTATCTTTAGCAATAAGATTTGTTCCATCTTATGACAATTTACCTATACCTACACCGTTTAAGGTTGCTGATTTGCAACCCTCCACTTCAAGCCAATTGAATAAGTGATGCTAAAATCAAAGAGGAGACTCTCGTTGGACCTCAAATCAGGGAATAAATAAAAGATCAGAAATTCGACGAAAAATTGAACATCTTAGAAAAATCACTTTGACATTGCTTTAGGAACGTGCTTGCAAATTTTTGGGTAACCATAAGAGTGAGAACCATAGAGAGTTGATTTATAGAGAGCTTCTATTGATATATGAATCTTTGGGTTTCAATGTGTCATTGAAAATTCATTTTTTAGATCCACATCTGGGTCATTTTTTCCCTGAGAATTTTGGGGCTATAAGTGATTTGCATGGACAATAGTTCGATCAGGACATTTCCAAGATGAAGAAGCGTTATCAGGGTAGATGGAGTCCAGGGATGTTGGCTGACTACTATTGGACGATCAAAATAGACCAACCGGAAGCTAAATATACCAGACAAACGTAGACCTTTAATTTACAAACCACATTATTCATATGTTTCTGGAGAACTATTCAACATTTTCTTCATAATTTATTTTTCCTTATCAAATTAAATTCATTGCTGATAAAACCAAAATAACTGCGAATTTTTATTCACAGCACCTAATATATAGAAAAAAAAACTAAAACAGTTTTAGTGGCACTACGAATGTTAAATTTTGTTAACCAGTGTAATTTGGTGAAAAAATTACACCAGATAATTTTTGTACCTACACTGAAAAAAATCCATATGGCGCCCAGAGCCGTGTAACATAGCGCATTATATATGGCCCCATACGCTATGTACATAGTACTCTGAGCTATGCAATATGGCTTCCCGCGCCATAATGTCAGAATCTACATAGCGCGTGGTCCTATGTAACATGGTGCAGCATTTATGGCCCCACACGCTATGTACATAGTACCCTGAGCCATGCAGTATGGCTCCCAGCGCCATAATTACATGGCGCAGAAATTATGGCCCCATACGCCATATTATACGCCAATTATAACTCGCAGCCATACTGTGTGAGGAGGTTTATAAATATCAGCAAGCTTCTTAAGTAAAGCAGAGATATTATTGTAGTAGACTATTTGGCTGCAATAAGATTGTTTACCTAATAGAATCATCCCAAATAAAATTAGTTTGCCAAAAAAAGTCACGAAGAAACGGGAAGAAAATTGATCAAGTCTTCGTGTTACATTGGCAAGCGATCTTCACGCTGCGAAAATTTCGATAATCAATCGAAAAAACGGAGACCCGGGTGTCAAATAATTTTTGCAAATGAATTTTAATCGAATAAAACTTCAATTCAAAAATAAACTGCAAATCAATCGTAATCAACACGCTTGAAAAGCATGTTATTGCACTGAAAAAACACATAGCGCCAGACGCCATAATTTATAGACTTCTGGCGCCATGCACATAGTCGATTTCGGTAGATTTGTGATAAAATATAGCGCGACACGCCATAGTACATAGGAGCACACGCTATGCTTATAGTCCTCCACGCCATATACTATAGTCCTCCACGCCATGTACTATAGTCCTCCACGCCATGTACTATAGCCCTCTATGCCATCTGCATGGCGTGGAGGACTATGTTACATGGCGTGGAGGACTATAGTACATGGCGTGGAGGGCTATAAGCATAGCGCTTGCTCCTATGTACTTTTCGCCATGTATTATGGCGTGTGGCGCTATATTTTATACCATCGCCTGAAGTCTATAAATTATGGCGTCTGGCGCTATGAGTTTTCTCAGTGTATTTACCATAATATTTAAAACTAATATATTGTTGCTCTATGTATAATATATACTAAATTGCAAAACATACAAACTGTAAAATAAATGTATATTACAATATACACTTCGTTTCATATTTATAACCCACCTGACACTTTTCAATTATTTTGGACTGAAATTATTGTTCACCCCAAACTTAATAGTAAACTGATTGAGAATCTGTGTGGAATTATATTTGTGAGAGTAATTTCCCGTTAGGGCTATTTTTTACTGGAGTCCTGGAAAATTCGGCAGTTTTTGGCGTTTCATATTTATAACCCAGATTAAGTTTCCAATAATATAAAAAGTTTATTAAAACTAATTTCAAAATTAACAAAAGCTTAGTATTTAATAGAATCTCCTTTTGATTTTTATCATATCAAAAATCCGCTTTTTCATGGAATTGATCACTTTTTCTAATAATTCAGGTTTGAGTTTCCGTCATTCTTCAAGAATCGCCGCTTTCAATTCCGCCAGTGATTCATATTGCTGATTTGCAGCATATACCCGTCTGATAAGAATCCCCCAACTGTTTTCAATGGGGTTCAGGTTAGGCGAACACGCTGGCCAATCCATTACCTTAATGGAATTTGTTTCTATTCATCTCATTGTTTCACGACTTGTATGAATCTTGGCATTATCCTGCTGGAAAGTCCAGTTTTTTTCAGGATGTGCTGCCAGAAATGACAGTAAACTGCCCTTAAATACTTGGATGTAGTCTCTACTCCTCACACGCGATGAAGTAAATTTTATGTCGGAACCGCCACCAAAATTCCGCTTCGAGAAATACATTTGTGTATATGCAGAATAGTACCAGGTCTCACAAAAAGTTGATAATCTTTAACTATTTGGCGCCGGCCGGCGGCCATTTAAGTGATATTTTAAATATACCTATTTTTCTGTCAAAAAATAACTTTTGCAAAAACAACGTTTACGTAATGAATTCTGAACGTGTTTTAAATGTGAATATGATAATGTTTTTGAAATTTTTAGCCCTATGTGTGCGCTAGGCGCCTAAAATGAGAATGGGAAAATTTGAAATTTTTTGAATTGCGATAACGTTTTACTCGATCATCAGATCAATATGAAACTTACAGGACATATTAATGTTGTTAAGTTGCACATTTGCAATCCTGTAGCTACGGCAGTGCTGGCAATCCTGTAGCTACGGCAGACACTGAAAGTGAAAACATTCAAACCATCGAATCTCCTGAAAAATGACCGTTTCTTACAATGAAAACCAACTTGTATACAAATCTTATTCTTTGTCTACACAGTCAAAGTAAAACTTTGGAAATTTCTTGCCGGACAAGAACGGTAACCCTTTCCCAGCTTATCTACATTTTTAGCATCAAAAATTTCTGTTCACGCGAACCAATAATCAGATGCAGTTGAAATTTACAGAATACATTGGACTTAAGTAGGACCAAGTCTGATAGAAGCGATTTTGAATTGTGGGCAACACTGTGCCAGTGGTGTCATCTTGAAAACTTACACAGAAAAAAAAACTACTTTCTGCCATATGAATTCTGATCCAGTTACCAGATTTTCATGAAATTGACACAGTAGTTGGTAGAAATTTGGTTGAAAAATTCGATTGGTGCTGCCAGCTATGGTAATTTTTGTGTCTTTGGTTTTGAAAATTCGCTCAGGAAAATAAAGCTTTTTGCCCTATAACTTCCAGTGCAGCCATGATATCAATATGTATTTCATACAATTAATGGAATTTAGTATAGGCATTATTTAAGCCGAATCTGGTTGAAAAGCCACGATAGGGCTGACAGCTATTGTTGGTTTTGTGTTTATTTGCAATATCTTTATTAAGCGATTTTATCGTAAAATTTTCAACTGGTAATGATATTGTAGTGACAATAAACAGCAAATATTATGTTTTCGATTATTTGAAAAATGTTGCTGCTGGTAACCCTAAATTTCTTTATACTCCTATAACTTTGAACGCAGTCATCGGATCGAGATGAAATCCGCAGGGTAGGTTAATTTCAACGTGAAGCAAGTGTGATACATTTTTGGCTTTGATACTGGCAAAAGGTTGCCAGAACGAGTCGGTTGTGCTTTTTTTGGATCAGTAAATGCTTACAGTTAGTATTCACAATGAAAATAAATAACCAATGTTTCAATTCCCAAAGTTCTGCAAATTTTTCGGATCGCAGCCTCAAACGCCAACCTCAAATACAGTGCTGCAGGCACTGAGCATTTTTTTCATTGATGTTATATGAGATGCTGTTTTCAAAGTTTTGTGAAATAAGCAACTGATGACGAATATAATTAACAAGTGTTTTGCTCTCATAAACTTTGAAATTCATGGCAGTGGTAATATCTGAAACCTTTCCACCATATGAGTTATAATGCATTCTTGAGACCAAAGTAAAACATGGCGTTTGAAACAGTTTGGCTGTAGTAAGCAGCTCGTGTGGTAGAATATGCACTCAACATCTACACGAACCTGCTACTGTTCTTCGAACATTAGTGTTTCTGGCGGTTCAGGTGCGCTAGAGTTTTTTTTAATTATACTCAATTTGCTACAATGTGAGACCCGAACCTATAAAAAATGTACAGAAAAGATTACATCAATCTAAGGATTTTTTTGCAAAGGGAAGTTTAGGCTAGAGAGCTGCTGCCGATTGATAACGCACCGCTACTGCACCCTCTCACTCCCTTCATTGCACTCCTTGCTTACCACTTCACTCCTCTTCCACTCCCTAGACCTCAAGGACAGTTTTTTCGTACCACATTTCTTCTAACTTCTCAGTTCTCCGTCCTTATCTACTTCTCTTCTGGCCGGTGTCTCTTTACACGAGTTGCGCGTGTATCCCTTGCGGTTTAAATTCAAAATCTACAAAATATCTGATCACTGTCCCGGTGCAAGTTTGTGTTTTATATGTAAGGAGATTTTAAAGCAAGGTGAAGTGCAGTTAGTAAAGAAAAGCGGCCTAAATCCCCTTTTTGCGTCCAGGAGTTTTCTTAAAAACCAATGTTTATTGGAGTCTGTTAATGATATATCTTAGCATGATATATCTCTGCGGAGACAAAATAACTGAAACATTTCTTGTTGCTCAAAGAAAAAAGCCAGAAAAAAGGAACAATGCCATTAATGTGGAAAATGTGTTTTCTCAATTTGACAATTTTGAATACAGTTGAAAAGCGTTTTTGAAGAACCCACAGTAACACTCATCTCCAGAGATTATTTTCGATGAGAAAACTAAGGCGCAAATTTCTCAAGAGGAATTTTAGTCAAAGGACCAAAACAAAAAATGAGAAATAATAATAATAATATTCAAGTACTCCAGGCAGAGGAAAATGTTGACAGACTCATCATTACCTACGATGTGGTGATAGTCGTTGGTTAGGTCATTGACTTTTTGATCATTCTTAGTGCAATTGCAAAACAACATGAAATTTTTTTCAAGAAATGTGGAAGAGGAAAATCATCAGATGTCGAGTATTCTAGCGCAACTTCTTCAAAGTCCTCATTGAAACCAGAAATTTTCTTTTTCATCCATGTCTTCAGTAGTTGTGACGCGATATCCTGTTTCTTCCGGACCGGATCCGGACCTTGAAGAAAAAGCCTCAACTTTTCTCAATGCCCCCTCTACACCTGATGAGATAGTAGCAGTAGGAGAACGAATAGCAGTGGCTCTGAATAGAGGCAACCACACCACCCACAACGTTGATGAGCTGCGGCACCAGCTATTGGCGAGAGCAGAAGTGAAAACCAGCTTTTATCTGGCCAGGCTACCTCTTTCATGAGATGCTGCTATTATTAGGTAAAAACTGCCCTTGAATTCAGTTCATTTATAGAAAACCATTGTGTTATCATTTCCTGTATAAACCCTTGTACAGGTGCAGACCTGTAGGTGGTTGGGAGTCACACTGCACCCGCTATCCTGGGGGTTGATATCCACGTCACGAGGCCTCAGTCCTAAAATGATAACCAGAGACGTAGCCCCACAACACCTCTTACGAATAATTTCGTGTGGCTGCAACAAATCTTGTAGGAATACATGCAGCTGCAAGAAGGCTGGGCTGAAATGGTTGTCAGTCTGCAGGCACTGCAGCGGGGCCTCCTGTGACAAGGTGCAGGATGCCGAACAAGAAATAAACTTCCATTTCCCAGAAGATGACGATCTTTCCGATGACGGAGGAAGTTTTAAGGGCACATCAACATCAGTCCCAAGATGCCAATGACACATCGAGATCCTCCGATCCAGAAACGGGTGAACCTCAACCGGGTGTATCCAAGAGATCAAAACTATTTTAATAGATGTAGGTAGTGTGTGATTGATGTAGTCTTTTCTGTGCAATCGTTTATGTAATTATCTATGTTTTATTATTATATAATATAATTCTCTTTTTTTAACACCGCATAAATATGGAATGTGGGATGGTTAAAATTTAAAAAATGTTTGAACTAACTAAGTGGTTTCGAAAGTATGCACTGATTCTCATCAGACATCACCTCACGGTGCATACCTGACTGATGTAACCACTTGCAGTGTGATGTCATTAATTTGTATTTACGTTAGTTGTTACAGGAATATTATTCAGCCAGAGCTTCAATAATATAAAGATTCAGGATGTTGAAATAAGAAATATAACATGTAGGGAAGGAGATTTGTGGACTTCTCAAATCTTTTCGGGATCTACTGGAACATGATAAGGATGAAGAAGCATTTAACGAATAAAATAGTCTTACAGTGTGAAAATGCACTTAAAACAACAAAATAATGCTAAAAACTTCAGAATTTTAAAACATATCGATAGATTTTAAAGACTGTATCTCGGAAACTATCAGGTCTGTGGAGACGGTTCTAGTCTCAAATCGTAGCAAATTCAGTAAAATTTAAAAATTTACGGAATACATTTTATCATAAAACAAGTCCTTTGTGGTAAACATTAGCAAAAACAATAAACAGTCGAAAATCTCTCGATTTTTTCGATTTTGGCAGTGCTGCGATCACTCATTGGAGCAACATCATAAACTAGTCAGCAAAAAATCAGAACTACCGAATTTAATTTAAGATCCGTTGTATAAAGTTACTGACTACTGGACTACAAAGATTTTTCAAAAAACTAAGTAAGTTTTTAAAATATGATCGGAATCTGCAGTAAAACCGCGAGTTGATGTTTCTCTTCATGTATCTTTTCGTTTAAAAAGCACCTGTTCGTGTTCATGAATGGCGCAAGAGAAAAAATATTGAAATACGAAATTGGATTAAGAATAAAGAAGGTTCAAAGAATGAATTCAAATTTTTTTTCTGAATTATTGTAAAATACTCAAAATTAATATTATTGTTGTTTTCAGGCTTATTAGGTGGCAAAATACGTTGAGTAATAATATTTAAGTGAGCAATCAGAGTGGATTTTAACCAACATGTCACTACAATATCACGAAGGAGTGTAATGACTGTGAGAAAAGCGCAACCAACATAGATTTCCGAAGCTAAGAGCTTTTGCATTGATCTCTCGCTTGATGAATTGATCCATTGTTGGTATAGGCTACAATGCAAATGTTGTTAAAAAAACCATAAGACGAATATACTAACATATTGTTTGAGATCGGTTTAAATTTTTACACCGAAAATAATTCGCAATTTACAAATAAAACAAATGTCACCTAAGCTCAAAACAAATGTTTGATAGAACACAAAGCCAATTGTGATTAAATTATCACGTACTAGAAAACTAATTAATTCGTTACATGCCAATTTAAATTTATCCGCCTATAAACACATTTGTTCCCCAGTGCGACACAAAGCCCTCAACCGAACTTCAACTAGTTTGTATACTCTGCATTGAAGTGAAACAATTTTATGTATGTTGGGAGGAAAATATAAATAGCATTTTCATTACTCAACAGCTAGATTTATTTTTTCATTGAACTAGTTTCGCGTTGATGTTATCATTAATTATACATACTGCATTCGATAACATATTGAAGAAAATTTTTATCAATACAAGCCAATCACCACAAAAATATTCTCGGTACCTTCATTGAAATATCTCGGAATCCATGCCTATTTTCAACTTTAGTTGTAAAAAACAACACATTTCGCCAATACAATACACGAAAATATTAATAATACGAAAAACTAGGAATTAATTTCAACTCGAAATATTTAAATCATTTCAATATTCTCACTAAAACCCTCACATAACTTCATCTAATCCTCCGAAAGTTATTCCATCAAAATCAAATAAATTATTCGTCCTTGAAATACCTAGACTCTCTAATTAACGATATTTATCATCCAAAGCAATTTCATCTGAAAACTTTCTGTCAATATTTCTACCCCATAGCAATTTCCAATAGTTTTGAAATTCCTTTCGCCTAAACTCCCCACAGGATTCGTCATTTCTTGCAACTAGCCTGCTTCAGTCTCTGCGCCGGACTCCATGGAGGATACTCGAAAATTTATTCATCATACTATGACCGGTTTAAAAAGTTTATCTGATTCCAAGTCACGTACATAACGTTTTCGTTCAGGGATTTATAAGTCCTGATTGTTCGTGTTGAGGGTGTGGGTGAGCAGATGGCTTTCCACAGCTTTTTATTGAATAAGTGACGACGGTAGTGTGCTTGTTTTTTACTCAAGCACTCTTGGGACTTGTCAAGACTTGTTGGACCAGTAGGGTGTTGGATACGAGGGGCGTCTACGCCCCTCGCGTAGATTTAACTGGATATATTGACTTAGTCGCTCGCTATGACGTTGCGGTCTTTAAGCCACAAGTGGTTTTCCCGAAAGTAATGGCAACCGGAATTGAAGTGAGGCCATCGTCTGCTCTATTTGCAGGCATTTTTATAGTTTTCACTCGCAATCTTAAAGATGTCGACAACAATGATGAAGGCAATGGTTACGATGCATTTCAAAAACTTTAATAGGTGCTAAATTGCACTTTTAATGAAAGCACTTTGCTTAATGAAAAACTTCACTATAGATGTATCTATATTTCTTTATTGAAAGATAAATTGAAAAGACATTTACATCATAATTAAAGGGAGCTTTTCTCGGGCACAAATTATGTTACTAGCCAAGTATTTAGCTCTAATCAGTACGTACTTCCTCATTCATTTCAAAGTATGCCATAATCAAGATTTCATGTCCTGCTCCATTTGTTACTTCTAATTAAATCTATTTTCTCATACCCATCGTTTTTCATCATGTCTCCCCCACCTGGCTTTATATAACACTTTTTTCATTATTTTCCGCTTCGTACTACAATGAACAGCGACCAGGAAGCGTTTGAAACATGAGCACTACGCCGAAAGCTGATTCTAATTAAAATTATTTTTCATAGCGTGTCGTAGACATGTCCATACAATGTGCAACTACATCCATACTTACCCATCCCTCGTTCGAACATAATTGCAACTGTAAACCATGCGCATCGAGCATTTTCCAACCGAAAAAAGACACAACAACTCGACCGAACAGCTGAATACAAGTACTCAGTCCATGCTTCCGCCAGCCAACAACATTTTCAAAGTTTTTTAATCACTAGAGCTCTAGCGAAACTTGTAAATGGTCTGGAACCGGCAAAAAGACTCTTCTTCAGTCGCCTCGAGTTGCAGCATCGCACTGCTCGCTAACAAACTCGGACCAGCTGCCACTAAAAGGATTACTAGTGCACAAATTTGCATCTTATGCTAGCAAATAGTCTGTTTCCCGGCTGCGTCATCGTCACCAGTACCGGGAATGCCTGTAAGTGCTTTCCTGGACAATCTATTATGGAGTGTTGATGCTTGTCTACTTTCCTTCATCAAGTTCGTTCACAGTAAACGGAGGTCTCACTAATAGCAGTCCTGTCAAATTCTCTTGAATCATTTCGTTAGCAGCGGGAAGTGCAGTGTACTATGTCTGAAGAATACCATCTCGAGGTCTTCACATTGCATTGGCTAGTGTCGGGACATTTTCGAGTTTGTTCAAGTTTTTCTTTTTGCTAAAGCGCCTGGTGAGGGAGGGTGGTTGTTGAGAGTATTTCCTTTTCTATAAAAGCATTGCCATCGAAAGTCACTAAAGAAAATATTATGTTTACTTGAATGCTGCTGGTACCCTTTGTATTTTACGATGCTTGTTATTTGCAGTAAGTTGACACGCTGGTTAAAACATTGGTCGCAGATGAGTTACAGCAAGGTGACGGTTTTGTGTCTGCACGAAATAGCTCTACTATAATTGTGCTATGGGACATTTTCAAGCTGTTGTCATTTTTCTTGAAGGTGTTTTTCGACCTGTGACATATATCATTTATTTATATTTTTTTTTGTTTTCACCATCTTAAATAGCTCCTAATTCTACTCAAAACCAATTTTACATTTGGTACTGATGATACAGTTGAAAATTTTGCTGTGAAAACTAAATAATAGCATTGAAAATTGTTAAAGTATGTTATCAAAAAATAAGCACACTGCGTTACTAGCTACGTTTCGTAGAAAATGAAACCGCCTAAAACTCACGATGACAAGTCGGCAAACAGACGACCCCGTAATAAATTTAAAATTATTTGAAAAACGAACTGTTTTCGAAATTCTTGCTACGTGGTGTCTAAATTCGCCAAAAAAATAGATGCTACTATAGTAGCCAGTAGCATATTTTCCAAGAAGAAAAGAATAAGAACATATACATGGGCTCACAGCTTAAATGATGTGAGTACTTTTTACGAGGAAAACCCTTAAAAACTCCTAGTAAATGGAAAATATTTTTCTTCAAACAAACAAAATATTGCAGCTTTTGGCTCTGTTTATTATTTCCAATGAAAAAAACAACAACAATATATTCCAACCAGCACAAAAAAAAAATAAAGTTCATTATTAACACCACATTTCACCTCACACCTTAAATGATGCGCCATTTAAAGAGCATGCATATAACGGTGTGCGTTATGCATTTCTGCATTTTCAGTGTTATTCTAGCCGTAGAGTGCGATAAGGATTTCTAGTGAAACTTTGTTACCATATGGGCTGGTCAGTAGAAGTAGGAATAAACAGTTTATTTGAAAATGGGTCGGCGAACAACAATTGAAGAGCATGAGCTGATTATTGAATGCGAATTTTAACTGAGTTTTAAGGGATGCGAATTTACCCAAACCATATATTAGTGTTAAAAATAAGGCAAGAAGAATGGAATTTGCGACTGAACATTTAATGAAAGGTACAGCGTTCTGGGATACCGTGCTTTTCGCGGGTGAGAGCAAATTTAACCTTTTCGGAAGCGATGGAAGGGGTTATGTGTAGAGACAACCATATGCTGAACTTAAGCTACGGAATTTATTCAGTACAGGCCACGTGACGGTGTGGTGGTGTATGGCATCTTCTGAAGTGGGAAACTAGGTCTTCATTGAGGGGAACATGGACAAATTTCAGATTTGAATATCTTGAAGTATAATCTACTGCAGAGTGCGGAAAAATTACACATAAAGGACAATTTTATGAGGACAACGACCCCAACCACATCTCGAAGCTAGTACAAACTTAGGTGATTTGGAAGTGCCCAACCAATTTCAAATTGGCAGGATGGACAAAGAATTAAATTTAAAAATCAGTTGGCTTTTTTTTCAAAAGCGAAAATTTTTCAGGAGAGTCCATGATTTGAAGGATTGTTCAAGCACCTCCCGTAGCTTCAGGGTTCATTTGTTACGCATGTCTGCTTCTAGTAAACTGCTGACACACAATATACCGCTGTAGCTTGCCGCTGACATTCTTATCAACGCTACTGTTATTGCTGTAGCCAGCACTGTAACTATAAAGCAAATAAAATGGTGAAACTTGCAACAAGTATCTTCTAAGTTTGATTATATTTTAGTGTTCTTTAATGATTTAATTAAACTGTGGTCATTTTTGTCCTATGATTTATTACGACTTTTGGCGTGAACATGACAAGAGCGCAACAACCAAATCCATTCGAATTTTGATCATACAATAAAGCACTGGTTCGCATTATTCAGTCGCGGCCGCCTATCGCTCACCGACAAATTGCGTGAAAGTCGTCCAAAATCGACCGTAATCGTAGAAAACATCGATGACGTGCGCGAAATTCAAAAGCAAGATTGTCATATGATATATTATGAGATTCAACAATCCCTGGGCATAAGTTCCACTAGCGTACAATCAATATTGCATGAATATTTGGCCGTCAAAAAGATTTGTTCGCGTTGGATACCACATAAATTGACAATCGATCAAAAGAAGACTCGCATCGATTGGTGCCAAGAAATGTTGAAAAAATACAGCCGCGGTGCTTCAAAAGACATTTACAGGACTGTGACAGGCGACAAATTTAGGATATAGGTGTATTAGCCGGAAACTAAACAGAAATCGACGGTATGGGTCTTCCAAGACGAGCCAAATCTAACGAAATATGTTCGCGGACGAACCATTTCGAAGCAAATGGTTGCCTGTTTCTTCGGAATAACTGGTCATGTCGCCACCGTATCACTTGAACAACGTAGGACTTGAACTGAATGGTATACAACCATTTCTTTGCCAGAAGTTTTCAGTGATATAGAGAAAACGAACCACCGAAAACGAATTATTCTTCATCACCATAATGCGAACTCTCACACACCGAGTCACACAAGATACTTTTTGAGCAATGAAAACATAGAATCAGAAAACATCAGCGGTATAGTACCCAATGATTTTTCCTTATTCCTGCACATCAAAAATAAACTGCTTGGCTAGCGTTTTTCGAATCCCGAAGAAGCAGTTGATGGGTTCAAAAGGCAAGTTTTAAAGTTACCTCAATCCTAGTGGAAAAATTGTTTCGAAAATTAGTTCTAACACATGCAAAAGTGTATTGATCTTCATCGAGAATTTTTTGAAAAATAATAAAGCTATTTCAAGGAGGGAACCATGATCACAAATCAATAATCTTTATGAGTAAATTATTTCGATGGATATAAGTCGGAGATGTTAAAATTTGTCACAACTAGCGTAAATAAAAATTAATGATTTCCAACTGCAAGTGGTCACATCAGTCAAGTATGCACTGTCAGCTGGTGTTTGATGAGAATCAGTGCATACTTTCGAAACCACTTTGTCAAAATAACATTTTCAATATAAATAAAAATTTTCAATGTAAATAAAATTTTTTTCAATTTCAATCATCCCGCAAAGACAATTCCAATAAATTAGTGTTTTTCATTATCAGGCGCAAAATATAAATAGTATAGTGTTGTATTCCATTTGAAAGATATGAAATCACCCACAATTTTCAATGTAAATCATATTTAAAGCACTTGTCTGCATTATTTTGTTTCGGAAAATCCAGGTCCAGGCAACTCATATGTATAATATTAGACATGTAGAAAGCTATTGGAACAATCCTGAATAGAGCGGTGAAAAAATTAACTCTTATTTATTTGGCGATATGATAATAAGGTGCATTTTACTCTTAAAACACTTTTCGTGGATTCAATATTCTCTACGTTTGCGAAATAAAACAGTTTTCTTTTACACAATTAATCACACTTTTATTTAAATAATTGTATGCCCTAAATCGCGTATACTAGTTATCGCACTATTATTAGTCGTACTATTAACAGTCGCGTTACAATTTCACACTTTATCGCTTAAAATAACCGCGTCCGGATACACTTAATTTGTTGTGTCACTTCGCACAATTCTATGTATTAGACTATCACTGTATACTAACTGTCGCTATATTCTAATTGTCGATGCACACTAACTTACTACCAAAACCTCGCGCGGTGATAATCATACTTGTTCTGGTGAAGTATGTGGAGTATGTTCTGGTGAAGCATGTGGATTTGTGTCTTGAAGGTTCTTGATCTGGCTTCTAGAAGACTATTATGATTTCCGTTGCCATATGAGATCTGATTGTATCTTGGCTTCTAGAGTGTTCTGATTTTGCTTCTAGAGGGCTCTCGCCTGCGTTTATCTATAGATTGTTTCCGTTCTTTGAAATACATGTATGAGAAAGATATTTTTCGACGTTTCTAACTTTTTCTGGCACTGATGTCAAAAAGTTCCACTGGTCGGCATTCTGCATTAGAATTATTAAACATTGCCCGTGTTCCATTATTACTATTATTACTCGCAAGCACTTCTGGCTACTTCCAACTACTCGCGCTCTCGTTCCCCAGTAGTTCATGAGTAGTTACGCCTTTTTTTGCCGTGAGGTGGCTATTTAGTTGTCAAAAGGTGGTTTTGGTTTTTTCATGGTTATGTTGAATGTTTTTTTAAGTTAGGAAATTCGAAATTGTCCTCGTAATGTGTAGAACGTTAAAAGAGGAAATTTTCTGCTAGTTGCTTTTATATTCTTTATCGATCGTGGTAGTTTATACTCGTTATTTTCTCGCTTTATTTTCAACTGATTTACATTTGAAAACTGCATATAATTTGACAGGTTAGAATCTGCTCGTATGAACGAAGCTGGCCTTCCATTTGTGCTCTACTCCCAAGTACTTGCAAGTACTAATTAGTAAAACTGGAACACGGCAAATATAAAATTTTATATAATTTTTTATGTGTGTAGAAAATAGACGAAATTTTACTGTTTTTTCTTGCGCTTTCATATATTGTTTAACAAACAGTATTTTTGTTTATTTTTTTCAGGTAAGTTTTACTTCATTATGTATTAACTCATCTAAAACGTAAGTATAATTAGAATAAAAATTGTTGCCATGTCTTTTGTCTGTAGTAAAGTTGTTTTCATAATTTATCAAATGTATACGCAAATTATGTTGAGAAGAAAAAAAATTCATCAAATATTCTTTTTCTCAAAACTTTATTACGTCTTTTTCTCAAAACTTTATTCCGCCTTTAGTCGAATTTAATGCAGTTTACTTGAAAATAGAAGCATACCATTCCTAATTTTTAAGAGGCCAACATTAATAACATCTTTCCATATTATAAAACTCTCGCATTTTTATCAATTTATCTTTATCTACTCCGGGGCTATCAGCTACGAAACCTATCAGTACTCTCGATTTGATTCTCCTTGGGCTTCTTCAAGATTTTAGATCCCTTATTTCCTACTCGATTTGCTGACTATTTAAGACGCAAAAGCAGGAAAATTCATACAAAGCAAATCTGAAAATAGATGCAATTTTATTTATTACTAGTATTAAAATCGGTTTTGCCAAAAATTCATATTTCCATAGGAAAATATTTTCCAAAAAATTCAGTCACTATTTCTCGAGAACGCGCCATCCGATTAAGCTGAAACTTTCAGGATACATTTGGGTTTATGCAGAATAGGTGGTCAGCTTCCATTTTAGTGATTTTTTAGATATGCCTGTTATTCTATAAAAAAAAACATTTTCAAAAAAACTAAGTTTGCCGATTGAATTTTGAACGTGTTTTTCAAAAAGATTTGATAAGGTTTTGAATTTTTTTTAACCCTTTGTGTGCACTAGGTGCCTAAAATGAGATCGGGAAAATTTGAAATTTTTAAGGTTGCGATAACTTTCGACAGAGCTATTTAATCATCAAAAAATTTGCAGAACATAAATATTAACCCTTCCCCAATTTATCTATATTTTTAACATCAAAAACTTCTGTTCACGGGAACTCACGATCCGATAACCAGATACAGTTGAAATTTACAAAATGTATTGGCCTTAAGTGGGACCAGGTCTGATAGAAGCGAATTTGAAATTTGGGCAATTCTGCGCCAGTGGGGCCATCTTGAAATATCACTAAGAAATATAGCTGCTTTTGGCCCTATTAATTCTGATTCAGTCATCAGATGTTGACAAAATTCATACAATTGCTGAATTTCACTCTAAGCCAAGTTTTGTAGAAATATGGTGTAAAAATTAGGTTGAACCTGCCAGCTATGGTAATTTTGGTGTCTTAAATTTAGAAAATTCGCTCAGGAAAATAAAGCTCTTTGCCCTATAGATTCCAGTGCAGTCATGGAATCATAACGAAATTCATATGGCAAACTAAACTTATTGTAGGCAATACTCCGCAGAAATCTAATTGTAAAAACAATAATAGGGTTGCCACCTAGTGTTGGTTTTGTTTTTTTTCCATATCTTTAGTAAGCGATTTTATCATAAATTTTTCAAATCATAGTGATCTTGTAGTGAAAATAAATTACAACTATGATGATCTAGAACCTTTGAAAACTTTTGCGGGTGGTAATCCTGAATTTCTTTGTATCCCTATAGCTTCCAATGCAGTTATCGGATCAATGCGAAATTCGCAGAGTAGGTTGATTTCAACGTGAGGCTGATGTGACATATTTTTGGCTTGAGTGCTAGCAAAAAAATGTCAGCACGAGGCTTTTTTGCTATTTTTGTACCAATAAATGCTTACATTAAGTATTTACATCGCGAACATTTGCAATGAAAATAAGTAAACAATGTTTAAATTTTCTAAGGTCTGGACATTTTTCGGATGACAACTCCAAACACCTTTCTATCGCTGTAACTTTCAATGAAGACATCGAAATTAAATTGGCTTAGAGTTTATTATTACTCAGTGTGTCTATTATTACTTAGTGTCTTCAGTAGGAGAAGTAGCTAGTGGTAGTGGTAGTTCAAAGTAAAACTTTGGAAATTTCATGTCGGACCAGAACGGTCACCCTCTCCCAGTTAACCTATATTTTTAGCATCAAAAATTTCTGTTGACGGGAACTCACGAACCAATAATCAGATACAGTTGAAATTTACAGAATGCATTGTACTTAAGCAGGACCAAGATTGATAGAAGCGATTTTGAATTGTGGGCAATTCTGTGCCAGTGGTGCCATCTTGAAAAATTACAAAGAAAAAAACCTGCTTTTTGCCATATGAAATGTGAATAAGCAACCAGATTTTCATGAAATTGACACAGTAGCTGAACCTTACTCTAAACCCTGTTTGGTGGAAATTTGGTTGAAAAATTCAATTGGTGTTGCCAGCTATGGTAATTTTTGTGTCTTTGGTTTTTAAAATTCGCTCAGGAAAATAAAACTTTTTGCCTTATAACTTCCAGTGCAGTCATGAAATCAATACGAATTTCATACAAATAATGGAACTTATTATAAACATTATTCAGGCCGAATTTGGTTGAAAAGCCACGATAGGGCTGCCAGCTATTGTTGGTTTTGTGTTAAATTGCAATATATTTATTAAGCGGTTTTATCGTAGAATTTTCAATTGGTAATGATATTGTAGTGACAATAAACAGCAAATATTAAGCTTTCGATTGTTTGAAAAAACTCGCTGCAGGTAACCCTAAATTTCTTTATGCTCCTATAACTTCAAATGTAATTAAACAACGTGAAGCAGATGTGATATATTCTTGGCTTTGATACTAGCAAAAGGTTGCCAGCACGAGTCGGTTGTGCTACTTTTGTATCAATAAATGCTTACAGTTAGTATTCATACCGGAAACATTTACAATGAAAATAAATAACCAATGTTTCCATTCCAAAAGTTCTGCAAATTTTTCGGATCGCTGCTCCAAACACCAACTTCAGTTACAGTGCTGCAGGCACTGAGCATTTTCTTCATTTTGTGAAATAAGCAACTGATAACGAATAAAATTAACCCGTGTTTTGCTCTCATAAACGTTGAAATTCATGCCAGTGGTAATATCTGAAACCTTTCCACCATATGAGTTATAATGCGTTCTCGAGACCAAAGTAAAACGTGGCATTTGAAACAGTTTGGCCGTAATAAGCAGCTCATGTGGTGGAATATGCACTCAAAACCTGCACGATTTTTCAACTGTTCTTCGAACATTAGTGTTTCTAGCGGTTCAGGTGCGCTAGAGTGTTTTTTTATTTATATATTTATTTCTTACGATGTTTATTTTATTGACTGATATGGGCAAATAAAGTCAAAGTATGACATTCATCTGTTAAGCTAGATTGCTCAATTTTCTTGATTACTTATTCATACAATTTTCGCGTGAGTAATTACACAGCTAATGGTAGCAAAGAATAAATTTGCATACAATAGTACTAGCAATAACCAGTGAAATGACTTGTCAACTCATAACTTTTCCATCACAATGCTCGACTTCACATTTACTCTGCTAACTACATCATTTGAATCTTATACTTTACGCAATCTTTCAATTCAGAAGCAGAACAATATGATTTTCGACAATAGTTCCAAGTCATTGTATCTTCACATTACTCAAACATTCCTCAAAGCGTGTTCAAAAGAAACCGCAACTGTTTATACAAATATTTGTCACATGTTCTCAATGTACACTCTTTCTCACCAAAATAGGCGGTGATAATTATCACTGCGCCGTACTCACAAATAGCCGACAAAATTTATGCTCAACAATAAATTTGAATGTGAGCAATGGCCATTCATTTTCATTGTACTCGTAAATATTAGTATCTATTCGACGTCGTACTGTTTGGAGATTTCTGTCAATTTCAGTTGCTTGTTGTGACGTCAGTGTTAAATTTCCAAAAAAAAATAGTACTCCCAGTTCGGCAGAGTACACTTGAGTTTGCCAGTATTTTTTAGATACTTCCAGTCGTTGGTACGTTCGAGTAAATTTGCCAAGTACGAGCAGTTTTCAAATTGCAGGAAAACGCCAAACGCGCCAAATTGAAGGGAAGTGAGGTTGATTAGATATTAGTTGCGATTTCCGTTTAATAAAATCGTGGCGATTTCGATTTATTGCATGCAAACTTGCATTCAGTGAAAAGTTTCGAGCCGTCTGGAGTACATGTCTAGAACATCAGACGCAAGTATCTGTTGTGGATCTGTTTCTAATGTTGATTCAATATTGATTGTGCGCTGAGTCGGTTACGAGTGCGTGTGTGGAGTGTTTATTTGAGTAGTTTCTCATTATTATCAGATGAAAGTGTTTGAAAACTCTTTGATATTTGTGGAAATTGCAAATTAAATAAGATATCTTCGAAAAACAAACACAAAACAGTTCGATAAAAAATCATTTATCGAAAATGAGGTAAGCATCTTGTTTTGTTTCTTAGTGTTCTTAGATGTCTTTCAAATAGAATGGAAATCATAATACGTTGCTGTTCGATCCTAAATGCATGATAAATTGATGTCTAAAAATAAATCACGAATTTTGATTGGTTATTCTGAAAATTGTTTCACTATTGGCTTTGGAACGTAAATGAAAAGCCTTTGTATAGTATAAAAAGACATGCTGATATTCATTTACACAGCTTTGATTAGCTGATAGAATTATTTCATTAGAAACCTGGAATCTGACGTAGATGCTATCAATGTTGTTTTATTAAAAAATATGCTACAATGCAATAGTCAATAACTGATATTTCAAAAGTGACTGGTGTTTAAAAACGCGATTGCGCACGTGATTGTTGATATTTATCAAGTATTTAAGTGTATGACCGTTGACTATCTGTAATATTATAATTGTAGCATTGCATCGGTAATTGCTGATAGTATCCACTGCATTGTTTATGCGCGTTTTAAAAATTTATGGCTTGATGCGAATCGAGTAATTGAATGCTGATTGCAAAAACAGCTACAACTATCTTGCGGCTTAACAAAAATAAAGCAAAGTTCTCCCATTACAATCCTTTTTGGGTCTGTGAGATTTCATTCACAATAGTGATAAGTTCAGTGACTCATTTTACTACTGATTTAGCTCAGGTACCGATTCAGAGCTGATGGCTGAATTTGTACCATGGGCGACGTAAGTTAATACGGTGTTTCTTGGCTACCGAAGCTTAAAGCCGGCGATACATGTAATAGTTAAATTAACATCTAATAGTTAAATTAACATCTAAAAAATAAACGTACTGAAGGACTTCTGTATGGGCCTAGAATCGCTGATTAGTTGGTAAGTTGCTGTAATCATAGAGTTTCTGTGTGTCAAAACTACGCGTTTTTCTCGAAACGATTTTTTTTTTAAATTGGCGGGCAAGATAACTCAAAAAGTTCTCAACCGATTCTTAGGAAACTTGGCACACGTTTTCTCTATAAAATATGGTTCTAGTTGAATCTCAATAATGCCAAAAAAAATTTCAAAATTTACCAATTTCGACCCAACAAACTGTCGAAAAAAGAGTCAAAAATCGTACTTTTTTATGAGGCGTGCTAATTTACGAATATTTGACTTTTTTTCTCTTGGTTCAACTAGAAGATACATGTTTAACAAACACACTCCAACCCATTTTTACTAATTTTCGAAGAAAATTAGTATTAAACTCACTTCGCCGAAAATTCGTGGTATATATATATATATATATATATATATATATATATATATATATCAGCAAAATGAATAAGGGAGATAATCTCTGGAGTGGCCGATCCGATTGAGCTGAAATTTTCGGAGGGCATAGATGTATATAGTAGGTAGGTCCATGATTTGCTGGAATTCAGATATCTTAAACCTTCTGGCGGCGGCGGGCGTTTTGGTGAATTTCGAGGTACTCCCATATTTCCAAGCGGTGTAAATTTTTGTTAAAAAAAGAATTAGGAATGAAAACTTATTATGTTTTTAGTTTGTTTATGATGAAGAATTGGAAATTTTGAGCCTTGTGTAGGCGCTGCGTGCCTAAAAGTAGACAAGGATTTTTTTTACAAATTTCGATTTGTCACAACTTCTAAGAAAAACAACGTATCATCGTGAAATTTTCAGAGCGTATTAATCTAGACTAGGACTGTGCGGGTAACTCTATAACTACAGCAGCCTCCTGAAAAAAAATCCTTCATATCATCGACCTTCCTGAAAAATTTTTGATTTTTGAAAATAAATTCAAATTATTGATAAATCTTGACTTTTGTTCACCAAGTCAAATAAAAATGTTTAAAATTCCACGGTAAACAAGAACGGCAGCCCATGATCAAACTGCCTCTATATTTAGCACTCAAAATTTCTGTTCACGAGAACTGACGATCGGATAATGCGATCAATATGAAATTTACAGGACATGTTGGAAATAGGTAGGACCAGGTCTAATAGAAGTGATTTTGACATACGGGCATCACTGTGGCAGTGGTGCCATTTGGAAAAATCGCTGAGAAAAAAAATGGTTTTTGGCCTATAGCTTCCGATTTAGCCACCAGATTTTAAAGAAATTCACGCAGTAGAAGAACCTTACTCTAAGATAAATTTTATAGAAATTTGTTTTATATATAATCGACAAGCACAGAAACTAGCAGAAAGCATACAAAAATCACCACAATTTTTTTCTAATCATTCTTTCATCGGCACCTCTTTATAGAGTTTTTAATTACTGTTAAACCGTCACTTGCCTCATCAGAAATTTTACATTTTTCGTTAATTTTAAAACTTATTTTTAATTATTGCTTGAATCAATGAAACCAGTATGTCCAATTTTCTTTTAGAATCGTCATCATCATCGGCATTGCAATGAGTGTGAAATTGATTTGATCTCCAGTTGAATCAGAGACATATATCTCCAGTTGAATCAGAGCCAAATACCAGGCAAAACCATCAATGTTTATGCATCTTTTTCTCTGCTCCAGCTGATTATTTTTTCTTATTCTGCAACTAAGCCGTTGAGAATTTGTATTTTGCAAAGAATTAGCTATGAACTTTTAAATTTTGCAATTTTATTTTTGACCTTGAAAAACTCTAATCATGCTGGCCAATTTTTCTACAAACCGCGCGGTAGAATTAAGTCCATTTAATCATTCTTCACACAAAACTACAGAAAAAATTTTCTGAATATTTTTCAAACCACCAAAAGATACATAAGGGCAAAAAAACATAATTTGTCAGAAAATGTCATCAAAGACCGAAACTTGTTTTGATGCCATTTTCGAATGTTTGTCATTTTAAACCAAATATTATAATTTAAAAACAACTTTTTTGTTTCCAAAATGCATCAAAACAGGCTTCTAGCGCAAGAGTTTGAACTAGTGGTAGCCGAGAAAGAGGATACGCTGAACGAGGCTGGAGCTAAAGTACAGTAGTCCCACGACAGCTCTTGTTGGGTCTAGGGGTTGAAGCTGGAACAGAGCTGCAGCATAAATTTACAATCAATGTGAATACCACGATTCGTTTTATCCTTGATTAATTCAGGTACCTACTCAGACGTAGAAAAAGTCAAAGGACTGTGCGCGGTCCTTCGCCCGAATCTGGATTTGAACCAGGGGCTCCACAAACAAGAAGTCAATTCTCTACCCACTATGCTACCCAGAAGCTAACTAAATTTATTTACCTTTTGTATTCAGATTCATTTTTTACACTTTAATTCACATGGTAATCATGCGAAAAAGCATAAAATTAAAAATCTAGTTTTGTCAAAACATTTGCGGACATCCGGCTCCTTAATTCAAAACTTGATGCGCTGTTGCTCGTCTAAATGTGGATTCGAACCAGGAACCCGCAAAAAGCCAGTGATCTACCCACTAGGCTGCTCAAGGTTCACTCCTATCTGTTAAAAGCACTAAATAGCCAAAAAATTTTAAATTATAAATGAAATACAAAAAATGTAAGTATCTAGTAACAGTTTTTGATATAGAAAAACCGGTCAAAATAAGTTAGCAGCTAAACAGATACAATTTTAATTTTGAAACAGTAAAATCAAACATAGTAAACATTAAAAATACGTTATACGTTAAAATCTATCAATATAAATATTTGGAACTAAAATTAAAACTTCATTCTTTTACGTGATGAATACGTTATGAATATTACTAATCGAATATATCACCCATTCACGATAATTTTTTTTTTATGATTTAGATTATATCAAGTTCAGATATTAAGCACACCATTTTTGAAAAAAAAATAAAAGTTAATCGAAATACTCGTATCTTATCGAATAACTTTACGCCTGGATTCATGTCACTTACTAACGCTTCTTTTGACTGCTGATTTTCTTTACGATTACTGACTGCTCATTGAAAATACCTCAATCATGTCAAAGATTGTTTTTAATTAAAAGGACCTATCAAAGTGACAGTCATAAACTAGAAAACTAATCTAAAAATCAAATTACTCGTTTCGACTTGTCTTTGGAGTGAGGAACGATATTAATTAGTTCTTGTTTCTTAATAAATCTGCAAGTAAAAGCTAATATCCGTTTAGTTTATCAGGAAGTTTGTATCTTCAATGTCATTGGCATTTACATTATCGATACTGTAAAGAATATGTGCCTTTTTCAAAATGAGCAAGTTGATTAAAGTACCTTGGAAAAAAATCAGTAAGACACTGTCAATGAAACCCTAAAGTAAATTTCTAAGTTGAAGTGGAGAAACGTTAACTTTTTTGACATACTATTAATACTGTTTGAAATTACTACTGCAGAGAAAAAGCAACATTTCATTTTTATGATATAAAGCAAACATCAACAACAAATATATTAGCTGAGTTTTTGAAGTAAATTTCGAAGTAGTCGAAACAGTAACTCTTGTTGGGTCTAGGAGTCAAAGTTGCTAATGAGCTTAATTTACAAATTTTCTATCAATGTATATGAGTGTGGGGTGTAAGAAGCTATGTTAAATCCAGGGACAGGTGAAAAATTGACCGAAATCTATGAAATTTTTGAAAATGAGTTTAGCCGGAAAAAAGTGTTTCGGATCCTCCATTGGGAGATCTACCACTCGTTTTGCTTGACTAGAACCTCTTAACCTTTTTAAAAGATTATTTTCATAAGTTGCGGAAAAAGCTAAAATCAAACATATTGTAATTATCGGTTTAGCATTTGTGAGGGGTCCAAAAATTTTCTAGAACTTAGAAAATTTAAACATTGGTAACTTATTTTCATTGTAAATGTTCTCGATATGAACACTTAAGGTGAGCATCTATTGATACGAAAATAACAAAAAACGCCTCGTACTGTCAACCCTTTGGTAGCACCAAAGCCAAAAATATATCACACCTGCCTCACGTTGAAATCAACCTACTCTGCGAATTTCGTTTGGATCCGATGACTACATTGGAATCATTTTGATACATTTGCATCATTTGATACATTTTTATTTGAAACTTATATTTTTGATACAATGATACAGTAGCTCGCTGAATTAAGATGAAATGATACATTTTGTCATCTAGCAAATAAATTCTATTTTTTTAATATTGCTGGCATGAGCCTACCAAATCTCCTCTCTCTAGCAGTAATAACTGCCAACTTCAATCTACTTTATACTCTGAACTACAAAAGATGTCTAATATATGATAGATACCTAAGATTTGAAGTTTTCAACCTATGTAAATAATAACGGGAAAATGAATGTTGAAGCGTCTTGGGATTAACCGACTTTGGTTGAAAACAATTTAGGTGAATCAATGTCATCTGCCGTCTTTCTTCATGTTGACTTTAATAGCTGTACCTTATAGTTTACCTGAAAACGAAGTTTTTCTGTATCAAACTTGAATGGCAATGTAAAAAAGAACTGATTAGAGTTGAAAAGAGATAAGAGGAATTTTGGGAAGCAAGAAACCAAACAATGTTTGGGTCCACTGTATGACATACTTGCCCAAAATATATTCTTTTGTTCATCATATTCATCAAATCATCAGTATAACGATAGCTAGAATTATTATTTTTTAAGCCAAAGAATTATTGTTTTTTTTTTGTGTGAAATTTAAAACAGTTTATATATTATATAGTTTATTAAATAGTTTATTATAATAATCTGCGCTCGGTATTAATTTCGTTAAAGTTTTGAGCGCATTCGCAAGAAACCTACATTTTATTTTGTGTGGCCTCAATATTAATGGCAATATACAGATGAAAACAAAGAGCGGAAGTAATTTGTTATATTTGTTTTGGGTTCTATATTATTCAATAAATATAGTATGTAGCTCCAACCTAAGTTCTTTTTATATTATTATTTGTAGTTTCAGTACCTCAAACCATATACACTTTTGGTAACTTTTTGATATATTTTTGCCAATATT